>CM067331.1:133820000-134567500 GCA_034376525.1 Nicotiana benthamiana
ACAAATAGGAATAACCGAACAACGTCTACAAAATGCCAGTACCATGCAGCTGCTTCAAAGCCAACGTGATGCTCCTTTGTCAGATGACCAAGATATTGGCGAATACCACATATGATCGAGAAAATAGTACCTATAATCACATGAAAACCATGAAAAGCCAGTTGCTAAGAAAAAGGTAGAACCATAAATACTATCCGAAATAGTGAAGGGTGCTTGATAATATTCCCATCCTTGAAAGCCTGTGAATACTAGAGCCAGTGAAACGGTAGCTACTAAAGCGTAAACTGCTCGTTTTTCCTTCCGCGAGTAGCATGATGAGCCCAAGTTACGGCAGCTCCGGATGAAAGGGGAATAAGGGTATTAAGAAAAGGGATTTCCCAAGAATCTAAAACCGCAATCCCCTTTGGGGGCCAAATACATCCTATCTCTACCGTAAGTGCCAAAGAAGAATGAGAAGAAGCCCGAAAAAGAGCAAAAAAGAACATAACCTCCGATACGATAAACAGATTAAAACCATATCGAGGTCCTAATTGTACGACTTTGGTATGATGTCCTTCGAACGCGGATTCACGTAGAACATCGCGCCACCATACGGACATGGTATATAGGATAAATATGACGCCCAAACTGAGAAGTTTTGCACCCCTTTGAAATGAGTGCATGTACATCACACCTCCTACGATTGTTGCCGAAACTCCGAGTGAACCCGAAATAGGCCATGGACTTGGATCTACCAAATGATAAGAATGCCTCTGAGATTCAATCGTAAACCACTTTGCCTCGGTTCTATGTAAACCCCCCTTCACCCCCACCCCCTAAAGTAGTAAAGTAAAGAAGGGCTCTTTGGGGTCTAATTTACTTTCTATCTGACAAGAAAAACAAAGAAATAGGAAGGGATGGTTCTTTCATTCCATTGATAGAAGTCTAACTAGAAAAAGACTCTCTCTATTACTTTGAGAAGAGAATCGTTGGTTTGACCGACGAACTACGTGGAAAAATAGACCTTCTTTCTTTGATTTGCAGCAAGATTTTTTGAAAGTAACAATTCCTTTCAGTTCGCTTTCGGAAAACTTGTTGGTCGAGGATTAGTTCATTCTGCGCCGCCAGCGGCCTAAACCCAAAGGCGCAGGTTGATCTCTCTGGTTGAGGCTGCATCCATTTATTCATATTCAACTTGACACGTGGGAAGGGCTTACTCTACTAGTGGCTCGGCTTGGTCTCTCTCCCTTCCCGCACTATTCCTCCCCACTAAAAAGAGCGATTGAGAATCTCGAGAACCTTTCCGAACGTCTGTCTTCGCGGGGCGATTGGTAAAGAAAGGAGTATTTAATTCTTTTACTGCATTCCATTCCACTATTTTGATCATATTAATATCTCTTCCAAACGACCAAGTCATAATGAGAGTAAAAATCGATGCTTCCTTGGCCGTGTGGAACTTGGATTAGCATTATGTCATTCCTACAAGAGATGACTCACCCAGGATTGCTATGTACGGACTTAGAGATCAAATAGAATATGTTTCTTTCCATTCCTCGTGAGCCACTTATTTCTTCGAAACAAGAGATTAAAGTCATCTTCCTCTGTTTTACCAAGAAGTCGACGGCGTTACACCATTGGGATACTTTGAATAAACTTGAGTACATATTGGATACACCGGTGCTAAAACCTTTTCTCAAGATATCTTCCAAACATTTGGGGTAGTTGCTCCGGATCTTGTTCTCCCGGTGTGAAACCAGTTGGTTTCGTAGTATTAGAATTCTCCTGATCCCATGTACTCCATCTCCATCATTGCATATAGGAATATAGAAAGTAAATAAGAAATGGCATGACCAGAAGAACTGTGTGAAATAAGTGAATTTATCCAGTTGAGGCATTCTTGATTGATTGAGACAAAACGATTCCCTCAATACAGCTTAACTCCGTCAAGCCTGTACGAGCAGTGAAGAAGTATAGAGCACTTTGGTTGGTTGTTGACCAACGGAAAGCATGGGAGAAAAAAAGATGGACGAAGACAACAAAAAGGTTCACCCCTCACCTAGTCTCCCCCATTCCGAAAATAGCGGAGAAAGTCATGAAAGCCCTTGATGCTGTAGTTGAAGTAGCATTCTCCGAAGAAATTCTTCGAGTACTGTCTTCATTACAGGATCGTGGGGATGTGGATCGCTTAGACCGGCTCTATCTAACTGCAGAATTATATACTCTAGTATTTATGGCCTTAAGCCTTGTTCCCTAAAAGGGGATTCGCGTAAAATTGCAAGAAATTCGCTGTCATGTTCATTGAGAAAGAGATTAAAAAGTTAATCCTCAAGATTCGCTTTTAACTCTAAAATTTTGATATCGAACAGCTCATTACTTACCGTGGATAGAAATTCAATCGGAGTCCGCGTTTCATTCAAAAAGCTTCTCACCAAGGCTTCGTATCCCCCAGTGTTAAGTTGAGGAGGTAATTGGTCGATTAGGCGTGCATCTAAGAGACGGATTTGCTCATAGAGGTCTATCTCCAGATCCTCAAGCTCTGGGAACTGACGACCCCATAGAAAATGAGAATTGGAGAAAAGGGGGGCGCCGGGTTATCCTGCCTAACTGGAAGTGAATTTTTATGGGATGATCCTACAATAATAGTAGTAGTAGTAGTAGAACTGGACGAATCCGTTTCTCCACTTGAGGAAGGGGAGTCAAAAATGCGAAAAAAGAGCAAAATGTCTATTTGACCATGACCCTTTCTTACTAAGTAAGAAATTAGCAGCAGATAGAGTATCCGTATTAAAATATGTATTAAAAATCTTACTACTCAGGATAGTAAATAAGAATGTTTCATCCAAAAAAGCATTTGACCTAAAGTGAAAGTACCATATCTTGTAAAACTTCCCTTCCATATAGATCGTCGTGGCATGAACTAATTTCTTCACTTCGACTCCGCCCCTAAAGCTAGCTCCTACTCCTCCTCCTTCTCCTTTAGGATAGGATACTCCTTGGTCCATTTTACATAACACCCTCGACCGCCCAAGAGGACTAGCTATCTTTTTCTTTATACGCAATATCTTGAAAGGCAAAGAAAAACATCTACCTTGGCAACGTCATAGACTGATATATTCATTGCTTGAAATGCCACACTCAATTGTCAGCAACTGGGGACCCGGTCTTCAATAGCAATTTATGGCATGAGCTCTTTCGTTTACAAGGGACACAATTTAACATGAGTACTGCTTTACACTCTTTTCCCTGGTGGGGATTCTTATACCTAAACGCAGCAGGCCCCGCGAGTAGTCGAACAAATGAGAGGTTGTCGACAAAGGGGTCAAAGGTTGCTCTTGCGATAATCCGAATGTTGCGCAAGACCCCTTCAACTTCGCCCGCGTGTTAGCTTGCTTGTACTATCGCTCGCCTACCTGACCTGCTTTCTTGCTAGCTTCTTTATGGCAAGCGCTACCCTAACCTAGCTAGCGCTACATCTTGCAAACGTCGTATGAATTGCCTTGCAAGCGCTACATCTATATGGCAAGACCACGTCGCCTTCGTCTCCCATTGTAGTCGCCTTCTTCATATGGCAAGCGTTACCCGTCACTTGCACTACATCGTCTGACGATAACCTTGCCTGACCGCTTCTGCTCTGACTGAGCTGACCGTTGCACCTGACTTCTATATCCCATTATCCATAGATCTCCTTCCTTATCGTTGCCGGTCTAAGAAGAAGGTTGCTAAGTCAGATGTCTGGTGAACACATTCGTAATGAGTATGGGTCTAGTTTGTATACTAGTAAGGAAGCGAGGTACTGAGTTTAGCGTGGACAAGGCAAGTAGTAGATCTTTATTATCGAATGATAAGGGAGACAGTCAAAGCATCAGTCTCAGCTTCAACAGAAGAAAAGGACTGACCGACCGCCGTTCAAGAGAGATCCCGAAGGCTCGAACTTTTTCCTAGCTTTGAAAGATGGGCCGAAGGAAAGAGGAAGACCAAACAAAGTTGCGGTCAAAGCAAAGAAAAAGATGCCAAAAAGATTCACTTTAGCTTCTAGCTCGCTTAGCTTAGTGTAGGTTGCTTGCAAGACTTTCGATAGCTAGCTCAGCCGATCGGAATCACCGATCTAGATAGAAGGGTCGTTCACTCCCTATTCTTTGAGAGGTTTCTTGCGACGGTAGCATTAGTTAGGCAATGACCTGATGGAGAATGGGAACAGAGAGTCGCTCCTATAAACGAATGAATGGGACTCCTGGTCCTGATCGAACCAGAGATTCCGACAATCCGGGGAATCGGCAAAAAGAGATGGGTCGGATATACTCCAATCTGCCCAAATGTCCTGACTTTTTCGAGGCAGGGCTTCGACCCATATCTGGCCAACTCCTCGAACTTCTGGGAGCTGCATATTCATGGACTGGCAAAGCGAACTCTCAATTTGATCAGGAGAGCCTAGAGAGCTCTCTATCTTTCCCCAAATTCTGACTAGCGCGGTTCTTTTTCTCGAACAATTTGAATTCCATTTCATCTTTTATTTTATGTGTTGTAGAGTAGTAAGTAGCTAGGCGGATTTCAGTCCATGCTGCATTGAGAATCTCCAAAGAAATTAGAAGCGCCTATGATAGCGTATGATTATTCCCATTTGTGACCGACGGTTGCTTGCAAGAGATGGCGATCGGCAGTGTTCCAAAGCGCCATAACGACGTGCGTTAGAGCGTTATGGCAAACGATCCCCAGCACCTGTTGTTATGGGGATCGCCTTCGGCTTGCTATTCTCTTTCCCTAAAGCATGCTGGTTACCATAAAGACACCGAGGGATATCGCATGCGCTAGTTTCGGGGATGTTGTTTACACTACTATTGGTATCAACTCAATGTGCCAGAACGAATCTAGTGGTGCAAGCGAAGGTTTCAGTCTTGTCGAGCGAAGCAACCACTAGTCGCCCTTAGTGCTCAAAAACACCCTTTCGCTTGCGTGAGCAACGGGCCCTAGTGCCAAGAGCAAGCGCCTATAGTGTTCCCGATCGCCTGCCTTTCCGGCCTTAGCGTTCCAAACAACCAGTAGTGTGACTGATCTGTGTTCAAACAATTGATGACGCGACGACTCGTGGGGCCCCCTAACGCCGAACAAAAAGGACTAGTGCTATAATAACTAGTGGTGTTACGGAACAACTACCCGACGAGTGGTAATAAGGACAACATAAGTAGGTTTGACAGTAGCGTTAGGACGACTGGTTCTCGTAGTTGCATTGCCCTAACGCAACGACTCAAACAACTACGAATGCTCCCAAGACAATGAGACGCATGCGCTATACCGTCGAGTATTGCTTGCGAAGCAACCGCAACTCGTTGTAGGTCCTCCCCAACCATTACAGCCGAGTAGCTTTCACTCTTTCGCTTGAAATGTGCGGTTGGTTTACCTAAAGCATCGCTTCCCCAACTCCAATAGTCGCATGAGTTATCCTAGGCCATAACCCATGCGTTGAAACAAACCGCATGATGCGTTCCGGAGTTGCCGTAGTTCCGTTACCGCCTTGTCATCTTGGGTTGGGAAGGATACGACAGGCTCAATTCAAGGACACTCAATTTCAAGCTCAATTTCAGGCTTTCGAAGCTCTGACGCTTTCTATCGCATTTGTTCTCTCTTTTGTTTACCTTTCATTTTCACTTTCTTTTTATAGAATGTAGTGCCCAACAGTTTAAAGGAAGGGGTGAAGTCTCGGGATCTTCATCGAATAAAGAGTTTCCACTGATGGGGAGGTTCTTTAACTGGCTAATTGACTTAGTGAATCGGCTCTGACGCTCTCTGCAGTTCCGTGGGATCAACTCCACCTTAGAGATCTTCCAGATCCGCAACTACAAGCTCTGAGTGGGAACAGGATCTCCTACTACTGATAGGTATGCTATTGAAGAATCTGGCGAGATATGGAGAGGATATGCTCGAACCGGACCGCATCTCCATTTGCACATGGATAATGTGCTGCCCCTTTCTTTTCTTCCAAACTCGGTCCAATACGTCGTTAACCTTTGTGGTGGATCGACGAGAGTGCGCCTAGCCAGGAGTGTGGTTGGTGTCACCTCCCATGCGCTGGCTCTTCCTTTGCCGGATCTTTATTCGCCCACTCATTCACAGAGCGATGACTAAGAGCCGGGAATACAGAATTCTCTTAGTAGAGCCTGAAAGTAGCCCTTGGATCGATTCCTACCACGGACGAGTATACATTTCATCCATATCGCCGGCCTCACATGGACGGAGATGCTTATGTTTATCATATCACGACTTCCTAAGATGCTAACACAGGGGCTACTATTGCTACGGGAGTGTATTGGTGGAGTAAGAAGAGCGGAGATGGATATATTGGCTAGCTAAATACCAGCACGACATGTAAGTACAGCTAACCTAAAACGAGGTGCTTTCTCGGGCTCGGGAATGAGTGGTGAACCAGGAATCGACCCTATGAATAGCTCCTTACCTTAGTCATAGTTAGGTTAGGCCTACTTCTTTCAAAACAAAAAGGGGAATGAATAGCCAAAGCCCCTTCTATGAAGTCAAGCAACCGAACCTCTCGGGTGACCTTCGTACGACTAGTCTGATTTTCTTTATTCCTTCCTAGTCGTGAATCACTTCTTCCCACCATACAAAGAGGGATGTCCCTGCCCCACCCCAGGCAGGAGAAGGGCTTATACTGCTCGCCTCTCGCTGTCGAGTTGCTCTGTGCTTGCTCATGGCATAGTCACCTTCTTCCTTTGTCTTTTCCTCATGGCACGACTGAGCTCATGTCTGTCTCAGTCTCTGATTATCGAGTTCAGTTGCTTGCTGGGCGGTAGAGTCGCTAGACAAACGACTGAGTTCCCTCTCTATCCCCTTGATTGTCGGTATAGTCCTCATTCTTGCTAGCTCACTTGGATTCTCTCTCACTAGCTTCCCTCTCGCTTGACTCACTATGATTCTGCACTTGCCGAGTGAGCATAGCTTGCAATCACTCTGAGTCTCGCTAATTGCTCTGATCCATTTGCTTATTCTTCTCTCCTTTTACGCTAGACCGAGTTTGTTCGTTCTCATTCATAGTAGGGGGCTTCGCAGACAGAGTGCTATACATTGTCTAGCCTTCGTCAACTTTCAATACTCTTCTGCTTACGCCGCTAAAGAAGCCTTCAAACCATCAAGAGTGAGGCGGACTAGCGACTGGCTCGCAACCAATAAAGAATCAGAGTGACCGGCAAGCGACATGAGCGAAGGAAAAGCCTCGTTTAGCAACAAAGAGAGGAGTGACCGCAAGCTAGCAACAAGGAAAGAATGAGCGACAGCAGCTCGAAAGGCTTTAAGCATCTTGCATCTTGCAAGAGCCTACCTCTACCCGAAAGCGAGACAGGTGGCTAGGTAGAGAATACCTAGTGGCGCGAGATAAGTCTATCCTTTGAACTCGGCTATTTTATCCTGGCCGAAAGGGAACTCTTTCTAGTTGGGGGTGGAAGGTGACTGAACTCCGTTCGTGATCCCAGCCCTGGAATCACTTAAGACTTGTTCAAGCAGAGTCTTTAAGTAGATAAAGAAAAGATAATAAGCATCTTGCTTGCTTTTCAAATCGACGTCGCGCCTACTTGTGAAGAGTCATCGGCAAGATTCGTCTGTGTGCCACACATGGGATCTGAAAACTGAGCTCACTTCTTATCTTGCGTGATTGACGGTGACACCTCCTAATCTTCATGTGCTTAGATCCACAGAATGGTGTCTTCCACCCTTCATTAATGCTAAAAATACGTTGATGCGAAGGGGGTATTTACCGACAAAAAGCCTTTTTTTCATTTAAAGGAGTCTAGTCTGTACGGATGCGCTTACCCCTGACATTGATGGATATGGATGACGAACGCCCGCCAGCGAAAGCCGAAGCACAGGTTCGCAGACCTCTCTGAATCCCAAGAAGGGGATTTACGGTCAACGCTATCTCACTCAAAGAGCATGACCCCTTTGACGAATAGAATATCAAAACTGGGGCCGGGGACTTTCATTTGATCGAAGGGCTTCTTTCGCCTTTCGGGTCTTTCTCGCGTCTTGCTGGGCATCTAGGAATACAGAGATTCTTTAATTAGTCAATCTTGGTACCGGTTTTTTCTGAATCTGCATTACCTACGGTGGCCTGGTCAATCAGATGATTTTGTCTGGTTGAAAGTAGTCAACCGGCTTCTTCACTCAACCAGCACTCAAACGAAAGCATAAGCAAGAGGAAGGAGTTGTCCATGGGATGGACAACAAAGTGTATCGATCCTCCCCGGCCTCTTCTCTTTTTAATGGGTGAGGAGCTCTGTAGTCCAGGTGTACTTCTTCGTAGAATTCCCAGTAGTTCTCGGCGTATCACCAGTATTTCCTTCCGGTGATTCATCGATTGTATCTGTGAGGCCTATCGCAATATTTCTTGCATGTTCGGGTCATTCTCCCATTCTTCGATCTCTAGATCGAGTTGCTAGCTTCTTATCTACCAGTCCGTGATGTAGATTCTCGACGAATCAGCGATATTTCCTTCATCATTTGATTTGTTCTCCGATGCCAATCTCTCTCTTGTTACCGAGCTAGAAGCTAATCGAAGCATGCTTCAACCAATCAATGTTGTGTTTTCTGATATCAATGCTAGCATCTCTTGTTTGGTGATCTGTACTGAGGTGTTCGCAAGGAGCTATGCCCAAGGGGGAGGGCATCGAGAGCGAGGATCCATTTGCTTATTCCCGAATGGTTTAGTAACCCACTCTTCTAGCTCTTGTTCCTATGTTATGAAGCTAGGATTCCTCTCGTTCTTCTCTTGAGCTTGTAAAGGAGCCTCAACCTTGGTATCGACGAATCACCACTCTTTCTTTTAGGGTATTATCCGCAAGAGATCTGGTGTTGTAGTTTATTGTTAGCTGGGCCTAGGAGCCAACCCCGAAGCCAAGGTCGAACGCAAGCCCGAAGCGAACCCAAGCTTAAGGAGCTCTGAGCCCCAAGCCAGCACTTGCTACTCTCTTGTTGGTGATCGTGTTTGGTGCTGTTCGGTGTATCGACATCCCGGTTTTCCACTCGATAGATCCCGCAAATATGTTGCTAATTCGTGGGTGCCTATTCTTCGATCAAAACTGGTGATTCACCGCATTCCCGTCTCTAGTCAGGAATGGAGTCAGGGATGCCAACTCAAGATAAGTCCTAAGGTTCTGTTAAAGTATCCTTAATAGCATCTCTTTCTCTAGAATCCTGGCTTGTAGATCTTTGGCGAATCAACAGGGGTTCTTTCGTAAATAGGTTGTTCTCCGAACCTTGTTTGTTACTAAGCTGGGTAACCCAAAACCCTTCCTTTCTTAATAGTAGATAGATGTAGAGCTGGAGACTCCCTCGATAGGGCATCTCAATCTGGCTCTCAATCTATCGTGTAAGGAACGAAGACCATAGGCATAGGGTAATAGCTCCTTACTTGTGATTAAGATAGGGGCTCGTTCGATACAAGTATTTCGTTTCGATCTCTTCCCTCTCTTCTTTCTATAAAGAATTCTAAAAAAAGGAGTCAACCTGTCTAAACTTCTCTACAAAAGTCTTCCCCTCGCTGCTGGTCTTTAAACTTGCAACTGCTATCTAAGTCTAAGACAAGAAATTTTTCTTACTCTTAAGTTTGATCTTTTGCTAGGAGCCTTAGCAAGAATGGTTGGAACCGGTCTGACCTATGAGACTACTCTAAAGGAGGCTTCCTACCAGCACTAGAGTGGGATAAGTAAACCTTGCCATAGGTCAATTTCTTCCCCTACTCGGGCAAACAACAGACTCTTTTTAACAACCTCTTATGATTTATTCACTTCCTCCAGCATTGGCTTCCTTCTTACCTATGATATCCCCCAAGAGCTAATTCGATAGCAGTTTCATCGGAGCTAGCTTGGAAAGAGAGGAGGCATCCTTATCTGAGCCGATCGTTAGCCTATTTCTTCTTCTCGAGTGAAGTAGCTTACTCTTGCTATGTGCGCTAGGGAGTAAGACTATGCTTAGTTCTCATTTATGTTTCGCTGTATGAGATCTAGCTAGGAAGCAAGCGCCGCAAAGGGTTGACGGGGCAGCTCGACTGGTAAAAAAGGAGATGGTACCGAAGCGGGAGGCTCGTAGACGCTACAAGTGCAATGACTAGTCTAATCTCTTTTCTCTAAGTGAACTTTTTCATATGTAAATCTGGTGTGTTATCTAAATCTTTTAACTAGTCCAATGGAAATCTCCTCTATTGCAGAAAAAGTTAAAAAAAGGGTACTCACGCTGCAGCTTGCTTACCTAAAATGAAAATCCTTACTAGCCAAAGTAAGGGACTTTCTTACTGGAGCATACATAACGGACAAGGACTTATTAGACTATTCTTAGCCTGTTATTCAAGAATCTTTCCTCAGAATGGATGATGAATGGAAGCGAGATTGGATTGACGTATAGAAACTACAACCACGGATTTGATCCCTTTCTCTTAGGGAATCTCGACTAGACGAGGGAGATATAAAGGTAACGTTGACGCTACGAAAAAGAAAGTCATTGCATAAGTAGTGAATAAGCTAATATTTTATTAGAAGCCTATTTGACTAGACAGGTCTTCTTATTGGATGTATTACACACTGGTGGAATTGCGTAAGTAATAAGGCTTTTAACTAGCTTAGTGAATCGATTAAACTAGTAAATAGAGTATGTTTTGTTGGTAGTGAGTCAATCTTTGATTCAGAGTCAGCGTATAGGCCGACAAAAAATGCTTTTCCGTTCAGAAATCTGAATCCTATCTGTGGAGCCTCCCCTTCATATCTACGTGAGGACTCAAGAACGAGTGGATCTTGTTTTAGGGTTTATGCCCATTGCCGATCATTTGGTCAGTTTCCCCGCTTTTGATTCCGACCAAGATTTACTTATTATTCCTCCTCGTCCATTAGTTCAGTTCCTTAGTTAAATCAGTCCCTTCTTCAATACGTATTTCTGCAAATGCCATTGCTCTTATTCCAGAATATGGGATTGCTTGTTTCACATGCCACCCCTTTCATATAAATGGACTGCAATCTCCATTCTACAGCTGCTCCGTTCGCTTGCCTGCTTGCTATAGGACTATAAGTGAGCAGGGGTTTTTTAAAATAGAGAGGTAGAGCATCTAGGAGCTAAATATTAGAAGAGCGCATTCTCTTTTCTTCGGGAAATCGAGTTTGATGGGCTGGTTCCCTGTCCCCGATATGCAACTAAAAGATTGATTGGTTTACCGCATTCATGAAAGCACTTGCCTCTCTGGTGGTCCTTTACCTTTTCTAAAAAAAAGAGAAGAGAGGTAGTTGCAGAAGGAGAAGGAGCCCTAAACCCTTGATCACTCGACCCCGACCGGTCAATCTCATGTCATTGCTATATCGTGCGCGAAGAGTTGCCGATGCTCCTAATTAAGTCCATCCGGGTCTTCCTTCCATCTTTAAATTAAGGTTCAGACTCAATCAGATGTCCTCTCCGATTGGCGAAAGTCAAAAGAGAAGGCGGAGGAAGGAACTGATTGCATTAGTCTCAGGTCAGGGACATAGCCATGAATTACGAGATTAGGCTGATTACAGAATGTCAATTATTAATTAATAATAAAAGAGGTATCTAATCTTTGCTTTAACAACTTTCAAAGTTGCACTAGCATTAGTAGGAGGAGGAGCACTAGTAGAAAGAACCTCACTCAAATGTCCATAAAGACGTTATCCAAGTTATTCAAAAGGAAGTCAATAAAGATTCATCCCCTGCTCTTAGTGCTAGCTCTTTATGCCTGCCACTGAAGAAGAAAGATCAGATGCGCCAACTCTGCTTTTGGCATGTTTTCATGAATCATTGGACAATGTTTGCGACGTGAATCGAGGCTAGGTACGACCAATTTCTATTGAATTAGCGCCAATTTCTACAATAATGTTTATCAGAATCGCTAGTTGTAATAGATCCGCAAGGGAGAAGAAGGCTAAGCTGCCCCTCCGTTGTCTCGCACACCAAGGCAAAAAGAGATTCAACAGTCGGCTGGGGAACCAGAATCTAAGCATACCAAGACTCGGGATAAGGAAGGGTAAGGCATCTAAGAATAAGGCTGGTAGACCCATACTCAGGCAAGAAAGAAAGTCTCTTACAGAAAAGGCAGGAAGAAGAGGCCCTCGCTCTACAGGAAACCTAATAGAATGGCCTACTTCTTAAGGTGGAATGGACCACTTATCATAGAAGAATCTTTCTTACATCGATTACTGACTATACGGATAAGGCAAGTCAAAGCAAAGCTGATGCACCTGATACGACTAAAAAAGAGAGCAATGGTCCGAAACCCCAAGCAATTGACCAGGAGAGGATCACCGGGAATGGACAAAGGTCCTACCAACCCTTTCTTAATCTAAGGCATATACCCCTGGCAGAAAAGAAGATGGAAAGAAAGCCGATTGATACCTTAGATTTGAACCAGCTTCTTCAATCCTGTTGCTCTTCTCCCTCTATATAGCGTGGGTAGCTTGCTTCCAAGCCACTAGCCGGAACCAGAAAAGGAACAAGAGAGAGAAGCAGCTCAACTTCAAAGGTTATGCGTGATAGCCACTCGTGCAGAAAGAGATGTTTGGGAGAAAAGCCCCATCTCATGGTGCTTTTGTTAGGAGTTCCCCCTCTCCGGTATATTTTACTGTGGCAACCCTGATGGAAAAGATTGCTCGCCCCCTCTCTGCTGGTCTCAGACTAGCATCAACTGATGTTAAGGTTAACCCAATAAGGTTTCATTACTTTCGAAATCCTGGTGATGGATGTGGAGAGGATTGTAAAAACAGAAAGATTCATGATGTACAACAAAGCCGCTCCATGTAGGAATTCAAGTACCAACAAGAGTTTGGTCCTATATATTTTGGGTATGTTGGACCTTCATTGCCTTCTGATCTATCCAATGATTTTCTGATGGGATAGTTTTGTCGTTGTGACCACAATATCGCATTACCATGGCCGTTGCCTTGTTGGGAAAGTGGTTGATAGGAACTTAAGACTGGGGCACTCAGAGTTGTTGATGGTTCAACCTTTACTGTGTCACGGGGCACCAATCCGCAGGCTACTCTGTTGATGCTTGGCCGCTAAGTGCTTTAAAATGCATTGGATATTGCACAGAAGTGCGATTGCGACTAATCGGGAGCTTGCGTATGTAAACGAAAGAGTAGACCTCCCCCTTGATAACTGAATGCAAGCGAGGCTGGACATAGATTCGCGTATGTAAGTGAAAACGAAAAAAAAGGAGTCAAACAAGGTTCAAAGATCCCCTCCCCAAGGTATGGTTTAAAGAAAGCCTATTGGGTTAGTGAGGAACATGATAGTGAAAGAGAGAAGAAAGGAAATCAGTTTATGGCGCTCACCTTCGTACATTCAAGAACAGTTATGACTCCTTGGCATCTATCAATGCACCGGTGTCCCAATCTGATATGTTTACATTCCTTCTTGCTGGCCTGCCTTCGGACTACGAAAGCTTTGTCAATACGGCGAAGCTTCAATGACCAAAACCAACTATGGCTGAGCTTCGGTCTAGCTTGATGTTACATGAGTCTTGCCTTCAGCAGATGCATCCTATTACTATATTGATGATCTTGTATACTAACCGAGTCCGCACCGCCCGAGAACACGTACGTCCTCCCTATAATTGTCTTGTCTTTGTTATGGTTTCAAGGCCTACGTCTGCCCGTATGGAGCCACCATCATTCGCAAGGCTTGCTTTACATTGGACCCGATATTGAGCCTCTCATAGCCTAGTACCTGTGAACTAGGCAAGCCACCCTGCAAGGCAGCAACCCTTTCTGCAAAATCAATATCCGCCTCGCCGCTGCTTTCGGGTGATTGGAGAATAGCTGTAAGGAATAGTAAACGAAAGTATGCAGCGAGGCAAAGCCGATTGAGAATATGACGGTTAGAGTATTAGCCCCTCGGCGCTTGGGAGGCATCCTATTTAATAAAGATTCTTCCTCTAGTCGAATAGAGATTAGTCCGCTCCATTATATTCCCCATTATTTCACTCTATCGCTATTCGAAATATCATAAGAGAAGAAAGCTGGCAGGTTGGATCCTAGGGTAGATTCTTGTTGTTGAATGATCGACTAGCTTCCTCTTTAGTTCTTTGATAGTGGGTTCGTGTTCAGTGTACCGCTCTTTTTATTTATGAAATGACTTCGCCCTATTTTTTAGCCCTTTTTCGTTTGTGCATCTTTTTTTCTCCCATGCTTTCCGTTGGTTAACAACCAACCAAATGCTCTATACTTCTTCACTACTCGTACAGGCTTGATGGAGTTAAGCTACATTGAGGGAATCATTTTGTCTCAATAAATCAAGAATGCCTCAACTGGATAAATTCACTTATTTCTTCTGGTTGCTATTTTACTTCATTCCCTATTTGGTATTCTCCCATTTGAGCTGCAGCTACTATCCCACTATATGAAGCAACCGGATAAGGATCCGGAATGGGTGGAATTCGTAAGACATCGCCTACAAACCCAGGGACTCTCACCCAGGGAGTACGAGGTCATGGTGCGGGACTTCCTCAATACAGAATTGTGTTTTGCGACTCGAGAGCAGATTTCCTCCCTCTATCAACTCCTTTTTTATGGTCGGGAGGATCCACAATTCTTCATTGATCCACAAGACCTGGATTCCATACTGAGGGTGAACCTTGAACCCTTAGAATTCAATCACCCTGCTCTATGCCAAGTCTTAGAAAGTCTATGTGTCGAGAGACATGATTCCCCTTTTTATCAAGATCTAAAAGGAACTCAAGCGCATCATTTTCTTGGCTTTATAAACTTAAAGCACCAAGCGCGATTGGAAATGCAACATAGCCTAGTGTTACGAGAGTCATGGAAATCTCTTGAGAGAAGGAACGCTTTCCTAAGCTTGGAAAACGCCTCTCTAAGAGAAAAACTTATAATTCTCGACAGGGAAGCCCCATAAAATTCTTTTTTGTTGTGTTGCTGTTGTAAAATTGCGTTCTTCATTCCATCATTGATCTTCCAATTTCTTCCGGTATGCTGCTCCGCTAGCAAGGAGCGAAAGAACCAAGTTTTCTGTGGTGATGTCAGAATTTGGACCTATTTTTATCTATTTAGTGATCAGTCCGCTAGTTTCTTTGCTCCCACTCGGTCTTCCTTTTCTATTTTCTTCCAATAGTTTGACCTATCCAGAAAAATTGTCGGCCTACGAATGTGGTTTCGATCCTTCCAGTGATGCCAGAAGTCGTTTTGATATAAGATTTTATCTTGTTTCCATTTTATTTATTATTCCTGATCCGGAAGTAAACTTTCCTTTCCTTAGGCAGTACCTCCCAACAAGATTGATCCGTTTGGATCTTTGTCCATGATGGCCTTTTTATTGATTTTGACGATTGGATCTCTCTATGAATGGAAAAGGGGTTCTTCGGATCGGGAGCTACCACTAGTGAGAGGGCAAAAATTGGGGTGAAGGACAAAGGAGTATGCCTGCGTGTTTCAACGAGAACACCGAAAAAACCTAATTCAGCTCCACGTAAGATAGCCAAAGTACGGTTGAGCAATCGACATGATATATCTGCTCACATTCCAGGCGAAGGTCACAATTTGCAGGAACATTCTATGGCCTTAATAAGAGGAGGTAGAGTGAAAGATTCGCCAGGTGTGAAATTCCATTGTATTCGAGGAGTCAAGGATTTGCTGGGAATTCCGGATCGAAGAAAAGGCAGATCAAAATATGGTATGGGAAAACCCAAATCGATATGAATGGAAGATGCCTCTGGAACTCGTTTTTCTCGGTAGGGATAGGTACGAAGTCACTCAACTAAAGGAGAGGGAACAACCACAACGTTACACCCCAAAACTATACAGATCCCTTCCGAATGACCTAGAATATAGTCTACTAGACTAGCCAAGAAAGAGTCTAGTAGACTATATTCGCCCGTGGAGGTGAGTGGAGGAAGTTGTGAAGCTTCTAACTCTAATTACCAACTCGGGACTTTTTTAGTAAAAAGCATCATTATCCCTTTACTAAATCCCCCCCCCCCTCGCTACCACCATGAAAAACACCTTTCCCGATCAATTAGTTTTTAATTATTTAATAAGAAAGGTGGCAAATCCTACCATTGTATTTCCTTTTTTCATTTGGATCCTATCAACTTGGAGAGTGTCTAGATAAAGACACTTCTCGTATTCGGACTATCAAGATCGACTAAATGAGAGTGTGGCTGACATGGTAAAAGAACAAATCAGCCACACTTTTCTGGACCCCTTTTTATGGGGAAAGGATAGTGGGTAGGGATTATCTTTCCCCCAGACTACTTTACTCACTGGAAATCATTCCATGTGCAAGAACTGGGAAAAAAAGGGCTCGAACAACAGGGATCTGATACCTTCTTCCCTTGGTATGAGAAGTTGTTTATGTAGGCTGACAACCTTTCCTAGGTTGTTTCAATCAGGCGAAATAATCGATTAGTAGTATGCTTGAGATTGCCAGAAGAACTTCCCCCTCTTGAAAACTGACTAATCAAACAAAGGGGGTAACTTTTTTATGAGGGTTGGGAGTTTGGGTTGGTGTTCTGTGTACCTCACTTTGGGTACAAGATCGAAAATTCCATTCTCTTTTTTACCATCTAAAATCGAAGAAAAGAAAGAAGGGCGAGATAAACAAATAAAGAGCTAACTTTCTTTAAACTTTCTTTATTATTATGTAAGATTATAAGGTTCAAAATTAATCGGCGCAGGAGCTTCTACAATTGCTTCTGCGGGAGCCGCTGCCAGTATTGGAAATGTTTTCAGTTCCTTAATTCTGTTGCGAGAAATCATTCATTGGCAAAACAATTATTAGGTTATGATATTTTGGGATTTGCTTTAGCCGAAGCTATTGCCTTGCTTTCCTTAATGATGGCCTTCTTAATCCTCCTTGTCTTTTCGGAAAAAAAATAAAAGAGTGGAAGCGGGCTAGTCCCCGAAAATGCCG
The DNA here is from genome assembly GCA_034376525.1 of Nicotiana benthamiana. NCBI lineage: Eukaryota > Viridiplantae > Streptophyta > Magnoliopsida > Solanales > Solanaceae > Nicotiana > Nicotiana benthamiana. The sequence goes on from CM067331.1 coordinate 133,836,900, forward strand.
GTACTTTAGCATTGGGGACAATTAAGATTATTATCTGGTTTATCTTCCATCGTTATCACAAATTGAATATCCTGTTAGTGTGCCAGCCCTAGCCCGTCTTGCTCTTCCAATTCCATTTCGAGAGTCATCATAGCTCTTTTGGACTTATACATGCAGCACCCTTTTATCTTTCGGCATAGACCCTTCTTCCTCCTTGCGATGCAAAGACAATGTCAGGGAGTCCGACTCTTCAATCGAAAAAAAGACGCTCGTGTGCGAGTCGGCTGGGAAAACACAAGCTTAACACGTCTTTCTTTATCTTTTTCATATCTGAATGTCTTTGTCGAGTTGGTTGGCATCATTCGCTCATTTCTGTATTTTCATTGTCCGCCTCCGCCCGAACAGATACGCACTAACCCACCTGAAATAAGCATTCTTTCCAACCCTTTGTACGAGACTCCTTTCTTTGACAAATGCTCGTAGGCGAAAGAGACCTTCCTTTGCTCCTGTCGGCGGGATTAGCCATTGTCCCCGTGTGTAAGGCCCTTTCCTGAAAGAGGTCGAATAGTTCCTATCCCATTCATACTACTATTGGCCTATGTCCTATGTCTAGCGGCTGGTGAATCATACCAGTATCGGAATTGGGTAGGATATTTCCTCGGTTTCCGAGAAGGATTTTAATGGCGACCGGACTCCTCTTCTCTAGAAGTCTAATGGTTTGGGGGACGTCGATTCCCTGGATTTTCTAGCTTCCCTTCAACCAACCACTCTTTTAGTTCCCAAAATATATAGAATCCAGAATCCTTTTAAGCGTCTTATTTCAAAAGTGAGCAAGCAAGCAGATGATGATGGTTCAGTCGGTAAGCTAGCAAGCTTACGAAATGAAGGAAGGGGAGACCCTTCTATTATAAGTTGAAAGCAAAGTTGATAGTCCTCGTATTGGTAATTATTATACGCTAAAAGTCTATATAAGATATAGAAGGCAAAATATGATAAAATTAAATAAATAAAGAAAAAAGAAGAAGGCACTCTATATTATTATTATTAAGGCTGTGTAAGGGTGTGTCTATTTTCTTTCTCTTAACTCAGAAGTTCTTTTTTTTAGTAAGATAGTAGTGGATCGAGAAAGCAAAGGTTAAAAGGCGAAAGTGCTCTACCTACCCTCTCTTGTTTCAGGTATTCCACTCGTTCTCAATGTATATAGCTCTAGTAGTCCTTTCTGACTATTACACTCCTTCGCTCTAGTGATCGCTTCGTATACTACGCTTCATATCCAGCGTATTGAACTCATTTATTCCACTTGCTCCCTAACTCTAAGAGCAACTCCTCTTTTTAGAATTGTTGAAGAAACTACTAACTCTAACTATCTAACTACACTGATCGGGGTCGATCTCACTGACCCCTTGTTTCACCACTCCCAAGCCGGAGGCTAAGGAGAGCAGAATAAGCAGGTGGATCCCGCTCATCAAGAGCTTGGTTAAGTGTCCAAGACCGTATGTCTTGCTGGTTGGATCCGAATCTGCTCTATAGTTATCTAATCTCTTTCTTTTTCCTACCTCCCCTACGAAGGGAAGTACAAAGGAAGATGCTTCGAAGTTGAAGGGGCTCGTCCATTCACTATATGTCTGTAATCTCAGACAAAAAGAGGAAGATTAAAAACTCATTGATCTCCTTACCGCTCCGTGGGGGTCTTCATTCACTCTTCTCTTACTTTCCCTACTTCTAGATAAAAAAAAAGAAATGTTGAACAAAAACAATCTTTCTAAAGTTAAGGCAGCAGATCGGTAGGCTGCGGGACGGGGCCGGGAGCAGCAGTAGGAGAAGCGATAAGCCCTTCAATCTACTCCTCAAAGTAGCAATGGAAGGCCGCTTTCTTAATAATTCAAATAGATAGTTCTGCTCGCATCAAGGGAAGCTCTTCATTAACTGAGAAGCTCACTAGCTCGCCTTTGACTATAACCTCTCATATAACTTGCTACTTCGTCAACTTCTCAGTCCCTCGTGAGTGTGGCACGCAGCTCTACATCTTTTCCTATCTATAGTCAGGGGACTGCTACTCATAACCACTAGCTATCCATCTAGCCCACGATAGCGAAGGCTCAAAAAAAAGATTGAATGAGGTTATTAACATTGAATCATCATAGGGAAGTCAAGTAGTCCGTGACTGACTAGCCGACGCTTCTGCCTTTCCACTTTCCACGAGTAAAAAATGTATCGATAGCTAAGAGAACTAGAGAGCTAGAGCGATATACTTGTTGCGAGTAAAGAACGATTTCACAAAGTTTATAATAAAATAGCACGAGTTGTAAAGCGTAAGAGCTATATAGAACCATCTTTGGTTGGTCTCACATCTTCCCATCCTCTACTTAGTTGTCTCAATTACATCGATCCTGAACTACGTCCATCCAAGTATTCTTGCCCTTACCCTTTCGGTCTAGCACAACCTCCCGAGCGCTAGGTTCAAGCAACTTCATACCACTGCGTCCCTTTCACTCATCAACCTGATCTCTACATTCATAGCTTGAAAAAGCAAAAGAGGGTCACTGTCACCTCTCTTAATGACTATTCTTAAGCTTCCTATCTTTGGGAGTAGGATCTCTTTCCTAGGAGCTCATAGAAAGATAGCGAAGTCAGATAGTTGTTTCTTGCTTTCCTTCTATCTTTCTTTCTATTTCAAAGCTTGTGCTTTGGTTCAGATAACTGCTTACTTACTTGACTAGCCCCCTTTTTTTTAAACAAAGAGGAAGTCGTGCAAGCAAGCAAAGTGGAATCTATTAGAAGAAAATAGTGCAGCTCGATTAGTATAAGAATAAAGCCAGGAGGTTGGCAGGAAAGGTGACTTTCTTTTCTCTTCCTTTAGAACTTCCTGTAAAGTAGAAGGGTAGGCCTTTGCCACCAGAAAGGTGAGGATCAAAATTTGGAGAGTGAAGAGAGGTAGGAACCCTCTTTTTAAGTCCTACTTACTGCTCTTCTCTCAATCGCACTTTGGTATTCGGAAGTGGAAAGCGAACTGCTGGCTGTGGCCGAAAAGAGGGGTTATGTCTTTCTTCATTCAAGTAAGAAAAAAAAGGGACGCTCGCAGACTTGTATGGAAGGAAGAGAATTATTAGAACTCTCGTCCGCCCCTCTCTTTACCCTCTATAGCTGAACTTTCTTACTTATGCGATGAGGAGCTTACTTAGTATTGAAATCGAGTTGGCAGAAAGTATCGAAAGTCGGCTGCTCGCCCTATCATCCCGTGTCTCAACCAACCTTTTTCTTGTCGGAAAATCTCTCTTTTGGCTTTGAAACTTCGATTCGTGACAGCTACTCATACGTGCCAAAGAGACTTCCTTCCCTTACCCTCACATGCATCAGGTGCCTAGACTTGCTAGCTACTTCTATAAGACCGGGGATTTGTGCAAGTCTTCTTCCTAATAAGGATTTTTTCAACCTATTATGTGAAGACCTCGTAGGCGAATACCTGAGATATCTTCCTCAAACGGAGGGGGAGGAAGGGTATGACCATTACTTTAGCTGATCTCTTATCTATCTAAGAAAATGGATATTGGGATGCCTATTGAATTCTTCCTTCTAACATTGGATTCTAACAAGGCTAAGAGCAGCGGATACGGATAGAAGACCTAGAGCGCATATGTATCATCTCCTGTCGAAAAGCGAAAAAACCCCTTCTTCTATATGAGACCTAGCTCTTTCCTCCCTTTACTAAAATTCTTCTATTAGTATTGGTGAAAGCTCAATGAAAGCTCAATCCCAACTCTCTCACTAAGACCGTATCTTGCAAATTGTGTTCTTCCTAAAAAGCCAGAGCGGATACCTTTCTTATATGCTATACGCAATTTTCCATTTTCGGATTAACTTAACTTTAAGAAAAGATTCTATTAAAGAATAAAGAGCCTATCTTCTTCTTTCTTTCCAAATCCAAACATAATGGGATGGGCATCTTTGTATTTCTGCTACTATGCCTCCTGTTTACTGCTTAGTTCAGTTACTTCTTTTTCCTTGCAAACAAGAAGGGGAAAAAATAGGCGATTCGAATCCCCATTCTTCTGATTTCCTCTTGTCTGCTTTCTTGCTCATGCCAATGCCTAACAAAACAATTAAGAAATCTGCATGGGATTCTGTACCAAGAACATCGGCTTCTCATGTCGATCTTCCGTTCGGCCAATTGGACTGCGTCATCTTCGTTTAGTTTACTATTCAACGTCCCCCAATCCCTAGTTGTACAGATAAAGCCCAGAAGCTTCCTCTTTCATATTGATGAAAGCGCTAGGCACCTCTTAACAATTCAAAGTCCCCCCTTGGCTTACCCAGCTTTTAAGGTGAGAACAGCGGATTCAATATCAATAGCTGTGGATTCGATTCCTATTCATATATATGCAACCTAAGCAGCTACTTTTGTCCGTGCATATCTTAAATCATGCTTTTCACAAGTTCGGTACGCTAGAGGGTGACGAAGGAACACTAGTTCTATTGGCTCTAAGCCCGCATTCTTCCTAGCAACCGAGTCGATGTCAAAGAACCCGAGCAAGGGCCTTCTCTGTGCATTCATGTGCAGCTAGGGGAGTTGCAGGACTAATTAAATTTCCAAAGCTATAAGTCCTAGACTAGAAAGGAGATTTGCTTGGTGTTAAGTCAACTCTACTAGATTCAGTTGCCGAGGAATCCAATGCACTAACTCCTGGACTTAGACGATATGCCCTTAGGGATACATTAGCAAGTAACCCCTCTCACTAGTTTCCTTTCAAAGGCATTTTTACATTATCCCATTTCCACGTGAAAGCAGATAAGAAGTCTCGTCTTCATCCTATTGTGATGTCATCTTTATTAAACCTGTTATTCCTATCATGCTATTGCTTCTATCTTCCAACCATCTAAGACCGGATTCAATACCAACTCCTGCACTCATTGATTTTGCACCTTCTAACATCTCGAGCTCGGTATTGTACGTTAACCTCAGTACACTTCACACCCACTCAAATCGTGAAAAAATGACGATTCACTAAAAACTTCTCTTTTTGTTTTGACGTTGTCAACATCCCGAAATAAAATTCCTTTGTTAGTGATTTGGCTTTCTTTCTTAAAAAAGATAACGAAATTTCGAAGAAGCTCTTTTAAGAATATTTCCCGCACTTCTTCAGTAAATTTTCCTGCTTTATTTTGTCGATTCCTCTCTCATTATATTTTTATGTTAGAAGGAAGGCAAAAGCTGACTTGTGCTTTTTTTAGGGCGGGAGCCACTCCTTTTTTTCCGAGTTTGCCTAGATACGAATTAGTAGGGCTGCCCTTAAAGACGAATACGAATTAGTAGGGCTGCCCCTAATAGCTCTTTTTGAATGGACATCTGAGATAGCATCAAGCCAAGCACAAAACAGATCTGGGCTGCTAATAAGGAGGAATGTTAAGCCTTCTAGCATAGGTGATGCCTTCTCCCAAGGTCTGGTCTCTTCGGTACAGGTACGGACTTTGAGAAGACGGCCTTTTTCTTGTACTGTGTGGAATAAGAGCGGGTGCCTTTCATTTATCAAGACTAGATAAACCAAAGTAGTCTACGATTGCCGGGTTTATTAGGAATGGAATTTATAGGAAGATTAGTGGAACCGCCAAGAATCAATGCTACTTCGATTGCTATGTGCTAAAGACTGTGGAATAAGAGCTCTTAGTAATTTCGGCATGCCATAAAATAAAGGCTGTTCTTGTTGCGGGTTTATCAGAGCTTGAGAATCTAGCTAGGGCTATTTGAACTATTATGGAAAACTAGGCAAGCTAAGTACATTTTTATCGCATTGAATCAGAAGATATATTCTATCTAAGAGAAGATGAAATAGCAAGTGCATGAGACAAAAAGAAGCTGTGAGGGAATGCGCTCTGACTGATATCATTCAGGCAATTCCATTCTTATTGTCCTAGGAAGAAGGAATGGATAAAAGATCTCACGAACAGGGTTAGCGTAAGAAGGGCTTTTGCAAGAAGGGCGTCGTTCTAAGATGGGCAGATGGAGCTGTTAGAAAGAATTACCGATCGTCGGGAAGAGAAGGGGAATGATCTTTTTTGGGGGGAATAAGTACTCTTGTCTCTTCTGGAGTTGTAGATAGTAGGGGGAATCGCCTTTCGAGTTGTTAGAAAAAACACAGTTGTTAAAGTGAAAAGAACTCTATTTTTTTACTTTTAAATAAGAATAATTATCCGATCAAGGGCTAACCCACTCACAGAGAAGGAAGAAGCTATCTCAATATCCTTCACACAGATGACATTTATCTTTCCCATGACTACTTAGTGTGTCTAAACAACCGTGTCGGAGAGAAGGAAGAGGGCTCTTTACTAGTATCAGAGCCGGGAGAATGAAAGCATTAGTGGGAAGATCTTATGTTCGATCTGCCTTGGGTGGGGCGATGAAAAAATTCTAGTTTATTCTCCTGAATGAAACACATCTTATGAAATATACAGGAAGGGTGGGTCCAGGGTCCAACAACCAGGTCGATTACGAGTCATCTCCTAGCCTGATTTTCCTTTTGTTTCGGGTGGTTCAAACTAAATATAAGAAAGGCCGAACAACTTCTTCTACTGAATAGACATCTGCTTCGTGGTCCTTTCGACCCGCTACGCCCCTGGGATATCCGTAAAATAATCTTTCAATCCTATTAGTAAACTATTAGCATACCAAAGCTCAAGCGAGCCAGTTACACGGCCACTTCTTCCTCTATTTGATTTTTCTTCTTCCCAGGCCCCGGTAGCTTTGGCTCTTGTTGAAGCATTGCGGAAGCTTCACTCTGTGTAAAGTAAGGACTTAGCTTTTACGGGGAAATCCCCGAATGGGGACCTTAGGAGCTTTGTTCAGCACTCACCTTTTCTAGACCGGTAAAATCAGATCCCTGCGTAGAAGTTAAGTTTCAAAGCGCTAATAATCTCCAAATATGTTGTTTCGTATTTGATTCGGCCAACTCCCGTCCCATCTTTTCACGAATAAACTGATTCTCTGCTTGCTTTTGGGGATACTAGATGAAGCCTCTGCTTGGCCCTTTACTGGCAGTCGTTTGTAATGCCCGAACCCGGGCTACTACCGATTCTAAATTCTACAGGTAACCCTTCCCATGACTACTTCTTGTCGTAAGACAGTTTGCTTACCCGATTGGCTGGGGCTTAGACAAGGCTTAAAAATAATCACTAAAGGCCTGGTGAAGCTCCACCTTTCTCTCCAATTCCATCCGCTGTCTCTCTTCTCGTTACCATGTTGATAAAGAAAATTCGTATTTGAGAGAATCGTAAACAGAGGATTTTGTACACCGCGGTGGCACCATCTACCCATAAGGAAGAGGTGCACATCCTTCAACAGTATACTAGTTACATAGTATAGTGAGTCACTCATGAATTCCTTCTCGAAGCACTACTGGAATATAGCAACTAGAAAGAAAAGCTTGAAGCAAGTGGAACTGCATCAAGGGCATTTCTTTCTCAATGGCAGTAGGAAAGCCTACTTGAGCTACGCGTTGGATCTACACTTGGACAGCTTCATCGAGACTTTACATACAAAGATTGCCATGTTTATATCCGAACGAAAACACCTTACTGATGTTTTTGTTTCCAGACTGAAATCTTTAACTATAAGAAGGGAATCGATTAAAGCCAGATTACCGCCTATGGTACACTAAGAATTTAATACTCAATAAGAAAATGTGTTAACTAAATAGAAAAATCCCGATTTCGATCATCTTTGACGCCTCCTCCGTGCCGAGATTCAGTCGCACCATATCTGGTTCTTGGTAATTCCATCTGTCCTTATGCACCTCATTCGCCATCTCCAACAACAACAACAACCCAGTATAATCCCACTTAGTGGGGTCTGGGGAGGGTAGTGTGTACGCATACCTTACCCCTACCCTTGGGTAGAGAGGCTGTTTCCAAATAGACCCCTGGCATCCTTCCCTCCAAGAACTTCCCACCTTGCTCTTGGGATGCCAACTTCTCATCCGCCGTCTCCAATAAAATAAAAACTTGTCTAAAGACTAGATGATGTAGGGTACGTCATATAAGTGCTCCTCTACTACGTCGTGCCTTACGTCAAGAGGTGGTCGTGGCTTCGCTCCTGTGACCGAACCGAATCGGTGTAATCAAGTTTCATGCTCGAGCTCTAGGAGAATGGTGATCCCGTGGAAAATAAAAATTGACAAGGAAGATATGAAGTCAACGGCAAAATTACTCTTCATTCGTTGTATGGACCTCAACTGGCTCTACCTGAGAACATAGCAAAAGAAATTTATATATGTATAAGATGATCCGTGATTTCACGACACTCTGAAGAATCATGACAGATTTGTTCGGGAGGATAAAAAAGAAGGATTCGAGGTTGGTTAAGATGCTCCTTCTGTGGCTGATAATGGGGAGCGGCAGCTAGGCAGATTGATTTGGATATGGAGGTCTTATCCGGTCGATGGACGTCTCATTTGATCCTGGTTTTGTCAATGATGGAGATTGAGAGATAGGGACAGGTACTAGGGGGGAAAACTAGTGGAGTTATCGCTTTCAAGGTTCTTACGCATTGGAACAAATGAAGTTAAGTTTTCAAAAGACCTTAGCTAAAGATGGAGAGTTCGGGTCCACTTCCCCTTACTAATGGAAATGATGAACGGATAGACTCCGTAGCCCAGGGATCAATAAGGGGGAACAAAGAGATTGAGCAGTTGGTAGGACCGATGAAATAGGAAAGATGGCTGACACTGAAACGCCGGAACCATTTGGTGCCCTTTCGCCTTCTATAGCAATTCCTTGCATTTGACTTGAAGAAATATGGGATTGATTGACTGAAAGAGATGGTATCCATTTCACCAGTTGGTGTTCTTTGGCGAAGGGAAACTACGAATCGGATCAGAAGTAGCTCATTAGCTACGTGGTTCAGAGGGCTAAAGAGAAGGTGGGGATTGCCTTTTCTTTTTTCAGAAGATGGGGATCATTGGATTGATTGGATCTTTTATCCCCGAGGTTTTAATGGCAAGCTCGAGCCTAGCTCCCAGGCATTGTATATGGAAATGCAGGAGAGGTGGTCGAATTATATTTGTGGTTTGTGATTGGGCCCGGGATAGGGGGTGAGAGCGTTAGAGACAGCCTCTTTGATTTGATTGGAAAGAAGACTTGGAGACATTGAAAGATATGGCTTCAACAACTGATCTGCGACAGCATATATGAAAGTTTAAATGAATTTTGAAAAGTTCAGGTGATTTGCAAACATTCCACCTCAAGTCGATCAATAGTAAGCTGAGACAGCATGGGTCTTTCTTTTAGGTCTTTCCTTACCATCAAATAAGGGAATTCAAGATCGGGGACATCTGCTAGAGCTCGCAATTGACATTTCTCACTAAGTTTTTAGGAGATTCCTGAGAGTTCGACTGACTAAGAGGCTTTCACCGAAGTGTATTTTTTACTTTTGGTGGTAACAACAGAGTGATCCTCTAAGGCTTATGTCCTAGCAACTAGGAAAAGGAGTAAGCATACATATCGGAAACCCATTAGTGCTTTACTTTCTTTATTAGTAGGCTAATAGGGAGGTTTATGAAATGTTTACGAAGAGGATGATTCTTTATTCATGTAATTCACGCGAAGAAAAGCTTATTAAAAAGGTTCGTAGGTGGTCGTTTAACGGCCCACGAATATCTCTTTCTCAATTTCTATTCCTTCTCTTTTCAAAGGGGGGTATAAGAAAAAGAAAGTTTAGTCAAGCCGACAAAGAAAATCTCCTTTTTTCTACAGTAAGGTTTGTTCAAGAATAAGCCCCATTTTAAGCTTGTTTTGTTTAGTGGGAGCTAGTTCAGTTCAGTGAGTTACTTTCTTGATTAGTTATTGAATTGTCGGCATCACTATATCTTATTCCCCGAATAGGCTCTACTATAGTAACGGGAGATGTAATCTCGCCATACCTTATTCTCTGTCTCCTCCTCTCCCTATTAGATATGTTAAAAAAATATAGGGATTTCCTGGAACGAAATCCCAGATCTTTCATAGCCTGGAGAGAAAATAGAAAACTGTTAGAATATACGCTTAACGCTAGAGGGGGGTGAATAGCGTTATAATAAAAAACAGCGTAAACTTGCGGAATTTAAAAATTGCAGGAATGAAATAAGTGCGATAAGTAAATAATAAGGAACGAACGCACAGATGTTATCCTGGTTCACCACAACCCGTGGCTAGTACAGTCCCCGAGAGACTCTCTCGAGATTTCCACTAACTTCGTTAAGCTTACGGGTGCTTAACAAACAGTTACAAACTGAGAACTTGAGTCACACAAGCCTCAACAACCTTTGCTCGAAGATACAACACTTCAAGACTTTAACCAAAGGAATCGCAACGTTCCTTCTTACAATACAAGGGATTAACACTTCCCTTCAAGTGTATAAAAACACTTTGCACTCAAAACAAGACTCTCCTTAAGAGTAGATATGAGTAAAATAAATACGCTCAAGAACGCAACAACTTTCGTCAAGAATTTGGCTCTCAAAAACTTATGTAATGAATAGAAAATGATGAATAAGAGAGTATGCTAGCTTTAGCAATAATATGCTCAGTTGTTGTGTTTAGAAGACTGATTTGAAGATGTAATTATAGTGTCAAAAACATGCATAACCGTTGCCTAATTGCCAATGAAGAATTGCTGATTTTGTGCTACGACAATCGATTGTCTAATTGGCACAATCGATTGTTTTCCAATCGTTCCAAAAATCATTCCCAGATTTTACGCAACATAATCGATTATCTAAGACGTATAATCGATTACTGGCAACGTTCAAAAAATCATTTCCAGATTTTACTTAAAATAATCGATTATCAGAAATATACAATCGATTACTTGGCAACGTTCAAAAAATCTTTTCCAGATTTTACTTAAAACAATCGATTATCAGAAATACACAGTCGATTACTTGGCAACGTTCAAAAAATCTTTTCCAGATTTTACTTAAAATAATCGATTATTAAAATCCTATAATCGATTATCTGATGGAGTTTGAAAATATTTTGGCAACGGTCATTTACATAATCGATTATGCTATATGGACAATCGATTATTTTTCAGTCTTGAAAAATCTAATAGACACTGCCTCAACACAATCGATTGTCATAAGGTTCACAATCGATTGTCATGCAGATTTCAAAAATCTGATGGACACTGCCTCAACACAATCGATTGTCATAAGGTACACAATCGATTGTCTTGCAGCTGCCTTAACATAATCGATTATCATAAGTACATAATCGATTATCTTTGTCCAGATTTTAGAGGCATGTTTAATAATCATTTTGCTAAAATAAATATGCATGATTTAAAATCATTTTGCTCTAAATTAAATATGCATGATTTGATAAAAATGTTTTTACGAGAGAGGCCAAGTCTTGAGTTAAATTATCGGATCAAGATCACAATTAAAGAGCGACTCATGTATAACTTTGTTTAATCTTGATCTTTGTTTTTCTTGTGCTTGAACTTCGTTATGTGACATTTGCGTGCTTGTGCTTGGACCTCGTCATATGCCAATTGCGCATCGTTTATCATTTATCAAAACCTACAAATATGAACACACGTTTAGTTTAGTGCCTTGAGAATGTGTTTCAACAATTTCCCCCTTTTTGATAATGGCAAACCTTAATCGGGATATGCATATTAGGTAATTCATAATGACGATCCAAGACAAGTATATATATATGCAATTAGTTCCCCCTCAACATATGAATTCCCCCTCAATTTGTGCCAATAAGTATTAAGTGCATAGCCCTTATTCTTCCCCCTTTTGACATTAGCAAAAAAAATTGGTAAAAAAGAAATAACATGTTTATTGATTAACAAAAAGGCGATTACATAAAAGAGATAATAAAAGATAGAACAATAAGCAAATAAAGACATTATTCATTATCAATTCCCGCCTCGTCATCCGGTACTGCTTCATAAGGGACAAGTCCAGCATATGGATAGTGAATATGATCAAAATATCCATGGATCTCATATGTCAATCGATTGACAGAGGTGGACAAAGAAGCAAGTTGGTCGGAAATAGTTTGAAGTGTAGGAGCTTGAGGCTGACGCGTTTGAGGAGTTGGAGGAGGAGCAGGAGCCGCGTGTTCGCCGTCATGGGGAAAGGAGGATTCGGAAATTTCCCATTTCTTGGTGCCCTTTTTGAGCGGACCGATAGAGGTGTTGAACCCGGAGGCTTCAAGAAAATACATTATAAGAAAGGCATAGGGAAGTGGTCTATCGTCCCCGATGGCATCAAGCATGTGGATTTTGATAAACTTACACCAATTGATGTGAGCCCCAGTTATAATGGCATGCATGAGTTTTGCGTCCTCTTGGGAGAGAGTGGTATGATTATGTTTGCGTGGTTTGAGGACTCGGGTTATGAAGTAGAAAATTAAACGATATTCGGGGAGCATGCCCGTAATGGTAGGACGACGATTGGACAGATTAGGATCATAAGCTCCAAGTCCTATTTGGTTTAGGAGAATTCGTTCATCAAATAAGGCGCCGGCTTCTCTAATATAGAGAGAAATGTTTTCCCCACTTCGAGGAAGGTGAGCAATAGAATGTAAGTTTTCGTTGGTTACAAGAATTTCAACTCCATTAATATTTGACACAAGGTCACCATCGTCGTCCTCATGAAGATTGGAATAGAAGGCTTGAATCAAGAGAGGATTAATGTGAGGATATGTTAGATATAGGAAATCAAGGAGTTGGCATTCCCTAAACATGTTTGCAGCTGCAGCGGGGGCGCTGGATTCAAGATATTTGCTGGTGGAAAAGCGAGGAGGAAGAATTTCACGCTTTTCGAATTTTGTCATGAATCGAGTTAACTCGGGTTCAGTGTTGAACCGTAAAAGAGCGCCATCTTGGTAAGGAAAACTGGGAGGAGGAGGAGCAGCTGAAGAGGAAGCACCATGTCTTCCGGAACGAGGGCGTTTGGTGTGTCTGCTCGTCATTTTAAATAAGTAGTAATAGCTTTTGTAAGAAATTTGAGAGATTTTTGAAAGTTTGAGAGATAAGATTGATTCTTGAGTGAAGAAATTGAAGACATATGGTACCTATTTATAATGAGAATGACATTGCATTTAAGGTAACAATCTGCAGAAATTTAAGAGGCAAAAATGGTCAGAAACGGTAAAAAAATTTGCACTGTCCGTTACACAATCGATTATGGAATAGAAACAATCGATTGTTATGGAGTTTTTGAATTGTACTCGGAAATACACAAAATCGATTGTGGGAATCTTTGCAGGACCCAAACAGTAACAAAGATTTTGAATTACTGACTGAAAATAATCGATTGTTGAATTATGGTAATCGATTGTTCTGACACAGTGTGCATAGTGATTTTCTGACTTCGGAAAATAATCGATTTTACATATGAGACAATCGATTGTTTTAGAAAGGCAGTAATGAATATTCGAGACGGTAATCGATTATACAAAAAAAATCGATTATTTAATTAACATCAAAAACCTGCAAGGCACAATATGTTGATTTTCCGTCATAATAAGCATAAGACGTAAGTAATAGATTAGTGATACTTGCTAATCAATTTTCCGGCACGGTAAGCATGAGACATAAAGGAATGATAATCGATTATTGACTGTAACTATCTATTGTTCTACACCATTGCCTTATGATTCCCCCTGCCTTTAGGGCGATACCTGCAAAAGAGAATTAGACGTCTCCGACGCTCAAGTTAGTAATTTGTAAACAAATAATGACTTAGATCAATGTGAAGTCAAGAGTTCCGAGTTTACTGTAGATTCGGAAAAGAACTTTTTTTCGCTAAAAGGCCTTGTGAAGATGTTGGCCAATTGAGAACGTGATCTCTTAAGAAGTGTGTCCTAAGGTGTTCTTAAGAGTGTTTCGAGTACTTACCTGTTGTTTAATGTTGCCAATTACCTGTTCGAGAGGATGGTCTTTGATTGTCCTCCACGCGTTAGGCAATTTCATTTCTTTTTCAAGTTGTGGCGCTTCCTTCGATAATTGTTCCAAGATTTCATCTTGAATTTCCTTAGGAGTTTCCTCTTGTACTTTGTCTTGAGGACTCATTGAGTTTAAACTACCTGCAAGTTCAAAACCAGAATCCTTTCTCGCCAAGCGAACATTATTTTCGGAAAACACAATGTGAGGGGCTTCCTCCACAGTTTCGGTTATATTATTGAATACTCTATATGCTTTGCTACGTGAAGAATAACCAATAAAAATTCCTTCATCGGATTTGGCATCAAACTTTCCCAAATTATCTTTACCATTGTTATGAATAAAACATTTACAACCAAATACTCTAAGATGGGAATATTTGGTTTCCTTCCCTTGTAGAGTTCATAGGGAGTTTTCATGAGTATTGGCCTTATGACTACTCTGTTTAAAACGTAGCATGCGGTACTCATGGCATCCGCCCAAAAATGTTGGGGAATCTTAGCCTCATCGAGCATGGTTCTAGCCATCTCTTCGAGACACCTATTTTTCCTTTCCACCACTCCATTTTGTTGTGGTGTGCGTGGAGCAGAGAAGGTGTGCTCGATACCGAGTTCGTCACAAAAATCCACGAAGAGAATATGATCGAACTCTCCCCCATGATCACTTCTTATTGAAGTGACGGTTGTGTCCTTTTTATTTTGAACACGTTTAAGAAAACATTTAAAATTATGAAAAGCTTCACTTTTATGAGCAAGAAATAGTGTCCATGTAAATCTAGAATAATCATCAACAATAACAAAAGCATAACGATTTCTACCAAGACTTTCAATGCGAGATGGTCCAAAAAGGTCCATGTGAAGAAGTTGCAATGGTCTAGTAGTTGAAACAATATTTTTCGATTTAAAAGATGCTTTTGTTTGCTTCCCTTTTTGACAAGAATCGCAAATGGAGTCTTTTTCAAATTTCAAAATTTGGAAGACCAATAACTAAATTTTGTGAAACCAATTTGTTAAAAAGATGCATGTTGATGTGAGCTACTCTATGATGCCATAACCACGTATCATCTTCTTTGCTCATAAGACTTTTCACATACTCAGATGAAGAATTTTCGAGATAAACCATATAGATGTTATCCATTCTAAAACCACGAAGGATAATTTTAAAATCGCTACGGCGAAAAACTAAGCATTCATCCGAATCAAATAAAGCAAGATTTCCCTTGTCACATAATTGACTTATGCTCAAGAGATTATGTTTTAGACCTTTAACTAGCAATATATGCTTAATGGAAGAAGGTTCATCCTTACCGACCGATCCAATGCCGATAATTTTTCCCTTGTTGTTATCTCCAAAAATAACGTTTCCTCCTTCCTTGTGTTCTAGTTGAAGGAACTTGGATTCGTCTCCGGTCATGTGTTTGGAGCATCCACTATCAAGGTACCAAAGTACACTTGATCCCTTTAAACATACCTACAAGACAAATTAATGAGTCTTTGGTACCCAAGCTGTTTTGGGTCCTTGAGAGTTAGGTGTAACATGCTGTTGTGCTTGACATGCAGCTAAGTGTCTATGTCTAGTGAAACAAGCAGGAGCAATATGTCCAATTCGATTGCAATAATGACAAATGACATTAGGATTATGCATTCGTCTAGGTTGATAGTAGTTGGACGGACGAAATTTGTTTACTCTATTTTCGACAATATGACTATTGCGCATTTCATGAAAATCATTTCTCCTACTATTTGTTCTAGGATATGCAGCATTTTTAGAATAGTTATTTCTAGGTTGAAAGCCATTTCTAGGTGTCCTAAAATGTTCAATGTTTCTTCTAGTGTTTGGTCTAGCATGCATGTTGATTCTAGGATTGTTATCTCTAGGATGAACATTTGTTTTATTTGTCCTAGGTTGAGCCTTAGGTGGTTGGGGTTTGGCTTCAACTTTTTCTTTAGGCTCGTTTTTAAAACCTATCCCATGTTTAGTCGATTTCAAATTAACAAGAACTTCATTCAAATTTTTATGAGAAGAATTGAACTTATCTAAGGTGCCCTTAAGTCTTTCTACCTCATCTTTTAGATGCATGCAAGAAGTACAATTTTTACTAGAACTCTCGGGTTTGTCGGCGCTTCTTTTGCCGAAAAAATTGTTTTCTTCTTTCAACTTCTCATTTTCAAAAATCAGTTTTTCCAAATCCTTTTCTTTCAAAGAGAGTTGTTTTTCAAAATCTTTTTCTTTCAAAGAAGCATTTTCCTTAATGTTTTAACAGTTTTGGAAGCTTTAATGAATTCACTATACAACTCATCAAAGGCATTTTGCATTTCCTCAAGAGAATAGAAGTGTTTGGAAGAAATTTGACATACCTCTTCTTGATTGTTTTCGTGAGCCATGAGACAGAGATTTGCGGTTTTGTCTTCTTCTTCCTCACTCGACTCGTCTCCGGAGTCGCCTCCCCAAGGTATGTATGCTCGTTGTTTCTTGAAGGGTTTCTTCTCCTTTTTGACATTTGGGCAATTTGATTTAATGTGCCCGATTTCTCCGCACCCATAGCACTTTACTTGATCTCCTTGTTGTTTGCCTTTTCGTTCATACTCTTTTCGCATGAACTTTTGAAATCTCTTAATAACGAGTCCGAACTCGTTATCTCCGTCCTCGTTATTTTGAGGTTGGCTTGTGCTTGCCTTGAGGGCGATTCTTTGTTTCCTTTGATCATTAACAAGAGGGTTAAGTATAGTAGATTCATAAGTTTTAAGGTTACCTCTTAATCCGTTGATGGTGACATTTGAAATGCCAATAGACTCTTGAATCGCGTCGGCCTTGGAGCACCATTCCGGAGTGAGACTTCGGAGAATTTTTCGGACAAGTTCCTTATCCGTGAAGGTCTTCTTAAGAGCATGTAAGTCATTAACGATTTTTGAAAATCGTTCAAACATGTCACCAACCCTTTCGCCTTCCTTCATGTGAAACAGTTCATATGCATGGGTTAGAAAATCAACTTTAGCCTCTCTTACCTGGTCTATACCTTCGTACGTGATTTCCAGCTTATCCCACATTTGCTTCGCCGTTGTGCAACATGATATTTTTCTGTAATCATCAGCGTTTATAGCACAATACAATAAGTTGATGGCTTTGGCGTTGTTCTGCACTTTTCGGAAATCATCCGCATCGTATTCATCTTCGGATTTTGGAACCCATTCATTTTCAACCTTTTAGGTTGGAATTTGTTCTCCCTTCATTATAACCTTCCACAGATGAAAATTATTCGATTGAATGAATATTCTCATCCTTTCCTTCCAGTACGTATAGTTTGTGCCATCGAATAGTGGTGGTCGGGTGGAGCGTTGTCCTTCACCTATTCCTTCAAAAGAATCACGAGTAGAAGCCATGGATTGTTTCTCTCAATGAGTTAAGTTTTTCAGAGAGTTGGGCTCTGATACCAATTGTTAGAATATACGCTTAACGTTAGAGGGGGGATGAATACCGTTATAATAAAAAACAATATAAACTTGCGGAATTTAAAAATTGCAGGAATGAAATAAGTGCGATAAGTAAATAATAAGGAACGAACGCACCGATGTTATCCTGGTTCACCTCAACCCGTGGCTAGTCCAGTCCCCAAGAGACTCTCTCGAGATTTCCACTAACTTCGTTAAGCTTACGGGTGCTTAACAAACCGTTACAAACTGAGAACTTGAGTCACACAAGCCTCAACAACCTTTGCTCGAAGATACAACACTTCAAGACTTCAACCAAAGGAATCACAACGTTCCTTCTTACAATACAAGGGATTAACACTTCCCTTCAAGTGTATAAAAACACTTTGCACTCAAAACAAGACTCTCCTTAAGAGTAGATATGAGCAAAATAAATACGCTCAAGAACGCAACAACTTTCGTCAAGAATTTGGCTCTCAAAAACTTATGTAATAAATAGAAAATGATGAATAAGAGAGTATGCAAGCTTTAGCAATAATATGATCAGTTGTTGTGTTTAGAAGACTGATTTGAAGATGTATTTATAGTGTCAAAAACATGCATAACCGTTGCCTAATTGCCAATTAAGAATTGCTGATTTTGTGCTACGACAATCGATTGTCTAATTAGCACAATCGATTGTTTTCCAATCGTTCCAAAAATCATTCCCAGATTTTACGCAGCATAATCGATTATCTAAGACGTATAATCGATTACTGGCAACGTTCAAAAAATCATTTCCAGATTTCACTTAAAACAATCGATTATCAGAGATATACAATCGATTACTTGGCAACGTTCAAAAAATCTTTTCTAGATTTTACTTAAAACAATCGATTATCAGAAATATACAATCGATTACTTGGCAACGTTCAAAAAATCTTTTCCAGATTTTACTTAAAACGATCGATTATTATGATCCTATAATCGATTATCTGACGGAGTTTGAAAATATTTTGGCAACGGTCATTTACATAATCGATTATGCTATATGGACAATCGATTATTTTTCAGTCTTGAAAAATCTAATAGACACTGCCTCAACACAATCGATTGTCATAAGGTTCACAATCGATTGTCATGCAGATTTCAAAAATCTGATGGACACTGCCTCAACACAATCGATTGTCATAAGGTACACAATCGATTGTCTTGCAGCTGCCTTAACATAATCGATTATTATAAGTACATAATCGATTATCTTTGTCCAGATTTTAGAGGCATGTTTAAAAATCATTTTGCTAAAATAAATATGCATGATTTAAAATCATTTCGCTCTAAATTAAATATGCATGATTTGAGAAAAATGTTTTTACGAGAGAGGCCAAGTCTTGAGTTAAATTTTCGGATCAAGATCACAATTAAAGAGCGACTCATGTATAACTTTGTTTAATCTTGATCTTCGTTTGTCTTGTGCTTGAACTTCGTTACGTGACATTTGCGTGCTTGTGCTTGGACCTCGTCATATGCCAATTGTGCATCGTTTGTCATTTATCTAAACCTACAAATATGAACACATGTTTAGTTTAGTGCCTTGAGAACGTGTTTCAATAAAACAACTTAATCTCAGTGGTTCTATACCTACTTTAAGTTAGAGCTTGTGCTTGCTTCGAGTCGAGCAATGGAAAAAGGCTGTATTTAGGGAGAAAACCCTTCTCTGCCCCGATTCCCTCGACCTAGAAATATAGAAAAAGAGAAGAAGAAATTGGAAAGCGGACGAACCCGCTCTAGGGGGTTTTGTTTGATTGTAAGTACCATCACAATCTATGCGACGCAAAACTGACATCTCCCAGTCGTGATAAGGCTTCAACAACCTCTGCTTCACATAGTTACCTATGATGAACAGTCGTAGCTTACCCGCCCCAACAGGTGTGGCGGCGACTCCGCTACAGAACACTTCGCCAAACCGAGAAGCTGCATCATCCATAACGAGATACACATTCTCGATATAACGAGAGATGTCACTGTTTAGCACACTGGGAGATTCTCTGTTAAGAGCTAAGGAACCCTTTGAGTATGTGAAGCCGTCATCAAGTCTTTCTATCCCGATAACTATCTATAACATCTAATTTCGTTTCCAACCCTGTTCTGAGCCTTATACGTACCCCGAGTGTAGATTTGGATGCATTTTTCAAGGGCACTGACCTACTCTTTAAAGAAAGCCCTTTCTTTACTTTACTCTATCAAGCATTGGAACTTACGGCGGATACTGGCTTATCAAATTCTCTATCGAGCGATTCAACAAAAGACAGAAAGAAATCCACTATCTCTTTTGCGTCAAGCAATACGTGAGTAAGACCGATATAGCAGTAAAAGCAAGACGTGTAGGCGGATCAACTCATCAAGTTCCCAATGAAATAGAAGTCATACTATTGAATGCAATTACATTGAAAAGAATTCGAGCGAGAAGGCAAAGCAGACTGACTTACCACAGACAGTAGGGCAAAGAATGGATTCCCCCCAAAATCCGGTCTCATTTCAACCCCTGACTGACCGGAGGCCTAATAGCCTCAAAAGGAGGAAGGGTATTCCGATCGACCGCGTTCTTTTTTTTTTAAATAAGGTAAAGGGATTCTTTCGCCTCTTGCGTGATATCATATGGAGGAAGACAGTTGTGGCGCCCACCTGCGCTGTTCCGCGGCTGACTACTCTTTCCTAACTGACATTTTCTTCTCTGGACTGAGTTTCCCCCGGTGCCATTGATTTTTTCGTACCGTCGTAATAGATGAGGTCCTCTGAGCTCTCTTTTTCTGTGAAGAAGGGTGGTTACCGAAGATCTAAAGTAAAGGAAGAGCGAGCTATGATTCCCAGTTCGTTAATCAATAGAATATACCCACTGGTTACTTCCTTTCTGCACAGGAACGGAACGAGTTGACCAGACCATTCAACATCCGAAGGACACTTACCGCTAGAACGATCGATGACTGATTCATTTCTCACTCACGACCCCTTAAGGTTTGCACTCACTCTCTTTCGATAGAAAAAGGAAGAAATTACCGGGAGTTGAAGAGTAAGAAAAGGTCTTCCCCTTAGACCTTTAGACCTGACCAAGAGAAATAAGACCGGTAGCCAATAACTCAGAAAGAAAGGTCCCTCGAGCTTCTTAGTATTTAGACGAGTGCTCAGTTCAAGACTGAAAGACATATGGACTGCCTGACCCGGACCAAAAAGAAAGAGCACAAGCAGGACTCCCTGCACCCGCGTGAGAGATTACTTTGAATCCATATCGAAGAGAATGGACGACTTGAAAAAGTCTCCATAGACAAAGAGACGATCTAGACCGAAAGAGAGAAAAGACACTAGGAGCACTCATTCCTTGTACCTGGGGAACTGATTCACAAGGAAGGGGATCTACACCAGAAAAGGAGTTTACGGCCGATTCCCATATAGACACTTTACTCACATTGCTTTAGGCAATTCTCTTCTTACTAAAGAAGAAGACTTGCTAAAAGAGGGAGCAAATCCGTCACTGGACGAGGAAGAAAGGGCAAGGAAGATCTGTACAAGATAGAAAGTAGATTAAAAAGCGTTAACAAGACTCCCAGGCCAAGAACAGAACTGCAGGAGGAACAACTACCTAAGGCTTAAAATGACATAGAATAAGTGGAATCTCATGCAAACTGTGATGGAGGTGCTTAACCGGTGCGTAGAGAACTACCTGGAATGCTTTACAAGCGATATTCTAAAGAAATGGGAACATTGGTTACCATGGGCCGAATAGTGGTACAATACCACTTATCATTCGGAAACCAAAGAAAGAGCGTTTGAAGTGGTATATAGGCGCCAACCACCTCTAATTAGGTCTTATACTCATTAGTCCGACAAAGTGCATCAAGTTGATTGCGACATACGCTAGGGATTGTGTTTGCAACTTTGAAAGGAGCTCACTAACAGGACGGATGGGTATAAGTGATTAGCGATAAGCTATATTTTTTCAAAAAACTAGAACCATACCGCTTTGAACAGAGTCTCGCTCTTTGACTAGTGCTACCTCCGGTGAAAGGAATGAAGATCTTGCATATAGGCAACCGACTGACGTATACAAACATGAAAAATAAGCAACTAAAAAAGCGAGTGGGTTGACGAATCGTTGCTTTACACAAATAGCTAATATTACTTGAGTTATAAGTAAAAAAAAGGCTAACCATCTTTTGTCCAGGAAGCACAACAAAAGAATAGTAATAGGCAGAAGCAGTGGTAAGAAGGCCCATCTCAAGTGAAATAAATAACAGTAGCATTCAGTTGTCTTCACAACAGGGCAGCAACCCTTATTTTTCCAAATGAGGTCGTGAGCTCTAACGTTTTTTGGTTGGGACTACCAGATTGAAGGAAACCTCATGCATGCTTTGTCACCTCTGCACTATCTCGATTAATCGCCTTTTGCGCATGCATAAAAATGTCTCCTTGTTTTATATGTCACTCGATGACTTGAGTAGGAGCTTTCCCTTTATTTCCTGTCTGTGCTTTCCTCTCCTTCTTTGCCTTCTTTGAATAAAAAAGCCAGTAAGTCAGCCAGTCTGTTCTTAATAAGGGTATGCCAGTACGGTAATCCTTCTTTCTAAGAGTCCTCAGTCCTAGGGTCCTCGTAGTCCATTAGGAAGAGGAAGAACCGAAGCTCTATGTCCTTGAAGAGATGATAAAAGAGAGAAATACCGCTTTACAAGATGAAAAAGGCCGCTAGGCGAGTTGCGAAGGAATGAATAGGTCCTGGGTTCTTCCGACATCAATTGGTTGGAAAGGTGAAATCACGTACTTCTGAGGAGGTCTGACTGACAGAGCTTGGTTTTTCTTCCTTGACTCGAGACCTCTTTCATTGAGAACAAAATTCAATGTCTTTACGCAGGTGAGCAGTCATGTATTAGATTATGCCCTTCAGTGACATTGTCTTTCCACCGTACGACATTACTGGAATTCCTTTTTGCTGATCTATATCATCGTATGTAAGATAGTGCGTAGCATTTCGCTAAGAACCAAGAGTCACGATCTACTAAGCTTTATATTAATTCAAATCCAATCGTGACTTACAGGAAATTTTACTACACAATGAGTAGTACATGCATGTGTTAGACATATAGATGAAGTCACTTCAAAACGAACCACATTTGAGCTAAAACTTGACACTTAGATAGAGGAGGAAGTAGAAAGAAAATCTTTATACACTATTATCATCCAATGAATTCATTGCAACACCACGAACAATGAGACTTTTGTCTCGCTTACCTGCCCGACGGGTAGACCCAATAGAATAAATAGAATAAGAGGCTTGACCTAGAGCTCTTCTCTTCCCCCTGAAAAAAATCGGATATTTGGCATGAGTAGCCTACGAGCCCTTACTTGATGTCTGCACTAACTGCCATATAGCCGATGAATCCTTTGAATCACAGGAATGGAAAAATCATTAGATACCGGACTTGGAAGATCTCACCACACGCGTACTAAAAGCGCGATCTTGAAACTAGAAACTCTGGTTTGGAACAAATGAGCAGATAGGCTTGACGAAGTTTAGGTAAAATGCAATAATATAATAATAAAGTTTTGCCGTTCTGTCTTTCGCACGGAAGTCTGTCTGTCTTCATTCCAATCATCGTAGTTCGATCGATCAACTACGCCCATCCAAGTTAACCATCTCTCCTGAAGCCCTTTCCCTTCAAGTAGCCCTTCATCGTTATTGAAACATAGGTCCTCGGCAGGCGGGAACAAAAAGAGAAAGAAGAAGATAGAAAGGTTCGGTCCCAGTTGGTCTCGTCTATGGATTTTCTTTTCCTATCCTATTGTCGAGACGAATGTGGCCATACCTAGAGGACTATCGCATCAGCAAGACGACTTTCTAATCAGATCCTTCCTGAGCTTCGGATATGATGAATTTGATCGATCGATTTTGGAAAGATGAAAAAAAAAAGGCCCCCTCTTTCTCCAGAACTTGGACTCAATCCACATCCCTTGCTTGAACCTTCTAGACCAAACTCAATTCAATAAAGTTTCCTCGTCCGATAGGTGCTATGAATAGTGGGCGATTTACCTAGTAATCGGCATTCTAGAAGCAACTTCTTTATTCCACTCGCTACCGGTTTTGGGTCTTATTAATCTACAATAATCGATAAGAAAATCACTGCCGCTGTCAGCTACAGACCCAGAGTAGGACCTAAACAATGAACTCTTCTCTTTGGCAAGAAACAATCAAACTCAAACCTTTATGAAGACGAGCATACGATGTGACCTGAACCACGCCCTCACTTCACGTCTTCTCACAGCGGTTAGAACGGTAATGACTCTATCTTTCTCCTCTGATTCCTATCGAGTTGCCAAAGGCTTCTCTTCTGACTGTGCTCGTTGGGGCATTAAGCCTAGGGTCAATCTGACCCTTGCCGCAGGCTCCCCCTGAGTCTTTCTTTTGGTGTGACAGTTTTTCTATCAATATCCGGTGATCAAGAAGAGAATGCCGTAACGGAATGGGCGAGGCCTATTCTCATCTCTTCCCCTCATCCAGTTCCTAGTTTCTAAGCTACTGATGAATCTAGCTATGAGGGATTCCTCATCTCATACATCATGGTCGAAACGAAAGAAGACAGGATAGACTTTGATACCTCAACTTGATTGGTTGATTGCTTCTTTGGTTGGTTGATTCTTGAAGACAAGCATACAGACAGTGACACAGATCCATTTCTGCTTTCATTTCCTACTAGTTAGGTTGCGCTTGGGCTTAAAAGCGACTTTCCAATCTTAAGGCTATTGGTATTGCTTCAACCCACTTTGTGAAGTAGTCTTACGCGGTGATAATAAAATGGTGACCATGAGTAGAAGGGAAAGGCGGAGGTACGAAAGAGGGTTCGCTAATCGGATTTCCACTTATAGAAAGCCTGAAGTTCGTCCTCAACTGCTAACAGTTCCAAAGAAGAAGTGGTATATGTTGATCAAATGCCATTACATGGATCTCCCTCCACAGCTTCTATTCCCATATGCGGATATTTCCAGGTGATTGAATATGACTCTTTAAAATTAGTAAGGCTCAACCTTAGCGGCCTCCTTCACTTCATGCCTTTGCTCTAGCGGAATGAATATCCATACCGGGCTTTCTATCTTTTAGGCAGTCAAGCATCAGATCTCTTTGTTTGCTGGCCAGTTCTTAAGCATTCTCTGAGTGTTGGAAGTACGTCAGACTCCTCTCCAGGCCAAAAGAAGTGTGATCTCAATCAGGTCCTTTAATAGCCCCTTCCAGCCAAGCCAGTTGGAGTGGTACCGATCAAGTCAGGCGCATTTCTCTCAACCACGAGGTAGATTGGAAAGGAAATTCGCACATTGATCTCTCTCATTGATTCAGGAAAACTTCTTCTCTTGATAGAGGGCTAGCCTCGCCACAGTCAACGACTGAGGAAAGTCGGTATGTAGCAGTCAACAAGCAGCACTTGTCTTAGGAGCGAACCCTACCCTCTTCAGTCAAATAGACGAGCTTTATCCACTGTCCCCGGAGTTGACCGGCGATGTGAAGGAGAAGAATGCTACTCTATAATCAGTACAGTCCTCTTTCTGAAAGCGCTCTGCCCGACTTAGCTCATGGAAGGGCGAGTCGTTCTGTTGGGGTAGGGGTCACGCCCTAGAAAGGTCTGAGGCAACAAGATCAACTCCTGACCCAAGAAGGTAGGGAAGAGACGCGGAAGGGCTAATCCCCGAGTCAGGGGCATCTATCTTTATTTACGCAAAGCAAAGCTATTTATTGATGTCGATTTAGATATGTTCATTGGCCTGCGACTGATCTCATCGTCTGTTTTCCCCCTCTTTCCTATCAAGAGTTCTCCTCCCTAATGGCACATTGTATATAATCTCGCTAGATGGCCAATGTGAACAATTCAATCAAACTTGTATGTGTGAAGCATATTAAAAGTGACATTGACAAAGCAAAGCACAGATTCCCTAGAATGATAGAACTCAAACATGACAGAGAAGGTAGTCAAAAACGGTACGCTAAGCTCCTTGATTCGTCGCTTCTGTTTTCAGTTATTCAAAGAATGAGGTTTTAAGCATCTCTATATGTCAGTCATCTATCTGACCTGACAAGGAGGTCGACTTTGATATCTCACCTCTGATCTCTACGGTTGGTTGAAGGTGTCTTGGAAGACGGGTCGAAATCAGATCTGGATAGAAGATTCATCTACGCTGGCAAAATGGCTGTCAGAAAGAGTCCAATCCCGAGGAGAGTTCATGTGTGAAATTTCTTTGTTGAATGGAGGTGAGTTCAAGGGCTTCTTTGATCGAGAAATGCACGCACTTCTTTTGTTGTCATTAAGGTCCCTTCCCCCTGAGTTCAAGATGTCCCTTCCACTCTCTTTCACTACTTCCCTCATTGGGATTGGTCAAGCTCCTTCACTTATTGCTCAATCCGATCCGGAACCTGTTGGGATAGCACCTTTTCCTCCTATTTAGTAGGTCTTCTTGCCCGTTCAGTTCCTCTACTGGTAGTCTAGTTGTAGTTTTGAGCGGGTGAACCCATGTTCTATCTCGTAGTCACCCAAGCGGCAAAGTCTGTAAACTCAAATGGTCTGAGAGTTTCCTTTGTCTTCTGAACCTCTGAAACTGGACATACGCAAGCTACCAAGCTCCTCTTCCCCCTTCATCACTCTCTATCTCCGGCCCTTGCCATTAGTTAGCTTGCACTTCCCTTGCTTGCCCTTTGAGTTTTCAAAGTCAAGGTGCCTTTCCCTTTTCCCTTTTTCTGCCTTACCTCTTACTGAAGTGAAACAACTGACTGTTGTCTACCTTTGATTCTGTCCAGGTGAAGGTCCTGCAGAGGTCTTTTTTAGTGATCAAAATTGATTAGGGACAATGAACCATGATGAAAGTAGCTATTGACCTGAGTGCTTTTCTATTTATATTTGAAAAGCAAGGTGGGTTAGTTAACGAAAGGGTAAGGTGAGGCTGGAATGGATATAGTAAGTGTGCCACGAGTGCTCCCTTCTAAGGCTTCTGCTTCTCTCTAATAACGAGAAAATGACTCTTTCAGAAAGCAAATCTAAAACTCTTCAATCTAAGCTATCTAAGCTAGAACTTAAGGCCGACCTCATTTCCAGGGATACCCCACTTCCCGGTCTAGCTTCACTAACTGTATTCACAGCTTTCCAGATCTCGGAACCAGATCTACCTTCTCATCGGCATTCTCTAAATGAATTACGTTATGGTCTTGAACTCTCGATATATCATATGTAATGAATGACCGAGGTTGTCTTTTCGGAAGAGGTGGGTGGGAGTGGGGCAAGGCAAGAAAGTAACAATCATACCCAATATTCAGAGCACCGGAGATAGAAGCGACGGCAGCCATAAAGTGGAGAATTTCCATCCATTTGCTGTCTCCTTCGCTACCGCTCCGTGGGGTCAACACTACGAAATTAGCCAGGTTCAGTTCTGACTATAGCTGCAACCTATCTCATATTTGGCCGCCCTCGATCACAAACTAGAAATTTAATAAGATAAAGTAAAGAAAGAATTTTGGGCTAGGTTCAACGTATGCCAGTTGATTGAAAAAAGACTCTACTTTCAAGATTCAAGATTAGGTAAGTGTTCAGTGTACTAAGGTACAAGATCGGGAAAAAAAGCGCGGATAGCAAATTCCTTAGGCTAGATAGAGTGGTGGTTGTAAATTACTAGGTAGCCATACAACACTCGGCCCAAGCAAGGCCCAAAAGCCCATGCCTTTTCTATAATAAAAGCCTCCTCATCAACTCTCTATCTTTCAAACCCACCTCACCGAGCTTAACGCCCTGTGGACTTTTTTACGAAGGCCTAACTTGACAGGCCCGGACGACCGATTCATAAGGATCTGAGCCTTGGTCGGCTGCCCTACTAGGTAAGGCAAGTGCTCACCGATTTCTTTACGTCTTTCGACCGTGCTTTCCGTGAATTGAATGGGGGAATTAATTATCCAGCAGAGATGGCATCCATTAGCTTATTGTCGGCTCTCACTCTGGCTCATCATCCAGAGGCGGGTTGAACTGCTTGGACAGCTTTTTAGCAGATGACTCCAGGCAAGACAAGATCAGGGTCAATGAAGTGTTTAAGGACAATCAATGGCACTGGGATTGTCTGCACACTCAACCTCCAGACTTTGTGAAGAACATCATCTCCTTTATACAGCTTACACTCAGTCCAGATGAAGATGATTTGGCAATTTGGTCTCCAACTGCATCAAGTAAATTCTCTCTTGCTTCAGCCTGGAATATGCTTAGACAGAAAAAAGAGGTGTCCTTTTTAGATTCAAAGATATGGCATAGGGATGTGCCTTTTAAAATGGCATTTCTTACCTGGAGAGCAGTCCAACTGATGAGAGAGTGTCCAGGTTTGGTCATTCTCTTTCCCCTAAATGTTATTGCTGTGTTGACTCTATGTGAACTCAAGCTTAGAATCTGTTGAGCATCTCTTTTGCTCTGGTGTTTTTGCTCAGCTGGTTTGGGAACATCAATTGTTTAATGCTACTTCTTAATTGGTGGAATCACAAGGTCCTTAATCATGTGGCTTCATATAATAAGGTCATGCCTCCTTTGGTTTGCTGGGAGCTGTGGAGGTCCAGGTGCAGCAATAAATATGGTTCTGAAAAACCATCACTCAATAGATCCAAGGCATTGATCACATACTCCTTATCTCACCTGCTGAATTCTCAGATTGGCAAGGTTAGAGTAGGTGAGAGCTGGAAGAGTATATGTCATATGTGTGATGCTTCAATGACTTAGAAATCTGTGGCTTTGGTTAGGTGGATCAAGCCACCACTGCTTTTTGTCAAGCTTAATAGTGATGGTAGCTGTAGAGATGGTATTTGTGGAGGTGGTGGTGTTGTCAGAGATACTATGGGCATTATGGCTTACTCCATTCCCTTGGGTGCTGGAACCAGCAACTGGGCAGAAGCAAGGCCATGCTTTTTGGCCTTAAATGGTGCATTAAAAGAAGGTACAGGTTGGTGATAGGGGAGACTGATTCCTTATTGCTGTCAAGCTACACTTCACGAATGTGCCTTATGCTGTTGAAAGCCTAGCCCATCCTCATCCATCCTAGTTAGCAGTTCCAGCTCCGTATCAAGGTCACTATCATCAATATCGATCTGAACAAGAAGAAAACTTTTAGGCTTCTTATCCAGGAACTTGTCCAGAAATATCGTAATGAAAGGAACATAGGAGTTTGTCGCTAGGTATTTGACCAAATAGGATCGTCCAGTTCCAATAGAACCTATCACTAAAATACGCCTAGAGGGTGGATAAGGCTAAGCGGAGCGAAAAGGGTTTTCCATGAAAACGATTATAGCCACACGAAGTTTGTGAATAAGTGATTGTCTGATAATGAGCAAGGAATATCCGCCTTTCTGCTAAACAGGATGGATTGAACTCATAATTCATTAGATGCTTTTTATGAATGTCAACTAAGTATCGTAAGTAAATTGCTCCCGGTTGTTCAATCATTTGACAACCAGAGTCATTCTTTGATAAATGATCACTATGAGTCAGACTAAATAGAATTTGATCAATCATATTTTCTGTCATTAAGGTGGAGAACCGAACCAAGAATTCTCTTCTTCATCCTTAATCGAATCACTGTTCGCGACCCAGGATTCTATTTTATCATCAATCCAGTCCCCGTTTTTTCTTTTTCTTAAAAATGAATAGATCTCTTTACTTGTATGACTTAGATGTCTCGTATTTTCTCGAAAAAGTGATTCTATTGATGGGATTTGGTATGAGATCGATGAGATTGATATTCCAATCTTTCTTCTTAGAAAGTATTGATTTGACCCCATAAGCGGGACCAAGCATGTTGCCGCCAGAAGCAAAACCCCGTATAGAATCTCCTAATTGTTCCAGAGCTACTAGAAAGAGATTCTGTAACCAGAAAGAATTCGGTTCAGATGGAGGATACCTATCTAGAAGTTTTCGCAACTCAATCATAGATGATGGGATCATCAAAGATTTGACCTTTTCGAACTCTGACTCTAACTCACTAGAGGCACGGGAAACAAAGAGAAGATGTGTATGGAGAAAGAACTTCTTTCGGGTGTTCTGTCAGGCTTGCTTAGGCCGAGTAAGCAACTGAAGAAATTTCGTATACAGGTTTTCAGTATTAGAAATGTCTAGGTGATTGCAGTATATTTTGGCCTGTAGTTAGCTCCGCTTAAGGTAGTGAAGTGAGCCATTAGCTCAGATTCCGCATCTAAATCATTAGCTCAGCTAAGGAATCAAGCACCCAATCCGATAAGAGCATCAAATACGAATCACGTACGAGACAGGAGAAATAGCATAGTAGTAAAGAAATCGCATATACCCATTCCTTCACAAATGGCGCCATAGCCAACGCTCTATCAAAAAATCATTCTTTCGTTCAGGCCGGTAGGGGGAACTTTCCGCATGAATGCGAAAGGAAGCGACTGATCAAGAAATGCAAAGAGAAGGGGAATGGTTAGTGATGACGGCATAGGACACAGTAAGTTCCTTCTCTCTCTTTTGAATCCCAGGGATTGCCTCAGGGAAGCGGCCAGTCCCTGAAAAAAGCCATCTCGATTGGTATCATTCAAATGCGAATATAGGCCTGATTGAAGCATAAAAGTGAAATAATAATAATGAGAGGCTTTTGTCCCTAGACGGTCATCTTACCTGTCTCCTACGCTACGCTCTCAACTGGATCAATCGCTTTGTCCTGATTTATTGAACAGGTGCCTTGTGGAACATGTTTTATGGAATTTAACTCTTTATGAAATATTTCTTTTCTTACTGATTGAATTCAGGTAGAGAGAGGAATATTCGATCAAAACCCTTAGCCCGATTAGGGGGATAGTATACATTCAATCCGGATAAGACACTGAGATGAAAGACGAATCAAGCAAGAAAGGCAGAAAGGGGGCCGCTTTCTCGAGTGATAGTTCTTTTTTGGGGTTAGTCTGACTGTCCTCATTATAGTTGGTAGGTGTGCGAGTAAGAGGGTAGTCGGCGAAATTATATGAATTGAATGGGACTTCAGCTTCGACAATCGTATCCTCCCTCCAGCAAATAAGGTGGAGTGGGCAAGGCAGAGAAGACAGGAAAATACAAGCTCAAACTTCAGCATTTCCATTACCTGCGGAAGTAAAGGAAGCATTTCTAGTGAATAAGAACTAGAATTTCTATTGGGTCGGAGCTAAGAGAGATTGGAAAAGTTTAAATAAGAGTGTGCCTAGCGTCTTTCGCTCTCTCTTATTAGAAGAAAGAAGGGGCGCGACCCCACTCAGCTCGAAGAAGTAGCTCTTTCAACTAATCCATTCTTTTCCTTTCCTTCTTCTCCTCGCTACTGTAAAAATATTGAATTTCTTTTTTTACACCGGCGCAGATGATTTCCCCTAATGCACCGATGGACTAATATGCATATCACCCGAATTTCTTGATTCACGGCGTCGAGTATTTGCACTTTAGATCTCATGACTCGACCTTTAGACGGTGATACCGCCACCTTTGGCGCGTGATCTTTTCTTATTCACTTGTGCTGGTGGCGGAGAGGTCGGCGCCTGTGTTCTGGCTCTAGGGGGTGGGTCTTCCCTTTCTCAATTATGACGTACTCGGTTAGGTTGCCATCTAGGTCTCGGTTGGGGGCGATTTCCAAATTATGGTCTCATTCTTCCCTTCCCTTGATTCACGATCCTTGCAGCTTAATTAATCCCCCATGTGTCAGGACCTGAACCGTGGTGGTGCTCTTCTACAGCTTCTTCTACATAGGCTCCGTAACTTCTGGAATTGAAAAAGGAAGCTTTTCCAAGCCCGAACAACATCAAAAGAACTAATCGCTTTCTACAATAACAAAATAGTTATCTACTAGCCATGTTTTCTTTCTGTGATAATGTCGTAGCGTAGGACTCCAGGAATTTTGGAAGCTGAACATGCTCAAAAGATGCCTAAAGCTTTTAGGTTTGATCATTCGACGCCGAGTGAAACGATTCCTCGCTAAATAAAACCGAAGTTCCACTACAACCAAGGAAAGAGATAGATCACATCTTGGCCAAATGCCAATCCTCCTAGTTTGAAAGAGAAAAAGAGTGGAGATGTGCGAAAAAAGATCACTCCTAACTAACCAGTCAAGTGAAAGGAGCCCGCTTACCCACTCCCCTTTCCCCCCATTGCTAGGAGCCTCGCCCTCTTGACTTGATATGTCAAGAAGATTACAACCGATAGTGGATCACCTTTTGCTTAAAAAGGCTCGCCCATCTCATATATATGATAAAGGAAGCAGGCTGTTTTTAGCTATTTTTGCTTTTTCTTTTGTTTTTTTTCTTCTGGGGGCCTAATATGCGATGTATAACATCCTCATACTCACCCATTAGGATGTTCCCCCTTCAAGAGCTCCGTTAGGATACTAACTTGGTTACCTAGCATTGAATTAGGTAGGACACTCGTCCTACTTCATAGATAGAAAAAGAACTAGTAAGTCCATTATTTGTTGTACCCCTAAGAGACCATTTTCCTTTCCTTGTATTGTATTAAATAAAAGCTAAAGCACTTTCTTCTAAGATTGTATCTGGTTCCATCTTTCTTTCGTTAGTTAAGCCACCTTTTTCTAAAAAGGATTGTAGTAATTCTGGTTTGACACTATTTGGAATGACTCTCATATTGAGAAATTCTGTCTAGTGGCATTCGATCACAGAATCCATTGACAGCTGCATAAATGACTAGAATTTATTTTTCAATTGGCAGTGGTGCATATTGTGGTTGTTTCGGTACTTCTGTCAGCCTTGCACCTATATTGAGTAATGCCTGAGTCGCAGCATCAAGGTCTGAGCCAAATTGAGCAAGGGCGGCCACTTCGTGATATTGTGCCAATTCCAGTTTTGAATTACCGCAGACTTGTTTCATTGTTTTCAACTGAGCGGTAGACCCGACGCGACTGACAGATAAGCCGACGTTAATCGCAGGTCTAATTGCTCGATAAAAGAGCTCTGTTTCCAAACATATTTGTCCATCAGTAATGGGGATCACATTGGTGGGAATATAGGCCGATACGTCTCCAGCTTATGTTTCAATGACGGGTAAGGCGGTCAAGCTACCTGCGCCTGTCTGGTCCGATCGTTTAGCCGCGCTCTTTCTAGGAGACGGGAATGTAAATAGAAAATATCCCTTGGGAAAGCCTCACGACCTAGTGGTCGGGGTAACAATAATGACATTTGGCGATATGCTACCGCCTGTTTACTAAGATCATCATAGATTATTAATGCGTGCATTCCATTATCGCGGAAATATTCCCCCATGGCACACCCAGAATATGGGGCCAAAAATTGTAGAGGAGCAGGATCCGAAGCGGTGGCTGCTACAAGAATAGAATCCAAAGCATTCGCTTCTGAAAGAATTTGAACTAATAGTGCCACAGTTGAGCGTTTCTGTCCAATTGCTACATAGACACAATACAATTTCTCACTCTCAGAGATGGCCCTTGAGTTCAGTTGCTTTTGGTTTAATATGGTATCGATAGCAATAGCAGTTTTTCCAGTTTGTCGGTCCCCGATTATAAGTTCTCGTTGACCACGACCAATAGGAACCAGGCTATCTACCGGTTTTAACCATGTTCGCATAGGCTCGTGCACAAATTTACGTTCAATAATACCATGGGCTTTCACTTCGACCCGTCTTCGCTCGTGATCACTTAGAGCCCCCCTTCCATCAATAGGTACACCCAAGCCATCAACCACACGCCCTAGCATAGCCTTTCCCGCAGGAACATCCATAATAGATCCAGTGCGCTTGACAAGATCTCCTTCTTTAATAGCAGTATCACTACCAAAGACAACAATCCCTACATTCTCATTCTCAAGATTCAAGGCTATTCCTTTCACACTGTTGGCAAATTCAAACATTTCCCTAACTTGAATCTCGTTCAATCCATAAACACTTGCAATCCCATCTCCAACTGAGACCACTCGACCGATCTCATCCACTTGAAAATTGAAAGTTGCTAATTCGACTTTCTAATAGACTTGTTAGTTCCGCAGCTCGGGGAGAAAGTTCCATAATTCAATTCAAGATAGATGGAAGGGAGAATGCCACTGACAAAGATGAGCTCTACTAGCCAGCAAAGGCCAGTTCTAATTTATCCTTCAAAATTTCGTCCATAAGCCTTTTATAAAGCAGACAGCGGTGGGTCCCCTGGTTCTCTATTTGCATAAGGTGGTCAAAATATGTATCCAATGAGAATGCCCTACCAAAAGGATAGAAGAGCACCCCCCCCCTAATCTGGTGCCTTTTCTCTAACATGAAACCTTCTTGAACCCTGTCCGAACGAAGGGTTTCCTCTATCTTAAGTTCCGTTTGTAATTGGGTCTCAATTATTGCCTCAGAAATATCTTCAGGCAAAGGACGCTTAACAGTATTTATGCTAAGACGATCACTCAGCTCCCAACGCCTCTGTCCGTCCTCCTGTAACGGATGATAAACCTCAGCAATAGGCGCTGCGGGTTCACCAGGGTTGGGAGATTCCGGGGCCGATTGGTTGAAACTGGCTTCGAAATTACCAGGGGAAATGCTTCCAAATAAATCAGTCCACCTGAAGCCCCTTCCTCTAGCGCTCTCACCTGATCTTGAGCCAGAGGCCCCCGAAGGAGCCATCATCATCTGATTTTCCAGATCAAGACCCACAAAAACCATTGTAAGTAGGAAACCTCCGGAATACAACCCGAACCGACTAACAACCAAGTGAACAAGAATTCATTGGTATAAGCGCCATAATAAGATCTCAAAATTTAGACCAGAAGATTGTAGTAATAGAGAAGCGAAGCCAAGAACACCAAAAAAAATGAGAAGGGAAAAGACCCTTCCTCGAAGACGAGGAGATAAGGGGCGAAGGATATTCATGATATTCAGAAAGGTTTATGTTCATTCGCACTGCTCACAGAGCGGTATACCGAGAAAAAGAAGCGACTACCTTACTTAAGCAATTCTGCTTATTCTTATTCTTTCTTAGTTGAAGTTCCTATATTGGCTTTTTCTTTCTTCTATGAATGTTATAACTCCTAATTCTTTGGTAGAAGACCTCTTTGATAGTTCGACCGTTATCCCCCGTCTAACTCAACTATTCGACTACCTCTCACACTCATCAAGGCAGACATCAGAAACAAAACTACTGCCAAGGGAGACCGGAGTACACTATGCCCCATCACCTACAAAAAGATCAATTACGGAAGTACTGCGCTTCTCAGGGGCCCTCTGCGTCAGAGTAACCCCGTGGGGGCGATCCAGTTACCCAGAGTTCAAGTTCGATCCATTAGGTCCTTATTTTTTCAGAAAAGAAACGAGAGACAAGAAAACATCTTTGATTACGATTAAAAGGAACAATCTCAAATAGACCAAGATCCAATTTCAGGTCATTTTTTGGTGAACATGATCTGCCATAATCTCTTCGATCCCTTCATTTATGTGCCAGAATAGAGAGAGATTTGGTAGGAAAGTGGAAGAGACCTTTTTGTATATGATAACCAAAGGGAGTGGGAAAGCTGTAGTAATTCTTTGGAAAAGCCCGGTTCTCTTTTTCTTCCAGCTTTCATTCCTCAATCCACTGATTCCATCCTTCATATACCTCCCACCAATAGATAGAGACAAATAGGAATAACCGAACCACATCTACAAAATGCCAGTACCATGCAGCTGCTTCAAAGCCAACATGATGCTCCTTTGTCAGATGACCAAGATATTGGCGAATACCACATATGATCGAGAAAATAGTACCTATAATCACATGAAAACCATGAAAGCCAGTTGCTAAGAAAAAGGTAGAACCATAAATACTATCCGAAATAGTGAAGGGTGCTTGATAATATTCCATTCCTTGAAAGCTTGTGAATACTAGAGCCAGTGAAACGGTAGCTACTAAAGCATAAATTGCTAGTTTTTCCTTCCCCGTGAGTATAGCATGATGAGCCCAAGTTACGGCAGCTCAGGATGAAAGGGGAATAAGGGTATTAAGAAAAGGTATTTCCCAAGGATCTAAAACCGCAATCCCCTTTGGGGGCAAAATACCCCCGATCTCTGCTGTATGTGCCAAAGAAGAATGAGAAGAAGCCCGAAAAAGAGCAAAAAAGAACATAACCTCCGATACGATAAACAGAATAAAACCATATCGAGGTCCTAATTGTACGACTTTGGTATGATGTCCTTCGAACGTGGATTCACGTAGAACATCGCGCCACCATATGAACATGGTATATAGGATAAATATG
This sequence comes from Nicotiana benthamiana, assembly GCA_034376525.1. NCBI lineage: Eukaryota > Viridiplantae > Streptophyta > Magnoliopsida > Solanales > Solanaceae > Nicotiana > Nicotiana benthamiana. Next base: position 133,872,466 of record CM067331.1, read on the forward strand.
ACGCCAAAACTGAGAAGTGTTGCACCCCCTTGAAATGAGTGCATGTACATCACACCTCCTACGGTTGTTGCCAAAACTCCGAGTGAACCCGAAATAGGCCATGGACTTGGAACTACCAAATGATAAGAATGCCTCTGAGATTCAATTATAAACCACTTTGCCTTGATTCTATGTAAACCCCCCTTCACCCCCACCCCCTAAAGTAGTAAAGTAAAGAAGGGCTCTTTGGGGTATAATTTGCTTTCTATCTGACAGGACAAACAAAGAAATAGGAAGGGATGGTTCTTTCATTCCATTGATAGAAGTCTAACTAGAAAAAAGACTCTCTCTATTACTTTGAGAAGAGATCGTTGGTTTGACCGACGAACTACGTGGGAAAATATACCTTCTTTCTTTGATTTGAAGCAAGAATTTTTGAAAGTAACAATTCCATTCAGTTCGCTTTCGGAAAACTTGCTGGTCGCGGATTAGTTCGTTCTGCGCCGCCAACGGCCTCAACCCAAAGGCGCAGGTTGATCTCTCTGGTTGAGGCTGCATTCATTTATTCATATTCAACTTGACACGTGGGAAGGGCTTACTCTACTAGTGGCTCGGCTTGGTCTCGCTCCCTTCCCGCACTATTCCTCCCCACTAAAAAGAGCGATTGAGAATCTCGAGAACCTTTCCGAACGTCTGTCTTCGCGGGGCGATTGGAAAAGAAAGGAGTATTTAATTCTTTTACTACCTTCCATTCCACTATTTTGATCGAATTAATTGCTCTTCCAAACGACCAAGTCATAATGAGATTAAAAACCGATGCTTCCTTGGCCGTGTGGAACATGGATTAGCATTATGTCATTCCTACAAGTGATGACCCACCCAGGATTGCTATGTACGGACTTAGAGATCAAATAGAATATGTTTCTTTCCATTCCTCGTGAGCCACTTATTTCTCCGAAACAAGAGATTAAAGTCATCTTACTCCGTTTTCCCAAGAAGTCGAAGGCGTTACACCATTGGGATACTTCGAATAAACTTGAGTACATATAGGATACACCGGTGCTAAAACCTGTTAGAAAATACGCTTAACGCTAGAGGGGGGGTGAATAGCGTTATAATAAAATTTAGTGTAAACTTGCGGAATTTAAAATTTGCAGGAAATAATTAAGTGCGTTAAATAAATAAAAGGAAAGAACGCACCGATATATTCTGGTTCACCACAACACGTGGCTAGTCCAGTCCCCGAGAGACTCTCTCGAGATTTTCCACTAACTTGTTAAGCTTACGGGTGCTCAACAAACCTTTACAACGTAAGGACACAAGCCTTAACACCTTTGCTCGGAGATACAACACTCCAAGACTTCAACCAAGGAAACACAAGTTCCTTACAACAAGAGAATCACAATTCTCTTACAAGTGTGTAAAACACTTAACACTCAAATAAAATACTCCTTTATGAGTAGGTATGAGTAAAAGAAGTAAGCTCTAGATCACAACAACTTTGGACAAGAATATGGCTCTCAAAAGCTTTGTGAAATTGAATATAAAATGATAAACAAAAGTATGCAAGCTTATAGCAATGTAATGATCAGTTATAATATGTTGTTGTGTTTAAAGCACTGAAATGAAGCTGTATTTATAGTTGAAAAACTTGGCATTACCGTTGCCTAATTGCCAATTAAGAGTTGCTGATTTTACTCACTGACAATCGATTGTCAAACCCCAACAATCGATTGTCTGCCAGTCAGATCAAAATTCAATCCCAGATTTTACGCTTGATAATCGATTACTTACAATCCATAATCGATTACTGGCAACGTTCAAAAAACCCTTTCCAGATTTTACCACAAACAATCGATTGTCCAGAATCAACAATCGATTACTCAGCAACGTTCAAAAAATCTTTTCCGGATTTTAATCAAAACAATCGATTATACAAAATCAATAATCGATTACCCAATAATGTTCAAAAAATCTTTTCCGGATTTTAATCAAAACAATCGATTATACAAAATCAATAATCGATTACCCAATAACATTCAAAAAATCTTTTCTGGATTTTAATCAAAACAATCGATTATACAGAATCAGTAATCGATTACCTGACGGTATTTGAAAACTTTACGACAACGGTCAGCTTCACAATCGATTGCATAAAGTCAACAATAGATTACTTATCAGTTTTTGAAAATCATTTTAGACACTGCCTCTTGACAATCGATTGTTATATACTCACAATCGATTATTTAATAGTTTTGAAAAAGTCTGGAAGTTACTGCCTCAACACAATCGATTGTCATAAGTTCACAATCGATTATTTTGTGACTTTGAAAAATCTGAAGGACACTGTTTCTTCACAATCGATTGTCATTAGCTTCACAATCGATTATTCTGAGTTTTGAAAAACTTTGATGGACATTGCCTCATCACAATCGATTGTCATAAGGTTCACAATCGATTGTCATGCAGGTTTGAAAAAACCTGATGTTCACTGCCTTAACACAATCGATTGTCATTAATTCACAATCGATTGTCATGCAGTCTTGGCTTAAAACAATCGATTATCATAAGTACATAATCGATTATCTTAGTCCAGATTTTTAAGGCATGTCTAAAAATTATTTTGACTACTGTAAATATGCATGATTTAAAATCATTTGACATTAAATTAAATATGCATGATTTTGGAAAATAGTTTTATGAGAGAAGCCATGTTACGAGTCAAGTTGTAGGATCAAGATCACAAATAAGAATGACTCAATTAAACTTATAAAACTTTGTCTTGAGCTTGAATCTCGTTGTATATCAATTGTGCGCTTGTTTCTTGAACTTCGACATATATCAATTTTCGCTTCGTTTGTCATTCATCAAAACATTGGTTCTACCAAACGACCTACGTCTTGGGTCTTCGGTCTTGAACTTCTTTGGCTCGTTCATGCAATTCCGTCATCAGTATGCTTCTCGCCATTTGATTATATCGTTGTTTGACACTTGACTTCATTGTTTGTCATTCATCAAAACCTATACCTGAAAATCATGCTCATACAACCAAAGCGCACATATCAAAGGTATACATGATTTCCAACAAAACCTTTTCTCAAGATATCTTCCAAACAGTTGGGGTCGTTGCTCCGGATCTTGTTCTCCCGGTGTGAAACCAGTTAGTTCTGTAGTTTTAGAAGCAAAATAAATGGAAATCTATAAGCTAGCCAAGAAGGACAACTTCTTTTCTAAATAAGGAGTGGGCAGCAATCAACACTAAAACACCCATGAATAGAACTACTATAATTCAGAAACCAACCAATGGCCAAACCTTGATCCAATTTTGAATATAAAATTACTCATTAGCCACACAGTGCCTTACCAATTTAAATTAATTTGACATCCAAAACTTGGTCCTAGTTACATCCAAGTTACTGTTACCCCAGTTCTAAAAGAACCAAATCTCTAACATGGTATGCCAAACCTTCCTGTCAAACATATAGTAACAAGCTCAAACAAACACACAGAAAGGGCAATGACAAATGGAAACTATTTTTGACTGCTTAACAAACAAACCATTCAAGATGCATGTAGAAGAACTTATCAAAACAAACTCAACCCTACTGATTTTCTTGACTGGTCAACAACCACAAAATTAAGCAAATCCCAATTAGACAACAAATTATCCAGCAACTCAACAATTTTTTTCAACTGACAGTGCAAAATTTTGTACTTAAAACCGTGCATATTTGTTTCATAATCAGTGCACACAGGCATATTTTTAGTAGGCTCACAGACTTGATACAAGAGAATGAATCTAAGGAGAAGTATCACCAGTAACAGTAGATTTAAAATTGAACGAACTAATTTGAAATCATGCATAACCAAAGTGATTCGAAAATGATTTAAGCGTAAACAAACTACTTCAATAAGAAAACTGACACCAAACTAGCATATGAAAAACCATGACATGGACCTAAAGAGAGAACATCTCCAAGTCATTTAAACCATGCACAAATCCAATGTACAGACATGAAGAGTTAAGCAACAGGCTACTCAATTCTCCATTGGCACATTTAAAGAATCACCTTGAGAGTTTCACAATATCTAAAGAAGATATCAGGGAACTGAGACCATGTAAAGGTCTGAAAATCCACAGGAACCAACTTAGCTGCTAGCAGTAAAGCAGTAAACAGAGAGAACCTAACAATGAACTTGGCTTTTAGGCTGGACCTCAAGCACAGCTAAACCCATTAGCATACCAGAGAAAAACCCCCGGATCCTAGACTTTCCAGCACTATTTAAAAGAAAAGCAGTCCCAAAAATGAAAAGAGGATCCAATTTTTTAGAAATTCTTTCAAAAATCTATCTACTCTTGATTGTGTTAGGAAAAACTGAAGCTGCAGGGAGTCTAGAAATAGCACTCCCTTGGACAGCTGCAATTAGACCAACTACAACTTTAAAACAGGCATTGAATTGCTTATTTCTCAGCATTTATAGCAGGTCATGAAAACACCAAAAAACAAAACAAGCGTTTACTGATTTCATGAGCTTATATTGAAGCCAAAAGGAACCATAAATCCTATATCGATCTAGACACATCAAATTACAAACTCAAATCAGCAGAGAAAGGGCTAACAAAGTTCAACGATGCAGCAACTCAAGCAGACATCCAATCCTTGAACAGACTGTCAAATTTCCACACCAGAACCATTCCAATAGACCTTCAAACTTAGAAATTAACTCGAAACCTTGATTTAAATGAAAACTTGACATCACGATATCAATTAGAGCAAAAGCACAGAGGATGACTCTTTAGACTCAGCTTCTACTGGCTGGATATACTCAAGCACATCATACCAGAAATTCATCAACAAAAATTCAATCACAGAACTGAATACCATTGAACATAATTCACAGTTCAAGCCATCTCAAACAGAAATGAAGAAGAGAAAAGAAATTTAACCTGATATTTCAAACTTCATGTAATAATTACAGACTCGACAGTGCACCTTTCAACTCCAAATCCTAACGAGGTTCAGCAGCAGCTAGCAAGACATAGCAGAAAATCAAGCTCGAACTTCAATTTGTATTTCCTAGGAACTCATATCCGCATTCAAAAGAAAATCAAAGTAAAATTGTGTATGTGTTTACTTTAAACTTTTGAAAAGAACTTATCAAAGAATAAAAACAAACCCCAAACACCAGCAGTTCTGGAAACCTTTCCACCTTTTTTTTCTCTGAATTTTTCGAGAAGTCCCCTTTCACAAAATTGGATAAAGCCTCTTTTGAAGACCAATCCTTGATGAATTTGGGGCTCGAATTGAACGAAACAAATCCAACGCCTAACACTCATCCATCATTTCCTCTCTAGAAGCTTCCAATCGTGAGATAGGTCTCAAAAATTAGCGAGTGAGAGGAGAGGGAATCTTAGCGTCAGAAACGGTTATCAATGGTAAGAGAAAGGGGAACGTATGAGGAGATATTCGAGGTTCAATCGCTCAAATTTGGACAGTATTAGGGTTGGATTCGGGTGTTTTTTGGGAGAAGAAGAAGAACAATCGCAGTACGCGTTTGAGGGGTTAGGGATTAGGGACTTTTGAGTCTCTGTATGAATTCGTCAGTGTATATTAAAGGCTGGGTCGAGTTTTGGGATGGTTTGGGCCGGGTCTAGGGTGATTTTTAGGTATTTGTTGGGTTTTAGTTTGTTTGGATTGGGATTTTCTTAAAGGGTGGACCAAATTTAGCCTTCAATTCTGTTTCAGACCTTTTCTTTTCAAATTCTTTTCATTTTTCATTTTTCTCTCTTTTTTTCAAAAATAATTAGAACTCCTAAATTAATTACAAATCTCAATTTTACCTAAAAAACTATAAAACCAATCCTATATAATTATTATAAAAATAAAATTAAAGGAAAAAATTACCTAAAATTTTAAAAATAAAAAGAGCCAATTGAACCTATATCTGGATTTCCCTTTTTTTATAAAATGAACCAATTACTTAATAATTCTCAAAATGCAAAATTAATTCCTAAATATACATGCCACATATTTTTGTATTCTCCATTAATTAAAATAATCAAACAAATGCAAACTATTAACAGAAAATGCCACGATAATCTCACAATGAGTACTGTAGTTTTGCCTCTAGCTATTTGATTACTTGTATTAACTCTCCAATTGAGTTACGTGTTGATTCAATGAAACTAGAGTATATAAAAGTGAACCTATATCAAATTAACAATTTACTCTCTATTTGAGTTAGTCCTGTTTAAATTTGTGGGGTTAATATCTTACATCACTCATATATTTTGCATATATAGTTAAGTTTTCCTAACGAATCTAATTGTTCAATGAGCTTAGTTATATGTGTAATGTGTTGTTGAATTTAATTATTGTAAATACATAACTAATGATCTATTTAATGTGAATATCTCTCAGATTAACCATGTCTTCATTCAACTCACTTGCCTTAATTTTGAACCAAAATAAGTTGGAAGGACCAAATTATGTTGACTGGAAAAGGAACCTTGATATTTTCCTAACTATTGAAGGTTACAAATTGTAATCACTGAGGATTGCCCAAAAAAACCTCAAAATGCTATTGATGATCAGGTTAAGGCCTATGACGAATGGGTTAAGGCTGATGAGATGGTGCGATGTTACATTCTTGCCTCTATGGCGAATATTTTGCAACATCACCATTAGTCTATGGGGTCTGCTTATGATATGCTCGAAATTCTCAAAGAGATTTTCGATGAGCAAAATCGTGTGGCTAAGCAGACAGCCATAAAACCCTTTTGAACACCAAGATAGTTGAAGGATCATCGGTGAGGGACCATGTTCTGAAAATGACGAGTCTTCGAATGAACTGGAGGTCCTTGGAGGTATGAATGATAAGGAGTCTCAAGTTGAGATGGTCCTGCAGGCTCTGCCTGACAGTTTTTAATGATTTCGCTTGAACTATAATATGAACAAAATGAATTTGTCACAGGAAAAATTGTTGAATGGTGTGCAAGTGGCAAAATCCATTGTCAAACAACAAGCTCCAGTTTTGGCACTCAATATTGAGAAAGCTTCGGTTTCTAAGTTAAAAGGTGGTAAGAAAAATAAGAAGGCTCAAAAGGTTTTGGCCTCTAGAGATATGACTGGAGTGAAAAAGCACAAAGGCAAGTACTATCATTACAAGCAACATGGGCATCACAAAAAGCAATGCCCTGTCTATCTGACAAAGTTGAATAAGCAAGGTAATTCAAATGTAAATATCGTTGAAACTTGTTTACCGGTTGTTTCTACCATATTTTGGTGTGTAGATTCGGGAGCCACTAATCATATTTGCACTACTTTGCAGGGGTTCAGGAAACGTCGGGGGTAAGTGAGAATGAAGCTTGCGTCTTTCAAGCCAATAGCGAGCCAACACCAATTTTAGTATTAGGAGATATTAGAGTTTCATTCAGTAGTGATAGAGTTTTCGTTTTAAAAGATGTTATATACGTACCTTCGATTAGAAGGAATTTGATTTCGATTTCGAAAATAATGGGTGTTGGTTATAATATTTATTTTGCTAATAACTCTGTTATTATTAAGTTTAATAAACGTTTTATCTGCACTGTTGCTAGAGTATATGACCTTTTTATTCTCGATATATCTCCTCATATGCTATAACAATCAAAGTAATTAAACAACATCAATCTTCCACATAAAAGAAAACGTATTTCCGAATTGAGTCAAACTTATTTGTAGCACTTACGTCTAGGTCATATAAATCTACATATTTTCGAGATTGGTCTCTGATGGACCTTTGAGTTTATTGAAAGTGAAATCACTGCCAACTTGCGAATCCTGTTTAGAAGGTAAATGACCAAGAGACATTTTTCCAAAAAAAGAAAATAAAGCCATCGATAAGCTAGAATTAATTCACTCTAATTTGTCTGACCCTATGAATATACAAGCAAGAGGTAGCTTTGAGTATTTTGTGACTTTCACATATGATTACTCAAAATATGAATACACTTATCTGTTGCAACGTAAGACTGAATGCTTTGAGAAATTCAAAGAATTTAAGACGGAAAGAGAAACGACATGATAAATATATCTAAACATCTCAATATGATCGTGGTGGTGAATACCTTCAGATTTCCGAGGACTGTGGAGGTCGAGTATTAATGTCGTAGATTAGGAGATAGTTGAGTATTTCCTTACTTCGTCCCTTTGTGAGGCTAGTCTGGTAGTTTTTCTAGTCAGCTAATGATACTATTGTGTCTTACTACTATTTTACTACTAGTTCGTTCTTCATAGCGCCTGGTCTATACACTGTCTATCGTTTTTCCGTTGCATCTACTTTTTCATTTTCATGATGTTATTTTCCCTATGTTTTCTATCAGAGGCATTGATATGGGTCTTTGTATTTTTGTCTTCTTGAGCCAAGGGTCTTTCAGAAATAAACTCCCAACTTCTTCGAGATAGGGGTAAGGTATGTGTATACACTACCCTCCCAGACTCCACTAGTGAGATTTTACTGGGTTGTTGTTATTGTAACTCACTCTTTAGAGTTGTGTTATTCTTGCCCACCCAAAAGCAAAAATCGTCCAAGGTTTTACTAGGCATATAGCAGAAGACTGTAGCCCTAAATTCTTTCTATGTGGAGGAATTATGCAACGATTTCAAGAGGTTAATGCTTTCTAATCTAGTAATTATAGTGTTGTTTAGTTTACATGTATTTGATGCCTGAATTGTATGATCGCTTTTGTTTCGCATGTTCTAACAGGAGAAGTAGGGGGTGGGCAGGATATGGGGGGGGGGGTGTGGGGGAGTTGGTTGGGATGAGAATATGGTTGAGAAGGTTGAAGAGGAGTTTTAAAAAATATTTTATCTAAAACATTTTCCTCCAATTTTTACTTACAGGTTACAACTTGTTTGGATGACTGTCACCTATTGTATCGTATCATATTGTTACTTTAAATACAATGTTTGTTTTGATTGTTATTTAAATTTTATGGTATCATATCGTTAAATCCGTCGTTACATAACAACGAAAAGTATCACTTTACGCAATGACTGATTTGGTGTGGTCGCGCGCCATTGCCTTATTTTTTCTGTCATGTCACCCTTCCTTGTTAATAAATATTGTTATTTTATTATTTCCCCTATTTTTTGATATTATACTTCTACTTCGTATCATAATTTTTTTAATAATATTATAAATTTATTTTTTATATTAATAGTGCATAATATCATAAAATAATAAATATTATATTCGTCAAAAAATATAATACAATATAATATAATATAATATATTATATTATAAAATAATATATAAATCATCCAAACAAGCATTAATTGGTCTAGAATCGGACCACGGGCACCGATTAGCAAAAATGGCCCGTCCTGTCCTGCTCAAACTGAACCTTAACCAGCCCGTCCTTTTATCGGGGCGGGCTGAACTGGGTCAAACCTGGCGTGTCAGTAGGCCAGGCATGTTAGGCATGTTTAACGCCTTTACTTGCAACCTTCCTTCTCTTTCTGCTAAACCCCGGCGCGTTGAACTACCGCCGGCAATCACTAAGTAAAGGTCTGATTAGATCCCGGAGATCGATCCGAGTAGGAAAATGGATACTGGCGAAGCTAAGCGAGCGCGAATCCCGTTCAAGGAAAGGCCTGAATGGGCCGATGTGAAGCCCGTTCCACAAGACGACGGGCCCAGCCCGGTGGTTCCAATAGCCTACACTGAAGACTTCTCGGAAACCATGGACTATTTCCGGGCAATACACTTAGCCGACGAGCGGTCTCCACGCGTCCTTCAGCTTACTGCTAAAGCCATTCAGCTAAACCCTGGAAATTACACTGTAAGTCTCTAACTGCAATTCCTCTTTCAGTTCTTTCCTTTTGGTTTCTATAACGCAGTATTTTGTGAATTTAGGTGGGATTATTTTTGTATTAATTGAAATTTTCGTGTATAAAAAGGGTAAAATTGCATCTTTGGTGTAGAATTGGAATCTGAACTTATATGTTAATGGAAGTTTGTGAGACAATTGCTTTGGAGTTTGTATAGTCCCTCTGTTTCGTTTTGTGTGCCTTAGTTTGACTGTCTACAAAGTTTAAGAATGTAAAAAGACTTCTGAATATTGTGGGCACACAGCTTTAGAGTTGTTGGTTAATGGGTAATTTCATGTTTAGGTATGGCAATTCAGGCGAGCTGTGCTGGAGGCATTGGGTGTTGATTTTCATGAAGAATTGAAGTTTGTTGATCGCATTGCTGGGGAGAACACAAAAAATTATCAAATATGGTAAGTTGAAAACTGAGAACTGGTTATCGTATCTGTGTGAGTGTGTGATTTATTTTACAGTTTTTTTTCTAAACTTGAGAACAGGTGAAAGAATCAATCTCTGGTGGAAATTCTGCAGGAGATGTCCTTTTTATTGTTTTCCTCACTTTTGTAGCTAATACATTTATTGTGTCCCTAGTTGGGCGGAACAACTTAAAGGAAAATGAGAAAAGATGAAACATTCTCTCTTCTCTCTTACCGGTGAAGGGTCAACAAAGACTTGGTATAGTAGCACAATTTGGAAAATTGTAATTATGTATTTGTTATGGAACAATAAAAGAATAAGAAGAGTATTGCAGAGAAAAGTAGGAAGAGAGGGTTTTTATTGACTTGAGATGAATTACAACGGAATATGACATCTCTATTTATAGGGAAAAAGTAACTTAGCCACCAAGTAAAATCCCTAAAATCTCTTTAAAATATGGATATTCACCTTAAATAAAACTTTATTAATGCGTTTCGTTAACACCTTAACTAAAATAGAACCCCATGGGAAAAAAAATCTAGAGAAGGAAAAAGAGTATACTTGTTTAGAAATACACCTTTTGGTTGCCTTGTTAAAAACCTTGCAAGAAAAACCTTATGGGACAAAACCTTGTAAGGAAAAAAGAGTACAACGCATATTAACTCCCTATGATGAGAGCATCAATTCATATCTTTGGACCTTCGCATTCTAATCTTGTGCACCATCTTTAAAAGATTGTTGGTAGAGATATGATAAACAAATCATCCATATTGACTTGAATGAATATTTGCACCTTGAAATCATCATTTTTGATAGATATATAATGTTTTCATATAATGTCGTGGAATGACTCTTCAATATCTCTATAGGTATTCTCGCTATCACACTATCATGCATATTCTTATAGCAAGATACATATGTATACAAATTGCACTTAGGATGTGGTAATTCAGGGCCAAGAATTCTCCAAGACTTGTATATGCTATTAACATTTTAAATCGTTCATGGATTTCCATGTAAGTATAGTCAAATAAGTCATATAAATAGACTTCAGATTTACATCAGGTTTTTATGCCATGCTAGACATATAAGATAAATAAAGGTGATTGCACACGCCATTGACTTTATACTTTCAAGTATTTGAATTGCAAGTCCAAAACTATATGTTTTTCATATGAAACCAATACTACTTGAATTGTTTCTTCAGACTTAAGATCCTCATATATATTTAACGCTGTTACAGATGTCGTCGACAAACATTTTATATCGGTTCTAGCCTCTTTATTTTCATATAGACATAACATAGAAATCTCTTCATTCATATATTCAGGTACCTGAATCTCTCCTGAGATTTTATGAAGAGTTATGTCATGTGATCTTCTAGATCACTTGCCTCATTTATTAAGATCATTTTGATCATTTGCTCATCTTCTTTATCAAGAAGTTTATTTGAACCGATTTGTCCATATGCTTATAGCGTACCCCATAGACTTTGACCTTCTAGGACTTATTAGGAGTAATTGCAATGAGAATGTAGTTACTTTATTTGAGTTAGCAAACACGTCTGACATGCTTTGCAATATGTTGCAAATGAATTATCTTTTTATGAACTTCAAGTTGATATTATCTTATTTGAGGATCTAAATGTATAAATGATAATTCATTCCACGTAACTTTTTCTCAACTGTTTGTTATCTCCTCATGTTAGAAGAACTAATTTGTTTCCTCAACTTTGAGAACCTATCTTTGTACGTTATGGTATTATCAAAATATACCCCACACATCGAGAATAATAAGATGGAATTATTTGGTTCCTGCCCCTGAACCACTTGTGAGGGGAGAAAATAATATACTTTGGTATATAATGTACATCAAATTGATATAGATAACTTTGTTCTCATAAGCAAATGTTTAGGTATTAAGTGGAGGCACTCGATAAATCATCTTACTAAACCAGTTGTGACGTAAACCAACTTATCAGGATAAACTATTTTGAATAGAAAATTTAAAAATTATGCTCTAAATCAAATTATTGAGCAAGTTACCTCACAAACACCGTGTTGAGGGTTAATAATCATCGCTTATGTAACCATCTCATAGATGCATTTTATGTAGTATACATAACAGGTGAATGAGCTCATATTCACCTTTGATATTTCCAGCATTCATGGGATTCAATCCCAATTTTAGTTGGTCTATTAATTAATAAGAACAAGCAATGTAAGAGAATTCGTAAAAAACTTTCTAGTTTTTTAATATTTACCCATGTGAATTCTCTTTTATTTTTACGTCATACTTTCATACCCATGTGGGGATGAGAAGTCCTGATGTCCCGGTGAGGATTTGTGAGCGGCTGGCGATGGTCGGCGTACGGCGAGGCAGAGGGAGGCCTAAGAGGTATTGGGGAGAGGTGATTAGGCATGACATGGCTAGGATGCGGGTTTCCGAGGACATGACCCTTGATAGGAAAGTCTGGAGGTCTAGTATCGGGGTTGTAGGATAGAGGCTCCTAGAGTTTTTCGTAATCCTCACCCGTGTTTGGGTGAGGCTTGGCAGGGATATCCATAGATGATATGTGTATTGGATTGTGTCTCCCTTATGGTAGTTATTTATGGTAGTTACTGTCTGATATTATTGCATGCTATTTTATGTATGGTTCTTATGTTTAGATAATTATTTACGCTATTTCTGCTGGAGTTACTAATGCTCTTTTGTTTTTATTTTTGTTTTGTTTTTCCTTTCTTCTCTGAGCCGAGGGTCGATTGGAAACAGCCTCTCTGCCCTTTCGGATAGGGGTAAGGCCCGTCTACATATTACCCTCCCCATACCCCACTTTGTGGGACTATACTGGATAGTAGTTGTTGTTTTTGTTGTGGTAAGTTGAAAACTCCACACAGGTTCCTTCTAATGTAAAGGTGATGGAAAATGAATAGTTTGTTGACCAGTGATTTATATCATGAAATCAAGGTTAATAGATATAACATGATGATACTGCTTCAAGTTGATGGGATTAGACAGTACGCGATCTTTCAACTACCAGATACGCCATTATAACATATAAGACGAAAAAACGATAAGTAGAGACACTCAATTATTGAGTTCTGAATGCCTATTGTGTGGTAGAAGGAGGGAAATCATGAATTAGTGGCGAACTGGTCATTTTTAGTTAGATAGTGCCCTGGAATTCCATTCTATTAGAAATAAAAATTAATGGCTCTAGCACAAGGACGACAGGCTTCATTGGGCTGAGAGATAAGGTTAGACATGCAGCTTTTTATGAGATGTGCTTGTTTCAAAGAAATTGCAGAATTTTATAAAATGTATTGTGTTTATGCTCTTGGAATATATAATGTTTATAATAAATATTCATTGGTGAGGGGGGAGGGAATGATTGTTTTTTACCCTTTCCAGTATCTATACAACAACAACAACTACTACCCAGTATACTCCTACCCTTTCCAGTATCTATGTATCTGCATATTATACTTGACTCCATGTTTTCCTTCACAGAGAAGGGAAGTGGGGAAGTTTGTTCATCCACACAAGTTATTCTTGATCTGTTGAATTCTTCATTTTAATCTAATTATAAATATGTGCACAATGTCGAAGTTCTTCATAATAGAAACTTACAGGCATCATAGGCGATGGCTTGCTGAGAAGCTGGGAGCTGATGCCGTGACAAATGAGCTAGAATTCACCAAGAAAATATTTTCTCAGGATGCAAAAAATTATTCATGCTTGGTCCCATCGGCAGGTTGTCTTTCCATCCCTTTTCTTTTTATTTGGTGGGGGGGGGGGGTGAAAATATATTACCTACCTGTTTAGAAGAGGCTTTTTTGCATGTGTATTTCATGTTACTAAAATCATGATCTAGATTATTCAAGTTTATTGAATTGATCCAGATCCTAGATAGAATTTACATCATAATAAGGTCAATGGGAAAAGTCCCGGGGCTTAGTTGAATTGGCAAAGATCTTATGTCACAGGTTCGAGTCCAAAGCCATGCAAATTAAGTCTATAATTTAAGAGGAGAAGGGTAGAGGGACAAGCCCATTATCCCCGAGTTTTGAAGGTTGTGGTTCCCGATGATTGGTCCTGGGCAAATTTCTTCGTCATCCAAAAAAGAAAAGAAAAGATAGTGAGGTCAAAATAGGGTGACATAGGATCTTATTAAATCTTAGGATCAAATGACAACTCATTACATTATTTTTGGGGTTTTGCTTCATTTTTTCTTAAAACATGTTACATGTAATCAATCCCAATTATATGAGTGTATTTCATGTTACTAAAATCATGATCTAGATTATTCAAGTTCATTGAATTGATCCAGATCCTAGATAGAATTTACAAGATACTAAGGTCAATGGGAAAAGTCCCCGGGGCTTAGTTGAATTGGCAAAGTTTGAGGGACTTGTGACTTAGGTCACAGGTTCGAGTCCAAAGCCATGCAAATTAAGTCTATAATTTAAGCAGAGAAGGGTAGAGGGACAAGCCCATTATCCCCGAGTTTTGAAGGTTGTGGTTCCCAAGGATTGGCCCTGGACAAATTTCTTCGTCATCCAAAAAAGAAAAGAAAAGATAGTGAGGTTAAAGTAGGGTGACATAGGATCTTATTAAATCTTAGGATCCAATGACAACTCATTACATCATTTTTGGGGTTTTGCTTCATTTTTTCTTAAAACATGTTACATGTAATCAATCCCAAGTATATCTCTCCCTCTAATGGTGTTGTCCAATGTCGAAAAACTTTAAAAAGCCCCAAATTCTTCTTCGACTTCACTAGTGTAATTAAAGTAATATACTCCATTAAAAGCAAAGGGCAAGAGATGCCCGTATAAAAGAAGTATACCAAAAAAAACCGGAAACCTTACAAAAAGACATGGTTTTCTATGAATGTCTCCCAATCATCTATTCATAAGGGAACCTCATGGGTGCTCCAAGAAAAGAGGCTATTCCCCAAATAAATAATGTTTTTTCTACTCCATCTCCTATTTCTTTCTCTCTCCATATGGTCCACATAAGTGTAAAGGAGCAATATCCCATGCTCTATACGATTGCGTCTTCTATTCCATCTTTTGAAAGCCCAACTAAACATTGTGTCTATTAGGGTGCCCATCATTACCTACTCCATCCCAAGCCATCTCAAAATTTCCCACCACAAAAAGGAATTTGTTCGACAGTGCAGAAGAAGACGATTCATATCTTCTCTCGAGTCTTTACACATAAAGCACCAACTTACACAAGTAATCTTCTCTTCCTCAAATTTTTCGTCGTCACAATCACACCTCTTGTAGCTAGCTAAGTGAAGAAAGAAACACACCTTCCTTTGTACCCTGGGTATCCATATTGAATAATGTGGAAAGAAGCTCCTTCCCAATTAGGAGCTTCTTATAATAGGACTTAACGGAAAAAATGCCATTATCCCCGACACCGTATCTCCATGCATCATATTTCTCTTGTGAATATTATTGATTGTGAAGTAATTCAAGCAAATTTTGATATTCTTCTATCTCCCAGTCTTGCAAGTACCTCCTAAACCTTAAGTCCCACTACACTTCTTCCCCTGGGAGGCTCCATATCGATGGACCAACATCTTCTTTTGGCTTGAAATATTGTACAGGTAAGGGTATGTGATTCTTTAAATGTTGTCCCTGCACCACCTATGCTCCCAAAAGCTTATCCTACTCCCGTCCCCCACTCTGATGAAATGTTCTCATCAAACTCTTCCTATCCGTTTATAATATCCTCCATAAACTGCACCCATTGGGAAGTGAAGCATTTTTAGTCCTCCACCCCCTTCCAAAACCCCGTACTTCTCCACAATCACCCCCCTTCAAAGAGCATCCACCTGTACCCGGGATCTTCATAACCACTTTCCTAGTAACTCCTTGTTGAAAACTCTTAGACCTTTTATCTCCAGTCCACCCCAACACTTTGGTGTAGTAACAGACTCCCAATTACCTAGTGAAACTTCATCTCTCCACTTGAGCCATGCCTTAGAAGTCCCTCTGAGGTTTTTGGAACTTTCATTTTACGCTAGCTGGAGCGTGTAACAAAGACATAAAATAAGTAGAGACGCTTGGCAGTGTACTCTTAACTAACACTTCCTTTCCCCCTTTAGATTAATATCTCTTTTCCCAACCTGGAGGCCTCTTTTCTAACCCCTCTATCATCGGGTTCCAAACTGCTAGGTCTTTGTTAGATCTCCCAGCGGTAGTCCTAGGTAAGTTGAAGGAAGAGCCACAATCTTGCAATTCATCACTTGCGCTAGGACCCCTATATTCTCAACATCGCCCACGGGGAAAATCTCGCATTTTTTGAGGCTGACACTACCTGAAACTAAGTCAACACTTGTCTCAGATGAAGCAATTGTGCTCTATCAACATCACTAAACACTAAAGTATCATCCGCAAACAAAAGATGAGGCACCTTCACAATACTTTGACCACCAATCACTGCAAAAAAGACCCTAAGTAAACCAGTCCCAGCTTTGACCATCATCCTACTCAACGCTTCTATTACGGACTACCATAATGTCATGGACGGCACTATTTTCGCCCCAAAACAAGCTCAAAACAGCTCCAAAATGCTTCCGGAACAGTCCGGAATACCCCGGAAGGTCCTGGAAGACTCTAGAAAACTCTAGAACACTCTAGAACACTCTAGAAGACTCTAGAAAAATCTAGAAGACTCTAGAAGACTCTAGAAGACTCTAGAACACTCTAGAACACTCTAGAAGACTCTAGAAGACTCTAGAATTGTGCAGATTGTTGAAGACAAGCCTAGAATCATGTGGAGGCTTCTAGAGGGCAGCAACCTTGTGTAAATATCTTAGATATTCATTTAGGAAGATTCTAGATACGTAGGAAAAGTCTAGACATTTAGGTAGCCAACTATAAATAGGCACCTAAGGCATTCATTTGGAATCAAGCAAGAAAGCAAGCAATCAAGAAAAGTTGTAAAGCATCCAAAGCATTGTAAAGCTCTCAAGTTCTCTTAATAAAAGAGTTCTTTCTTCCAACTTCTAGTTTCCTTTGCCAAGTTTCGACAAGCTTAGTCTTTCTAAAGTTCTGCTAAGCTTCCGGGTAGGCTGACTAGCTAACTTTGGCATTGAAAGTTCGCTAGGCCGGACAGATCGTCGTGTTTAAGTTACGGTCTCGTCACAATTGGTATCAGAGCATCAGGTTCGTTGGAACATCTAAGGGAGTGTGGAAGGCAGCAGTGAAATCACCCGAACCGAAAGGGACAAATCTAAGGGCCAAAGGTCTCGCTCCAGGGACGCCATGGGGGAGTTGGAGACAAGGCTGGCCAAGGTGGAGTTGGCCATTGCCGATGGGCAGGACAAGTTCATGGAGGCCGACCAAAGGTTCGAGGGGGTCGAACAAAGGGTCGAGGAGGGCCTAGACGGATTGCGGGAGGAGATGCAGTCCGCCGTGAATCAAGTCCTGGCACAATGTCTTCAGGCGGTGGAGGAGAAACACCAGGCAGAGATTTCGTTCATGCGGGAAGAGCTAGGGAGGCTTTCACATGAGCTGGAGAACACCAAGGAGGAGCTCAGCTTGTGCAAAAGGGCTCTTGCACAAGGCACTGCCACAACGTCCGAGGTAAGGACTACCCCTTCCACTAGAGATGTTCCCCGACCCAAATACTTCAAAGGGTCTAGAAGCGCGAGGGAACTAGACAACTTTGTTTGGAGCATGGAGCAATACTTTAGGGCTCTCGACATGCAAGACGAGGCTCTAAAGGTAAACATGGGTAGTCTTTTCCTCGAGGACACCGCAATGGTTTGGTGGAGGAGAAGACAAAGCGACATAGAGAAAGGCACCTGCTCTATTGACACTTGGGCAGATTTTAAGGCAGAACTCAAGAAGCAATTCTACCCAAGCAACGTCGAGGAGGAAGCTCGTGGCAAGCTAAGACATTTGCAGCACAAAGGAACCATCCGGGAGTACGTCAAAGAGTTCACAGAGGTACTTCTCGAAATCCCTGACTACCCTGATAAAGAAGCTTTCTTTGCCTTCATGGACGGGTTACAGCAGTGGGCAAGGCTTGAAATCCAACGCCGTGGTGCCCAAGACTTGACCACTGCCATATCCATTGCCGAGTCCCTTATTGAGTTTAGGAAATTGGAAAAACCTAAACCCAAGGACAAGGGCGGCAAGGGAAAGAGTGGGGGAGACCCGCCTAAGGGCAAGGAGGCGTCAGAAAGGGCCAAGGGACGTAGAGATTTCCCTCCTAAACCTATCCGATGTTTCTTTTGTGATGGACCGCACTATGCAAGGGAGTGCCCCAAAAAGAGTAAGCTTTCTGCTTTAATCGAGGATCGCGAACAGGAGGAAGCAAAGATTGGGGCCATGCGGCTTCTAAGCTCAATTCAGGCAAAAGTTGAGGTGCCCAAGAATGAGAAAAAAGGGAGGTTGTTTGCCGAGGCCAAGATTGGGGAGCATACCGTGAAGGCATTAGTTGACACGGGAGCCGACAGCAACTTCCTCACTTTCCAGCAGGCTAAGAAGATGGGCATCCGGTACGAGACAAGCCGAGGTTGGCTCAAGGGCGTTAATGCTGCACCAACAGAAACCTTTGGAGTTGCCCGCAATGTGCCGGTTCACTTAGGCAATTGGCACGGCCACATAAACTTCTCGATCGTGACCATGGACGATTATCCACTCGTCTTGGGTATTGAGTTCATGGACAGGGTCAAGGCCGTCCCAATTCCCTTTGCGAACTCCTTATGCATCTTGGAGGAGGGCAACACCCATCTAGTTCCACTAGAGCGGGAAACCCGACTCCAAGGAAGACAAATTTCAGCCATGCAACTCTCAAAGGGCATCAAGAAGGAAGAGCCAACCTACCTTGTTGCCTTAAAGGAAGAAGCTGTCATTCCTACAACCGAGTCCATGCCACCCAAGGTCCAGCACGTTTTTGAGGACTTCCAAGACGTCATGCCACCGGAGCTACCAAAGAGGTTACCACCTAAAAGGAAGGTGGATCATAAGATAGAGCTGGAACCAGGTGCCACCCCGCCAGCTACCGTGCCTTATAGGATGGCGCCTCCGGAGCTTTAGGAATTACGGAGGCAACTGAAGGAGTTGATGGACATGGGCTATATTCGTCCATCAAAAGCACCTTATGGAGCGCCGGTATTGTTCTAGAAGAAGCACGACGGGTCACTTCGACTTTGCATTGACTACCGGGCGCTTAACAAGATCACGGTCAAGAATAAGTACCCGATACCACTCATTGCCGACTTGTTCGATCAGCTTGGGCAAGCTCGTTGGTTCACCAAGCTGGATTTGTGATCGGGGTACTACCAGGTCCGCATTGCGGAGGGAGACGAGCCTAAGACAGCATGCGTCACAAGGTACGGCTCATATGAATTCCTTGTGATGCCTTTCGGACTCACCAATGCTCCTGCAACGTTTTGCACCCTCATGAACTGAGTCCTACAACCTTTCTTAGACAAGTTCGTCGTGGTGTACTTGGACGACATTGTCATCTATAGCAACACACTGGAGGATCATGTAAATCATCTAAGACAAGTCTTCAAAGTACTCCGCACGAACGAGCTTTATGTCAAGAAGGAGAAATGCGCATTTGCTCGACGAGAAGTCTCCTTCTTAGGACACATTGTTGGTGAGGGAAAGCTACGGATGGATGAGTCCAAGATTCGGGCTATACAGGATTGGGAGCCGCCGAAGAAAGTTCCAGAACTTCGGTCTTTCCTTGGTTTGGCTAACTACTATCGGAAGTTCATCAAAGGCTACTCTTCCATCGCCGCGCCACTCACAGATCTACTGAAGAAAAACCGGACCTGGGAGTGGACTGATAAGGCCCAACAAGCATTTGAGGAGTTAAAGGCCGCCGTGATCAAGGAGCCGGTATTGGTTTTGCCCGACCATACCAAGTCTTTCGAGGTGCAGACGGACGCCTCTGACTTTGCCCTGGGAGGCGTCCTAATGCAAGAAGGGCACCCTGTGGCTTACGAAAGTCGTAAGCTGAATGATGCAGAGAAACGCTACACAGTCCAAGAGAAAGAGATGACTGCTGTAGTGCATTGTTTACGGACGTGGAGACATTATCTCCTGGGCAGCAAGTTCATCGTGAGGACGGATAATGTTGCCACAAGTTACTTCCTTAAGCAGAAGAAGCTTACCCCAAAACAAATTCGGTGGCAAGCTTTCTTAGCGGAGTTTGATTTTGTGATGGAGTACAAGCCGGGCAAGGGTAATGTCGTGGCCGATGCACTAAGTAGAAAGGCCGAACTTGCCTCCATCACAAGCCCAAATTTCCCTATAGTTGATCGCATCAAGGAGGGGCTGGAGCATGACCCACAAGCCAAAAATTTGATGGGATTGGCACGTCAAGGGAAGACACGCCAGTTTTGGCTAGAGGACGGGCTGCTCCTCACCAAGGGAAATAGGGTTTACGTACCGAAATGGGGAAGCTTAAGGAAGGAAATCCTCCGAGAAAGTCATGACTCCAGATGGGCGGGCCATCCCGGAGTCCGAAGGATGATGGCACTGATCGAGCGAGCATACTTTTGGCCCCAAATACGGGATGACATAGAGCTATACGTAAAAACTTGTCTTGTGTGCCAGCAAGACAAGGTTGAACAACGCTCACCCGCGGGTCTTTTGGAGCCTTTGCCTATTGCGGAGAGGCCATGGGAAAGCATTTCCATGGACTTCATCACATCTTTACCCAAGTCCGAAGGCTGCAGCAACATAATGATTGTAGTGGACCGCTTCAGCAAATATGGCGTATTCATTCCCGGTCCAACAAAGCTTACTGCCGAGGACGCTGCTCGATTATTTTTCAAGTATGTGGTGAAGTATTGGGGCATTCCAAAGACCATTATCAGCGACCGGGACCCCCGCTTCACGGGAAGGTTCTGGATGGAGCTCTTTAAAATAATGGGGTCCGAGCTCAACTTCTCTACAGCCTTTCACCCTCAAACTGATGGGCAAACGGAACGGGTGAATGCTTTGCTGGAGCTATATCTTCGCCACTTTGTCAGCGCCAACCAGAAAGATTGGGCCAAGTTATTGGACATTGCCCAATTTTCTTATAATATGCAGAAGAGCGAGTCAACAGGGGCAAGTCCGTTCGAGATAGCAACAGGACAACAACCGATGACGCCAGAAACTTTGGCCATTGGTTACAAAGGGCCCAATCCGTCAGCATACAAGTTTGCCAAAGGCTGGCACGAAAAGGCAGACTTGGCAAAAGCCTACTTAGCAAAGGCGGCACAGAAAATGAAGAAATGGGCAGATGCTAAGAGGCGTCACTTGGAGTTTGAGGAAGGAGACTTGGTCATGGTAAAACTCCTTCCTCACCAGCGTCGAAGATCCGGCCAGGTGCATAAAGGGCTAGTAAGGCGCTACGAGGGACCGTTTCCAGTAGAGAAACGCATTGGCAAACTAGCCTATCGCTTGACTCTTCCATCACATTTAGAAATGCATCCGGTCTTCCATGTGAGTCTTTTGAAACCATATCATCAAGACAAGGAAGATCTAAGCCGAGGAGAGTCTAAACGAGCACCAACAGCCATCACAACGGTGCCAGAGAAAGAAGCAGAAGAGATCCTTGCGCACCGTATCATTCCAAGACGGGGGACTCACCCAAGCTACATTGAATACTTTGTCAAGTGGAAAGGGTCTCCTGACAGCGAGGCGAGCTGGGAGCATGAGCTAACTTTGTGGAATCTCCAAGACCTCATCCAGGCTTACAAGGAGCACGCGCCGAGGTCGTCGCGAGATTGAGCGGGGGAGAATGTCATGGACGGCACTATTTTCGCCCCAAAACAAGCTCAAAACAGCTCCAAAATGCTTCCGGAACAGTCCGGAATACCCCGGAAGGTCCTGGAAGACTCTAGAAAACTCTAGAACACTCTAGAACACTCTAGAAAAATCTAGAAGACTCTAGAAGACTCTAGAAGACTCTAGAACACTCTAGAACACTCTAGAAGACTCTAGAAGACTCTAGAAGACTCTAGAAGACTCTAGAATTGTGCAGATTATTGAAGACAAGCCTAGAATCATGTGGAGGCTTCTAGAGGGCAGCAACCTTGTGTAAATATCTTAGATATTCATTTAGGAAGATTCTAGATACTTAGGAAAAGTCTAGACATTTAGGTAGCCAACTATAAATAGGCACCTAAGGCATTCATTTGGAATCAAGCAAGAAAGCAAGCAATCAAGAAAAGTTGTAAAGCATCCAAAGCATTGTAAAGCTCTCAAGTTCTCTTAATAAAAGAGTTCTTTCTTCCAACTTCTAGTTTCCTTCGCCAAGTTTCGACAAGCTTAGTCTTTCTAAAGTTCTGCTAAGCTTCCGGGTAGGCGGACTAGCTAACTTTGGCATTGAAAGTTCGCTAGGCCGGACAGATCGTCGTGTTTAAGTTACGGTCTCGTCACAATAAGAACGGAGAACCTGGTTGTTGAAATGCAAAACTCGATCTATTTCCTCCGTCTTGCACCAAATCCCATCCTCAACAAAGTGAAATCAAGGAACTCTCAACTAACATAATCGTAGGCCTTCTTAAGGTCCAGTTTACGCAGTATCCCCGTTTCTCCTTGCTTCATTCTCCAGTCAACCACTTCAATAACCACTAGTGCTTTATCTAAAATATGTCTTCCATCCACAAAAGCATTATGTGAAGTAGATACTGTCACATCCAATACCTTCTTTAGTCTATTGGAAAGCACCTTAGATATATAATCTTATGAATGATTCCCACTAGACTAATTGATCTATTATCCTTCATGCTCGATGCACGCTCTCTTCTTTGAACAAAGATAATGACAGAGGCTTGGAGGAAAAAGTTATTGTAAGCATAAACAATTGAAAATATATGAAGTAACAGTAAATCAAGTTCAATAATCTTTTTGAATTTCTAATTCAGATGCAAAGAAGACAATTTAAAGTTTTTGATTTGGCAATAGAACTGGATTTCTTGTGTTAAGTTCCTTATTTCCTTTACATAAGGGTGACCTTGTGGTCAATGACATGAGTGTAAATCTTGGAGATCAGGGTTTAATTACCTCTGGATAACTTCCTATCTGTCTATGCCTTGGGGGTAGAGTTACTCGGTACTTTTGCTAGTGGGAGATAGTAGATATCTAGTGGAATAGTCGAAGTATGCACAAGCTAGCCCGAAACGCTACTTTTATCAGAGAAGGAAAGAATCCCTTATTTCCTTTTCCGAGTTATGCACCAAATTATTCATATCATTTCTTTGACAATTAATATCTCACTTGGCTGTTACATATATTGAGTACTGTCGCTATCTTCAAGAGCCAAAGGTGTTTGCCTTAGTGCCTAGGTGCTGCATTATAGCGTCAGTTTAGTGAGATGAAACGTCAACCTGCACTGTACATAGATTGTTTAAGCGCTTTATGAGCCTTTAACAACACTACCTATAAAAGCATAAACAATAGGGATATACACTCCAAAATTTTGTGCTGCTTTAGTTACTATACAATTTCAACTATACCTTTGAAGTCGATTTCCAGTCAAATCAAGATGATAAAAGCACAGACAAAGGGAGTAATTAGTTTTATCTATTCTTGGGTTAATCTTACAGTTCTGTGATCTAACCTGGAACCTGCGAAGGATGAGCCTGGATCCTACTTTTTAGTATTTGCTTCTTTTTTCTCATTAGCAAACCAGAATACTGATCTTCTTTTTTCCTATTTATGCAGTGGATCCTTCAAGCTCTTGGTGGATGGGAAAATGAGCTTGCCTATTGTCAACAACTCCTCGAAGATGACATTTACAACAATTCTGCTTGGAATCAGGTAATGATTGAACTTCTTTTCCCTTTTTTATGATGATAAAAATTCTTTGATAGTAAAAGAAAAGGACTGTGTACAATAGGGGTTGCTCTGATGGTAAGCAACCCCCATTTCCAACCGAGAGGTTGTGAGTTCGAGTCTCCCCAAAGAGCAAGGTGAAGGATGCCGGGGGTCTATTTGGAAACAGCCTCTCTACCCAAGGGTAGTGGTAAGGTCTGCGTACACACTACCCTCCCTAGACCCCACTAAGTGGGATTATACTGGGTTGTTAAAAGAAAAGGACTGAGAAGAACAAGATGTCCTCAACTGACAGAATCAGAAGGTATAAACAAAGAAATCTCCAAACAAGAAGCATATACCACTCCTTTGGGAGCTTTGTTAGAAGTATGCCTGCAAACGATAAGATGGCAAGAAATGGATTTTTCTCAATCTATAGCTGGGCGCGGAGTCTGTGCTGGAATCCTCTAGGGGTACCCAAAAAATACAGCGCAGAACAAGCATAATATTCTTCCACAGCTTCTTCATTGTCCCAAACCCATGAAATTTTAATGAGAAAGGACTTCTGGGGTTGACATATAAGTTTCCATATTTGCAAATAACCTCCGTCAAGTTTATTTGCTAAAGAATGCATAAAGTGTGCATGAGACTCATTACCATGTTTGCTTATAGCAGCTAGGAGAAATACACATCAACCGAGTAGTGCTGCTTCTATTTGACTATGTTCACTCTCCTTTTAGCCTCGAGCAGCAATTAGCTGTAAAAGTTCCATTCTTTTTTTGCTTTAATTATTCTAAAACTCCCAACTGATATTAGTGCCCCCTGACATTTTCAAGGAGTTCATCTCTAACAAATGTTTTATGACTATTAACTTTAAAAGGTTAAAAGGGTGAAAATTCCTTTGTGAAGGTACTGTAGCTTCTCACTTTACTTTGTTTCTTGTAGAGATACTTTGTTGTGACACGATCACCTATTAGGGGGCCTAGTGGCAATGAGGGAATTGGAAGTGAATTACACAATTCAAGCCCTCGGAGCTAGCCCGGAGAATGAAAGTCCTTGGAGGTATCTTCGCGGTCTTTACAAGAATGATACACAACCTCTAGTTGAGGATTCTCAAGTAGAATTGGTGCTTTTGGATATTTTAACCTCCAAAAATAATCATGTTCATGCTCTGAGCTTGCTGTTGGATCTTCTCAGTCATGGTTTTGAACCAAGCGAAGAATTAAAAAGTGCAGTAGAAGTTATTACGCCACAGTCATGCTCACCGGATTTACCCTTGGCGAAGAGAATTTGTTCCATCTTGGAACATGTTGATCCAATGAGAATAAACTATTGGAATTGGCGCAAAAGCATTATCCCTATTCAATCAGCTAAATGCCAGAATACAGATAGGTTGGCTGATTTAAGTATGCAAGATAACTTGTAAGAATATTGCAATGATGTTGTACGAATATACAGATCGCCATTATCTAAATTCACTGAAGAAGTCACGTGCTGGGAAATAACTGAATGACTCGAAGTACTGGAAAAACTGTTCCCGAGGAATTTCTTATTGGCAGCTTTGTGTTACTGCCTTAAGTTTGGGCCCTGGTTTATTCCTCAAGTTTGGATGCATAGCTTAATTATGGTGTGGCTGACTTCCAATATTCCAGAGGAAGGCTGGTAGCATGTGCAATTTTAGCTACTTTCTTTTGAGTTAGTTTAAAAGTTTTGTAGTTCTACTTTAATGAAGGATATATTACAGTGGGGCTATAGTTATACTCGGACTTTGGATTTCATTTTTGTAATTTATCAGACGGAACGGAAATGTGAAGCCTGAAAAGTTGGAGAATACAGCTCATCTCATTTTAATGCTATACCAAATAAAATTAAAAATCTAAAGATAAGATGGACACAACTCGGCTCACTTCAATTTTCTTTCTGATCCTTTGACACGTGTATGGAGAATCACGTTGACAAATTACATCGTGGATAAAAATTATATTCTTTTTTAATTTCAATAGTTTGCATCCACGTAGTTATTAGTCAGCTGATTAACAGAATAACGAATTTGTTGAGGGGAAATATTGTCTTCCAAATAATAAATTCTCCTACCAGTTTTATCAAAACTATGATAAGGGACGTGATATGGTGCATATTAATATATGGCTTTCAACCTCCATGATTATCCTTGTCTCAATGTGCCAAATATCGTAAATCCGTAGTTTTACAGTTTGGTAGCATTTTCGAAATTTTCAATAACTAATGAAAAGATACTCTAAGAGGATTTGGAAGAAGTGATAGAACCCTTTCTGCCAAACTGAACATAGTCTTCATCAACATCTCCAGAATAACCATTCAATTCTTACCCTCCACACAATAAAAAAGAAAAGAAATTAATTGAAATGCTGGTAGAAGGACATACATTTGGAATGCTTTGCTCATCCACAATTTGAAGAGGCAAATAGTATCAATCCAAAATATTGATATCTTGAAATAACTTTCCCTTTATCTCAAATGAGGATATGTTCTCACACCTGTCATAGAGTGTAGGATACTGAACTGAACTGTACAAAAATGGATCTAAATGCTACAATATGTACTTTGCCAGTTTGTCAACTTCTTCACATTCTCCCACCAAACAAAACCAATAACTTTCCTTCCCAGTCCACCAAGAAGAAAAGAAAAAGCATAGACGTTTATATGGCAGACATAAAATATGAGCTAAGAGCACAAGGATTTTCTATAGTTAAATCCAAACTGAAAATGTTATGGGAGAAATGACTCAAAAAACTGTATCCTCACTGCTAAACTTGTTGAGATTCCATATATGTCACTTTTTGGGAGTGGAAGATGGGCTTGACACCTCTTTGAATGCAGATGGGCAGAGATCACTTACCGCACAGATTGCACAACGTGGTCTCAAAGGAGTACATATGGTCTGTCCAAATCCTACCTGTTTTTAAGAACAATAGAACTAAGTTAACTGGGCCCAAAAAAAGAAAAAAAAAGTGATTTGCAGGGGAACCTAAAAACAGAAATGGTTTAATATATAAAAGCAATTTGTCTACTTTGGTGCAGCTATTGAAATAGTCTTCTGGATTCAGATGCTGAAAAGTTTCAACAAAGAAGAGATGTAGAGTCTTGAGATTGTTAGTTCCTCAACTTCCCACTCTTATGGAGTCAATTCAAGCGAATATGTTGAGCTTTTTGAGCTATTAAGATACGTTCCCTAGTCAGATACCTTGTTCTATGTTCTGCGAGCAGCACTCTTGTTAATGTCTATACCTGCTTCTTCGAAGAAATTTTCACAAAAGTATTTATTACTGTGCATCCACTTTCATTGAGATGAGATGAAAAGAACCATGCAAGAATCTCCACCAGTTTGGTTGCTTTACATTACAAAGATGGAGAATTTATATATGTAGCTACGATTTATGCCTGCAAGGAAGATAGATTGCGTACATACCAAGAGAGGATTGATTGGCACCCATTCTTCCTTCGGAAGCCAAAGCTGCAAGGACTCCCTAATCTCCTCAGGGGTTCTAGTTTTCTAACGAAGAGCAAACAAGTATAAGAATGTAAGCAACATTCCTCAATGAATTATGATATGATTAAATAATGGATAGATGCTTTAATACCATTTTGTAAGGTAACTTAAGTTTTTTTTTTTTTTTTATTTGCACTGGGTGTCCGAGTCTCTTTGAGTCCCGATTAATCCCGGGGGTGCACAAGCCCTCGGCAAGGAGTTTCCCGCAAGTACACCACGGTTAATTCAAGTTTTACCCAGTCCGATGGCCCTCAGAAATTGTTTGCACTCAGGGGGTTTCGAACTTGAGACCTTGAAAGGGAGCAAACCCCAAGGCCCAAGTCAATTGTCACCGGGCCAACCCCTGATTAGTTCCCCTCTTTCCAACTAGCCATATAGACATTCAGTTATTTTGTCCTAGGCTCCTACCTATACTGGTCTAATAGAGGACGACCGGGATAAAGAAAAGAAATGAATTAAGGGGTAACGAAAAGGAAGCAAAATTTGTTAAGCCAAAGCATGTGATCCTTGCATGGCGAGAAGTAATTTAAAGTACTCTTCTCCAATTTTCAGTCTTCCACAATATGCTAATAAAGGAGCCTTAAAACCATCAAACAGGAAGCAATGAGGCTCATAACAAGCATTCTCTTCAAACCGCCAGAAATTCTTATTGCTAAACAAAGCAGGCCTTAATCAACAATTTCTCTATCTCTCCACTTAGTGGTCATGCAAATTCATTTCCACCATTATTTCTTCCAACAGTCTCTGCATGCTTCTACTTCCTGTTTTAATGAATCTGAATATAACCATTCAATTTTACACTTTTCCTTTAATTGCAAGATCGACGCTTGAATTAGCGTCACTTTTCAACTACTGCATAGTAAAGCAATTGCAAGTCTAACCAATCAAATCTTCTATGCCTTAGGCTGTTATCAGTCAAATTCGCAGAATATCTTTCGTTCAATGGTAATGTTGGAGGAAGTAAACTTCTCCATCTTCCTTGGGTTACGCTTGTTGAACATTAGGAAAACTGCAACTGTTTCTCAACTAGGTTTAATTCCTATACCGGGCCATAATTATTATTACCCAGAATGGTTATAAAGCAGTGCTCAAACCCACACCATAAGTCTGCTGTAAAGGTAATCCATACTAATGGAAAGCTAAAGCAAGGCAGATGTTTAGGGTTTCTTTTACTTTCTTTTTTACTTGGGACTTCCATATATTTTATGCTTTCCTCAACCCATATGAATTTTTAGTTAAAGTTGGAAAGTAATGTCACTTAAGTGAGAAATCATAGACATTAGACGCACTCAGTGTCTGATGGAAATAAAGAGTACCTGCTTTCTTCCGGGACGTGATACCCATCCAAGCCGATTACAAATACGATGCACATGAGTATCTACACATATCCCTTTGAATGTTGTCCCACGCAACATTCATAACCTAAAGGAAAATACATCAAACTAATTTACAAGTGAGGATGACAAGGGAATAAGGGAAAATATAACCTCCTTACTAGATGAGCCATCTTGGGACCAATTCCTGGGAGTAGAAGCAATTCCTCCAGAGAACTAGGAATGTCCCCGTCATACTTTGAAAGACAAATCTTTGCAATTTTTTTCAGGTTGCTAGCCTTTCTCGTGTAAAACCCCACCTGAAAGGGAAAAAGTGTGCATACATTGCCAAGCAACGTTCAGAAAACTCTCGCACATGTTGATTAAAGGACAGTGCTGAATGTTTCTTAATTGTCTCTAGCAGTTCAGGTAATCCAGGTCTAGCGAAAGCAATAAACCATGCAAGTAATTGGCATAAAAGAAGGCATACCGGATATATCAAATATTTGATGGTTTCTTCATTTGTTGTGTCAATGGCATCTGGAGCAAGCAAGCTATTTTGCAGGAGACGCTGGATAGCTCCTCTATGATAATAAGACCTTAACGAATGCAAGCAAAGTAACACAAAATTACAGATTTTTTGAACCAAACCTACGTCTAACAAAAACATTGCAGATTATTTCAACCAGACCTAGGTCTAACAAAAACTATGTAATTTAGTAATGACACCACATGATAATTTAGCACTTCAACTCAAGAATCGTGTATTTCATTTTTAGCAACTGTTTTTCCATCACCTATTTCAAACTTGAACTTGTAGAAAGGCTTCTATTTGCACAGATTCTACGACTTTTCAAGTTACAAATGGAGATTTGAAGGAGAAGTTCACTATACATGGTTGTGGGATATCAGCAGAGAACTTTTTTTGCCATAATCAGGGGAGAAAACAAGACTCTTGAAATAAAATAAAGAAACGAAAAAAGGAAAGGCTCCTTATGCTGAAATTTAGGAGAAGAAGCTTTTTTAAGACTGCTGGAGCGAATTTAAGATATAATAATCAGTGTAGATTAGCAAATATCTTAGACAATCAAATTTAATTGTCAGGCACAATACAACTAGAATTGGCAGCATCAGAGTTGAGTACAACATCAGTAAGAGAGCTTTCCAAAATAAAATATTAGAAACTTTAGAACTTGCCATGATTAACTTGATCTTTGGTCTGGCTAGACAAGAGTGATGATACTAGGACAGCAAATCTTCTTTCCTGATGAAAACATGAAGTGACAAAATTAGCAACAACGTCAAGATTGAGCATCCAGAACTCATCAATAATTCAAAACATCTCCACCAAAGAGTCAGCAACAGATACAATTTCTGAAACTTGAATGGACGTAAAACCAATTCTCAGTCAACAATTAGAAGAGTTTACTGTTAAACGCACCTAAGATCCTGTAGCTGAAAAACAGTTTATTAATAATAGCCTCCTAAAGTAGGCAAAGCACTGAATTAGCAGGATATTAGTTGAATACCTAAACTCATATAACAAAATAGAAGGATAACATCCAATAATTGTATGTTTTGATGAACTTTCACCACAAATGTTTTGTCTTCGTCCTTTTCCTTTTTGAGGTAAAATATATGGATACTCTTCTACATTGCTGAAATTATGCACCTCTTCTCCTGTTCAAGAAATTAGATTACACCCCTTGAATTTAATTTCATCGCACATGTGTCACCTAAAGTTCTGACATTAGTTAGTCAAAAGGAGACAAGAGGTTGCTAATATCACATGAAAAAAGGTGCCACTACACCCTTTCCAGTGTAACTTCTACTATTTTCCTTGTCCTTTTCATTCTTACCTCTACAAAAATAACATTGTCTCTATCCTCATTATTGGTGCTATCTTCTTTTGTAAAGCCATTTCAGCCGCTACTACGTTCTGCTATCAGTGGCAAAGCCAGGAATTTCCCCAACGATGATCAAACTTGAAAAAAGGTGTTCAATATATGTTATATACCTCTAAAACCTAATATTTTACCTATATATACAATGTAATTGTGAGAATGCACGGGAGAAATATATTATTACAATACTACAATAATCCCTATATATATACACATTACATATCCTAATCCTAATACATATATGGGTGATTCACTCCTATTTACACTATTATTCAAACACTCCCCCCTCAAGCTGGCGCATACAAATCATATGTACCGAGCTTGTTACATATGTAGTTAATACGAGGACCAGTGAGGGACTTGGTAAAAATATCTGCAAGCTGATTATTCGACTTCACAAACTTTGT
This sequence comes from Nicotiana benthamiana, assembly GCA_034376525.1. Taxonomy (NCBI): domain Eukaryota; kingdom Viridiplantae; phylum Streptophyta; class Magnoliopsida; order Solanales; family Solanaceae; genus Nicotiana; species Nicotiana benthamiana. The sequence goes on from CM067331.1 coordinate 133,903,659, forward strand.
AGCAATATCTCCCAAGAGTATCTTTTTTCTAACAAAGTGACAGTCAATCTCAATATGTTTAGCTCTCTCATGGAACACTTTGATGCAATATGAAGAGCAGCTTGATTATCACATACCAGTCTCATCTGACTAATCTCACCGAATTTCAACTCCTTGAGTAGTTGTTTGATCCAAACTAACTCACATGTTACTATAGCCATTGCTCGATATTCTGCTTCTACACTAGACCGAGCAACTACATTCTGTTTCTTGCTTTTCCAGGATACCAAATTTCCTCCTACTAAGACACAATATCCGGACGTAGAACGTCTATCAGACGGTGATCCTGCCTAATCAGCATCTGAGTATCCAACGATTTGCTCATGGTTGGATCCTCAAACAATAACCCTTTGCCTGGAGCTGATTTTATGTGCCGAAGAATGCGAACAACTGCATCCCAATGACTATCACACGGAGAACCCATAAACTGACTCACAACACTCACAGAAAAGGAAATGTCAGGTCTTGTCACTGTAAGATAATTTAATTTACCAACCAACCGTCTATATCTTGCAGGATCGATAAGCGGCTCCCCCTGTCCCGGCAGAAGTTTAGAATTCGGATCCATCGGAGTGTTAACAGGTCTACAACCTGTCATTCCTATCTCCTCAAGAATATCTAAGGCATACTTTCGTTGTGAGACCACAATACCTGAGCTAGACTGAGCGAGCTCAATACCCAGAAAGTATTTTAGTTTGCCCAGATCCTTAGTCTGAAAATGTTGAAAGAGATGTTGCTTCAATTTAGCAATACCATTCTGGTCATTGCCGGTAATAACGATGTCGCCAACATAAACCACCAGATAAATACAGACTCGAAGCAGAATGCCGATAGAACACAGAGTGATCAGCTTCACTCAGAATCATGCCAAATTCCTGGATAACTGTGCTGAACTTACCAGACCAGGATCGAGGAGACTGCTTTAGACCATAAAGTGATCGGCGCAAGCGACATACAAGACCACGAGACTCCCCCTGAGCAACAACCCTAGGTGGTTGCTCCATATAAACTTCATCCGTAAGGTCACCCTGTAAAAAGGCATTCTTAATGTCCAGCTGATAGAGGGGCCAATGGCGAATAGCAGCCATGGAGAGAAAAAGGCGGACTGAAGCTACCTTAGCCACGGGAGAGAAGGTATCGCTATAATCGAGCCCAAATATATATCCCTTGGCAACAAGACGAGCCTTAAGACGATCAACCTTACCATTCGGACTAGCCTTGACTGCATACACCCAACGACAACCAACAGTAGATTTACCTGAAGGAAGATGGACAAGCTCCCAGGTACCACTCGTGTGTAAAGCAGACATCTCATCAATCATAGCCTGTCGCCATCCTGGATGAGACAATGCATCACCTGTAGACATAGGAATGGAAACAGAGGACAAAGAAGATAGAAAAACATAATAAGGTGATGCCAAACGATGATAACTCAGACCGACATAATGGGGATTAGGATTAAGTGTGGTCCGTTTATCTTTCCGAAGTGCAATCGCTGGACTAGGAAGAGACAAGTCCGTAGTAGGAGCAGGGTCAGGTGAAGGACGTGAATCAGCTGGGCCTGATGCTGGGTGCAGACGACGATGATATGTCAAAAGCGGTGTTCCTGTGATAGAGAGTCTGGGAGGAGCCATACTAGATTCCTCAACTGAGGGAATGGGTAAGACTTCAGTAGTGGAAGGTAAAAGAGAATCTATAGTAGGCTCCGTAAAGGTCGGTATAGGTAAGATCGTAGATATATCAAGGAGGTCAGAATGGTCAGAAGGGGTAAATAAAGGTTTAGACTAAAAAAATGTGACATCAGAGGACATAAAGTACCTACGAAGATCAGGTGAGTAACAACGATATCCCTTCTGAACACGGGAATAACCAAGGAAGACATACTTGAGAGCACGAGGGGCTAACTTATCTTTCCCAGGGGCTAAGTTATGAACGAAACAAGTGCTCCCAAAAACAAGAGGGGGAACAGAGTATAAGGGTGATTGGGGAAACAATATGGCATACGGTATCTGATTCTCTATGGGAGAGGAAGGCATCTGATTAACTAAATAACAAGCTGTGAGAACTGTATCGCCCCAAAAACGCAGCGGAGCATGAGACTCAATGAGAAGTGTGCGAGCAGTCTCGATGATGTGCCTATTCTCTCTCGGCAACCCCATTTTGTTGAGGGGTATAAGGACAGAGGTCTGATGAATAATTCCTTGAGAAGTCATAAACTACTGAAATGAAGAGGATAAATATTCTAAGGCATTATCACTGCGAAAAGTACGAATATAAACACCGAATTGATTTTTAATTTCAGCAAAACTTCTGGAAAATAGAAAACAACTCAGAACGATCTTTCATTAAGAAAATCCAAGTACATCTTGAATGATCATCAATGAAACTAACAAAATAACGAAACCCTGAGGTTGAACTGACTCTACAAGGACCCCATATATCAGAATGAACTAAAGAAAAACAGACTCTGCATGACTCTCAATACTACGAGGAAATGAGGCTCGGGTATGTTTCCCGAGCTGACATGACTCACACTCTAATGTGGATAAACTACACAAACTAGGTACCATCTTCTGAAGCTTGGGTGTCCTAAACGTCCGTGAATTAGGTCCGGAGGATCCGTAACTAGACATGCCTTAGGGGATTTTAGCGAGTTAAGGTAGTAAAGGCCTTCTGATTCAAGTCATGTTCCAATCGTCTGCCCTGTACTGCGGTCCTGCATAATAAAGGAATCATCAATAAAATATATACCACAATGGAGGGCACGAGTCAAACGACTAACAGATGCAAGATTAAAATGACAGCCAGGGACATAGGGAACGGAATCTAGAGTGACAGAGGGTAGGGGAGTCGCTTGTCCAACTCCTTTTGCTTTGGTTTGAGATTCATTGGCTAAAGTAACAGTAGGAAGGGACTGTGAATATGCAATATTGGACAAAAGTGATTTATTACCAGAGATATGATCAGAAGCGGCTGAGTCCACAACCCATTGTCCAAGAGTACTAGACTGGGAAACACAAGCAAAAGAATTACCAGCAACAGAAGTATCAGTCTGAGCAACAGAAGCTACTTGTGGAGATTTCTGCTTACTTGCCCGATATGAAGGAACTCATTATACTCCCCTACAGATAACGAAAAACCCTGGTTACCTGTAGTCTCTGTCTGAGCAACATAAGCATTTTTGGGTGGTCGGCCATGTACAGAATAGCACATGTCACGAGTGTGTCCAAGTTTATGACAATAAGAGCACTTGGGTCTAGATCTTCCAAAACGACATCCTCCGCGTCTACTCTCCATAGTAGGAGATGCCTGATTGTCCACTGACTGGGATACAAGGACAGATGAATCAAGTGTCTGTGATGAGCTCACTAGGTGACTTGGTACTGCAGCAACGCGAAGTAATCGAGAGAATAGTTCATCAACTGTGGGGACAGCTGGACTAGCCAAAATTTGGCCACGTACTGAATCAAGGTCATTAGGGAGTCCAGCTAGTGTAAGAACTAGAAACATCTTCTTCAAGCTTGTCATTCGTGATATTACATCATAGAAACGAGATATGTCATTAGTGTATAAAGTACGAGCCTTTTCCCAAACTCAATAACATGTCTGGAATGGACGGAACAAGGGCATCAACTTGGAATCAATAGATCGCCACAAGATACTACATAACTGAGCATCGACCTTTTCCCACTGTGTTTTGTTTGGCTTTCTTTTCTCTTTTTTGTTCTTGTCTTTTCACTGCCTTTTATAATTGTATTTCTGACTTTCATTACTAATTGCGAAAGAGGGATATGAAAAGAAAATAACTTAAGCCCAAAAGGGTTGACAAAGGGTAAAGTGTTTAGATAGCTGAATAAAATGCCTTCATCATTTCAATCTATAAATATGCCAAGTACAAATAAACGCCAAGTAGGCAATGATTCAAAAAAAAGAAAGTCATATATAATATATTTTGGCTGCATCTGAATTGATAGCCATTTCTACACATTTCTCTTCCACGTCTGTTATATACAATGCCCCATTGGACAACACTCTTTACACGACAAACGGTCCTTGCCACTTTGGAGCGAACTTACCCTTTGCCTCGACCTGGTGAGTGTGGATGCGTTTCAACACCAATTGAACCACCTAATACTTTCTTGGTCGCACTTTCTTGTTATATGCTCTGGCCATCCTCTATTGATATAGTTGGCCATGACACACCGCTGCCAATTGTTTGTCATCAATCAGACTCAATTGCTCCAAATGAGTTCTAACCCATTCTTCCTCGTCGATTCCTGATTCAGACACAATTCGAAGGGAGATGATTTCAACTTCAGCTGAGATTACTGCTTCTGTGCCATGTACCAACAAATATGGGGTTGCCCCTACCGAAGTGCGAACGGTAGTGCAATAGCCTAACAGTGCAAAGGGTAACTTCTCATGCCACTGCTTGGACCCTTATACCATTTTACGAAGTATCTTCTTTATGTTCTTATTGGCTGCCTCGACCGCTCCATTTGCCTTGGGCGGAATGGGGTGGAGTTGTGATGTGTATTCTTGAACTGCTGACATACCTCTTTCCTCAAGTGACTGTTGAGATTTTCCCCATTGTTAGTGATGAGAATCTTTGGGATTCCAAATCGAAAAATAATATTTGCATGTACAAAGTCGACTACTACTTTCTTGGTCACTGCTTTGAAGGTTTTGTCTTTAACCCATTTGGTGAAATTGTAACTTCCAACCAGTATCAACCTGTGTCCATTAGAAGCTGCTTTCTTGATAGGCCCGATGGCGTCCATGTCCCAAGCAATGAAAGGCCATGGTGCAGACATCGTATGCAATTCAGACATCGGGCAGTGAATAAAGTCTCCATGCACCTGAAATTGATGAAATTTTCTCATGAAGCTGATAATATCCCGCTCCATGGTTAGCCAATAATATCCTGCCCGGAGAATCTTCTTTGCTAAAACATATCCGCTCATGTGTTGCCCGTAGACGCCAGCATGCACCTCATTCGTGATGGTTGTCGCTTGCCCAACATCTATATATATTAACAAACCAAGATTCGGCATTCTTTTGTATAATATCCCTCCGTTGAAGAAAAACCGACTTGAAAAGCGACAGATTGTTCTCTTCTGGTCACTCGTGGCTTGTACCGGGTCCACACCCATCCAGATATATTCTTTGAGTTGTGGAACTAAGGCTCACCGTCAAGCTCCTCTTCTACCATGTTGCAATAAGTATGTTGATCATGGACCTGGATATGTATCAGGTCAACATATGCTTTTTCTTGATGATGTAACATTGACGCCAATGTAGCCAAGGCGTCAGCAACCTCATTGTAAATTCTTAGGATGTGTCTGAACTCTATTGACCGGAATCGTTAACAAAGATCATGCAAGCATTGCTGGTATGGTATGAGCTTTAAATCTCTTATCTACCACTCACATTGAATTTGGTGTACCTGAAGGTCCGAGTCCCCCAAGACCAAGACTTCCCGGACACCCATATCTGCTACTAATCTCAAACCCAAAATACATGCCTCATATTCTTCCATGTTGTTGGTGCAATAGAAGTGGAGTTGAGGTGTGACTGGGTAGTGATTCCCTTCTTCAGAAATGAGCACTACTCCTATCCCGACGCCTTTCATGTTGGCAGCCCCATCGAAAAATAATTTCCATCCTGATCCCTTCCTCGTTCCATTTCATCAACATGCATTACTTCCTTATCCGGGAAGTATGTCTTTAAGGGCTCATATTTTTTGTCTATAGGATTCTCAGCTAAGTGATCAGCCAATGCATATGCTTTTATGGCAGTCCTATTTACATAGACAATGTCAAACTCAGTGAGCAAGATTTGCCATTTTGCCAGCATTCCTGTGGGCATGGGCTTCTGGAAAATGTACTTCAATGGGTCCAGACGTGAGATGAGATAAGTGGTACATAATGACAAGTAATGCTTTAACTTCTGGTCTACCCACGTCAAGGCACAACATGTCCTTTCAATATAATATGCCGTAAATTTCTTATTGAGGTAGTATATGGCCTGCTCTTTCCTCTCGGTGACATCGTGCTGACCCAACACACATCTAAATGAGTTGTCAAAGACTGTAAAATATAAGATCAAGGGTCTTCCTGGTTTTGGCGGGACCAACACCGGTGGATTCGATAAATATTCCTTTATATTATCAAAAGCCTCTTGGCGCTCTCCTCTCCGTTTCACCGCAACATCTTTTTTCAATAGCTTAAAGATAGGCTTGCACATGGTTGTGAGCTGAGCAATGAACCAACTGATGTAACTTAATCTTCCCAATAGACTCATCACTTCTGTTTTATTCCTCGGTGGTGGTAGTTCCTGTATAGCATTGTTCTTCGATGGATCTAGTTCAATGCCTCGTCGTCTGACTATGAATCCTAGATACTTCCCTGAGGGGACCCCAAATGCGCATTTTGCCGGGTTGAGTTTGAGGTCATACCTGCGGAGCCTCTGGAAGAATTTCCTCAGATCTTTGACATGGTCGAATTGCTTTCTTGACTTCACAATCACATCATCCACATAGACCTTAATTTCTTTATGCATCATATCGTGAAAAATGTTGTCATCGCACTCATATATATCGGCCCAACGTTCTTCAAACCAAATGGGATGGCCCTATAACAATATGTCCCCCATGGTGTGATAAATACTATTTTCTCCGCATCTTCTTCATCCGTTAAGATCTGGTGGTAACCTATGTAAAAATCCACGAACGACTAGATCTCATGCTTTGCACAACTGTCAATCAATATGTGAATGTTCGGCAGGGGGAAGTTGTCCTTCAGACTTGCTTTGTTGAGGTCATGATAATCGACACACACGCTGGTTTTACCATCCTTCTTATGTACGGGCACAACGTTAGCTAACCAGGTGGAATATCGTGTGACTCGGATAACTTTTGCCTCAAACTTCTTGGTCACTTCCTCTTTGATTTTCACGCTCACATCAGTTGGAAACATTCTCAACTTTTGTTTGACGGGAGGATAGGCTGGGTCGGTGGGCAAATTGTGAACCACCAAGTTAGTGCTGAATTCGCTCATATCATCGTACGACCATGCAAAGACATCTCTGTATTCGAGCAGTACTTAAATTATCTCTTTCCTAAGCTGTGACTCCAGGTCGACATTATTTTGGTTTCTCTGACGTTTTCTGGGCTCCTTAAATTGACTGCCTCTGTATCACTTAGGTTTGGTTTGGGTTTCTCCTCAAATTGGCTCAACTCTTTACTAATTTCATCCCATGCTCCGTTTACCTCGTACCCCGGATCATCCTCATACTCTATTTTCTGAATTATTATTTCTGAACTAGATCAACTTTTTAGAATGGTCCGAAGAGTCCATATGCATGTTAGATCATTGGAACCAGCATAAAAATAACTGTATAAAAGAGAAAAGAAAAAGAAGTAAAGAAAAATGGGAACTATCAGCATTGCTGGAATGGAAATTGCACTTCATTAGAATTAAAAGATAATAGAGTATACACATTCGAACGGACGGAAATAAAAACTAAATTAACAACTATGAAGCTAATCCAAACTACACTAAAAGAATAATCAAAGCCGACTACCACAGCTCCCTTCGGGTGGGAAGATGAGTTGTTTCCCAGTTGTTGACTCTTGCGCATGCTCCCGCAATCTGCACCTCTGCCCTGCTCGATCTTTCTCCTACCTCAACCATATTTACCTCATTGAACAGCCTTTCTAATCCCTTATCCAAATCCCCATCTGCATCAATCAACGGACCAGGAATATTTGGCACTTGGCACTTGCTAGTACTGGGCTTGAAAAACGATATGGACAACCTCGGGATGGGCTTTAGGAAGGCCCAGGCCTTGTGCTTTAACTTTCTAGCTCGCCTTATGCTTCTAGCTGTAGACTTGAACTCCAGACCAAAAGTGTCCAGATTTCTAGGGAGGGACACTGGTTTCACGATGCCTTGTAGAGAAGCACCCAACCCCTTGCCGGGCATGAAACCATTCTTCAACATTTCTGAAGCTACCATGAGTGACGCGGCTGCTATTCTTGGAGTTGTGACAACCTCTCTTTCCGAGATCTTCTCAACTGACACTGTGTCGAATACCTGGTAGACCCATGGACCTTTGTTGTCTTCAGATTCAATAAAAGGTACGATAACGTCACCTGCAACACATAGATTATTTTCACCGTGTTCCACAATCTCTTGCCCGTCCCATTAAAATTTGACCATCTGGTGCAAAGTAGAAGGCACTGCCTTAGCTGCGTAAATGCAGGGCCTACCCAACAACAGATTATAAGAAACTACCACGTCCATCACTTGAAATTCCATGGTGAACTCAATGGGCCCTATTGTCAGTTGCAGCACTATATCCCTTATTAAGTCTTTGCCTCCGCCATCGAACCCCCTAACACAAATTTTATTCTTGTGGACCCTTTCATTCTCCACCTTCAGCTCGATCAATGTGGAGAGCGGACAAATATTTGTACTAAATCTGTTGTCAACTAGAACCCGGGTGACCACATCATCTTCACATTTCATAGTCAAATAAAGGGCCCGATTGTGCTTAGTGCCCTCCATGGGTAGCTCATCGTCAGAGAAAGTGACCCAATTTACCTCGAATATATTATTTGCAATATTCTCCAAATGATTAACTATTATCTTGTCAGGGACGTGGGCTTCGTTCAAAATCTTCATCAACGCCCGGCGGTGTTCATCCGAATGGATTAATAAGGACAGTGCGGAGATCTGAGCTTGTGTTTTCCTCAATTTCTCTATGATGGAGTAGTCTTGCATTTTCATTTTCGTCAGGAATTCTTTTCCTCTTCTTCTGATACATCTTTGTTCCTCAAATTTTTGGGGATCCTAATTTTCCTCAATTCCTCAGGGGCGACGTATCTCCTTGACCGACTCAAACCCCGGTCTTCACAAATATCCTCCCTAACTTCCTTCCCTTGGTACATCACTATTGCTTGTTCATATCTCCAAGGAACGGCTTTGCTATTGAAAATTGGTGGCTGGATTACTGGTGTTATAATGACAAGCTCCATGCGAGCACCTTTCACAACTACGAAGGGTTCCCTTGCTGCCCCGGGTACCATCACTTTTGCCTTTTCCTATTATGGCGCAATTGTGCATGATGCCCTCCCTCGGACCACAACAGGTTTGTTGTCTATTTCCTTTTATCTTGACCGCTAACTTCTCACTACTCATACTCTAAATAGGCTTGACTTCATTGGATTTATTCATCATTACTGTCTGTGAGGGCTTTTTAGACTCTTCCCCCTTCTCCACAATCTCAATCATGTTGCTCAAATGATGGGCTGACAATGGGTTTTGGTTAATTTTTTGTGCCTCTGGAGTCTGCACTTTAATCCGGTGGGAGTCAATAAGTTCCTGGGTAACATTCTTCAAATGCCAAAACTTTTTGGTATCATGCCCCGGTACACCGGAATAGTATTCAAAGCTAACAGAATAATCTAGATTCTTCGGGGGAGGATTTGACAATTTTGTTTCGATTGGTCTCTACATATCCAATTGTCGCAGCCTGTGGAATAAACTAGTGTGGGATTCTCCCAATGGAGTGAAAGTCTTCTTCTTATTCACCCTTTCTTTTCTCAAAACTGGATTGGCTCGAAAGGCGAGTTTTGGAGGTTGTTGGTAGGCTCTTAGAGGTGGGTAATGATTTTGTAGAGATGGGTAGGTAATTTGCGGAGATGGCGCACGCCATTGTGCATGGGCGGGAGGTTGGGTGTACGCTTGTGCGTGATGGATAGAGATCCGAGGTTCTAACGGTGGATAGTAATGTGGTGGTGGGCCGTATGGAGTGTGTGGGTATGTTTGGTGGTGAGTACGGGGTTTAGGTGTAATGGGATTGGGCCCGAGGCCTGAACAAAGTTCTCAACTGAACTGTTGCTACTTCCTCATTCTTCTTCTTTCCAAATGTTTCCCCAGCTCCACCATGGATGGCCTGAGTGGTCGCCTTGATTGCAGGGTAGCTCATGATCTTGTTGTATTTAAGGCCTTCCTCGACCATACTCCCTATTTTAACTACCTCGTTGAAAGATTTACCTACTGCCGACACCAGATGCCCGAAATAGGTAGGTTCATGAGCTTGCAGGAAGTAATCCACCATCTCACTCTCCTTCATTAGAGGATTAACTCTGGTTGCTTGTTCTCTCTACCGGAAATCGTATTCCCTAAAGCTCTCGTTGTGTTTCTTCTCCAATTTTGTCAAAGATATACAATCCGGGACAATTTCGAGATTATATTGAAAGTGACAGGTGCATGCTTGTGCCTGGTCATCCCAAGTGTACCACCAATTATGATGCTGCCGAGTGTACCACTCCAATGCCGACCCATTTAAAATTTGGCTAATGTATTTCATTAGAAATTCATCATTCCCCCCTGCTCCTCTCATTTTGATGCAAAACCCCCTTAGATGCACGACCGGATCGCCATGTCCATCATATACGTCAGATTTACGCATCTTAGAACCTGGAGGCAACTGCACATCTGAAAATAAACAAAGGTTCTTGAATGCCACACTCACCTGGCCACCTAACTCTCGCATGTGTCTGAACAATTGTTCTAAACTCCTGATCTTTCTAAGCACTTCTTCTTGCTCAAGATTTTTGATTAATTATTTTGGACTCCCGCCGGGATTTCAAAACGGGGAGCATTGGAGTAAGGTTTATGAGCTTTGTAAGCGGGTTCTGGTGAATGTATTGGTTGTCATAAGCTTGAAGCAAGGGCTCTCTTGACAATCTCTAGAGTGCAGGGGGAGGAGGTGCCACATAAATTGGAGCAATTGGTGGAGGGGGATGAGGAGCGGCTTTGGGTAGTGGAGCTAGGGGTTGTTGAGAGGTCGTACCCTGGTGTTGTGAGTAGATAGGAAAACTTGAGGGTAGATCAGTGGTGGACTGGCCATGAGCTTGGGCCAGTGGTGGAATGAAGGTTGGGATAGCAGGATAGGTTGGGGGTGGTTGTCCTCTCACCCATGGCTAGTACATCTCAGCCATTTGGTGTTTAAGTTTGTACATTTCCCCCTTCATGGAATTAACGTCAAATTCCTCTACTTTATTTGAGGGGTCAATAATGCTGACATCGGTTTCATGGTTGGCTATGACTTGCCTTAGAACGCGTATTGTAGGAATGGTTGGCCAGAATGCCGCAAGTACTAACCATCTGTCTAGTCCGGATGCACAAACACCAGAACCTTGTTAACGGTTAGGTTTTGACATGCAAGCGGCCACATATTGGGGGGTGAATGCACCTAAACAATGATTGGTTGCTACATGCATCAGTTGCTTGCATCATCACGAATTTCATTTTCTTCATTTACAATTCCCCTTTTTAGCTTTATTCTCTTACTCTCTCCTGTTTATTTTATTTTTTTTCCTCTCTTGTTTGCTTCTTTCCTTTCCTCTGCTTTTCTCTCCTATTCTCTCCCTCTTCGTTTCCTTTCTCTTTTCTTTATCTTTGTTCGATTATTGTCGAATACTATGTATATTGCCTACGTATCAAGACCCCGCATGAATCATTCCAAGCGTAGTTCTGGAGGATATGAAAAGATAAACGACAAATAGTTTTTGAAATTTTTGATAAAACACACCTCGACTACAAAGCTCATGACTTACCCATTTGAAATAAACTAAACAAGCTTAAAATGGTCAACTTGAAAGAGTTAAACGACTCCAAAATAACTTAACAGACTCAGAGAAAAAATATCGACTCAAGCAAAGATCACTAATACATTAAAGCCTTGAAGACACCTGGAGCTTTCGGGGTGTTGTTTGGTTTTGTTGCGGGCTTGTCTGCAAGGTCCAGTTGGAGGCTTTCCAAATCTATCATTACCTGCTGGACGAACGTCATGACTGCTGCGAGGAAAGTGGTTTAGGTCATGTCTTCACATATTTGGCATTTTACCACAATATACTCTGCAATTGCGATGACCCTTTCGCGGATCCAACCTTTCTCCCGTAATGAATATCCAATTGGCCGAGTTCTTGCTTCCACATTTTGTTTGGCTAAATGGATTTGTTTTTGAAAGTGGTGCAAATTCCTCTCTAGCCGTGCTATTAAAGAATAACAATGCTCACATTTGGCTTCAAAATCCCTTCCCTTCTTGGCCATTTCATTTTCAATGATCTTCACCTTTTTCTTCATACTTACTGTCCCCTTGTCGTATTTCTCCTTCAGCTGGCTGCAAAACATGCTCGCTCCCCTGCATCCCTGGCTATCTTTTTCCGAGCACTTGCTAACTCCCTTTCAATCTTTTGTAAATCATCCTCAAAATTACGTGCCTTCTGGGTAAGGTTGTAGATGAGCTTCTCATCCTTTCTACTCTTACCCGGGTTGTCAATTGCTATTTTCATTTTCCGGATTTATGTTGTGAGCGCTTCATTTTTGTGGATCATTCTTCTTTGCTCACCTTAGGCTTCCTAAGCCTGAAGATCATTGTTGAATTCCATGTTTCTTAGCTTTTCTTTCAAGACATAAATCTTTTCTTGATACTTTTTTTCCTTCTCTCCCCACGCTAATCTCTCTTGGATTTCGTCTTCGAAATCCTGAACATGAGGTCTTTTGGTGGGTCTTTCAGGTTCGGTTTCAAGTTCAATGTTCACACAGGACCTCTTCTCAAACCAAGTAGCATAGTGTGGATCCACTTCTCCCTTTGAGATATCTGGTACTTGGGTGCCATTTTTAAGATACCGGCAGCTATTCCAATCCAGTTGCACTAAAGCTTCGTGAAATTCGGCTTTCAGATGCATCTCTATAACTTGAGTACTTGGATCCTCATCTTGGGGTACAATTTGATACTGTCCCAATTGTCTCAAGACCCTTCATTGTGCATATGGTTGAATACTTTTTACACCAATTATCCTCACGTAGCCCTTAGCAACAGTCATATATATGGCTTCTGCCGTCGGGAGCTATCTGATGAACCACTCAACTTGACATGCTTTGAGAGTTTTAAAATGTGATACCCATGCCTAAAAACCCCTCTGACACGCTGTAATCCTTTACCCTCTCTTCATAGCTGAGGATTAAATTTTTTGGGCTCGAACCATAACTCATGAATCTGGGATATTGGCAAAGAAGCTCGATCATCCGCATTTGTAGGAGAATATTGCAACCTTCGAAGAACTGAGCCCCAGCTTTGCATAAAGCCAACGCACGGTCGATATCCGCCAGTACCAACGGGGGGAGTGTATCATTTTTCATGGTGGTGAGGATTTGTGCAATTCTATCCATATGAATATCCACCGCCCCTTTCTCATTTGGAAAAACCATTATCCCTAAGAATGCCATAATAAATGCGAACCAACGATGAAGTTGCCAAAAACCCTTATCTTGCTTGTTGCTCAAGCCATTTTCATGTGTCTCAACATTAGAAGAATATCCAAACCTGAAGTATAAGAAATGAAAATCACAATACCCGTTGCTTATGCAGTGTTTACTTGTCTTTTTGCTACTGTTCAGGAGGTCAAAAAACTTGTGCACTGATGGGGCCCTTGAAAATATAAGTTGTTGCTTCCTTAGATCTCTCGCGAAATCTATGTACCTGGATCTCTCCTACAAAGTAGGGATGATTTCAAAATCTAAGAAGCGAAAGAAATTATGAGCGGGGTCCTAGAATATTATCATAGCCTTGATCAAATCGTCCCGTGGTTTAATCTCCCAAATGTCTATAAGAGCGCCCCACTGCTGTCTTACCCATTCCTGGCCATCTTGATCCTAATCATTCCACCACATGTGCAAAACTACTCGAGTCTGGTCCCTGGTCATTTCTGGTGGGTCCTGGATAATATTCATTTGTTCTTGTAGAAAGGTAGGGTTAGGGTTGACTCTAATGTCACTTTTTTGAAAACAAGTTTTTTGTTTTAAAAACAAAAGACCATGATTCCCTCCTTGACATGCCAATTTTAGCCAAATGGCTGTCTTTGAAAATACAGTCCTTTCCCATTTCAATATGAATTTTGAGGCCGAGGGAGCTTATTTCATGAAACTCTTGAGCTTTTTCCATTCTTTTACGACGATAGCTCTTCGATAAAGGAAGAATATTCTAGGGCTTCTCGGTAAGAGCGGTTTGAAACACTACCGACACCGAATCAGCTTATTCCTCTCCTTTTTTTTTCTATTTTTCAAAAATGAGGTTGGACCTTACGTAGGTTGCCTACGTATCCCATATCCGATGGGAATCAGACCCGCGTAGTTCAGCAAATACAACTACTTTTGAAACAAGACTCTTTTTTTTTTGTTTTTTTCATAGGCAATTAAACAAACAAAACTCTCTTTGGGCTGTTTTTGAAAACAAAACTTTTTTTCTTTTTACTGCGAGCAAACTATTTTTCTTTTCCTTTTCTTTTTTTCTTATATTTTCTATTTTAATTTTTTTTTAAATCGGCAGAGTTTTGAGGTATTTTCAAGCATTGAGTTGTTTTTTAGAACCGGGTTTACTCCTTTCCTACATGACTCTTCGTCTTTCTCTCTCTTTTTTTTTGTTCCTTTTCTTGTTTTCCGCTGATTTTTCCTCACTCTTTTTTTTATTTAGCTGGTCAACATGCAAGTCGAAATAAATAAATATTCACATAGCACATTGGATGCATCATGATGGTATGATATTTTGGGTACACCTGTCCTAGACGGACCCAACCCCTGTGTTGAGTCCACTAAGTCAAAATGCATGTGATGCAAGCAAGCGCTCATACTTGGGATCCGGCATGCTGTGTCTTTCTATGTTTAAATCATTGGTTTTTAATCTAGACATGGTGTACCCGAGCGGATAACTATGGCAGAGGAAAGGGCGACGTATCGGGAGCACTGAAGTTTTCCCGGTCTTGTCACTTGCCCAGCCTCGCTTTATTTGGTATAATTTCTACAGAAAACGTGGGCTACCTGAACGTATGCACCATTTTCAGAAGACTCGGAAGGGTAGCATAAGGAGACAATTATATACAGTTCAATAATATTAAAGCGATAAACAGATAGCTTTTTAGCACTAAGGTCCACAAAAATAATATCAACAATAAATAATCCAAGCAAAAATCCTAAACAAGCTCAAAACGCCAGAGCTGTCACACCTCCTTATTCGCTACTACACCCTTCATAGGGTGGTTCAAATTTAAGTGTCAATCGAAACACAATTAATTATTAAAAATTAGAGTCGCCAGTTGGGATAATTTATAGTGTCCCAAGTGAATGGATTAAAGTCCCGAATCGAGGAAAGAATGACTCTGTTATTATAGTCTGCGAATCAGAAATCCGGGTAAGGAATTCTATTAAACCGGAAGAAGGTGTTAGGCACTTCCGAGTTCCGTGGTTCTACCACGGTCGGTTTGATGATACTTGGCTAATAAAATTATTTAGTTGCTGATTGTAGAACATATGTGCATTTACCTCTTTCATCACTTTTAATCAAAAAAATATGTTGAAACAGGTTACGCGTACATATACTAACCTGTTTGGCGCGTCAAAAATCATGTCACGCGAACGTGTCTGCAATTAATGACGCTTTCTTATTATTATGAAAATTTGGGCCAAAGTTGCATCAACGCATACTCTGGTTTTTTTTAGAACAGTAACTATGTTACGTGAACGTATACACAATCGCACTAGTAATTTTGAACGACCCTAAAGGATATGCTATTAAACACTAATCATTTTTTTTACATCTAACCTATGACAGTACTAGAAGGCCACATGTGATTTTATGAACTCATATAAACTAAAATAATGAAAATTTGTAGTATCTATTTTATTGTTAAGAAAAGATTTGGTCGAAGTTGCACGAACACATACTCGAAATTAATTTAGAATTAGGGTCGTGTTACGGGAACGTATACGCAACCACAATAATATCTTAAACGACACTAAATGTGTACTACGAAGATTCGTTGTCTATTGTATCTATATTGTGAGTTTAAGATGGGCCAGACACATGCGCCTTTGGCCAGCCCTGTTTTTTGGGCTTCACAATGTGTTACTATATTTGGGATGGAGGCCTCATTAAGGTTATACGAAGGGACACTAAGCCAACGTTGAACGTAAAAAAATTCAAACCAAGAGTTAATTACCCACTTTATAATCAATTACTCACAAATTCGAAGGTGAAAAAAAATCCAACAGTCGCTTAATAATGATACTGATCCAAACAATGAACCAAATACTCACAAATTCAACTCATACACCAATCGTATAAAATAGTATTCTGCAGATATACATAGGTATACCCACCAACTATTTAAGTCACCCTAAATTAGTTACACTCCCAAATTAAAAAAATGGAACCTCATGCTATCACAAACAACACTTCCATGTATTTCCACTGTTCAAATATACCCTAAATATCAACTTAAGTACTGCTAAATGCAGCAAGTTTCAAAATGCAATAAATACAATATGGGTTATGAATTTCCAGATTGGGCTCGAGTGACCTTCAAACTTAAACTCATACAATCAAAATTACATAATAGAAATCCAAAACCAGCATGATTTCTAACAGTCCAATAGTACAACTCAAACTTACATTATAACGACATAATCAGACTGTTCTACCTTATTTGAACCAAATGTCCAAAATCAAAATATACAACACAAAAAATATGCTAAAATAATTGAACTAGTAAACAGGAACTGAGCATATGCTTTTCATTTCATCTTCGAATAAAGTTTACATCTTGAAGAGTTAGAATTTGTACCTGGAAGTTGAGATAGAAACAAAGATAAATAGATAATCAATAGCAATGGTGAGCTATAGCTGTATAACAAAGCAAATAACAGTAGCAATGAATCTCCAACTACGAATCCTATAAATGACAACTGGTGCACCGACAAAATTAAACTCGGATACACCCCTTTCAACTAGAAATTAGCCCCAGAACCCTTTCAAACTACTATGGAAGAACTCAATGTAATAGTATTTTTTGTTGTTTTCTTTTTCTGTATGTGTTTTTTTGATTTTTAGCCTAAATAATTTTTTCAAACTACTATTGATGAACTCAATGTAGCAACATTTTTTTTGGTATGTATTTTCTGTATTTTTAGCCTATCCTCTCTTGCCTTTGAAGGAAAGACTAGTGCCTTTATATAGGTATAACTTAGCGTTTCCTTTTCATATCTTGCTTTGCATCCTAAATCCCTTTTCTAACTCTTATTTTTAGCTAGTTAATGGATTGCTTATCAAGTTTAACACTAAAGTCCTACAATTCATGTTGGAGCCACACCTAGAATGTTCTAGGGGATTCTAAATTAGTTAAACGCAAGATTCCCTAACTTACAATAACTGTATTACCCCTGAACTAATATGAAATTACCCCACCTATACCAGCTGACCCCTTTTACCTTAGTTAAAATGACTATGGTCAAACCCAATTAATCTTAATTCAGCAACTAAAAAACTAATAAGAACCAAACTAGCAAAAAAAATAAATAAGAGACTACTGGAAAATTAAAATCAATGAAATAAATGCCCAAAATTAAACTACGATCAGAATAAGCAGGGAAACCGTAAACAAAATTATTAAAGTAAAAAACAATCACAAGAAACAGACACGAACAAAATAAAATTGAGTACTCAAGAAGCGACCTACTGATTTTCATCATTCTTATAATCTAATTAAATCAGTATTCATGCCCTTGACTACAACACAACTATCAAATTGCACACACCAGACCAAAAGAAACAAAATAGAAGGGTAGAAATTTGACTATTCTAAATAGAAAAAGAAAAGAATAATTATTGAAGAATAAAAAAACAGAGATGAACAGAAGAAGGAATAAGAGTAAAAGAGAGAAGACTCACCATTTGATTTGAACATTTCTATTAGGGCATGGACAATGATGTGCCCTGACATTCATGGACACCAGAAAATATGCTTGTGTGAGTTGATCTGACCTTGGCTTCAACGGTTCGAATCCCAGATTTGATATTCAGGTGGTTCAACACAGCTTTGAAAGGGATAGATCAGAGTTTTTTAATGATGGGAAAAAGGATTCAAGGGTGTTAGTTTGGGGCTGGTTTAGGTGAGTTAGGGTTTTGGCTAGAATTTTAATTCAAAATTCGACCAATTTTGTTATGATTTGAGGGGAACTTAACCCGGATGTGGAAAGATGAGGGGGAAGAGTATTCATGGTGTAATTCTGGGAGGGATTGGGGTAGCTTGAATCGTCGCCGCCGTGCGCGGCGGAGCAGCCGGTCATGCAATCGAATATTCGAGAAGCCTGGTGGGGATTTGAGAGAGGGCAGATGTTTATTTGAAAAGGGGAGATGACAGGGAAGATATGGTATAAATTTGGGGGTCATTGGCGACTCGCTGCCGGCTACGACGATTTCCGATCTGTAGCGTAGAACGGAAGGAGGGTGGTGAACGGTGGTGTTACATCGATAATATTAGGGGTGTATGAGTTCGTAAATGAGGGGTGGGGGCGTTAGGACAATTAAATACTTGAAGGATGCTCAGTTCCGGACCGTTTGATCGCCTGAGATCAACAGTCCAGATGGGATATGCCTGAGATAGGGTCGTTTGGTAACTAAGCGATGTTGTTCAAAAATAGGGGTGGTGGATCGGGTTGAGTTGCTTTTTGGGCTGGGATTAATAGAATTGGCCCAAATAGTTGCCCATTATTTTTGTTTCTCTTTATATACATTTCCGGTTTTAATTTCATTGCTTGTTCGTTGTTTTAAAAAAAATTTATAGATCCTAAACTAAAACACAATAAATACACAATTGACACATAAGAGGTGCTAATTAACCATAAATAATAGTTATCATAATTAAAAGAAATGAAATCACTTAAATATCACAATTTAAATTAAAGTACAACTTAAACTCTTTTTGAATTTCTTTTTTCATAAAATGGGTCAATTACTAATTAATTCTCAAAATGTAGGATTGAATCCTAAATTTACATGCCATGTATTTTTGTATTTTTCATTAATTAAGATTAAATAAATATGCACAAACAAATGCAAACCAGTAACATAAAATGCCACGAAAAATAAAAAATTACAAATAAACAAAGGAAATTATCTTGTTTTGAACTTATGGGAATGATTCTTATAGGAAAAAAAAATCACATGCTCATAGCTATGACAAACGAATCAAGATAAGGTTGGAAGACGCTGTTCATGTATGAAAGTTGTTTGGGCATTGGTCAGCCCAAAAGACATAAGCAGGAACTCATAATGACCATATCTGGTCCTGAAGGCGGTCTTAAGAATATTTGAATCCCTGATTTTCAACTGGTGATAACCTAAACCGAGATCAATCTTGGATCATACCCTTGCTCCCTGAAGCTGGTCGAATAAATCATCAATACAAGGCAAAGGATACTTGGTCTTAGCTGTACTTTGTGCAATTTCCTATAATCAATGCATATTCTCATTGTGCCATCCTTCTTCTTCAAAAACAAAACCGGCGAACCCCAAGGTGACACACTAGGCCGAATGAGCCCCTTATGTAGGAGTTCCTGAAGTTGTTCCTTTAACTCCTTCAAGTCCACTAGTGCCATACGATACGGTGGAATAGAAATGGGGGGAGTGCCCAACACATGGTTAATACCAAAATAAATATCCCTGTCAGGTGGCACGCCCGACAGTTCTGCAGGAAATACATCAGGGAAGTCCTTCACAACTGGAACAAATCTCAGCTCCGACATCCCTCGCAAAGGCAAGATACGAGGGACAACCCTTCCCAACCATACGCTGGGCCTTCATGAAATAGATTACTTTACTAGGAACATAATCAGTCACACCACACCACTCGATCCGTGGCACACCCGGCATAGCCAAAGTGACTATCTTAGCATGATAGTCTAGAATAGCACGACACGAAAATAAGCAATCCATGCCCAAAATGACATCAAAATCCACCATAAAAAATCAACTCGGGTCTCCAAACCCCCAATAGTCACCACACATGACCCGTACACATGGTCTAAGATAATAGTATCACCCACGGAGGTATATACATGAACGGGTAAAGAAAGAATCTCATGGGACGCACCCAAATAATGATCAAAGTATGAGGATATACAAGAAAAGGTGGATACAAGATCAAAAAATGTATAGGCATCTCTGTGGCAGACTAAAACAATACCTGTAATAACAACATCGGAAGTAGTATTACTGGATCTACCTGGAATAGCATAGAAACGGGCGTGACCGCGCCCTGATCGACCTCCCCCTCTGGGGCGACCCCTGGATGACTAACCTCAACCCCTAGTTAGGTAAGCGGGTGGTGGCGAAGCAACTAGAGCTGAAGTCGAAGACTGACCCCTCTGCCAGGATGAACTAGAAGCACGACGAGTACACTACCTCCATATGTGGCCCATCTCGCCACAATCATAACAAATCCCGCGTGCTGTAGAAGGGGACTGAAGGGAAACCCTCACATTGGAGTGACTAGCAGATGCACTCTGCATAGAAGAGGCCTGAGTTGAGGGAGCACTGGATGAACTCAAGCTGGAAGGGTGTTGAGTGATGACTAGCCCTACTGTGATCATTGATAACCATGTCCCGAAGATTCCCCACGATAAACATAGCAAGATGACTTAGCAAGCTCGAATAAACTACCTCTACCATGGTGAAATTGTCCCATCGATGGAGCACCACTATAATTGCCTGATACTCGAGGCCTCTTGGCCTCCCTCTCCATTCGCTCATGTTGGCGAACCGACTCAATCTCACGGGCAATATAAACCACCTCCTCAAACGTATCACCATATACCCTCTCTCGAGTCATATGAATATAGAGCTAATAAGTAAGACCATCAACAAATCTCCTAATCCTCTCCCGATCAGTCGGAACCAACTAGATGGCATGACAAGCCAACTCAGAAAACCTTGACTCATACTGTGACATAGTCATCGTCCCCTATCGCAACCACTCAAACTATCTAAGCAACTCCTCTCTGGGGTACTACAGTACATACTTCTCCAGGAAGAGAATGAAGAATTGCTGCCAAGTAAGGGGCACTGCACCAACAGGTGTACGCCTCTTATACACCTCCCACCAAATGAAGGCAACCCTAGAAAACTGAAATGTGGTAAATGCCACACCCCTAGTCTCAAGAATCCCTGCTGTAAGAAACATCCGTTGGCACTTATCTAAGAACCCTAGGCATCCTCGCCTTTTCCGTTGCTAAATGTCAGAGGCTGGAGTATACCAAACCTCTCAAGTCGATGATGCTCATCATCCGGCATAAGTGGTACAAACTCCTAGGCCAGTGCAACTGGTTGGGTTGGAAGTGCCCCCTGCGTTTGAAGTCCCTGTACAACCTGATTAGGGGTGCGAGAAACGGAGGTCTGGATCTCTCCCCCGGTCAATGAAGTAGTTGCAGTGGTAGTAGTAGAAACTGCTTGAGCCAAGCCGGTACACACTAATAAGATTTGAGCTAAAGCCTCTTGAAGGCCTGGAATAAATAGGCACATCTGGTGCATGAACTGGTGTTGCTGGAGCATCCATAGCTGGAGCCTGACCTTGAGCTAGGGCAGCTGGTGGATCAACAGGTGCTGCCCTCTTTGCTCTGCCTCTACCACGACCACGACCGTGTCCACGGCCTCTGGTGGCTTCAGTTGTTGGAATTAGTGGTCGTCTACCATATTCGGTAGCTAGTGTCCTCGCCATCTGTGAGAGAATAGAATAACAAAAGTTTAGTATTCGGACCATCAAGTTCGCAGGACGAGAATTACAATACATTTTCCTAAAGGTTCAGCAGCCTCTTGAGGATAAATACAGACGTCTCTGTATTGATCAGCGAGACTCTACCAAACCTGCTTATGACTAATGAGCCATATGTAACCTAGGCTCATATACCAACTTGTCACGGCCCTAACCCTGAACCCAATCATGATGGCGCCTCTCGTGAAGACAAGGCCAACAAAATGAACTCGTTCTCATTTTTAAACAATTAAATAGCATAAAATAGTCTAAGCATTGTTTAATAATAAACAATAGCGGAAATATAGATATCAAATGCAGAAATCCAACCCGACACAGTCGTAACCGGGTTGTCACAAGTCGCAAGCATCTATAGACCACGATACAAGTCAGCTAAATCAATATCTAGTACAAATATTTGTAGGATGTAGAAATGAAAAGATAATAGATATAGAGGCTGCGGACGCCAATAATTACCTCGTAGCCTCCGAATACTGCCTGGAATTGGAGGAATCATCCTCAAGAGAGAAACCTGTTATGCCTGAATCTGCACACACGGTGCAGGGAGTAATGTGAGTACTCTGACCCTGTGAGTAACAAATATTCATAATGACTGAAGGTAAGAAATCACATAAAGCACAAGACATTCTATAATGAAGCAGTAAAACATCATTTGAAAACAGTAAACCAGTGAAAAATCCAATATGATCTCCTTTCAACAGGTAAATAATATAAAGTAAACAGATAGAAGTTCGCCCCTCCCTCAGGCTCAGTATCCACAAATCCGCCCCTCGGGCTATATCTTAATACAATGCCAGCCCCTCCGTCTTTATCTCATATCACAAATGGGTACCCACACTCACTAGAGGTGTACAGACTTCTGAAGGGGCCCTTTACGGCCCAAGCACAATCACAAGCCATATGGTGGCATCAAATTTAGGCCCTCGGCCTCATATCAATCAAACCATCTCATGGCATCAAATCAAAACCCTCGGCCTCATATCAATCAAACCATCTCTTGGCATATATGTGTATCTCAGTCCCTCAGCCTCATATTAGTGTTACTGTATCCTCACAACTAGGCCCTCGGCCTTACTCAGTCCAAAATTATTATCACAATCACCTCGGGCATTAGTAATACAGTATTTCTTAGCCCAAGACATCATTTAAAATATTATTTAAGTCTCAAAACTGAGTAAAAATGGTTGAATAGTAAAGCGGTAGAAACTAATATGACTGAGTTCAACTAATAACTCCAAAATAGTGAGGAAAGTGATAGAATCCCCGAAGGTTTCAAATAGTTGGAACGAAGCCCAAATATGCAATAAACCCAAATCATAATGATAACAAATAAGTTTTAGTCAAATACGCAATAAAATCATCAATCGGGACGGACCAAGTCACAATTCCTAATAGTTCACGACCCCATGCTTGTCATCAAACGTGTTTCTTACCTCAATATAGCACTACGATGTGCAATTTGGGGTTTCAAACCCTCAGAGAATCATTTACAATCATTACTCACCTCGAACCGGCTAAATCTCTAGCTCGCGACGCCTTTTCCCCTCGAATCGGCCTCCACGCGTGTCGAATCTATCCAAAATCAGAACGAATACTTCACAATATGCTAAGGCAACAAAACCCAAGTGAAAACAATCAAAAAGTACTAAAATCTCGTAATTAGCAAAACTCGAGCCCCAACACCACTTCTTAAAACTCAAATTTTTTTATATCAACGGGTTCCTTATCTCCCCATGAGTTCATACACACCAAATGTTCACAAATCCGACCCTAATGGTCCTCCAAGTCCCCAAATCAAAAGTCCAAAATTTCAAGCCCTAGTTCTTCCATTTTTAGCTTAAAATTTCATGATTTTCAAGGTGGATTCCACAATAGATTCGAGTTTTAAGTCCAAATGATTATCCTTGAATCCTCTTCAATCTCCTTCAAAAATCTCTCAAAAAGACCAAATGTGGAGGAATTGAGCCCCAAAATCGTGGATGAATTAAATTGAAACATTCTGCACATCTCTGACTCCCCCTTCTTTGCGAACGCGGTAAACACCTCGCATTTGCGAAGCACAAATTTGTGTTGACCAAATTTTCCTCTGGTCGAATGCGATACATCCATCACGAACGAATCACTTTCTCCTCCTCCACTTTCTCAAATTCGACACCCCTTACAAAAATGTGATGAACAAAAAGGCCTCGATCCTGATTTACTCTACGTGATCGCGAGTGCCCTCTCGCATATGCGATTCACTGAATCCTAGAGTTTCGCGAATGCGAAGCCCTTCTTGCGAACATGAAGGCTAAATATTGGCCTTCCAAAATTCCTTCCACGCGATCAAGGTACACCCTACCAATCGCAAAGGGAAATTTGTCTGCAGCACTGAACCTTTAGTTTCTACAACTTTCAAACTCCAAAAATGCTCCGATTGACCACCAAAAACTCACCCGTGGCCCTCGAGTCCTCAACCAAATGTACCAACACATCGTAAAACCTTATTCAAGATTTTTCTAATCATCAAAAAACCCCAAACAAAATCAAAACACCCAAAACACATCGAATTCAAGCCTAAGTTTCTAAAAATCTTCCGAAATACGCTTTCAATCAAAAACCCAACCAAACCTCATTAGAATGACATGAAATTTTTCACACAGATCGCAAATGACACAACAAAGCTACTAAAGATTTAGGAATTCCATTCCAACCCCTGGATCAAAATCTCACCTACCAACCAGAAAAAGCCAATATCATCTTCGCCAATTCAAGCCTAATTCTATTCCCGACCTCCAAAACCCATTTCGATCACACTCCTAATTCACAAATCACCAATAAAGCTAACCGAACCATCGGAACTCACATCTGATTCCTCTAACACATGAGTCAACATCTAGTTGATTTTCCAGCTTAAGCCTTCTTAAAATAGACTAAGTGTCTAAAATCTTACCAAAATCATTTTGGACTCAATCCGAACAACCCGATACTACAAACACAGATAAAGAAGTATAAAGAGACAAATTTGGGGGAAATAGAGCAATAACTAATGAGACGACCAGCCGGGTCGTCACAAAGAACCCCCTTCTCCCTCTAGGACCCTCGCTTTCTCTCTCTAAATGCATCAGAAATAGGCCTAAAATGAGTTGTAGTGTATAATATATTGACGTAAGGCCGAGTGAGAAAAGTATAAATTTGGAGCCCTGGAACAGATCTGCAATCGCATAATTGACATGCGGCCCGCAAAAGGGACCGCGAAATGCTCCCAAAACATAAAGAAATTGCCCGGGTATGCGATAAGAATGCGGTCTTCATGCCTGTTCTGTGGTAGCATAATGCACCGCAGAATTGTCCCTCGTAAAATTTCAAGGAGATTATGCGATGACTATGTGATCGTATAATTGGCTGCATAGCTGACCTTAAAATTAACCTTCAAACTACCTCACTTTGTGGAGACTATGCGGCCCGCATATTTATTATGTGACCGCATAAAGGACAGCAGAAATGCGCTCTTCTAAATAATATTATTCCTTAACCTTTATGAACAGATCAATCTAAAGGGTCCGATTACGAATTTCTAACACATATTCCTAGTTAGCACTACGAGATCTCGGTTTTTTGAGCAAAAAATTTGATGAGACTTACAATATTCAAATATTGTGGGGAAACAATAACATTTATATCAAATTTTCAATTTGATGTTTGTGTTTGACATTAACCGGAGGTTAAAATGATTATTATAGAAAGTACTCTTTTTAAGATAATTGAAGTAACTTAAACGTGATTCATGGTTTTTGCTCGACGGCGAATTCGTCGGAAATTAGAGTTTATTCTTGAATAAAGACGTCGGAGTTTGGGGTTGTGAAACTTGATTTTATGTTAATATATTTCAATATATTTTCATGTATTTCATTGTATTTATTAATTTTTATTGTAATTCAACGTATCTTGTTGTATTCCATGTATTTCATTGTATTTACTGTCTTTTTTTCATTTTTTTCAATGTAACCCGCTGTATTCTATGTATTTCATAGTATTCACAGTCTCTATATATTCTATGAATGTATTCATATGTCTTTTTTAACTAAAATAATTTATGTATTCAGATGTATTATATTATTTCTCTGAAGATTGCTATGTTTTTGGGGTATTGTTCAGCTGAGAATCTTTATTATAATTGGAAATACAAAATTTGTGTGTTATAATTGAGTTTGTTGAGCTATACTAGGAGTATATTATGTTAATTGATTCAATTTTTGTATAAAAATAGTGTAATCCCCTGTTTCACGCCGTGAATATAGTCGAATATAATAATCTGTCCAGCTGTAATCACATGTTTCACACCATGAATACAATTGAACACACTCGAATAAGACAAGTGATTAAGTAGACTTCCCTGGTTCACGCATATTTTTATTGCTATATTCATGAATATAATATATTAAATATATCTAATACATCTTATAATAACAAAAAATATATTTACAATCTGTAATATAACAAATAGTATCTATAGATAGCTAGTTACCAGTAAAAGATAGTGCTTTATAAAAATTGTTAGGCCCGCATACGGGCCTTTCCTCATCTATTAATATATATAAAAAAGGAAAGTGGTTAACCAATGGCATATATGTCATATCAAATAAATTCCTATAGTGTTCTTAAATGCAAAGTGTTTTTGATACACGTAGACCCCATATTTCTCTAAAAACAGCACTCCTTCAAATACACTGTTAATTAGACTACTTTTTGAGAAAGTACTACATGCAAATACTCATTTGGAACGTTCTTTCTCTCATTTGGTAAATTAATTAAATTTGGTTTAGTCTACTAAAAGTTCCCACAAGAGTAAAAATATTTTTAAATAATAAATATCGGTAAATATTTACAAGATTTCGTATTTATCCATAGTGTTTTAATGCAATTAAAAATTTAAAATCAAAAGTATTTTATGACCAATTAACTTCAATTTAAATGAGTTATAATAAATATAATTTGAACTACTATATTGAAATACTTCAGTTTATATCATGTTAATATTTATTTAGTACCTTTTGTTCCCTTTGTTTGAAGTAGTAAATTGCCTCTTTATGAATACAAGTCTCCTTGGACGTTCTTTTTATTTATTATACTGAAAATTTCGCTTGAGTTTGTTGTATAGTACAACATGAAGTATTATTATAGTAAATATTTCATCTTTTATTGTCACGACCCAAAAACCCACTCGATCGTGATGGCGCATATCGTGAAAATAAGCTAGCTGACACAAACCCCAAAATCAACCAAATAATTGTAATAAGTCATTTAAAGTCATTAAAAAGCATAAATACCGAAAGGTAAGGTAGAATAGAATAGTGTGAAAACAAAATACAGCCTAACATCGGGGTATCACCAGTCATGAGTAACTACAACACGTCTAGCAATAAGAAAAAGACAACATGATCAAATAGAAATGCCAATACAAGATTAACTGACATGGGAAGGAGAAGCACCGGGTTACGAACGCCGAGCAGCTACCTAGTCAACACCGAGGATTAGCTGGTTAGCAATATCAACACTCGCTATCGCGACCCAAAGCTCCTGGATCTGTACACATGGGGCAGGGAGAAATGTGAGTATGCCAAATTAGTAAGTAATAAAAGTAAAGGCACCTGAGCAGTAAGAAAACATGCAAACCACAACATAATGCTACAACAAAAAAGTATAAATCTAGAAGAATGCAGTAAAGTAGTTAAAGTCATAAAAACATCTCATTTCAGCAAAATCCTTTTAAAAACACATTTTAATAGTTTCAAACTAGTGATGAACGGGGAGTAAAATTATAGAAATGTAAAGCAGCCCCTCGGGCAAGACATGCACCATAACTGCCTCTCGGGCAAAGTATTATTAGAACCAGCCCCTCGGGCAATCTCCCAACAACTCGGATCAGCCCATCAAGCAATATCACATCTTACACTGAGTACCTGCACTCACTAGTGGTGTACAGACTCCGGGAGGGACTCCTTATATCCCAAGCACTATAACAAGCCATCTTGTGGCATAATCAAATAGGCCAACAACCTCATAACAAGCCACCTTCTGGCATAACAAATCAACCTCTCGGCTTTATATCCATGAATCAGTACAACACTGATGCGACGAAAATCCCAATTCCATAATATCCTCACAATACACGCCCTCGACCTCACTCAGTAAGAAATCTCTCAAGCTCTATCCTGCAATAGTAAAATATGATGCTCAGCCAAAAATATCATTTAAAATATTAAAACAGAGTAAATATGGCTGATTTATGAAAACAGTAGAATACAACATGACTGAGTATAAATATAAAGTCAAAACAATGAGCAATAGTAGTCAAAATCCCCTAAGGGTCCAAAATAGTTGGCACGAGGCCCAAATATTGCATTCAGCCCAAAACATGCTAATACTTCCTAAAAGACAATGATATCAAACAATTTTCACTCAAATACGTAACTTAAGAGTCATACAGGACGGACTAGGTCATACACCATAACGGTGCACAACCCCATACTCGTTATCTAGCGTGTAAGTGACCTTAAAGTATCACAACAATGTGAAAACTGGGGTTTCATACCCTCATTACAGCATTTACGATGATTACTTACCTCAATTCGGTCCAGACTCTAGTCGCTGATGCCCTTGCCTCTGGAATCAACCTCAACTTGTGTCGAATCTTCCCAAAATCAGTATCATAAATTAGAATATGCTAAAGAGACAAAGTCCATGCGAAAACAATCAAATGGCATCAAGAAACCCGAAATTGGCCAAACCCTAACCTTGGGCCCACATTTCGAAATCTGATAAAATTAACATCAATGAAATCGTTATCTTCTAACGAGTTCATGCAAACCAAATAATTGTAATAAGTCATTTAAAGTCATTAAAAAGCATAAATACCAAAAGGTAAGGTAGAATAGAATACTGCGAAAACAAAATACAGCCTAACATCGGGGTATCACCAGTCATGAGTAACTACAACACGTCTAGGAATAAGAAAAAGACAACATGATCAAATAGAAATGCCAATACAAGATTAAATGACATGGGAAGGAGAAGCAGTGGGTTACGAACGCCGAGAAGCTACCTAGTCAACACCGAGGATTAGCTGGATAGCAATATCAACACTCGCTATCGCGACCCAAAGCTCCTGGATCTGTACACATGGGGCAGGGAGAAATGTGAGTATGCCAAATTAGTAAGTAATAAAAGTAAAGGCACCTGAGCAGTAAGAAAACATGCAAACCACAACATAATGCTACAACAAAAAAGTATAAATCTAGAAGAATGCAGTAAAGTAGTTAAAGTCATAAAAACATCTCATTTCAGCAAAATCCTTTTAAAAACACATTTTAATAGTTTCAAACTAGCGATGAACGGGGAGTAAAATTATAGAAATGTAAAGCAGCCCCTCGGGCAAGACATGTACCATAACTGCCTCTCGGGCAAAGTATTATTAGAACCAGCCCCTCGGGCAATCTCCCAACAACTCGTATCAGCCCATCAAGCAATATCACATCTTACACTGAGTACCTGCACTCACTAGTGGTGTACAGACTCCGGGAGGGACTCCTTATATCCCAAGCACTATAACAAGCCATCTTGTGGCATAATCAAATAGGCCAACAACCTCATAACAAGCCACCTTCTGGCATAACAAATCAACCTCTCGTCTTTATATCCATGAATCAGTACAACACTGATGCGACGAAAATCCCAATTCCATAATATCCTCACAATACACGCCCTCGACCTCACTCAGTAAGAAATCTCTCAAGCCCTATCCTGCAATAGTAAAATATGATGCTCAGCCGAAAATTTTATTTAAAATATTAAAACAGAGTAAATATGGATGATTTATGAAACCAGTAGAATACAACATGACTGAGTATAAATATAAAGTCAAAACAATGAGCAATAGTAGTAAAAATCCCCTAAGGGTCCAAAATAGTTGGCACGAGGCCCAAATATTGCATTCAGCCCAAAACATGCTAATACTTCCTAAAAGACAATGATATCAAACAGTTTTCACTCAAATACGTAACTTAAGAGTCATACAGGACGGACTTGGTCATACACCATAACGGTGCACGACCCCACACTCGTTATCTAGCGTGTACGTGACCTTAAAGTATCACAACAATGTGAAAACTGGGGTTTCATACCCTCATTACAGCATTTACGATGATTACTTACCTCAATTCGGTCCAGACTCTAGCCGCTGATGCCCTTGCCTCTGGTATCAACCTCAACTTGTGTCGAATCTTCCCAAAATCAGTATCATAAAATTAGAATATGCTAAAGAGACAAAGTCCATGCGAAAACAATCAAATGGCATCAAGAAACCCGAAATTGGCCAAACCCTAACCTTGGGCCCACATTTCGAAATCTCATAAAATTAACATCAATGAAATCGTTATCTTCTAACGAGTTCATGCAAACCAAATAATTGTAATAAGTCATTTAAAGTCATTAAAAAGCATAAATACCAAAAGGTAAGGTAGAATAGAATAGTGCGAAAACAAAATACAGCCTAACATCGGGGTATCACCAGTCATGAGTAACTACAACACGTCTAGCAATAAGAAAAAGACAACATGATCAAATAGAAATGCCAATACAAGATTAACTGACATGGGAAGGAGAAGCACTGGGTTACGAACGCCGAGCAGCTACCTAGTCAACACCGAGGATTAGCTGGTTAGCAATATCAACACCCGCTATCGCGACCCAAAGCTCCTGGATCTGTACACATGGGGCAGGGAGAAATGTGAGTATGCCAAATTAGTAAGTAATAAAAGTAAAGGCACCTGAGCAGTAAGAAAACATGCAAACCACAACATAATGCTACAACAAAAAAGTATAAATCTAGAAGAATGCAGTAAAGTAGTTAAAGTCATAAAAACATCTCATTTCAGCAAAATCCTTTTAAAAACACATTTTAATAGTTTCAAACTAGTGATGAACGGGGAGTAAAATTATAGAAATGTAAAGCAGCCCCTCTAGCAAGACATGCACCATAACTGCCTCTCGGGAAAAGTATTATTAGAACCAGCCCCTCGGGCAATCTCCCAAGAACTCGTATCAGCCCATCAAGCAATATCACATCTTACACTGAGTACCTGCACTCACTAGTGGTGTACAGACTCCGGGAGGGACTCCTTATATCCCAAGCACTATAACAAGCCATCTTGTGGCATAATCAAATAGGCCAACAACCTCATAACAAGCCACCTTCTGGCATAACAAATCAACCTCTCGGCTTTATATCCATGAATCAGTACAACACTGATGCGACGAAAATCCCAATTCCATAATATCCTCACAATACACGCCCTCGACCTCACTCAGTAAGAAATCTCTCAAGCCCTATCCTGCAATAGTAAAATATGATGCTCAGCCAAAAATATCATTTAAAATATTAAAACAGAGTAAATAAGGATGATTTATGAAAATAGTAGAATACAACATGACTGAGTATAAATATAAAGTCAAAACAATGAGCAATAGTAGTAAAAATCCCCTAAGGGTCCAAAATAGTTGGCACGAGGCCCAAATATTGCATTCAGCCCAAAACATGCTAATACTTCCTAAAAGACAATGATATCAAACAGTTTTCACTCAAATACGTAACTTAAGAGTCATACAGGACGGACTTGGTCATACATCATAACGGTGCACGACCCCACATTCGTTATCTAGCGTGTACGTGACCTCAAAGTATCACAACAATGTGAAAACTGGGGTTTCATACCCTCATTACAGCATTTACGATGATTACTTACCTCAATTCGGTCCAGAGTCTAGCCGCTGATGCCCTTGCCTCTGGAATCAACCTCAACTTGTGTCTAATCTTCCCAAAATCAGTATCATAAAATTAGAATATGCTAAAGAGACAAAGTCCATGCGAAAACAATCAAATGGCATCAAGAAACCCGAAATTGGCCAAACCCTAACCTTGGGCCCACATTTCGAAATCTGATAAAATTAACATCAATGAAATCGTTATCTTCTAACGAGTTCATGCAAACCAAATAATTGTAATAAGTCATTTAAAGTCATTAAAAAGCATAAATACCAAAAGGTAAGGTAGAATAGAATAGTGCGAAAACAAAATATAGCCTAACATCGGGGTATCACCAGTCATGAGTAACTACAACACGTCTAGCAATAAGAAAAAGACAACATGATCAAATAGAAATGCCAATACAAGATTAACTGACATGGGAAGGAGAAGCACTGGGTTACGAACGCCGAGCAGCTACCTAGTCAACACCGAGGATTAGCTGGTTAGCAATATCAACACTCGCTATCGCGACCCAAAGCTCCTGGATCTGTACACATGGGGCAGGGAGAAATGTGAGTATGCCAAATTAGTAAGTAATAAAAGTAAAGGCACCTGAGCAGTAAGAAAACACGCAAACCACAACATGCTACAACAAAAAAGTATAAATCTAGAAGAATGCAGTAAAGTAGTTAAACTCATAAAAACATCTCATTTCAGCAAAATCCTTTTAAAAACACATTTTAATAGTTTCAAACGAGTGATGAACGGGGAGTAAAATTATAGAAATGTAAAGCAGCCCCTCGGGCAAGACATGTACCATAACTGCCTCTCGGGCAAAGTATTATTAGAACCAGCCCCTCGGGCAATCTCCCAACAACTCGTATCAGCCCATCAAGCAATATCACATCTTACACTGAGTACCTGCACTCACTAGTGGTGTACAGACTCCGGGAGGGACTCCTTATATCCCAAGCACTATAACAAGCCATCTTGTGGCATAATCAAATAGGCCAACAACCTCATAACAAGCCACCTTCTGGCATAACAAATCAACCTCTCGGCTTTATATCCATGAATCAGTACAACACTGATGCGATGAAAATCCCAATTCCATAATATCCTCACAATACACGCCCTCGACCTCACTCAGTAAGAAATCTCTCAAGCCCTATCTTGCAATAGTAAAATATGATGCTCAGCCAAAAATATCATTTAAAATATTAAAACAGAGTAAATTTGGCTGATTTATGAAAACAGTAGAATACAACATGACTGAGTATAAATATAAAGTCAAAACAATGAGCAATAGTAGTAAAAATCCCCTAAGGGTCCAAAATAGTTGGCACGAGGCCAAAATATTGCATTCAGCCTAAAACATGCTAATACTTCCTAAAAGACAATGATATCAAACAGTTTTCACTCAAATACGTAACTTAAGAGTCATACAGGACGGACTTGGTCATACACCATAACGGTGCACGACCCCACACTCGTTATCTAGCGTGTACGTGACCTTAATGTATCACAACAATGTGAAAACTGGGGTTTCATACCCTCATTACAGCATTTACGATGATTACTTACCTCAATTCGGTCCAGACTCTAGCCGCTGATGCCCTTGCCTCTGGAATCAACCTCAACTCGTGTCGAATCTTCCCAAAATCAGTATCATAAAATTAGAATATGCTAAAGAGACAAAGTCCATGCGAAAACAATCAAATGGCATCAAGAAACCCGAAATTGGCCAAACCCTAACCTTGGGCCCACATTTCGAAATCTGATAAAATTAACATCAATGAAATCGTTATCTTCTAATGAGTTCATGCAAACCAAATTTACCAAAATCCAACCACAAATGACCCCTCAAATCCCTAATTTTGGGTCTTTGTTACGAGCCCTAGTTCTTCAATTTGAACAACTAATTTTCCATAAATTGTAAGCCTAATCCGTTAAATAACAACAAAGAAATGAGTTTTATGTTAAAAAATCATACCTCAATGAAGTTCCCTTGGATTCTCTTCAATATCTCCCAAAATTTTCCAAAATCGATTTAACAATGGTGAATAAGAGTTGGAAATTGGAAAAGGCCAAATATATAGATTCTGCCCCAGCTAAAGGGCTTATTAGGTTGAAATCTCGCACCTGCAGACCCGCACCTGCGGTCCTAGGTGCGCTCCTATGGAAACCACTCAACAGTCCATGGACCACACCTGCAATATGAAATCTGCATTTGCGCTATTGCAGGTGCGCTCAAAGACCTGCATCTATGGTCTTAACCCCTTAAGCCCTATTCCACATATGCGACCCTGGAGGCGCTTTTGCCGGCCAACACCTACTGTCCCCAAGCCGCAGGTGTGATTATGACAGACTACAAAAGCTTTAACTGCCAATTCTCAACTTCAAACCTCCCATCCGCCATTTGAAATGACACCGAGGCCCCTAGAACCTCAACTAAAAGTAGGGAAAAGTCATATACTATCATCCAAGCTTATACCAATCTTCAAACCACCTAAAACAACATCAGAACATCAAATTGACCCTAATAACTCCAAAAACATCCTAATTCCGCTTTTGATCAAAAAGCCTATTAAACATCATTGGAATGACCTAAATTTTGCATACACATCACAAATGACACCGCAGACCTACTCCAACTTTTAGAATTCCATTCTGAACTCTATATCAAAATATCCTCTTCCAATTGTAAAATGCCAAAATTTGAATTTCGCCAATTCATGCTTAAAACTACTGCAGATCTTCAAAACTCATTTTGATCGCTCTCCTAAGTCCAAATCACTTCCCTAAGCTATTCGAGTCATAGAAACCAAATTCCAAGATCATATGCTCACAAGTCAATTCCCGGTTGGCTTTCCGGCCAAAAGACCATATTTAGAGACTAAGTGTCTCAAATCTTATCAAAACCATTCCGGATTCGAACCGACTAATCTGATACCATATAACACAAATGAACAAAGCATAAAGAGGCATAAATGGGAAAATGGAGCAGTAACCCATGAAACAACTGGTCAGCACGTTACATTTATTGTATTGTGAAGAATTATATTGTGCACTTTAACTTTCTTTAAGAAGCTGATTGTTCCCATTGTTGAAACTCTTGCAAAACCAATTAGGATGTATTCAAGAATGTTTACACATAGATCGATAAGCTTCTTATTCTAGAAAATTTGTTAGTATATATGACACTTGCAGCTCTAATATATTCTCTTGTAAAATATTCAAATATTTTACAAATATAGTGAAAAATAATACCATTTAATTTGATGTTTATGTTTGACATGAATATTAAAAATGAGTATTATGGCACGTAGTCTTTTTATGTTAATTGGAGAAACTTAAGCATGTTTTAATTTATGATTTTATTTAATGTAAATTATTAAAATAAATTAATTGTAAACTTAGACCCCAATATCATTCTCTATCCATGATTAAATGAATATATGAAAGATCGATTTATTTATCAAAATATTAACTAAACCCTGAAAAACAATAATTTTAAGAGTACAATGTCGGATTCGTATACAAGGACTTTCCTCATCTAGTATTGGTAAACTTGTATCTATACCCGCTTTTTACGTCACATTTTAACTTGTACCCGCTTTGAACAAAATTACAAGCTTACCCGTTTTTTTCACATAACTTCAGCATACGGGCTGAAGTAGCAAAGGCAATCACGCAAAACTTCAGCATTCTGTAGTCGAGCCTGAAGTTTTTGTTTGTAATTGCTGAACTTAAGCATAGTAGCTGAAGTTTTGTTTGTAATTGCTGAACTGAAGCATAGTAGCTGAAGTTTTGTTCTCTATTTTCTCAAGTTTTTGTTTGTAATTGATGAACTTTAGCATATAGCTGAAGTTTCATTCTTTATTTGCTGAAATTTTGTATTGTAATTGCACTAAATAAGCTGAAGTTGTTTTTGTCGTGAATTCATTAATTTTGTCATTATGCTTTTTCAAAAACTTCAACAGAAGATGCTGAAGTTATTTAGTTTATTTATTAAAACTTCAACACTAAATAAGCTGAATTGTTTTGTCCGGAATAAGCTTTTTCAAAAACTTCAGCAGAATCTACCGAAGTTATTTAGTTCATTTGTAAAAACTTCGACACTAAAAGTTGAAGTTTTTTTGTCCCGGATAAATTAGTTTTGTCATAAAGCTATTTCAAAAACTTCAATAGAAGATTTTGAAGTTATTTAGCTCATTTGTAAAACTTCAGTACCATATAAGTTAAAGTTTTTAAAAAGGCTTTCTGACATACTAGATAAATAATCAGATTGCCAATAGTTCTAGATTATATATTTTGGAAGCAATAAAAGTGAAAAGAACAGAATTATCATTGTCTACTAACTTTCGTACGTGGAAATATTCACAAATTATTGTCTACTAACTTATACAATTATTTATAATTTATTTTTAAATAATCTGATAAACATATTAATGACAATCATCCCATGAACTGAAGTTTACTAACAACAGTAGAAGAAAGAAGAAGAAGAAAACGAAGGAGGAGAAAGAGGAGGATAAAAGGGGTTGAAGTTGTTAATAAAGTTGGTACAAGTTATAATTTTTTTTTAAAAAAAATGGGTATAAGTTAAATGGAGACGATTAAATAGAGCATCCCGTGCAATTTTTACTCTAATATTCCATACAAACTTTGAACATTTGAGTTCGTCCCTCATTTTCCTCCGATTATAAAATAAAAACAAATCATCCCTCGTTTCAAAATACAACAGTTACATTGTTAAATCAATTATTGTTTTTACAAATATAGATGTAGTGTTGGATTTCATCTATAATATGACAAAAGTACTTTCCTCTATGCGATCGCATTCTCCTTTTCGCAATTGCGTTGTATAAATCCCAACATTCATTTTCTTCTTCTATGCGATCGCGTGTTATCGTCTGCGATCGCAACCTTATGTTCGCAATCATAGTGCACAACAAACTTTACCCTATGCAATCATAATCTTTTGCCCGCGATAGTGTAGAACAAACTCGCCCAGTTATTTTAAGTTCCAAAAAGTTAATGCAAACATGATTTTTACAAAATTTCCAATGTTCTTTCTTCTCCAAAGCTCTAGGGTGATTTGTGAAGCATTTTCTCTCCATCACTTCATGGGTAAGTAATCTCCAACTCATTTTCTTCAATTTTCAACCATATCTAATGAACTTCTAGGCCTAAAACATATTATTTAAGGTAGAAAATTGGGTACTTGGGTAGAGTTAGGGATTTTGATGTTTCTTAATTTAGACCTCATTTTGGGGTTGAATTAGAAGAAAAATGATATATCGGGGCTCGTGGGTGAATAGGTAATTTGATATTGGTCTGAACCTCGTGTTTTGACCAAGCTGGCCCAAGGTCGAATTTTGAGTTTTTGGACAAAATGACAGAAAAACTATAACTAGGCATTGGATTCGCATTCTGTAGCATTTACTGGTGTATTGTAGTCATTATTGTATAAATACAATTGATTTGGAGCCGTATTGAAAGGCAAGTAGGTTATTGAGGATTGAATTGACCGTCGAAGTTTGAAGAAGTCTTTAACCTAACCTTTGCTTGAGGGATTAGGAGTTGAGTCCTATTTTCTATGTGGTAACTGTCGAGTACAACGTATAGGCATGGTGACAACTATCCATACGTTGGTATCTAGCATGACCGTGAGTCCTTAATTTGTGAATATCTTGATTTCATTGTATTTCTCTTGCGTTGGTGAAAATTCCTATTTTTTTGTGAAAATCTTGTGAAAGGAAATTGTTACCTATGAACGTCGAGGTCCATTGGCTAGAGTTATATTACAATTATGAAAGTATAAATGGTTGAACCCTTTGGAGAATTGGCTGAAGTTGTTAAGTGAGATATGAAGTAAAAGTGAAAGAAAGAGAAAGAGAATTTAAATTGTTCACTTGCTGGGATATTGTTTCTTATTGATTATTTTTCCTTGTCGGGATGTTGGGATTATTAATGTTGTACCCTTGTCGGGATTTAATTGTTTAATTGTGTTCCCATACCGGGATTTCTATTATTGTTTGTTTACTCCCTTGCCCCTTGTTTGTGTCTGTTGTTTTGGTGAGGAAGATATCACTAAATTAAGCTACAAGAATATTTCTAAGTTGTATCTAATGGGAAGAAGGGCACTAGGGTCGTGACATTACCTAGGGTGCTAATTGACGGGTAGATATTACTAGGATTCAATTTACATACTTGGAATTTATGCTATAATCGTTGCACAATTACCTACTCTCACATCTCTCGATAGAGAGAGTGATTTCGCCCTATTAACTCTCTCGAGACCAAACAGGTAGGCAAATTAGACCAAGCAACAAGGGTTCAAGTAAGGTGATTACTCTCTCGAGATTTAACCAATTAATTGGGACTATCATTTCTCATGAGTCCATTCCAATTCCCTGTTGGGTAAATTTTTGGGTCATAGACTCTCTTTCTCAAGAGGAGTTAAACCCACAAAGCTTGATTCAGTGTTTGCAACCAGCAATTCTCAATTATAACATAAAATCAAACAAAATAGCAATTACCCATACTCAATATAACCCTAGATGTCAACACCCATCAACTACCCACACTAGGATTGAGCCACAGCCCTAGCTAATGGGTTTAGTTACTCATGCTAGATACATAAATTAAAGAAATTGATGAAGAACTAAGCATATTAATTAATTGCTAAAAAGAAATTACAACATTCTATCGTAAAATTAAAGCTAAAGTGCTAAACATGGCTTCAATATCGAGTCTCATGAGCGCAGCTCAATCTACCATACAAAAGATGACATAAAAATGGAAAAATGTTGTATTCATACTAGGCTGGAAAAGCTGGACAAACATATCCCAGTGGGGTTAGTGAGGGCAGCACAAAATGGACCGTGGCCGCACTGGTCTTGGACTTCAACTTTTTGCTTCTCTCGACTTCAGGGTCGCGAAACACGGTAATGGAAGGAGTTGGAGCGGTCGATACAAGAATGATCGCGGACCGCATTGCTTGGAATTGACCCTTTGTAACCCTCTCTGAACCTCATATCTGCGAACCGCACAAAAGAGTAGTGCAGTCGCGTAGGCTGACCACGGACCGCGAGAAACGTACTGCCGTCGCGTAGCCTTCGGCTTGATTATACCAACTCTCTAAACCTCCTAGTGCTGTAGCAATTGCTTTTGCGCGGTCCGAACAAAGCCTTCTTTACTTCAATTCACTTGGTCTTTGATACTTGAGCAGATTTCACTCCTCTTTGAGTTGATCTTTGACATTTCATCACTCTGTCGATCAAACCTGCAATCAAGGACAACTTGTGAGCATTTTGGGACTATTTTGTAGCAATTTATAATCAATGCATAGGCAAGTAGGGCCATAAAACACGTTAAAATCACGACTTATCAACTCCCACAACCTTAAACCTTTGCTTGTCCTCAAGGAAACAAAATAAGACCCAACCATTAAAGGAAAATCCAAGTAATTCCAGTTATCCTAAAGTAACGTCAACAAGCATCACTTGGGACTAACAATTTCCCTCAATACAAATGCATCAATAACACATTTAAGCTTATAAAAACTATGGATCAAGTGTGACAAAAGAGCATCAACAATTGACTCATTATATCAAGGAACTCTCTCAATTACTTTGGTATTTGTGGAACCCAAACTCAAACATCCTGAACTCTCCCTAAGCAAACCTCACATTTTTAAAGTATAAGGACACAAACCGAGGTAAATGAAATTTCACTCATCTCTCTCTAGGAAAAGGTGACAAGTCTTGTTCTAGGTACCATATGCTTGCCCCTTATATAAGTATCCACTAATGTAGGCTTCCTTCAACTCAATATCGTACAAGGCTTTTGTGGAATCATCGTGAAGACTTTTGGGTAAGTGTAGGACATGTTTTTATTCAAGTGGGTTCAATCTTCCCGTAAGCACATCTTTTGCTTCTTTTGGGTCAATGCTCTTGAATCTTCGAGTCTTTTAGCTTTTTTCTAAGTGGCTGGAGAGACACATTTTCACCCTTTCTTATGCATTTCAGACCAGTTCTCCTCTTTAAACTCTCCACACCTTTCTTTCTTTACTTTCTTGAATCCATTTGCTATCATTTTCACATTGAGAATTTTACTTTTCTTTTTTTTTTTCATTGCCTTTCCTTTTCTTATCTTATGTACCTTTTTACCACTTTGTTTCACTCCTCGTTTCTCTCCCCAAACATAGACTTTTGCCATTACTCAAGGGAAGATTTGGGTGCTACGAGACGTTATAATTCAGAACAGGTATAGGTTTGTAGCATTGGTTCTTTGAAAGAAAAAGGTTTAAGGCTCAAAAGGGTTAGCTAGGGATTATATCATCAGTAGGCTATGAAATTGTTCAACTTATCATTTGGATTAAGGAGAGCCTATAATCACTTCTCAAGTCGAATTTCACTCAAAATTTCGCCTCAAGAAACATTCGGGGCAAGTTCTAGACCATGGCTCGGGACTTGGATTCAAGATTCGATTTCTCACCACACACTCAAGGATCGCTAAAGACATAGATTCGATGGCCCACAACAACCTTAGACACGATTGAGCACACAATAGTCCCAAAAGATTACATGATGTTTGTTTGGTCAACACAAGAGTCTCAAGGGCACTACATTCAACCATCCGAAACACAACTACTGTCTTTGACCATGGGATCAAAGGCAAATGTGCTAGGCCCAAGTGAAGTTTTGCTTGAGGTACCCTTAACTATAAACTACTAAAAACAATAGAAAAAAATAAAAAACGGACTTAAACCATTAAGAAGGCTGTCACGCCATCCATCATTGGGAAGAGCCACCCGGTTCACACAATGCTCCACCCTAGCAAAAAATCGTGGTACTAAGAAAACCAAGGGTTTAATGCAGCCTTTTGGATAGTGTAATAAAGAAAGGGTAGTAAAGTCTCAAAACAATCCATGTGGGTTCAAAATTATAACTTTCGGAATCAAATTTCTTACAACATTCAAAACTTCTGCTCTAGTTATTTGCTTGGGACAGTTGGATTTTTATTTTGATGGTTCCGAACCGTGTGACTCTGCCTATGTTATCCT
This sequence comes from Nicotiana benthamiana, assembly GCA_034376525.1. NCBI lineage: Eukaryota > Viridiplantae > Streptophyta > Magnoliopsida > Solanales > Solanaceae > Nicotiana > Nicotiana benthamiana. Next base: position 133,944,231 of record CM067331.1, read on the forward strand.
TATAAAGAATCAGGTCGAACGTAGTTCATGTCACAAGAATTGCTTTATTTTTGTTGTGATTTTCTCTCTTCTCTTTCTTCTTTTCTTATTCTTTATTTGTGTTTCTTCCCTTATTTCTTTTGTTGTTTTGCTATTTTGTTGTTGTTTTTTTTTTCTTTTCTTCTCTTTTCTTTTTTTTTCTTTTTTTGCTTCTTTCTTCTTATTTTTTCCCTTTTCTCTTCCCTTTGCTCATCTGTCGCGCTTGCATTTTTTTATTTTGCTAACGATTCCGAAAGAGGGGTATGAAAGAAAATAATCAAATCTCAAAAGGTTTAATAAAGGATAAAGTGTTTAGATAGCTGAATAAAATGCCCTTGTCATTCCAATCTCAAAAACATTCCAAGTACAAACAAAGATTATTTAATCAAAGAAAATCATACATCATATCTCTTAATTGCATCAGAATTGATTGTCATTTCTACGCACTTGCCTTGTACATCTGTTAGATACAATGCCCCATTGGACAACATTCTTGACACGATGAACAGCCCTTGCCAATTTTGGGAAAACTTGTCCTTTGCCTACGCTTGATGAGGGAGGATACCCTTCAATACCAGCTGACCCACTTCGAACCTCCTAGGGCGTACCTTCTTATTATACGCTCTGGCCAATTTTTGTTGATACAACTAGCTGTGACATATTGCTGCTAATCATTTCTCATCAATCAAACTCAACTGCTCCAGGTGGGGTTTGACCCATTCATCATCATCAATTTCCACCTTTGCGACAATTCTAAGGGATGGATTTCGATATCTGCCGGTATCACTGCTCTTGTGCCATACATCAACAATTACGATGTTTCCCCTACTGAGGTGTGAATAATAGTGCGATAGCCTAACAATGCGAAAGGTATCTCCTCCTTCCATTTCCTAGACCCTTCCACCATTTTTTGAAGTATCTTCTTTATGTTCTTGTTGGCTTCCTCAACTGCTCCATTCTCCTTGAGGCGGTGTGGGGTGGAATTACAATGTGTAATCTTAAACTGCTGACATACCTCATTCATCAAATGACTATTTACATTTGCTCCATTGTCAGTGATGATTATCTTCGTAATTCCGAAACAAAAAATGATATTTAAATGCACAAAGTCAACCACGGCTTTTTTGGTCACCGACTTAAAAGTTTTAGCTTCAACCCACTTAGTGAAATAATCAATTACCACTAGGATGAACCTGTGCCCTTTAGATGCTGCTAGCTCGATGGGTCTGATGACATCCATGCCCCAAGCAACGAAAGGCCATGGTGCAGACATTTTATGTAATTCAGATGGTGGGGAGTGAATCAAATCTCCATGCTCCATGGTAAGCCAATAATAACCTGCCCAGAGAATCTTCTTTGCCAAATCATACCCGCCCATATGAGGTCCACAAACTCCGGAATGTACCTTGGTCATGATGTATGTGGCCTATCTAGCATCTATGCATCCTAACAACCAAAGACCTGGTGTTATTTTGTGTAACGCCCTTTCACTGAAGAGAAACCTGCTTGATAAGCGACGAATTGTTCTCTTTTGATCAACTGTGGCTTGCACTGGCGACACACGCATCCTGATATATTCTTTGATGTCATGAAACCAAGGCTCACCATAAAGCTCCTCTTCCACCATATTACAAAAAGCATGTTGATGATGGACTTGGATATGCAGCGGGTCAACATAAGCCTTATTTGGATGATGTAACATAGACGCCAAAGTAGCAAGGGCGTTAGTAACCTCGTTATAGATTCTTGGGATGTTCCTGAAGTCTACCGATCAGAATCGTTGAAAATGATCATGTTGATATTTCTGGTATGGTATGTGCTTCAAATCTCGTGTTTCTCATTCCTCTTTGATCTGGTGTACCAAAAGGTCCGAGTCCCCCAAAACCAAGACTTCCTAGACTCCCATGTCTACAGTTAATCTCAGACCCAATATGTATGCCTCATATTATGCTATATTGTTAGTGCAATAGAAGCGAAGCTGAGCTGTAGCAGGGTAATGGTGCCCTATTTCAGAAATGAGTACTGCTCCTATCCCGACGCCTTTCATGTTGGCGGCCCCATCGACGAATAGTTTCCATCCTTCTTCTCGCCCTGTGCCTCTTCATCAATATGCATCACCTCTTCATCCGGGAAGTATGTATTTAACAGGTTCATATTCTTCGTCTTACTAGATTCTCGGCAAAATGATCAGCCAATGCATGCGCTTTCATTGTACTCCTAGTCACATAGACAATATCGAACGCGGTGAGCAAGATCTGCCACTTTGCAGCCTCCCCTTGGCATAGGCTTCTGAATGATGTACTTTTACGGGTCCATGTTTGAGATGAGGTAAGTAGTGTGAGCATGTGATTTTTGCCCTATACGAATTACTCTCATAAATTCAAAACAAAATAATTTCGTTTGTTTATTTGCAATTTTGATTTTTCGTGCCATTATTCTGTTAATGGTTTGCATTTTGTGCATTTTTCTATAAAATAACGAAAATACAAAATTATATGAGGAATGTGCACTTAGGAGTAATTTTGCATTTTTAAGAAATTAATTAGCAATTGGGAAAGGAAATTCTAAAATGGATTAATTTGCACTTAAGATCGATTTCAGGTAATTCTTTTTCTCTTAATCTTTTTTTATTATGTGATAATAATTATTGAATGACTAAATATGTTTTTCTTTTATGTTAATTAGTAATTTTTAGGTTTTAAATAATTTCATAAATATAAAAAAATGAGAGAAAATCTGGAACTAAATAAAAAGGACCTAGTTGGGCCATATACACAATTAAATCAGCCCAAACCCCTTTTCTCCTTCTAAAATCCGCTAGATCCACACCCAATGACCTGACCCGACCTGACCCTGTCTCTGTACCCACTCCAACATAACCTAAAACTCACAGAACCCCAAAATTCAACGTGGCTGTTCCTCTCCTCTACCCAAAAAACACCCGAATCAGCTCTAATTCAGTCAAAATTCATGCGAATGAACCTAAAACCAATAACCACGCGTCCCCCATTCTCTCATCTTGCTATTTCTAACAGTTTTTGGTGGAAGATTCCTCCTTACCCCGCTCGATTGAGCCTTATCTTTGATTGGAAGCTTCTGGAAAGGATTTGTTGGATGAGTGTGAGGCATTTGATTAATTTCACTCAATCCAAGCCCCACATTCATCAGGAATTCGTTTCCAAAAAGAAGCTGGATCAGATTTTGTAAGGGGGGGGACTTGAAGAAAAATTTGGAGAAGAAAAAATAAGTCGAAAGGTTTTCCGGGAACAAAAGGGATTTTCTAGGTTGATTTTCTTTGACGAGGTCATTTAAAGTTTAAGAAACATAGATAAAATTTTCTTTTTCTTCTGAATCTGAATTTAAGTTCGTGGGAGATGCAAATTGAAGTTCTGAGTTGTTTCCACTGTTGTTCTGCTGAGTCGCAACTGAACATCGATAGGATTCGGAATCAAAAGGTGTATTGTCAAGAACATAGTCATTAAAATGATTTGAAATTTCAGGTTCGATTTCTTTCTCTTTCACATCTCTGTTATAAAGCATATTTGAGCGGTGAGATTTTATCCAGAATGATGTTTCGCTTTGGGCGTGATTTGTTTTGTGGTTGAATTTCTTCTTAGTGGTGTGATGTATTTGAATATTTTCAATCAGTAGAAGTTCGTTTTGAGTTGTCATTTTCTATGATTTAACTGTTATTGTGATGTCGAATTGCATTTGAGTCAATGTTTTGTCGCTTTCAAATGAAAAATGTTTTCAACTTCCGTGATTGCTTAAGCGAGCCTGAAATTATGATGTTTATGTTCAGGATGTTTGCTTCCTGGACTTTGAGTGATGGACAGAAGTTTGGTCGTGTTGTTGAGGGATGATCGCTTCATAAGATGATCTTCTCTGCTTCTTCTCTTGCATATGATGTCTTTAATATTTACGTCTATCTGCTCGTGTCTTCTGTCTCAGTTTCAATAAGTTCGACACAATTCACTGAAATGTTTCCTTTTCCCTGCTTCACAATCATCTTGCCTGATTTGTTGGTTTGAAGCTGATAATGTTTCACTTTGAATTAAAGGGCTCCTAATAATCGTAAAAGTCTTAAAGACCTTAGCCTTAGATTTTGTGATAAGTACGTCAGTCTTTTTCTTTTCTAACTAATGCTGGCTTAGTTTTTGTTAGTTTCTCAATCTAGAGTTCTGCTGATAAATTGGGAAAAACTTCTCCATTGCTTGCATTGCTTTCCTCTTCAGTTGTCATATAAGTCTACACTTGAGTGTCCTTTTGAAATGAGTATTTATCCTTTTGGACATGGTAATGTTTGTATTGAGAATTCTGGTGCGGCAAGAGGTTGCTTGTTCATTGAAGATGAAGTTACTCCAAATTGTGCCGGGGCTTGCACTTGCGAATTCAACCTCTTCAACCAACTTGTCTATCTTCTTATCTATGCCTTTAACTCCACCTCATTGTTCAGATTATTTCCTCAGATATGTACTTCTTCCGAGCACTGATAGTATCTTGCATGACATGATGTTTCTTTTCAGCACCTACAACAGTAGCTACAGCTGCAGGAACATGAATTATGTGACTGGTAACACTGTCGTTCAGCACAATATTGATTGCCTCAGGCGTCTCATCAATCAATTCGATGCTACTCTATTCAATGTACGTCTCAACCTCTTCAACAGTGAAATAGTTGTTGCCACCCAGATCATTCTTAGTTGTTGCTAGCCCTTCACATATATATTCCAACTCAGTTCCTATGTCTGTTTCCACTCTAATTGTCTCTCCGTCTACAACTTTTACTTCATCCATGCCCATGAGAATATTTTGTGAATCAACTAAAGTCACAACACGTTCCACTTCTTTATGCTTTCTTACATCCACTCCATCAGCCTCAGTTCCAATCGTTGGAAGATCTTCCTTTACCATTGAAACTCGACATGCCACAACAAGTTCATGGTCTTTTGTAACTTCCCCAAATTGAATATCAAAAGCTCCAAGTGTAGCAGTTGAAGCAGGAATTGTGTGAATGCTATCATTATTGTTCACCACAGTAAGTTGTATTGCAGTTTCTAGCAAGATATTGCTTTTGATATAACAGTTAGTATAAGGATAGTATTTCCGTAATGGTTTGGTGAGTTGACTGATGCACCTGGCAACGGTTTGAGTTTTTTGTTTCTTAGTAGTAATTAGCATAGTTGTATATCACATGGACTGTTTTGAGTAAAGTCAGTGTATAAATGGTGAATTCTGCATCATTAGAAGATAGATATATCTTTAAAGGGTCATTCACCTCTTTCTAGGATGCTAGTTGAAATGAAGTTATATGCTGGTTTGGAAGTATTCATATCACAACCATGGGTACGGTTCCCGTGAGGTGGTTGTTATACTTAGTTTTTTATAAGTAGGAGGGTTTATGTTTTCCTTAGCTAAGTAGAAGTCTTTTCATTAGAACTGAGGTGCGCCATTTACCAAACTTCCATGGCCCTCGCAATCTTGCAAACACATATTCATTTTAGGCAAGTTAGTTTAATAATTTACCTTTCTTAAATTTTGGTGCACATTTATGTGACCCAAATGCAAATCTCAACGAAGTTGGAATGTGTCGAGAACCACGAGTGCATTTACGTTACGTGGTTTGAGACATGTTCCAACAACGTTGTAATTTTCTTTAAAAATAATAATAGAAGTGGATAAAAGATTAATAATGCACTTAGGTTAAAAATTGTATAAAATCAGATAATGTAAGCGAAATATAACAGTTGAGCGACCGTGCTACAACCACGAAACCCGGCAATGCCTAACACCTTCTCCCGGGTTAACAGAATTCCTTACTCAGATTTTTTGTTCGTGGACTATTAAATAGAGTCAATATTTCCTTGATTCGGTCTTCTAAATGGTAACTTAGGACACCATAAATCTCCCAAGTGGTGAATATGAAATTCTATTAAATAATTGAATCCCGTTTTGATTGTCCTTAAATTGGATAAACTCCCTTATCTACGCCTTTCGCCGGGTCGTAGTGTAAAAAGGAGGTGTGACAGATGTGGTGACTCTGCTCGGAACCGAACCCAGAATCTCCAGTTTAAGGGACTCAACACAGGGGTTGGGTCTGTCTAGGACTGGTGACCCAAAAGGCAAAGACCATCCTGATGCATATTACGTGCTACTTGTCTTTAGTTGTTTTGGATTTTCATGTTGACCGGCTTGCAAAAAAAAAACAAAATTTTTTAAAATCTACAAAATAAGTGGTACTAGGGCTGACTGAGACTAATCATTTGTAAAACCAACGCTCCAGTAGAGCCGAAATGCTGCCGAATTTTATTAAAAAGGAGGGGAAAGGAGTAAATAAAAGAAACAAAGGCTTTTCAACAAAGTTTTTGGTTTTGACAAATTTTTTTGCTTGAACTATGTCGGTTTGATTCTTACCGAGGGTGGGATACGTAGGAAACCCCCATCGGGTCCAACCTCTCTTGTGCAAAAGTGCCTTAAATAATTTTCAAATTTGCACTTGCCATCCTGAATAAATCGGGTGGCGCTGTTATTATAAAAATAGCCAAATGCTCCAAAAGGGGACACTAGAGGGCTAATTTTTCACAAAAGGCCACTTTTGGGTCTTTATTGTATTTTTGGCCGGCTAGCGGGCACCCCCTTGAAAGCTTCCTCCGGAAGTGCTAAACAGCCGTGTCGCAAAACTGGGCTTATGGTATTAGAAAATTAATTTCAAGAAATAATTCTTTTTGATTTTTCTCAAACAGGAATAAAGTTACACGTCACTAATTCACCTTAATAAATGTGCAGGATGAGCACAATCAAAACCCGACCTTTTTCATTTGTGAGCCGAATCCCTTTGGAATTGCAGGTGTGGTGGAATGATTTGGGCAGGGAAGGACAAGATGAGATAAAGAGGTATTTAGGCCTCTTGTGGTTATTAGAGACTGTGCCCAGAGCAGAAATCATAAGAGAGTTAGTTACATGCCGTGACACGTCACACAATGTGTTTCACTTCTCACACTTTGAACCCACTCCAACGTTGGAAGAAAGATTGTGATATATTGGAAATGGGAGCTTCCTTTTAGATACAGGTATCTGGTTGCTCCAAGAGTGATAACGGTGCATAAATTCTTAGATACCTTAAAGATAAGTAGGGTAGTACATGATGAAAACTTGGAGGCAGGGTTCTACACCTTTTCATTCCTGTATTCCAGATACGATCACATAGAGGGATTCAAGAATCAAGAGAACAAAGTCTGCAGTAAGGGAAACCGTGTTAAATTGGAAGAACACAGACGCTTCGCTTTTATGGTGGCTTTTCTAGGGCTTCTGATATTTCCAAGAAAGGATGGGAACATTGACATATAGATAGCAAAGGTTGCCAGCACTCTACGCACGTAGGCACTTACTTGCGGCCATGATAGTAGCCAAAATCTTTCGCGCTCTCATAGCCTGCGAGGCCGAAAATGATTTCTTTGAAAGTTGTAATCTATTGTTGCAAATGTGGATGACGGATCATCTATGCCACCGCCCTCGATTCATGAGGGGTCCACCGAGAAAACTTTCATAGAGGAGTTTCACTCGAGAATTGAAAAGCTCAGCCTACCCGAGGGTTCAACAAAATGGACTTCTTACCTCCAGTCCCTCACCACCAGTGAAATAGAATGGACACTAGGATGGTTGTCTGTGGATGAGATCGTCTACATGCCAACAACAGAACCACATTTTCTCTTGATGGGTCATAGGAGTATCCAGCCTTATGCCCCGCATCGGGTCTTGAGACAACTCGGAAGATGCTAGATAGTGCTGAAAGACGAAGATCTCAGCATCTGAGTAGTTGAGATATGGCCTGATGGTCAGTTCCACAAAGAAATTGTCCACAAGATCATGAATGAATGCCAATACCTAATCGCCGACACTTGCGTACAGGATCGGTCCAGAGGCGAAGTGTCATCGGGATACCTTGCCTGGTACAGGAGGGAAATTGAGTTTGAGAGCCCGCCAAAAAGGCCTCACCTCCAGGTGTTCATTAAAACGTCACAAGAACAATGGGACTGACTAGCAAAGGAAAATGAGCACAAGGCCATCATATGAATATTGTAAAGGCAAGTCCGAGAATTGCAATTTGAAAAAGGTTTGCAAGCCACAACAGACGAGAGAGAAAAGAAAATATTAACCAAAGAAAATAAGACGATGGGAGCCCAAATCCAGAAGATGAAAGCAGCCACAGAAGATCCTCCCAGGAGCATACAAGATGGAAAACTCAAAGATAATTTGAGGCAAAAAGTAATCGAACATGGGTTTGACCTGAATAAGGCAGAAGGCGAGCTATCCACGGTTCGGAGGCACATAGCAAAAAGTACGGAGGAACGGGGCTGCATCACCGAGCAATTATAGGAAAAACATGACGATGAAGTTGCTAGGCTAAAACGGAGGTTCATCATGGTTAAGGGCAGGGTAGCCAAGCAAGTCGAGGATCTCAAAACTGAGAGAGAACATTTTTATTCATCGATAGCAAGGTTGGAGATGGATTTGAGGTAGTTCCAGGGTCTGAACCAGGCAGCGGAGAGAACTCTAGAGGTGAGGGCTGAAGAAATTGGGCGTTTGTTGCAAAAAAAGGTGTTATTAGGGAAAGTGTACGGGCAATCGTAGACTACATCACCAAAAGTTGCGGCCATTGCGAGGATATGACAAAGTACATGTTCTTTTCCACTGCCATGAATTTTTTCCGACAAGTAATGGAAGATCTCCACCACCTCCAAGGGAGTTTAGCATGCAAGCCTTCGGCAAGTCCGAATGATGCCCGGCGAGGCCCAGGAGCACTTGAGGTATTAATGTACTCGTAAAAGATTATACAATCAATTTATTTACTTTTAAGGTTTGTTAGTTTAACTGAGTCTGTATTTTCTTTATGCATAATTGGTTGTCGTTTCAGTCTATAGTTCGTTTGTCGGTATTTGTTTAACATTTGATCTTTCGAGTCATTGTAATTAAAGTGTGTTGTTATACAAATTTTCCCAAATATGTTATGTTCCACATTTGTTTGCAAGAACTACGCCCGGTCTGATTCATGCGGGGACATGTTATGTAGGCAATCTACATAGGATTCGACCACAATTGAATAAAACTGGAAATCAAATAAATATGAAAAAGAAGAGAATAGGGCTAAAACAAAAGGGAATTTTTCGGATAAAAGCCGGGATGACGCAAGCAATCAATGCATATAGGGACTAATTGTCATTTATGTGAATGCATATGTGGCCGCTTACATGATTGAACCTAACACTAAAGAGTCTTTGGTGTTGTGAAATTTCAGTTCCAAATTAGACAGGTGACTAGTACTCGCGGCTTTCTGGCGACTCAAAATTACAACACTTGGTCGAAAAGCAAACAAGTCATGGCCAACCAATAAGCTGATGCCAGCATTATTGACCCCTCGAAGTAGGCAGAGGAGTTGGACGTTAATTCTATGAAGGAGGAAATGTATAAGCTTAAACACCAAATGGCCGAGATGTCCCATGCATGGGCAAGAGGAAAACATCCCCCGACCTATCGTGCCAATCCACCCTTCATCCCGTTACTGGCCCAGGCACCAGACCAGTCCATTACTGATCCCCTCGAGGTTTTCCTATATACTCAAAACATCAGGGTGCAACCTCTCAGCCACCAGCCCCACTACCTAAAGTCACTCCTCACCCTCCCCCGCTAATCGCTCCTATCTATGTGGCCCCTCCGCCTCCTGCACTGCATAGGTCATCCAGCGAACCGCTGAATCACGCATATGACCCTCAATACTATCCCCAAAAACACACCTAAAAAGCACAGGAGCCTTACTCCCATGCTCCTCATCCTGAAATCTCAATGGGAGATGAAAAGTCGATCAAAAATTCCTAGCAGGAAGAAATGCTTAGAAAGGTCCGGAGACTAGAACAATCATTCAGGGACATAGGGGATTAGGTGGCCAGGTGAGCGTGGCGTTCAAGGATCTTTGCTTATTCCCAGATTTACAGTTGCCTCCAGGTTTCAAAATGCCTAAATTTGACTTATATGATGGTCACAGCGATCCAGCTGCACATTTGAGATGGTTTTGCAGTAAAATGAGGGGAGCAGGGGGAAAAGATGAATTGCTAATAGCGTACTTTAGCCAGAGTTTGTGCGGATCGACATTTGAGTTGTATACTTGACAGTATCCCAATCGGTGGTATACCTGGGATGACGTAGCGCAAGAATTTGCATACAACTTTCAATGAAATTTCGAGATTGTCGTGGATCGTATATCTCTAACAAAGCTAGAGAATAAACACGAGAGTTTCAGGGAGTATGGTTTCTGGTGGAGGGAACAAGCAGCCAGAGTTGATCCTCCCATGAATGAAAATGAGATGGTTGACTATTTTCTACAAGCTTTGGAACCTACCTATTTTTGGCACTTGGTATCAACGGTAGGGAAGTCTTTCAACGAAGTGGTCAAGAAGGGAAGTATGGTTGAGGAAGGCCTCAAATATAATAATATCATGAGCTACTCGAAAAATAAGGAAATTTCTCAAACCATCCGGGTGGAGCTAGGGGAGTTTTCGGGAAAAAGAAGAAAGAGGAAGTAGCAATAGTGGAGTCGGGAACCTGGGTCGGGCCTCGGGCACCATCTCATTATGGTCAGCCCCGTCCTCACCACCAAACATACCCACACACTCCATATGGCCCACCACAACATTACTATCCACTACCTCAACCTCATTTCTCAGTCCATCATGCATAGGAATATACCTAACCTCCCGCTCACACGCAATGGCGTGCACCACCCCCTCAAAACACATACCCAAATCCACAAAATCATTACCCGCCTCCAAGAGCTTACCACCAAACCCCAGGCCCGCCTTCCGAGGAAATACGACCATGAGAAATGAGAGGGTGCAGAAAAAGAAGACTTTCACTCCGCTGGGAGAATCTTACACTAGCCTATTCCACCGGCTGCGACAACTGGATATGTTACGAACAATTGAGGCAAAGCTGGAAAATCCTTCCCCAAAAAAATTAAATTATTCGGTTAGCTGTGAATACTTTTATGGTGCACCAGCGCATGACACCAAAAAATGTTGGCATTTAAAGAACGCCATCCAAGAACTTATTGACTCTTACATGATCGAGGTGAAGACTCCAGAGGTGCCCAATATTAACCAAAACCCGATGCTAACCCATCAGTAAACCAGTATGATAAAAATTAAGGAGAGAAGGGGAGAGTCTAGAAGGCCTTAACAAACAGTAATGAGGATCAAAGCCAATGTGCCGACCAAGGTTGTATGCAGCAAAAAGCTGGTATCTGGGGAAAAAAAAGGCAGTAAAACTGTCATAGTGCAAGGGAGCTTAGCATGTGCGATTGAGACAAAGCGAGAACAGGAAAAGGTAATAGTACAGGGGCGGCTAGAGAACCCATCGTGGTTTTGGAAGGTGTGTGCATAGATCCAGTTATTGTTAAACTAGTAGTCCAACCATCAATCATCAACAATAGAGTCGTTGCTTGGAGATATGAACAAGCAATACTGATGTACAAAGGGAAAGAAGTTAGAGAGGAAGTATGTGAGGCACGAGGCTTAACTCGATCAGGAAGGTACTTTGTCCCAGAAGCGTTATGAAAGGGCAGAATCTCTAAAGATAACCCCAAACTAGTGAAGAAAGCTATAATAGAAGAAGAGGCAGAAGAATTCTTGAAGTAAATGAAAATGCAGGATTACTCCATCATACAACGGTTGAGGAAAACACTAGCCCAGATCTCTTTGTTATTGTTACTAATCCACTCACATGAGCACCGCCGAACGCTGATGATGATTTTGAATGAAGCTAATGTCCAAAATAAGATAACGGTGAACAACTTGGAAAATATTGAAAACAAGATATTCGAGGTAAACTGGGTCACATTCTCCGATGATGAATTGCCTATGGAGGGTACGTAGCACAATCGGGCTCCTTATCTGATTGTGAAGTGTGAAGATTTCATGGTCACGTGAGTTTTGGTCGACAATAGGTCCAGTGCAAACATTTGTCCACTATCCACATTGACCAAGCTAAAGGTGGAAAATGAAAGGGTCCGCAAGAATAACATCTGTGCTCAAGGTTTCGATGGCGGAGGTAAAGACACTGTAGGAGATAAAGTGTTGGAAGTAACTATAGGGCCCGTCGAGTTCATTATGGAATTCCAAGTACTGAATGTATCAGTCTCCTATAATATGTTATTGGGAAGACCCTAGATTCATGCAGCCAAAGCAGTACCACCTACACTGCATCAGATGGTCAAATTTGAATGGGACATTCAAGATATTGTTGTGCATGGAGAAGATAATCAGTGTACCCCAAATGACGTGATCATGCCTTTCATTGATTCTGTAGGACAAGGAAGGGCCATGAATTTACCAAGTGTTTGATACAGTTTCTGTTCAGAAGATCCCAGAAGGTGAGATTGTTGTAACCCCAAAGATAACAACTGCATCCGTCATAGAAGCTTCAGAAATATTGGGAATTGGCTTTATACCCGGCCAATGGTTGGGAGCTTCTCTGCAAGGCATTGCGCAACCAGTGTCCCTTCCCAAGAATCTAGACACTTTTGGTCTAGGGTTCAAGCCCAAAACCACAGACATAAAGCGAGCCAGGAAGCTGAGACAGAAAGCCTGGGTTCTCCCGAAGCCTATCTTAAGTTTGTCCAAATAATTTGTCAAACCCAGTAATAGCCCAGACCCAAGATTTTTTGGCTCGCTGATCGACGCGGATGGAGATGTTGATAAGGGGTTAGAAAGGCTATTCAATGAAGTTAATATGGTGGAGGCGGGAGAAGGATCGAGCAGGGGAGATGTGCAGTTTATGGGAGCACGTGCAAAAATCAATAACTGGGAAGCCACTCCTCTTCCCATTCGTAGGGAGTCGTGGTAGTCGGCTTTGTTTTTCCTTTCAATCTAGTTTGCATTACTGTCTCTCAGTTGTTATTTTCGTCCATTTGGATGTGCAAACTCCGTTATCTTTGATTCTAGTGAAATTCAATTTCCTTTTCAGCAATGCTTATAATTTACATTTTCTCTTTATTTTTCTTTATTTTATTTTTCGTACAGTTATTTTTATGCTAGTTCTAGTGATCTGACATGCATAAGGACTCCTCGGTCTAATATTTGGAACAAACCTGGTCAGGGAATAGTAATTCAGGAAATAAAACACTAGGATGAACCAGGGTACAATGAGGAAGGGTCATGTGATGGGATTAGCAAAGAGATGACCCAATTCGAAGAGAAACCCAAACAAAACCTGAACGATACAGAGGCAATCACTATAGGAAGCCCGAACGATATTAGAGAAAGAAAACTAAGTGTCCATATGGAGCCAGAACTTAGGAAGAAATAATCGAAGTATTGCTGGACTACAAGGATGTCTTTGCATGGTCCTACGACGACATGCCTGGATTGATCATTGATTTTGTAGTCCACAAATTACGTACTGACCTGGCTTGCCCTTCTGTTAAGCAAATGATAAGGAAATTCAAAACTGATGTGAGTGTGAAAATCAAAGAAGAGGTGACCAAGCAGTTTGAGGCAAAAGTCATTCGCATCACACGATATCCCACTTAGTAAGCTAATGTTGTGCTTGTGCCGAAAAATAACAGAGAAACTAGGGTATGTGTTGATTATCGCGGCCTCAACAAGGCAAGTCCAATGGACAACTATCCCTTGCCGAACATCCATATATTGATTAAAAATTGCGCAAAGCATGAGATTGGGTCATTCGTGGATTGTTATGCCGGGTACCACCAGATTTTAATGATCGAGGAAGATGCGGAGAAAACGGCGTTCATCACACCATGGGGGACGTACTATTATAGAGTCATACCTTTTGGATTGAAAAATGTTGGATCCACATACATGAGGTCTGTGACAACCATTTTCCATGATATGATACATAAAGAAATTGAGGTCTATGTGGATGATGTAATGATATAGTCTAGGAAGCAGTCTGACCATGCCAGAGACTTGAGGAAATTCTTCAAGAGGCTCCGCAGATATGACCTCAAACTCAACCCGGCAAAATGCGCATTCGGGGTCCCCTCGGGAAAGTTTTTAGGGTTCATAGTCAGCCGCCGAGGCGTCAGGCTAGACCCATAAAAAATCAAAGCTATACAGGAGTTGTCGCCACCCAGAAACAAAATAGATGTAATGAGTCTATTGGGAAGGGTGAATTACATTAGTCGATTCATTGCCCAGATCACAACCATCTGCGAGCCCATCTTTATGCTGTTAAAGAAGGATGTTGTGATGAAATGGTCAGAAGAGTTCCCGGAAGCTTTTGATAAGATAAAGGGATATTTGTCACACCCACCAGTACTGGTCCCGCTGGAACTAGGAAGGCCTCTAATCTTATGTTTGACAGTCCTTGAAAATTCATTTAGGTGCGTGTTGGGTCAGCACGATATTACTGGGAGAAAAGAGCAAGCCCTATACTACTTCAACAAGAAATTTACGGCCTATGAGGTTAAGTACACTCATCTTGAAAGGAGATGCTGACATGGGTATCCCAGAAGTTGAAGCATTATTTGTCATCATACACCACTTATCTCATCTCACGATTGGACCCATTGAAATACATTTTCTAGAAGCCCATGCCCATAGGGAGGCTCGCAAAGTGGCAAATCTTGCTCACTGAATTCGACATCATATACATAACTAGGACTGTTATGAAGGCACAGGCATGGGAAGACCATTTAGCAGAGAATCCCATAGATAAAAAATATGAACCCTTAAACACATATTTTCCGGACGAGGAAGTGATGCACGTCAATGAAATGGAACGGGATGAGAAATCGGGATGTAAATTGTAAATTGTTCTTCGATGGCACTGTCAACATGAAAGGCGTCGGGATAGAAGCGATAGTCATTTCTGAAGAAGGGAATCATTACCCGGTCACCGCTTAACTCCGTTTCTATTACACCAACAACATGGCTGAGTATGATGCATGCATTTTGGGTTTGAGATTAGCACGAACATGGCAGTTCCGGAAGAATTGGTCTTGGGGGACTTGGACCTTCTGGTACAGCATATGCAAGGGGAATGGGAGACAAGAGATTTAAAACTCACACCTTACGGGAAATGATTGCATGATCTTTGTCAACGATTCCGGTCAGCATAGTTCAGGCACATTCCTAGAATTCACAACGAGGTTGCCGATGCCCTGGCTACTTTAGCGTCAATGTTACATCACCCGGACAAGGCTTATGTTGACCCAATACATATCAAGGTCCATGATAAACATGCTTATTGCAACATGGTGGAAGAAGAGCTTGACAACAGGGGTTGGTTCCACAACATCAAGGAATATGTCAGGAAAGGTGCGTACCCGACGCCAGCCACGACTGAAAAGAAGAGAACAATCTGTCATTTGTCATGTGGGTTCTTCCTTAGTGGATGGGAATTATACAAGAGAACGCAAGATCTTGGTTTATTAAGATACCTATATGCTCGACAGGTAACAATGATCAAGAATGAGGTGCTTGCTGGCGTCTGCGGGCGCACATGAGCGGATATGTTTTGGCAAAGAGGATTCTCTGGAAAGGGTATTGTTGGCTCACCATGGAATGGGATTGTATCAGCTTTGTGTGCAAATGCCATTAGTGTCAGGTACACGGAGACCTAATTCACTCTCCTCTGTCTAAACTACATACGATGTAAGCACCTTGGCCTTTCGTCGCTTGGGGCATGGATGTCATCGGACCGATCGAGTCAACAGCTTCTAATGGACACAAATTTATCCCGGTTTCTATTGACTATTTCACCAAATGGGTTGAAGACAAAACCAACAAGGCCGTGACCAAGAAGGTCGTGGTTGATTTTGTGCACCAAAACATTATTTATCGGTTTGGGATCCGCAAGACGCTCATCACTGGTAATGGGGAAAATATGAACAATCACCTAATGAGAGAGGTATGTTAGCAATTCAAGATCGCATATCGAAACACTACCTCGTACCGCCCCTAGGTGAATGGAGCAGTTGATGCAGCAAATAAGAACATAAAGAAGATAATTCGTAAAATGGTGGAAGGATCCAGGCAGTGGCATGAGAAGCTGCCTTTTGAATTGTTTGGCTATCGCAGCACGGTCCGCACTTCAGTGGGGGATACTCCATACTTAATTGTATATGGCACAGAGGTGGTGATCCCGAATCAGGTTGAAATCCCCTCTCTTCGGATCATGGCCGAAGCATGAATCGACAACGAAGAATGGGTCAAAGCTCGTTTGGAAAAATTGAGTTTGCTTGACGAGAAAAGATTGGCGGCGGTTTGTCATGGTCAGTCGTATCAACAAACAATGGCCAGGGCATATAATAAGAAGGTGCGCCCCAGAAAGTTTGAAGTAGGTCAACTTGTACTAAAGCACATCAATCCTCACCAGGCCGAGGCGAAAGGCAAGTTCGCTCCAAACTGGCAAGGGCCATTCATCGTATCAAGAGTGTTGTCCAATGGAGCATTGTATCTGACAGACGTGAAATGGAAATGTGCGGAAATGGCTACCAACGCCGATGCTGTCAAAAGATATTATGTATGATTTACATTAGAAAATTATTTATACTTGACATTTACAAGAGGGGTTGCTCTGATGGTAAGCAACCCCCACTTCCTACCAAGAGGTTATTAGTTCGAGTCTCCCCAAGAGCAAGGTGGGAAGTTGTTGGAAGGAATGATGCCGGGGGTCTATTTGAAAACAGCCTCTCTACCCCAGGGTAGGAGTAAGGTCCGCGTACACACTACCCTCCCCTGACACCACTAAGTGGGATTATAATGGGTTGTTGTTGGGTTGTTATTGTTTATACTTGACATATGTTTGTACTTGGCACATTTGGGTTATTTAAATGACGAAGGCATTTTGTTCTGCTACCTAAGCACTTTATCCTTTGCTAACCCCTTTTGAGCTTTAATTATTTTCCTTCATACCCCTCTTTCAGAATCAATAACAAATGTCAGAAACGCAAGTGTGAGAAGGTAGTGAAAGGAAAAGAAAGGAAAGAATGAAAAGAATGAAAAAAAAAGCAAAGAAAAACAAGGAATGAAAAGAGAAAGAGAAATGATAAAAGCAAAAGAAAGAAAGAAAAGAAAACGAAACAAAAAAAAAGGAAAAAAGAGAAAAGAAAAAGGGAGAAGAAAAATAAAAACAAAAACAAGGAGTTGTGATGAAATACGTTTGACCTGATTCCTTTCATAAGGATACGTAGGCAGCCTCACGGTTTGGTCTCATAAAAAAGAAATTCCAAAAGTCCCCAAGCAAGAAACCGGGGAAAAAGTTGTGGTTGCTCTAAGAAAATCAGTTTTCGGAAGATGTAACTTTTAACCCATGCTAATTACTTTGAGCATTTGATACCCATTCCTTCCAACTCTATCCAAAAGCCCATGTTACGGTCTAAAGAACGACATTCTGATAAGACGTCAAAGTATGCCGAGTCGAGCAGGTAGAGGGTATTCATGTCCGGGACAACACTCCAAGCCTGACAAGAGAGATAATAAAATGAGAGAGTCTTATTAGTGAAAACCCTCACGGGCACCATAAGGCAACGAGAGTTTAAGAGAAAATAAAATGAGAGAATGTTATCGGTGAAATACTTCACAAGCACCGTGAGGTGAAGGAAAGGCAAAAGAAAAACTCAAAAAGGGGCTATTGATGGATGAACACTATAGAGCAGGTCGAGCTAGGTTTTGTTCTAAAGAAGTGGGTTAGAAGGGTCACGACAATAAGAGCACGACAACGGAAGGTCGGTCACCGAAACAGATTGGGTTGACCAAGCCGAAGTGCATGTCATGATCATGAAAACCAGTTGTTCCTCTTCAAATAAGTCTTCCTTCTGTTCTTTTCAATAGTAAACGAGTCTGGAATTTTTTACCCTAAATACCATTTGGAGTCTTTGCATTTCATCTTTCTCTCGAATCTACAGAGTTTTTGTTTAAGCAAGCGGGAGGAATTTCAATGCCGATTGTCAACTCCCAAAGGGACAAAGTGCATGACGCCCAAAGGCATAACAAAGATAACAAGTGTGGAACAACAAAGGGAAGGATTCATAAAAATTCTAATTCAAGGAAGAGACAAGAATCAGAAAAGTGAAGGAATATCACATAGAAAAAGGTATGCAAATGAAACCGCAAAGATTCAGATGGAACGTAAAGTTGGCACAACATGAAAATGGGAAAGGTCACAAGGTCGCAGGGTTAAACCAAGCGTAATACGTTAGTTGTTTGGGAAAGACATATAGAATCCCGGTAAAGGATCGAGCGTGCAACATATGGTAAGAAGCAAAAGTGAGGGCATAAAGGTCAAGAGTAAGTCGAGCATCCCAAATGGGCAAGGGAGTCTCAGGAAAGGGATAAGAATTTCTGGCAAGGGTTCGAAAATATAACACCAGGATAAGAAACAAAACAAAGCCACAAGGGTTAAAGCATAACACTCTAACTCAGCAATCGTCACAGAAGGGTATAAGGCTTCTAGCAAAAGCGCATCACAACGGTGGAAATGACCATGAGAGTTGACCCAACATGATATATCAACTCGTCCGTTATCGGGAAGAGGAAAAAGAGAATTCTGGAAGAGGGTCAGAAATGCAACACAAAGACGAGGAGAAGAGTCAAGGGACATGGGTCTGAGGGTTAGCCAAGCATAATACATTGACTTGGCAATCTCGAGAAAGGTGCAAGGGTTTGGGAAAAAATAGCTAGAAATGTAATACAATTATGGGGAGCAAAGTAAAGCCGTAAAGGTTCGAGGGGTCAGTCAGCCAACTCAGGCAACACATCATCAACATAGAAATTTGAACACAACGGAACATTGCAACGAGGACGCTGCTTACAACAAGAATGCTGCGAGCCAACCACCACTTTTCAAATTGAAAAGATTTCTTTGATTGACACAGGGGCAAAACAATATGGAAGAGCCTAACGGAGGCCATCCACAGTAGAAGGCAGGCACACAACAGGTATGATCGAAATCTCAGAGCCCACCTGGAAGTGGGACTCAGTTAAAACTCAAGAGAGACATAGTCCGTCCTAAACACCCTCCCCAACAAAGAGCACAATGGGATAAACTTTATCTAGCAAACCCCAATAGAGACAACTAAAGGTTAAAAATGGCATGAAAGTTGAGATGGAATGCAGTTTAAAACTCAAACATGTATGAGGAACATGGGCAAAATACCAACACCTCCTCAGTAAGAGTCGCAGAAACAACCAGCAATTAGAATAAGCATTTAAGTTGGAATCTTCAGGACCCACCTAGATAATGGGATGTAATGGACTTAGCTTAAAACACAAACAGTCGGGTGGCATGGTCAAACTCAAATACTTCCCCAACTAGAGTCAATAAGAGTCATCAGGGCCCTCCTGAAAAATTGGACTTAAAGCATATATTTCCCTAGCTAGAGTCAATAAGAGTCAATAAAAGTCATCAGGACCTTCCCGAAAAATGGGATTTAGAGGGAAAATTTAAAATTTCCACAACTGAGTCAGCAAAAGCCATCAGGAGCCTCGTGAAAATTGGGACCTGGATTAGATACTGCCCCAGCAAGAGTCAACAATAGTTGTCAGGACCCCTGGATAATAGGATGTAGCTCTAAATACTAACCCCCAACTGTCACCTTTTGTCATCAAATTAAAAGTTGTCAGGACCCGCCTGGATAATGGGAAGTAATTTTAATCACCAGTCAGCAGCGGATCCCCAATAGATATAACTTGAATCAATACATAGTGGAAAATAATACCTTTTCATAAATACAACATAATCTTGAAATCGTCAGTAGTTGAGAATGGGCAGGACCAGTTTGATAATCAAGCGCCCACCTGTAGAACAAGGGAATATTTTTCAAATTTTTAAGTTTTAGTAATCAGGCATCCACCTGTAGAACAAGGGAATATTTTTCAAAATTTTTAAAGTTTTTGCAATCAAGCGCCCACTTGTAGAACAAAGTGTGTTTCGGTAATCAGGCGCCCACCAGTAGAACAAGGGGCAGCTGTGAGCATGTGATTCTTACTAGGTCGTAATTCCAAGGGACGACCTTGCTATTGATTACTGGTAGCTGAGTTACAGCTTTGATAAAAACGGGCTCTGTGCGAGCACCTTTCACGACAACCACATGCTTGCTTGTCACCTCTGGAACCACCACTTTTGCATTTTCTTGATTCACCATCCCATCTCTCGGGGATCCCTTCTTGGCTACAGTGAAAGGCTCACTGCTCCTTCAACTCAACCTAAGCATAGACATCTTGCTTGTTAGATTTTCAACCGGCTTCCGCTCACTGGCTCGTATAATCATGAAAGTTTGTGAAGGCTTTTTGGGCTCTCCTTCTTTGTACACTATCTCAATCATATTTGTCTCTTGATGAGAAGGTAGTGGGTTTTGATGAATATTGGGTGCTTCCGGATCTTGCACCTCAATCCTATATGAGTCAATAAGCTATTGAATTGCACTCTTCAGATGCCAACATTATTATGTGTCATGCCGCGGGGCACCAGAACAATACTTACAACTGACAAAATAGTCCAGATTTCTCGGAGGAGGATTTGGCAATTTTCTTCAATCGACCTCAACATATATAACTGTATCAACCTGTGAAACAAGATGCTATATGATTCTCCCAATGGAGTGAATGTTTTCTTCTTCTGCAATCTCTCATTCTTTAAATCTTGGTTGGCCCGGAAAGCAGGTCTCGGAGGGTGTTGGTAGGTTCTTGGAGGTGGATAGGTATTTTGTGGAGCTGGGTAATTGTTCTATGGGGTTGGCGCAAGCTATTGTGCGTAGGCGGGAGTTTGGGTATAGGATTGTGCATGATGGACGAAAAAACGGGGGTCATGAGAGGGGTCATGAGGACGGAAAAACCTCCTCCTTATTCTTCATTCCGATTGTTCCCCCGGTCCCACTTTAGATAGCTTGGGTGGTTTCTTTGATTGGTGAATAACTCATATTGTTGTTAGATTGAGTCCCCCTTCTACCATATACCCCATTTTTACTACCTCATTAAAAGATTTACCCGTTACCGATATCAGGTGACAAAAATATGTAGGCTCCAATCCTTGCAAGAAGTAATCTACCATTTCGCTTTCCTTCATTGGTGGGTCGACCCTTGCTGCCTGCTCCCTCCAATGGAAGCCATATTCTCTAAAGGTCTCATTGTGATTCTTTTCCAGTTTCTTCAAATACAAATGATTCGGAATAATTTCAAGATTGTACTGAAGATGGCATGCTAATGCTTGAGCCAGGACATTCAATATTTACCACCGACCATGATTTTGTCGGGTGTACCATTCCAAAGCTGAGCCACTTAAATTTTGACTGAAGTACGCCATCAACAAGTTGATGCTTCCTCAAGTATCGCCCGAACTCAATGTACTCGGCAATCTCCTCCAAGGTGGGGCTGATCTCAAAATCCGAAAAGCGAAAAACATTGTGGACAGGGTCCCAAAATGTTACCAAAGCCTTGATTAAATCTTCATGTAGAGTGATCTCAATGATATCTGTGAGGGCACCCAACTGCTTTTTTACCCATTACTAACCGTCTTCATCTAGATCGTTCCACCACATACGCAAGTGTAACGACCCCAGTTCACCCTCCATGAACATGTCGTGATGTAACCTAGTTCCTACAACAAGGTAAGCCTAGCAATAAGGAAACATAATATAAGTTGCGGAACATTTAATTAAATTGAGCAAAACTAGAAGAAAAACAGTATATAAGTGCCACTTGGCGTATGCAACTCAAAAATAAAACGCGGAAGTCTACAATCTAATCCCAAAACTTGGAAACTCATGGGAGTCACAGGCTAATAAAAGCGTAATATACTTCTCTAACTCCAGAATGTTTAAACAACTAAAACAAAAGGGTAGATTAACTACTAAAGCTTGAACAGAATAGAGACTCATGGTCTGCGAATGCGGCAGGTATACCTCGATGTCTCTGCTAGATCTCTCCACCTAGAGGATATCACACCTGAGTGGAGGTACCTGTATCTCCATATGAATAACATGTGCATAAGGGGCATGAGTACACCACAACGGTACTTAGTAAGTGCCAAGCCTATCCTCGGTCCGGTAGTGACGAGGAAGGTCAGGGCCCTACTAAGACTAAACAATGTAATAAAGATGTTGACAACAGTATACAGTTAGAAAAAATAATGGAATACAACTGTGAAGTAAGTCAGGTTACACAAATAACAATCAACACACCGAGTATAAGATAGCACATAGCAGAACGGCTCAATATCACTACCGATTACGAGGATCTCCTAGGATACCGTCCTATAGTCCATGTCCATGTCAATACAAACAACGAGGATCTCCCTGGATACCGTCATGTAGTCCATTTCCATATCAAAACAAATAATGAAGATCTACCAGGATACCGTCCTGTATTCCATTTCCGTATCAATACCAACAACGAGGATCTCCCAGGATACTGTCGTGTGGTCCATAATATAAATGTGCAGGGGGATCTCCCAGGATTCAAATCCGTAGTCCCAACGGAAATATGCAGAGGGATCTCCCAGGAATCTAACCCATAGTCCCAAATATAAATGTGCAGGGGGGTCTCCCAGGAATATAACCCGTAGTCCCAAAGTAAATATGCAGGGGGATCTCCCAGGAATTTAACCCATAGTCCCAAATATAAATGCGCAACCACAATCAGTGAATATTCTGAAATGAAGTATAACAATACAAGCAGCAGATAGTTCTAGCGTAACACCTCTCACATAGTGCAGCTAAGGCAATTTAAGCAAGTAGGCAAGTTAAATCAACTAAACATGTCTTGATAACCTAACACAGTTTATACTACAAGTAAGATAAAGTAGGTACGAAAGAAACTCAGTCTCATTATCTTAAGTAAAAATTGGCTTTTCAGCGATTAGCTCAAGTACGCGCTCGTCACTTTATGTACAAGTCACTCCATTACAAAATAACATATCATAGCGGAAAGGTCCCTTACACGAGGTTGGACAAGTCATTTACCTCAATTGACTGCAAAATCAACTTGAAATCACTCTTTTGCTACGAGTATCCGAATCCAAATAGCCCAAAACTGGTCATTTCAATTACATCTAGAAACTAACATTTCAAATAACTAACTCCACCATTTAATTTAAAGCCAAGATGCAAATTTAGGTAAAATGGCAAAAATGCCCCTGAGGTAAACATGGTCAAAACTTGAGGTTTGAACTAAAATCTGGTTACCCATTCCCCCACGAATCCAATTGTGTGATTAAATGGGACCTCGAATTGAGGTCCAACCCCCAATTTTGTCAAAATCCAATATACCCAAATTTCTCCATTAAAATCTTCGATTTGACGTTAAAGTTATGTTAAAAGGTGCTAAGGCATGAAGAAAATGAGTTATATATCACTTACCAATCATTTTGAAAAAGAAGAATTGGTTAGAAGATCGCCTCTTATCTTTTGGGTTTTTGAAAAGTTAGAAATAACTGAAAATCACGTCTATTTATACTCTCTGACGCGCCCAGCGCAGACCGCGGCTGCGTTGGTGGAACTGAAGACTGTTGGCTCTCTGAAGTTTGACATGCGGACGATGCAAGGACAACCGCGGACGTACAGCACACATCGCGGACCGCGTTAAGGCGACCGCGGTCGTGAAACACTCACCGCAAACCGTGCTAAGGTGACTGCGGCCGTGCTGTATCCTGCAACTTTTTCTGTCCTGCATTATCTGGTGTTTTTATTTCTAAGACCTCCCAGAACATACTCGAAAATTACCCGAGCCCTTGAGGCTCCAAACCAAACTTACGCACAACTTCGAGTACACCCTACGAACTCATCCGCGTGATCAAATCGCCAAATAATATCATATACATCGAATCAAGCCTCAAAGCTCATGATTCCTTCTCAAATTTTTCATAAGACATAAAATTCCCATTACGGGTCAGAAACACGTCAAACGCCGTCCGTTCTTTACCAAACTTTACAAATAGTACTTCAATCATATATAAGACTTATACCGGGTATCAGAACCAAAATACAGGCCCGATACCCTAGTCTTCTAATCAAATTTCAGTTCCATTTTCCTTAATTATTTCCAGAAAATAATTCGACATAAAAATTCGTTTCTCAGACGTGGAACCTCAGAATTCGATTCCAATCATATGCTCAAATCCCATTTTTTCCCAATGACACTCCGGGACCATCGAATCACGGATCAGGGTCTTTTTACCAAAAAATGTTCATTGAAGTAAAATTTATTCAAATTAGTATCAAAATTTTGCATTTCTCGTACAAAATTCATATTTAAGATTTTGGATTACGCACCTAGACTATGCATGCAAATCGACGCGACGAAAGAGGAGGTTTTAAGGCCTCTAAAGTGTAGAACAAAAAAAAAAGTGATGACCCAATACCCATTGGGTCATCACATCCTCCACCACTAAAATAATTGTTCGTCCTCGAATGGAAAAAAGAAAAAAGTTCCTAAGTCGGGAAAAATGTGAGGATAACAACTCCATATATCAGACTCGGACTACTAGGTCGATGCGTCAGAAGGCTGGCCTCTCTACTGGACACGAACAAAAGGAAATCTCTTGGACCTCAACTGACGAACCTGCCGATCTAGAATGGCTACTGACTCCTCCTCATAGGACAAGTCCTTGTCCAACTGGATGCTGCTGAAATCTAACACATGGCATGGATCGTCGTTATACCTCCAAAGCATGGATACATGAAAGACTGGATGCATGACCGATAAGCTAGGCGGCAATTCAAGTCTATAATCCACCTCTCCCACTCAATCAAGAATCTCAAGCGGACCAATGTACTAGGGCTAAGCTTTCCCCTCTTCCAAAATCTCATCATGCCCTTCATAGGCGATACTCGGGGCAATACATGCTCACTAACAACAAATGCTACATCTCGAACCTTGCGGTGCGCATAACTTTTTTGCCCAGAGTGAGATGAACGAAGCCTATCTTGAATGATCTTGACATTGTCCAAGGTCTCCTTAACCAAATCCGTACCTAACAACCGAGCCTCCCCGGGATCAAACCATCCAACCGGTGATCGACACCGTCTACCATATAAAGCCTCGTAAGGAGCCATATGGATGCTCGACTGGTTGCTGTTGTTGTTGGCAAACTCCGCTAATGCCAAGAATTGGTCTAACGACCCTCCAAAATCAATCACACATGCACGGAGCATGTCCTGAAGGATCTGGATAGTGCACTCGGATTGTCCAGTCGTTTAGGGGTGAAAAGTTGTTCTCAACTACACCCGAGTACCCAACCCCTGCTGCACGGTTCTCCAGAACCGCGATGTAAATTGAGTGCCTCAGTCTGAAATAATAGAAACTTAAATACCATGCAAACGGACGATCTCCAGATATATGCATTTGCCAACCGCTCCAAAGATTAAGTGGAACACACGGGAATGAAATGAGCGAACTTGGTCATCCGATCCACAACAACCCAAATAGCATCAAACTTCTTCAAGGTCCGTGGGAGTCAAACTACAAAATCCGTGGTGATCCTCTCCTATTTCCATTTCGGAATCTCTATCTACTGGAGCAATCTACCTGGTCTCTGGTTCTCACACTTCACTTGCTGGCAGTTGAGGCATCTAGTTACATATCCAACTATGTCCTTCTTCATCCGCCTCCACCAATAGTGTTGCCTCAAATCCTGATACATCTTCGCGGCACCCGGAAGGATGGAATGCCGTGAACAATGGGCATCTGCTAGAATCGACTCTCGTAGCCCGTCAATATCGGGCACACAAACACGGCCCTGCATCCTCGATACCCCATCATCTCCAATAGTCACATCTATGGCATCACCATGCTTAACCCTTTCCTTAAGGGCAAGCAATTGGGGGTCATCATACTTTCGTCCCCTAGTACGATCAAATAAGGAAGAGCAGAAACCACACAAGCTAAACCCGACGGGGCTCCGAAAGATCCAATCTCACAAACTCACTCACTAAGGCTTGAACATCCATCGCCATTGGCCTCTCTGAAGCTGTTAGATATGCCAAACTCCCCAACTCTCCTCTCGATGGCTCAAGGCATCCGCTACCACATTGGCCTTGCCCGGGTGATACAGAATAATGATTTTATAGTCCTTTAGCAACTACAACCACCTACTCTAGTGCAAATTCCAATCCTTCTACTTGAACAAATGGTGCAGCAAACTCCTATGGACAGTATAAATCTCACAAGGCACACTGTACAAATAATGATGCTTGAATTTCAAGGCATGAACAATAGCAGCTAACTCAAGGTCCTAGATAGGGTAATTCTTCTCATGTGTCTTCAACTGTCTGGACGCGTAGGAAATCACCTTACTATCATGCATCAACACCGCTACGAGGCCAACTCTTGAGGCATCACAGTAGATAGTATAAGACCCCAAACCGGTAGGCAATATGAAAATTGGGGCTGTAGTCAAAGCTGTCTTGAGCTTCTTAAAGCTCACCTCAATCACCTCTATCCACTGAAATGGGTTACCCTTCTGGGTCAATCTAGTCATAGGTACCGCAATAGATGAAAACCCCTTCACGAAATGATAGTAGTAGCCCACCAAATAAAAGAAATTGCAAATCTCTATAGCTGAGGATGGCCTAGACCAACTCTGCATGGCCTCTATCTTCCTCAAATCTATCTGATTGCCCTCGCTCGAAATCACGTGGCCTAAGAATGCTACTGAATCCAACCAAAACTCACATTTTGAGAACTTTGCAATTAACTTCTTCTCTCTAAGGATCTGAAGCGCAGTCCTCAAGTGCGGTTTATGATCTTCCCAACTTCGGGAATACACTAGAATATCATCAATAAAAACAATAATGAACGAGTCGTGATATGGCCTGAACACACCGTGCATCAAATGCACAAAGGTTTTTGAGGCATTGGTCAGCCCAAATGACATAACAAGAAACTCGTAATGATCGTATTGAGTCCTGAAGGTAGTCTTGGGGATATCTGGCTTCCAAATCTTCAACTGATGGTAACCTGAGCACAAGTCAACCTTAGAAAACACACGTGCGCTCTGAAGTTTGTCAAACAGAACATCAATACGAGGCAAAGGATAACACTTCTTCATGATAACCTTGTTTAACTGGTGATAATCAATACACATATGCATAGAACCATCCTTCTTCTACAAAAACAAGACAGGAGCACCCCACGGTGAAACACTGGGTCGAATAAAACCCTTATCAAGCAATTCTTATAACTGATCCTTCAACTCTTTCAACTTAGGAGAAGCCATATGATATGGAGGAATGGAAATGTGCTGAGTGCTCGGTAATAGTTCAATGCCAAAATAAATGTCTCTATCAGGCGTTATGCCCCAAAGATCACTTGGAAACACATCGGGATAATCCCGTACCTCTGGAACATAATCAACAAAAGGGGTATCCACACTGACATCTTTCACATAGGCTAAATACGGTGCACACCCCTTGTCAACCATACGCTGAGCTTTATGGAAAGAGATAACTCTACTAGGAGTGTAATCTAAAGTGCCACTCCACTTAATACATGTAATACCTTGCATAGCCAGCATCATGGTCTTGGCGTGACAATCAAGAATAGCATAATGGGGCGACAACCTGTCCATGCCCAATATAATATCAATATCAACCATGTTGAGTAACAATAAAATATCCCTGGTCTCCAAACCACGAATAGTAACTAAACATGACATATAAATGCGGTACATTTTAAGGGAATCCCCCACAATAGTAGAAACATAAATGGGGGCACTCAAAGAATCCCAAGGCACACCCAAATGTGGAGAAAAGTAAGAAGACACATAAGAATAAGTAAAGCCCGAATTGAATAAAAATGATGCCTCTCTATGGCAGGCCAATATAATACATGTGATAATAGAATCAGAGGCAACAACCTTTGTATGAGCAGGAAGGGCATAATATCTGGCTTGGCCTCCCCTTCAAGTGTGACCTTTACCTCCTCAGCCTCCACTCCTAGCTGGCGGAGCGGATGGGGTGGCAACTGGAGCCATAACCATAGACTGCGAGCTCTGCAGAGCATGTTGTGGCTGAACAGTCTGGGAAGGTGCACCCTTACCAAGTGTGAGGCAGTCCCTAACCATATGGCGTGTGTCACCACACTCGAAACAAGCTTTGGGAGGGCGCAGTGGTTGTGACTTACCAAGGCAAGGTCTGCTGGACTCACCTCTGGAAGTACACCAAGCAGGAGGCGCGTTAGAAACTGGAGGTGCATAGTAAGGCTCCTGAGGTATGGGCGTAGCTGGAGCACCGCTGGCTTCTAGTAGAGCTAAATGAATGGGGCGACACACAAAACCCCTACCATGTCGACCTATACGAGCACTAGAGTAGTGGTCCAACTCTCGAGTCCTCTTGGCCTCCCTCTCCACTCGCTCCTTGGTGAGCATACTCTCGATCCTCCTAGAAATGCTCACTACCTGTTGATAAGGAATGTCCATCTCCAACTCTCAAGCTATGCTAGATCTATTGTGTGGGAAAAGACCCTCCATGACTTGCAAACTCCCCCGCAGGCTGTAGCAACCAAAGCCGGTGCATGCATGGCCAATATGGTATAACAAATAGCATACTCCAATACGGTCATAGCACCCTTGCGCAAAAGCTCAAACTCTGTTCACCATGCGTCCCTGAGACTCTAGGGGACAAACTCTCTCACAAACATCTCCGAGAACTGGGTCCAAGTCAGTAAAGCAGCCTCAAATGGATTATCTATCTCATAGGTGCGCCATCAATCATAAGCGACTCCCAGAAGCTAGAAAGTAGTAAAGAAAACCCCGTTGGACTCTACTATGCCCATAGTGCGAAGAATACGGTGATACTCCTCTAGAAATCCCAAAGCATCATTTGTTGCTAATCCACTGAAAATCGGAGGATCGGAGGATCATATTGCTTGAACATCTCCAACATCCACTGCTCATCCTCAAAAGCAGTTGCGCCGTCCACAGGCTGAACTAGCTCTGCAGGTGGAACAAGAATGATCTATGGGACCTACTCAACCTGCACTCGCTGCTTAGAAATACGGACGGCGGGAGTCTGTGCTCCTCCCTCGGCCTGGGATGTGGCTACAGCAAGGGGAAGCAACCCCGCCTTAGCCAAGGTGGTGTACATACTCATGAACCGAGCCAATGTCTCGTGGAGAGCTAGAGTAGTAGTGGCAGTGGTAGGCGTGCTAGGGGCCTAGGTTCCGGCTGGGTCTGACAGTGGTTCCGGCGACAGCTCGGCAGGTGCTCCGGCAGCACCACGTGTGCATCCTCGACCTCTACCCCGGCTGCGGCCTCTAACGGCTGCAGATGGGGCGCGGGTGCCTGTTCATCCCGAGTAGTGCATGTCTTCACCATGTGTGAGGGAATGGAAGATAGAAGTTTAGATCTAATGTCAAAAATATCGCACGACAAAGATATCAATAAAGTGAAGATTTTTCCTAAAAAATTACATAGCCTTTGCGGATAAGTACAGACGTCTCCGTATCGATCAGCGAGACTCTACTAAATCGGCCTGTGTTCCTTGACTCCTATGAACCTAGAGATCTGAGACCAACTTTCACGACCCCAGTTCACCCTCCATGAACTTAACGTGATGGCACCTAGTTTCTAAAACTAGGTAAACCTAACAATGCGAAAACTTAATATAACTTGCGGAACATTTAATTAAATAAACTAAAACTATAAGAAAAACGGTATATAAGTGCCATTTGGCATATACAACTCAGAAATAAATTGCGGAAGTCTACAATCTCATCCCAAAACCTGGAAACTCACAGGAGCCACAGGCTAGTAAAAGTGCAATATACTGCTCTAAATCCATAATGTCTAAACAATTGAGACAAAAGGGTAGAATAACTACTAAAGCTAGAACATAATAGAGACTCCTGGTATGCGGACACGACAGATGTACCTCGAAGTCTCTGCTAGGTCTCTACGCCTCGAGGATAATATGCCTAAGTGGAGGTACCTAGATCTCAACATGAAAACATGTGCAGAAGGGGCATGAGTACACCACAATGGTACTCAGTAAGCGCCAAGCCTAACCTCGGTCCGGTATTGACGAGGAAGGTCAGGGCCCTACTGTGATTAAACAATGCAATAAGGATGTCGAGAACAGTATAGAGTAAGCACAAATAATGGAATACAACTGTGAAGTAAGTCAGGTTACACAAAGAACAATCAACACACCGAGGATAAAAAATCACAGAGCATAATGGCTCAATATCAGTACCGATTACGAGGATCTCCCAGGATACCATCCTATAGTCCATTTCCATGTCAATGCCAATAACGAGGATCTCCCAGGATATTGTCTTGTAGTCCATTTTCATATCAATTCCAATAACGAGGCTCTCCCAGGATACCGTCCTCTAGTCCATTTCCATATCAATACCAATAACAACAATCTCCTAAGATACCGTCCACTAGTCCATTTCCATATCATTACCAAAACGAGGATCTCCCAGGATGCCGTCTTGTAGTCCATAATATAAATGTGCAGGGGGATCTCCCGGGAATCTAACCCGTAGTCCCAAAGTAAATATATAGGGGGATCTCCCGGGAATCTAACCTGTGCTCCCAAATATAAATGTGCATGGGGATCTTCCGAAAATCTAACCCGTAGTCCCAAAGTAAAAATACAGGGGGGTCTATCGGGAATCTAACCCGTAGTCCCAAATATAAATGCGCAACCATAATTTGCGAATATTCCAAAATGAAGTACAACAATACAAGCAACAGATAGTTCTAGCCTAACACGTCTCACATAGTGCAGTTAAGGCAATTTAAGTGAGTAGGCAAGTTAAATCAACTAAACATATCTTTCTAATCTAACACAGGTTATAACTACAAGTAAGATAATTTAAGTACGAAAGAAACTAAGTCTCAATATCTTAGGTAAAAACTAGCCTTTCAATGATTAGCTCAAGTAAGCGCTCATCACCACATGTACAAGGCACTCAATTACCAAATAACATATCCTAGGGGAAAAGGTCCTCCACACGAGGTTAGACAAGCCACTTACCTCAATCGGCTCAAAAATCAACTTGAAATCATTCTTTTACCACGAGTATCCAACTCCAAATTGCCCAAATATATTCATTTCAATTATATCATGTAAATAACATTTCAAATAACTAATTCAACTATATAATTCAAAGCCAAGACGCAAATTTAGGTAAAGTAACAAAAACTCCCCTCAGGTCAACATGGTCAAAACCCGAGGGTCGAACAAAAATATGGTTACCCATTCCCCCAAGAATCTATTTTGTGATTAGTTTTGAAATCGAACATCGAATTGAGGTCCAACCCCCAAGCTTTGCAAAATTCTAAGTCCTACCCAAAATACCCAAATTTCTCCATTGAAGTCTTAGATTTGACATTGAAATTATGGTAAAAGGTGCTAAAGAGTGAAGAAAATGAGTTAGAAATCACTTACCAATTGTTTTGAAGATGAAGAATTGCTTAGAAAATCGCCTCTTGTGGTTTTGGTTTTTGAAAAGTTAGAAATAACTGAAAATTCCGTGTATTTATAATTAATCGCCTCTTGTGGCACCGGAACCAAAATACAAGCCCGATACCCTAGTCTTCTAATCAAATTTCTTTTCCATTTTCCTTAATTATTTTCAGAAAACCATTTCGCATAAAAATTTATTTCTCGGACTTGGGACCTCAGAATTCGGTTCCAAGCATATAGTAAATTCCCATATTTTTCCCACGGACCATCCGGGATCATCGAATCACGAGT
This sequence comes from Nicotiana benthamiana, assembly GCA_034376525.1. Lineage (NCBI taxonomy): Eukaryota > Viridiplantae > Streptophyta > Magnoliopsida > Solanales > Solanaceae > Nicotiana > Nicotiana benthamiana. The sequence goes on from CM067331.1 coordinate 133,975,966, forward strand.
CCGGGTCCATTTACCAAAAACGTTGATCGAAATCAAATTTACTCAATTTAGAATTTTTAACACTGAAATCTTATTTAAGTTTTCTGGTTATGCGGCCGGACTGTGCACACAAATCTGGCCAACTCGAGAGGAGGATTTTGAGGCCTAGGAAGTACCGAACAAAAAATAAATAAGTGATGAACCCATTGGGTCATCACAACAAGTGTAGCCTAGGCCGGACCTTATGTAGGTTACCTATGTATCCACATTCGGTGAGTATCAGACCGGCATAGTTTGGTTGGCTTGTACTTTTGAAATAACCATTTTTGAAAAATTTTGGCAGAGTTTTGGGATATTTTCAAATATTGGGTTGTTTTTAGAACCGAGCATTATTTCCTCCTTATGTCACTCTTTGTTTTCCTTTTGATTTATTTTCCCTACCAAGTCAGCATGTACAGAAAATGTTTACATAGCACATAGAATGCATCAGGATGGTCTTTTTTGGGTACACATGTCCTAGAGGGACGTAACCCCTGTGTTGAGTCCTCTAAGTTAAGTGCACGTGATGCAATCAAGCGCTCCTACAAGGGATCTAGCATGAAGCTATGTTTTTCTAATTTTAAATCCTGGGGTCTTGGTCTAGACTTAGGGTACCCGAGTGACAACTGGGGTCGAGGAGGGGGCGACGTACCGTGAGCACTAAAGTCTACCCCGCCTTGTTGCTTGATCAGCCTCGCTCTATTTGGTATAATTTAGCGGGCTACACGAACGTATTCACCTTTTTCGGAAGACTCAGATGGGTAGCGTAAGAAGGTAGTTATATACAAAAAAACAATTTTCAAGTGGTAAACAGATAGCAGTTAGCACAAAGGTTCACAAAACACAATAATATCAACAATAAATATGCCAAGTAAAAATCATATAGCAAGCTCGAATTCTTGAACCCTGAACCAGAGGTTCTTGGTTCGGTCCCCAGCAGACTCGCCAAAGCTATCACACCTCCTCTTTCCTACCCCCGAAAAGGAGTGTATGAAAGAGTTTTTTCCAATTTAAGTGACAATCAAAATGAGATTATTTTAATACATATTATGTGTTGCCACTTGGTATAATTTATAGTGTCCCAAGTCACCAGTTTAGAATCTCGAATCGAGGAAAGATTTGACTCTGTGTATGTCTGCAAACATAAAAATTTGTGTAAGGAAATCTGTTAACCTGGGAAAAGGTGTTGGGCATTCCCGAGTTTGGTTGTTCTAGCACGGTCGCTTTGATCATACTTGACTTATAAAATTATATAATAATTAATTTTAGAACCTATGTGTCTTTACCTTTTATGGCTTTTTAAATTAAGAAAATTATCTTGCAACGGGTCAAGCATACATATACCCATTTGTTTGGTGCTTCAAAATCATGTCATGCAATCATGTCCACAATTAACAACGATTTATTATTATTAAGAGAGTTTTGCCAAAGTTGCGCAAACGCATATTCCGGTTTGTTTATTTTAAAAAAAAAAATTTGTATCACGCGGACGTATACAATCACAATTATATTTTAAATGGTCCTAAGATTATCTACGAATTTTAATCATTTTTAATATCTTGGTTACAACAAGGGCAACGCCATTGCGATTTTTTTTTGGCATGCCACATTGCGAAATATATTACTTAAAGGCTTCTACATTAACTCGCGTAGGCCCAAGATTGTTATATATTTAAATATGGCTAGTCCAGTTGTTCTAAAAGGCTTGATTAGTTGACTAAGGCACGAGGACCTCTTGGGTCATTACTCTAAAAATAAGATCAAAGGTTTTGGGGCTGGTCAACGGAGTGAGCTTGGTCCAACAAGAGCATAACACATGGCCAACACTGTCATTTCCAGCGTTGAGACTTCAAAACTTTGGGCCCGTATTGAGCCCAAGTTTAGACACACAAAAGACCTAGGATCCCTGCGAAACCACCTCAATCCCACAGCAGGAATCAAATGACCATAATGAACTCGAAATCCCCGAATTGCAATTACTGCTATCCAATGCTAAACACAAGAAAAACCTTAACCATTCGAAATAACTGGAATTTAACATTTCCAATCGAGTTTCAAGTTGCAATTACACACTTCTTATACAAGAAATTCATCTACTAATTTAATGACATAGTTTTTTGGATTCAGTATGCATATATACATTTACTCGTTACATCTTCTTATTTCAAGAAAAAAATTACTAAAAAAAGTGAAAAACTATTGAATTGACAGGGACAAATGGACTATTCCTAAATTGTGCTAGTTCATAGAAGTCGTAGAGTATATGGTCGTGTTTAAAGACACAAAACAGGGTCACACACATTAAAACCCTATACCGAGACCTCAGTTATTCAAACGAAATGCTAACAGCGTAGGACAAGGGAAATTTTCAGCAGAGATAGCAGTCTATACACATGATGACTACTCTTTAGCTATTATCAAAAGGTTTCCCAGCAACTCATAAGGGAACCTTTAGCTCAAACACTTGTAAAACAAGGTTCAAGATGTTTTTAGCTTAAATAGTGAGCCCCAATAGAAACACATAGGTCCCTGAACAATAACTAATTCCAAGAACTTCCATTACCTCTCTTACTTGAGAAAATTCTAAGTAAAAGCTATGAACAATTTGATATGAGTTACAACAGAAACAACTTAAGAGGGAGAGCCTAGGAAATACCAATTACTACAAAATTCATTCAAGGATAGAATATCTATAGCACAACACATAGAGGGTCCAATATCCAAATAACATTCATGTCCTTAACACCTAATATCTATACTAACATACTACTCAGCATCTTCAAGACATCACAAGGGATTAAACAACAGAGGTGATAACACAGTGTCTATACATATTGAAAACCAAATCGAATACGCAAGTTAATTAGCTCAAAGTTACAAATGCTTTGTTTAAACCCTTGATTAGCTACAAATTTATACTTGAATAAGTCGATCTTCATGTCCATCCATTATCATACATTTGAAGATGAAATATATACTTGGATTTCAAAACAAACAAAAATTGATGGTCTAGCAGCAATAAAGTCTGCTCAGGAACAGCAGGAAAAACCTGCCTTGAACCAGGTTTTAAACAAGCAAAAATAGTGAGGGAGACCCTGTAGTCAAAAACACTACCCAAAACTCGAACCACACTCTCAAAATTCAACCAAAACTTAAATCATTTCAATTGGAAAGAGTAGGAAAATATTTCAGTAATTGAATAACTCCAACATCAAAAGAAAAGGCCATGAAACAGTGTTTTCTTCTGATTTTTAACTATTTTAGGACTTTTTTGAATTCTTAGCCCTCCAATTCTTGTCTTGAATAGAAAGAATAATATTATTTTATAGGCAAGGCCATAGGGAAACTTCCAGATTTTGTTTTGACCTTTTTAGCCCCTAATTTTCTGACTTGTTAGCCAAGTTATAGAATGAAAATTACTAACCAATCCCTGCTAGAAACTTCTAGGAGCTTCTTTAACAGTTATCCAAGATTCTCCAGCAAAATTACATGTACTACCCTCCAACACCCCTGTTATAAATCTCAGGGCCCAATAGGGTCCGATTGACCTAGAACCAAGCTTAATCTTAGGCCAAAGGACAAGTTTTTTTTTCAAGCAATGGGCTGGTAAACAACAGACCCCAAGCCCAATCCAAACAAGCAAAATCAAAACTCAAATAAAAGTCAATCCAATTCGAAATTCAAAAAGCACTTACAATTAATCCATTCCTTTTCTCTTCTTCTTCCTCTTTTATTTTATTTTTTTGAATAAAATCCATAGGTGAGAATTAACACTAAACTACTGATTAACAAACCTAATTTAATCTAATATGAAGTCCGACTACAAATTTTAACAGAAAAAGGGCAGGAAATTACCGATGTAGTCATTTAACCTTCCAAAATCTTGGAAGACAATGATGAACTGAACTCAAAATTCTGATGAATCTGATAGCTCGAACAAATGGTAAATATTACCACACGAACATTTAGCCAGACTTTAATGCATGGAAAATGATTCACGAAGTAATCATCAACGCATGTTAGAAGAAACGAGGCAAAGGCTCGAGTAATGAAAGATTCCAAGAAACGACCATCCAAACTTCGACAAAATCCATCGAAAAATCTTCTTGATTGTTTGAACAAAACTATTTCTTGAAAGGCTAGGTAATTGATGAAGCATTGACCATGGGGTGAAGAGTTAGTGCGAAATATTTTTGGAAAAGAAAAAAAGTTTGGACTTTTATTCGTAGATCCGAAATCCAGGAAAATCCTGTGTCCTTTGACAAAATTGGTAGCAGGACATGAAAAATGGGGTTAAAATTTGGGGTGGGGGGGGGGGGTTGGAGGAGCTCAGCCGCCATGAGGCGATTTTCGGGTGGCGGAGCTGTGGCGGAGGCGGGTGGCATTTTCAGGGGAAGGGATTAGGTTTCGTATGATATGAAAATGAAACACGTAGGAAGGTGACTTGGAAAAATCCGCACTATCAATAGTACAAGCGATAGTAAAAGCACCGGGGTCCTCTAACTTTGGGGCAATTGAATGCACTATAGCACTCACTTTGTGAGTCATCTTTATAGTTTTACAATACAAGAACCATTTCTTTGACCAAGTCCTTCATGAATTTTTCATTGCCCGACATTTGTTCAACTGCCTCCACCAAAGGCATATTTATAGACAAACTCTTCATCATATCAATGAATTTCATAAATGGATTATCATTTCTTTGCTTTGCGAGCCTTTGAGGATATGGTGGAGGTGGCTTAGTCTGCCTTGGCTTTAGGCACCATCCGCTCGGGCATATCAATCACGTGTGTGAGCATGTGATTTTGCCCCGCGTAAATTACTCCTAAAAAATTCTTACATTTTGGATTTTTCCTTTTAATTATTTGATTTTTTGGATTAACTGCATAATTTGTGTGTTTGTTTGCATTTTTTATTTAGATAAAAAATACAAATAAAATGTGTTGCATGCGCATTTTAAAGTAGATTTGACATTTTCAAGCATTAATTAGCAATCAATAATTTTAATTAAAAAAACCAAAAATAGGTTCAGATGCTCTTTTAGTTTTAATTTTTAAATTTTTTCCTTTAATTTTATTTTGATAATAATTATATAAGATTGGTTTACACTTTATAGATAAAATTGAAATTTTGCAATTAATTTAGGATTTTTATAATTTTTGAAAATAAAAATGAAAGAAAAAATTAAAAAAAGAAAATAGAAGAATGTTGAGAACTTGAAGATCCAAATTTTGGCCATATTTTAAATAAAACCCCAACCGAAAAGACCTCAAATCCGTTTAAAATACCCAAAACCTAGCCCAAAAACCGTCCACAACCTGGTCCAATCCCGCTCAACCCCAAAATGACGTCTGTTATAGCCAGTTAATCAGGGCAGTTTGTTTTGTTCAATCGAAAAGTCGAGAAGCCTGGATCGTCTATATATATATATATATATATATATATATATATATATATATATATATATATATATATATATATATATATATATATATATGTGTGTGTGTGTGTGTGTGTGTGTGTATACATACATATATATATATATATGTCCAGATGACCCCCCCCCGAATAACCTCGTACCATGTCTGTAAAAAACCCTAACGCTACCCCCTTCCCCCATGCGCCGCCGATGGAAGTGTTCCAAACCACAACAAAACAACACCAACTATTCCCCTCAACCTCCTCTATCAAAATCCACAAGTGGTTTCCCTCGAATCCTTCCCCATCGGCTCAAATATTTGCCGGAAGTTTTTACTATGCCGTAGTACAAGGTGGCGCCGCCCCCTTTTGACCCTAAAACTACACCATAGACCCGCCTCGACCCCCTATCTCCAAATCCTTAACCCACACCTCTCGATCCCCCCCCCCCAATCTCGTCGAATCATTAATTTTGGGATACGGCCTGAAGCCTCAAAATTTCAAACTTCAATCTTGGCTCGCATGGCCACCTCAGCATGTTTCTCTGAAGTTTGAACATTATTTGAGCATGAGAGTGGTGGTGTTTACTTGTTCCTGTGAAGAAAAATTGAGTAACATCATTCTTTGTTTAAACCAGTGTTCCAGTTAGATTTCATATCATAATTTGGTAAGTTCTACTTCTTCCTTGTATTCTCCTTCATTATTTCACTTCCTTCCTTATCCTTTTTTTTTGGGTTAATTAAACTTTTAATTTGGTTTAATTTTAAAATCGAGTCTATCTTTTGTTCGGATTGCCTTTTTCTTTTCTCTTTTATTTGATTATCTGAGGTCCCTAGTATGCTTTGTTCTATTTACCCAAGTATTTACATTAGCCAATTAGCTAATGAAATTAGGTCCCTGATTCAAATAAATTACTGTTATGAAATGGGATTGGATGGTTCATTCATTATGGTCTATTTGACTATATTTAAGTAGTTCATATCTTCTTTGTTTTGGAAAATTTTTGGGTCAGTGGTTCAATTAGTCTCTGCATGTCAAAAGGCCCAAAATAGGTATTCAATTTGGATTTCTGCAGACCCATTATGTTGGGTCAATTTGACCCAGTTACATAAAAGGGTAAATACCCAGAATTTAAAGGGCAATATGGGGAATACTTAGGAAATCTTTGCATGACTAGGATAGGAGACTTCTAGTAGGGGTTATTGGCTAATTTCAAGCTATTAAACTTGGTCCATAAGTAAAAAATTTAGGGACTAAGTGCAAAGTAATTTCAACTTTAGATGCCCTAGTCCTTGCCGATAAAGGCATTGTAACCTTAGGCTAAAAAGGGGATAAAAAAGAAAAAAAAAAGATATAGAAATCAAAATGGCTGCACATTTAACTGTTTCATTAGATTTCTTCAGTAATTTTCAATTCATTCAAGTCCTGAAACAATATTGATTCATCTGATGGTGGAAATGGATTAGAGTTGGCATTTTGGAAATTTTGGTTCAAGCTTTGTGGTTGGGTTTCCTGTTTTATTGAGTTCCTGGGAGCTGGTTTCGTTGTTTTGACTATTGAATATAGCCATAGCTGATTGTATTTCTTCTTGTTTGCAATTACTGCAGCTACTTTTTGCTCCTTACCTATTTTTCTTTGTGCAAACTCCAAGTACACCCTTTGCAACCATGCTGGTTGTGAAATGAAAATTGGAGAAATGAACTGATATGAAGATGTTGAAGAATGAGAACTTTTTATTAGTTTGTTTTATACCTTGTTTTTTTTACGTACTATGACCCTCTGTTTAATCTAGGTTTATATAATTGGTTTGTAACTATTATAGAAGTGATTTATATGTTAGCTTTAGTCGAACCCCTCCCTTATTTCCTCAAGTTGTGAATGCTCAAGTTCATTAAAGAATTATGTGGCTGTTAGTTTCAGTGGTATAGCTTAGTTTTTAATCCATGTTAGTCGAAGGTATTGTTAGGTTCTATCATTCTTTCAGTGTGTGCTGACCTTGTATTTCTCTAGTAGTTTGGTCAAGCTGTAATAATTGAACTTCTATTGTTCAAAAGGCATTGAATTCATCTAGAGTTTAGGTTATGGTAGTACTGATTTATTTCAAGTGTTTCAGGGTTTGCTATCATGTATTAAATATTAGTTCGAATTTTAGGTTTGGAATATTGTGTGAGCTTGAAATGAATGTAGGATTGATATGTGTGTTTATGCCAATGCTAATCGGCAGGTGCTTAAAAAGGCTTTTAGATAAATCCTGTCTGTGCGTCGACGTTTAGCTGCCATGGTTTTAGTTTTGGAGACATCTGACCTGAATGTGGAAATCTGCAAAAAAAATTTGCGTACATGCTTTCTCCAAGTTTAAACGTGTTAATTTGTGTCAATGATATTGAAATCAGAAGCTTCGTCGTTAATTTCATGTTAATTTGTGGGTACTGATTCTATTAGTATTACTATATCTCAACCTGGGCCATTTGAATGGACCCAACGTTGGTCCAATGATAGACGAGCCCGATATTATTTATACGTGTGGTGTCTCTTAGAACTAATTAATTTTTCTAGTCTTGGGCTTTCAGGGGTTTCATATTTTGTCCCATGTTTAAGCCTGATGAAGCATCGAATCTGGGCTAATCGTAGGCCCATGCTTAACCAATCCTTTTCCCATGTAAGCCCTTAATTAATCACGTAGGACTGCAATTATATTTAATTTTAATTAATTAACTCCCTTTATCAATTAATAGCGGTAAATATTTTTAATATTGCACTATTGGATGAATATGTTATAAAATCAGACATTAGGCTAATTATGATAGTTGAAGTTACCGAGCTAGAACCACGGGATCCGGAGGTTCCTAACACCTTCCCTCGGGTCAAGAGAATTCCTTAGTCAAAATTTCTTGTTTGCCGACTTTATTTGGAATTTCGAAAATTTCATCAATTTAGGATTCAAGATAAACCAGTGACTTGGGACACCAAAAGACAAATCTATCCCAAGTGGCGACTCTGATAAATAAATAAATCATTTGGAATAATGTCACTTAAATTGGAAAACTCCCTTATACATTATTCTTCGGAATATGTATGTGAAAAAGGAGGTGTGACAGCTCTGGCGACTCTGCTGGGGATACAAACCTAGAAATTTGGTTAAGGGTTCAATAATTTGAGCTTAGAATAGCTATTATATTTGTCTTTATCTGAATTTCCTACATGTTTCATGCCTAATGTGCTAAATGCTTTACCGCTTTGATATTCGATGGAATGTATATATAAACTGCTGTGAAATCCTTCCTCTTTCTGAGTCTTCTAAATCATGGAGAAGGGTGCACTTCGCGTGACTTCTCTTCTATTTAGAGTCTTATCCCAATTTTGAACGAGGTTCGGACAAGCTACTAAGCCGGCGGAGCTTCTGTATCCCCGGTATGCTGCCCCCCCCCTCCGGCTCGAGTTGTCCGCTTGGGTAAGCCAGGTCTACAACAATTAACCCAGGTCGTAAACCTAGTAATAAAAAACCTCATAACTGATCCTTAGTAGGAACATTTGTTAGCATCCCATGCAATTGACTTAGGGGACTCAACACAGGGGATAGGTCCGCCTAGGACAGGTGACCTAAAATGGAAAAGACCATTCAGATGCATCTTACTTGCTACTTGTGCATTTATTCGCTTCACGCATGTTGACCGGCATAGGAGAGAGTTGAAAGGAAATAGCAATGTATTAGGATGCTCACCTGTTCTGAAAAATCAATACTCAAAATAGTCTGAAACTTTGCCGGATTTATGAAAAATATAAAAGAAAGGACAAGTTTGTTTTTCAAATTTTGGTTTTGACAAATCTACCCGAACTATGCCAGTTTGATTCTCACCAGATGTGAGATACGTAGCCAACCCCCATCCGGTCCAACTTCCCTTTAGCAAAAATAACCAAAAACAACAAAAGTTTTTTGAGTTTAGTCACAAATAAGTAGGGTGATGTCATTCTTGTTTAATATAAGTCGAATGTCCCAAAAATGGTGCCGCAAGGCTGTTTATACAAGAACAGACACCTTGAGTCATTTCCAACGGTTGACGAGCACAGCCTTAAAATCTTCTCTCCTAAAGTGACATAAGGCCGCTTCAGCAAAGGCAGGATTTTTGTATTTTAAACTGAAAAGTTTTAAAAAAAAAACGCATTGGTTTTTCTCTTTTAGAAAAAAATAAGTCATTGAATCACTTAAATAAATGTGCAGGATGAGCACGAATGAAATTGAACCTTTCGAAGTCCTTAATGAGATCCCCTTGAATCTCCATATGTGGTGGGATGATCTGGGAAAAGGTAGTTGGTAAACAGTGACAAGAGTTTGGGAGGCCTCGTCCAATTATTAAACATCAAGCCAAGGTCGGACATAATTGAACCCTTAATACTATTTTGGGACCCAACTTGCAATGCGTTATGTTTCTCAGACTTCGAGCTCACACCGACATTGGAAGAATTGTCGGGTATGTGGGTATAAATGGAAATATCAGAAGTCAATATCCTCTGTTACCGAGACCGGTGTCCCTTCACATATTCCTAAATTTTATAAACATTAGTCATGATGTCCAAGACAAAAATCTAGTCGAAGGGTACTACACACTTCAGTTTCTGTATCTTCGATATGGTAAACCTCGTGGTTTTGAAGAACCGAACACCGGTATAAATCATGCTGGATACAAAGATAAGTGGGAGGCAAGATGGATTCTAGCTTTTATGGTGGCCTTTATGGGTGTTGTAGTTTTCCTACGAAAGGAAATCAATATAGAGATAGGTCGAGAGGGAATGATCGATGTGGCAATAAAAAAGGCTAACAACACTGTGGTTCCTTTAATCGTGTTGGAAATATACCAAGCCTTGACCATTTGTCGGGAAGGAGGAAACCTTTTCCAAGGTTGCAATCTGTTGCTCTAGTTATGGATGCAAGAACACCTCTGTCAGCGAGCAAGATACATTAATTATGGTTTGACCGGTCTAAACTGCATTGAATAATTTGGAAACCGGGTAGCGGGCTTTGAATTCTCTACAGGTACGGAAACTTGGCTTGCACATATGAGGGACCTGACTGTTGGTAAAATTGAATGGGTATTTTTGATGGCTCACTGCCACTAAAGCAATATTTACAACAACTGAAGCGTCTTATACCCTCTTAATGAGCGTTCGAAGCATCCAACCTTATGCTCCCTACAAGGTGCTGTGTCAACTAGGAAGATTCCAAACCATCCACAATGACGATGATCTGAGTAAGCATGCCATTGAGTTCGGTCCAAAAGTTTTGTTTCCGGAAGGAAACATTTGCTAAATGTGGAATGAATGTAGATTTCTAGAACGCAAGACCATAGTGCGAGACTGAGCCAGATTTGAAGTGGACCCCAAATATGTTGAATGGTTTGGAAAGAGATATTAAATTCCTGAAAGACCCGCGAAAAGACCACATATCCAACAATTCTCTGTTGAGGCCCAACCATAATGGGACTGCTGACTAAAGAAAATGAATACAAGGCCAAGATAAGTAAATTTGAAAGGAAAGTCATGGAGCTTCAATTTGAAAATTGTGTTCAAGCCGCCACAGATGAAGGAGAAAAGAAGAAACTAGCCCAAGAAAATGAGGCACCCAAAGCTCAGATCAGAATGATGAAAACAGCCATCGACAACCCAGAAAGAAGTCGGGCCAATGAAATGCTTATAAGTGGGCTAAGAAAGAAAGTCCTCGAATACCAAGAAGACTTGGAAAAATCCGAATCCAGTCAGGTAAAGCTACAGGAACAGTGGACAAAGAAAGAGGAAGAGCAGGCAGGGTTTTTGCAACAAATTAAAAGAAACTATGAAGGGACTATCACCAGTCTAAGAAGAAAAATGATTAATCTTGAGGATGAAGCACCCAAATGGGCTAAAAAGTATTAAGGCTGATAGGGAACATTGTTATAAGTTGATGGCCCAAATGGATAAAGACATGCAACAATTTCAAAATCAGCACTTTCATGACTCTCAAGTGTTGGAAGCTTGAAACCAGCAGATAGGGTGATTACTTCAGGAAAATGGTAGGATTAGATAGAGGAGCAGAACCATCACTGATATATCACCATGAAATGCGAAGCGTGCGAGGATATGAATCGAACCACATTGTTTGTTGCAGTAATGATTTTCGTCCGTCAAGTAATGCCTAATTTGGAGCAACTACAAGGGGGTCTCGAACATAAGCCCGCGGCGAGGCTGAATTATTCCCAGCGGGCACCATTTATGGAAGCTTTAATGTATTCTTGACGTTTCAAGCATTGAGTCTGTATTATGTTTCATTTTGAGTCTGTATTTCCATGAAAATTATCAATTTAGCATCTTTGTAATAGAAGTTTTATTATGGAAATTTAGAAATCCTCTAAAAGTGTTCCTTATTTTTGCATTTGTTTTCAAAGAACTACGCTTGGTCTGATTCATGAGGGGTCATGATACGTAGTCAATCTCCGTAAGACTGGACCATATCCTTAAAATAAAAGAAAGAAAAGTTAAAAAAAGGGGGAATTGATACAAAGAGAGGGAAAATAAGAAAACCAAGAGAAAATCATGGCAAAAGCAAAGGCAAGAAAAGAGGGGGAAAAGAAAAATGAAAAGAGAGTGCAAAATAAAAGAATGAAATAGGAAGGCACCAGAAAGAAGCCGGGATGAAGCATGCAGCCGTTGCAAGACATGTAGATACCCGTTTAACTACATATGTGCATCAAACCACAACGAGCGATCACCTGTTTGTTATCTGTCTCAAACTAACTGTTTGCTGCTTGTAACATCCAATCCAAGATTTTTATGAACGGTGGTTGGTTTTTGTTTTAACTTGGCTTCACATCTATACTTCACCAGATCAAAAGGAAGCATCGGAATGTTTTCAGAAATTACTCTGCCAGTAATTTCCTCTCACTGACGAGAGCCCAATCTCGAGCATCCCAGCAACAAAATCAGCAAATGCCGAGGAAAATAGGCTATTACGTCTCTGCATGATGGAGATATGGGGCGCATGGTCATATGGAAAAGATCCACCTAGTGCAATTCCCAGATTTCTTGAGCTTTTCCCTAGAATGGGTGGAAATTCCACTGTCCCAATCGGTCACCCCAGTATCGCACTAGGACACCCAACCATCTCGGCTCATTTTATGGGAACACCCTCAGAGGTTCGCCCCAAGGTTTTCATATCCAATGCAGTCCCAACCATCTTTACCGACCACCAAGCTCAGCTACAACACAACATGTATTGCTTAGGCCCACTTTTGATCCTTCAACCTTTACATTCCAAACATTCACCCCCAAATGGAGCATTTTCAGTACCCCGCCTATTCTTATTCGTAGCGATATCCATTTGAGTGCACAATAGGACAGGAAAAGACTCCCAAAAGTCCGAAACAACAAAGAAATGACAAAGAGGATGAGAAGCCTGGAGCAAAGCCTCAAAAACATGTATGGGCAGAGTGGGAAGAAAAGTGTGTCCTATACTAATTTGTGCATGTTCTCTCACGTGCATTTGACTATGGGATTCAAAACTGTGAAGCTTGCAAAATACGATTTGCACGTTTATCCTATTTCTCACCTTAAAAATACTGAAATCAATTGCACGGAGCTGGAGGAAAGGAAGAATTGCTCATGGCTTACTTTGGGGAAAGTTTGGTGGGTATCGATTTTGAGAGGTACATGGATAAGGATATTTCTTGATGGCACATCTGGGACGATCTTGCAAGTGACTTTGTTTGACAAATCCAATACAATATAGACATTACTCGAGACCGGAAGTCAGTGGGAAATCTAAAGAAGAAGCCCTAGGAAAGTTTTCGGGAGTATGCGATAAAATGGCGTGAATATGCATCAAGGGTAAAACCTCAAATGGATGAAGTGGAAATGGTCATGGTATTTCTTCAAGCTCAGGAAGTTGATTATTTCCAGAATATAATGTCAGCTATGGGCAAACCATTCGTAGAGGCTATTAAAATTTGTGAAATAGTTGAGAATGGACTGAATACAGGTAGACTTGTGAGCCAATCAGCTATTAGAGCAACCTCCCAAGCTATCCAAGGCGGGTCTGGAGGAGTGGCCAAAGGTAAGATAGATGAAACAGCCATGCCGGCCTCAGGCGCAAGAAGACAACGCGATCCTAGAACCATGTTCTCAGAAAGATCCCCTTAGCATTATTACCCTAATCAAGACATGTCATATGTTCCTCTTACGTATGCGATCATGAATTCTCAACCTTTTTTTACCACCGCAACAACATGCCAATAGAAACCAAGCTCCATTTCCAAGAAATCAGCCTCCTCCATAAGATAACTATAATCCCCGTCCTCCACAAAATAATTTTCATCCTCGTGAGGCACCTAGGAGGCAAAATTTTACTCTAATTTGTCAGTCTTACTCCAATCTATTTTCAAAATTTTTCCAAATGGGTCTGTGCAACCGAATCCTAAAACGAGGCAAAACCCAGCATCGCCCGCTTATAGAGATGTGCCAGATGTGCCTATTATTCCGGAGCAGAAGGGCACGATACAGATGATTGTTGGACCCTAAAAAGAGCAGTGGAGAAATTGATAGAGCAAGCAAAAATAGTGCTACAGGATGAGGATGTCCCCAACGTGACTAATAATCCATTGCCAACCCATAACAACGAGCCAGTGATTGGGATGATTTGTGAAGATAAAGAATTTGATCTGGCACTAAAGGCCACAATTGCTATCACGAATGCAGAGAGAAAGCCAAAAAGTCCCCTGAAGCAAGATAAAGGGGAAAAGAAGAACAAAGTCACCAAGACAGAACAAGAAAAGAAAGTTTAAATAGGAACAGAGGTAATGCCTCCTAAAGATGGGATTCTCTATGTCCCACGAGGCCATAAAGTAAAGCAGCTGACTTTGAGCCCTCCGAAGAGGTTTGAACCAAAGAAGGCAACCTAAATGTACGTGACCAAGGGAGCTTATAGGGTACGGGGTCCAATTAATCCACCAAGGATTATTGAGCTCATGGTTATTGGCCGCGCGCCACAGAGGCCCATGACGGACCCTATTGCAGTACTGTGGAATTATAATAAAAGAATGGTTACGCACAAGGGAAAAGAGATCTCGGGGGAGCTTCAAGAAAACCATCTTGTTGAGAACTACTCCAGGAATAAGTAAACAACGCCACTACAAAGCATTTCTCATCTAAGAAACCTATAAGTCCCGAAGAGGCAGAAGCTTTCTTTCAGAAAATGAAGATGGTGGACTATGAAGTGGTTGATCAACTGTGAAAGTATCCTGAACAAGTGTCCTTGCAGTCATTACTTATGAAGTCTCCCGAACACCAGAAGGTTTTAATGAAGACCCTGAATGAAGCCTATGTGCCAGCTAATACTTTGGTGGAGCAGTTAGAAAGAATAGCGGAAAGATTCTTTGCTATCAATCAAATTTCATTAGGCAAAAACGACTTGCCCCGGAATGGGGCTGCTCATAACATAGCTTTGCACTTAACTTTCAAATATGAGAGATACTATAGGAAGATGGTCATGGTAGAAGGAGGTTTGGGGGTAGATATATGACAACTCTCTACACTCCAGCATATGGAAATTGGGACTGGAAAGATTCATCCCAACAATATCTGTGTGCAAGATTTCGATGATATAAAAAGGGACACAATTGGAGAAAATTATTTGATTCTTACCATAAGCCCAGTAGACTTTGAGGTAACCTTCCAAGTGCTCGACATGGACACGTCCTATAATTTTCTTTTGGGAAGGCCTTGGATCCAAGCAGTAGGAGTTTTACCCGCTACTCTCCATTAAATGGTGAAAATTGAACATGAAGATCAGGAGATCCTCGAATAGGACGAACAATCAATCTATCAGAACTCGTCCATTCCGGTCTTCAAGTAATGGAAGGTAACGAGCACATAATTTACCAAGCCTTTGAAGTTGTGGTGGCGATCAATTTGAAGAAGGAAACTCTTACCCCCAACCCTTCTTATCCAATGCATCGATTATGGTAGCCACGGAAACAATCAATCATGGTTTCAAGCCCGGAAAGGGATTCAGAAAAGCTTTGCAAGAAATATCTGAGCCAGTAACTCTGCCCACCACTGAGAAGTTATTTGGGCTAAGCTTCCACCTAAAGCTACATGATATAACCTGGGCAAATGATAGAAAGCATGATGGGTGGGTTCTACCTCAACCACTACCACATTTGTATGAGACATTGTAAGGCCAAAGTACAGTGAAGAAGAAGAGGATGAGGCCTTTATGGCCGAAGAAATTGAAGAAATATGTAGGGCAACGAGATATATGCTATATGAAACCTATATGGTTCATCCAGGAGAGGGCACAATAACTGCCGAGGTGCTGTACATGGAAACAAACGCCAAGCTGCAAAGTTTGAAGGCTACGCCATTTTCGATTAGGCGGGAGTCCTGGTAGACCTGTCCTTCTACTTTTTCTACATCCCAAGTTATTCAAGGGTGTAAATTGGATGTACTCTTTTGTTTTTTTTTAAATTTCCAAATGTAAACCATGTTATCTTCAAATTCCAAGAAATGAAATTAATATTTCATCATTCATTTTTCTTTAGACTTTCAGATATTACTATTTTTCTCTTTCATTTCTTCTTTTCAATTCTAATAACGCGGCTTTAAATAACATGACATGCTTGTGGACTTCATGCCCATATCCAAACACACTGTCTAATTGCAATATAATGAACCAAGAATTGGAAATAAATCAAGAATTAGAAAATTTTGAGAATAAACCTATGCAAGACTTGAATGATAATGAGCCGATTAACTTGGGAACCTCTGAAGAAATTCGGGAAACCAAGATAAGCATCCATACAGACGAGAAAACCAGGGGTTCCATAATCCAACTTCTATTTGAGTTTAAAGAGGTGTTTTCCTGGTCGTATGATGACATGCCGCGACTAAGCGTTTGTCTCGTAGTGCATAAATTACCAACTTATCCTGAGCTCCACCAATCCAGCAAAAATAGAAGATTTATTAAAATAATGTCACTGATAAAATCAAAAGGAGATCTTGAAGCAGTTGGGAGTAGGAGTGATCCGAGTGGTCCGGTACACCACAAGGCTAGCTAAAATATTTCTAGTGCCAAAGAAAGATCGAAAAACCCGAGTCTGCATGGACTATTGAGATTTGAAAAAAGCAAGCCCCAAAGACAACTTCCCCTTGCCCAATATCTACGTCCTTGTTGATAACTCCGCCAAACATGCGATACAACCTTTCGTGGATTGTTACGGAGGACATCAATAGGTGTTGATGGATAAAGAGGACGTAGAGAAAACAACCTTCACCAAACCTTGGGGAACCTACTGGTACACAGTCATGCCTTTCGGACTGAAAAATGTCGGGACAACCTATATAAGAGCCATCACTACCATCTTCCATGATATGATGCATCAAGAAATAGAAGTGTATGTGGGAGATGTAATGGCCAAGTCTAAAACTCAGGATGACCATGTGCGGGATTTGAGGAAGTTCTTCGAACGGTTGCTTAGATATGATTTGATACTGAACCCGGCCAAAGGTGCTTTCAGTGTCCCGTTTGGAAAACTTCTGGGATTTATAGTCACCCGGAGAGGTATTGATTTAGACCCGATGAAGATAAAGTCTATTCGAGATTTACCTCATACAAAGACCAAATATGACGTAATGAGCTAATTGTGGAGGTTGAATTATATTAGTCGGTTCATCGCTCAGCTGACTTCCACATGTGAGCCCCTATTCAAATTCTAAATAAAGATGCAGCGGTCAAATGGACAGGTGAATGTCAAGAGGCTCTCAATAAGATTAAAGATTATTTGTCAAACTTACTGATTTTTGTTCCACCTAAGCTAGGGAGGCCCTTGTTTCTGTACCTAATATTCTTGGAAAGTTCTCGGGCAACACGATATTACTGGAAAGAAAGAGCAGGCAATATACTACTTGAGCAAGAAGTTTACTAGCTGTGAGGCCAAGTACACTTTGTTGGAAAGAACTTGCTATGCATTATCTTGGGTTGCTAAAAAACGGAGGCATTATCTGCAGGCCTACACCACTTCCTCATAACCAGGTTGGATCCATTGAAGTACAAATTTTAAAAAGCCAATTCCTACGGGGAGAAAAGCAAAATTGCAGATCCTGCTCCCCGAGTTTGACATAGTTTATATCACTCGCACAACAATGAAGGACCAGGCATTAGCGGATCATTTAGTCGAAAACCAGATTTATGATGAGTACCAACCTCAGAACCTTATTTCCCAGATGAAGAGATGAATACAGTTGAGGCAATATCTGAAGATACCGCTGCTTGGAAGATGTTCTTTGATAGAGAGGTAAACGCAAAAGGTGTGGGAATTGGGGAATCTTAATTTCACCAACCGGTCAGCACTATCCAACCATAACTCGGCTTCGGTTCTTCTGCATGAGCAATATAGCCGAGTACGAAACTTGCATCATGGGCATGAACATGGAAGTCGACCGAAATATGGAAGAGTTGTTGATTATGGGGGCCTCAATTCTAATCATCCAGCAAGCCCAAGGAGAATGAAAAACTCGAGATGTCAAGCTTTTCCTTTACCGGAAACATGTGGAAGATCATAGCAAGTAGTTCAAGACGATAGAGTTCAGATACATCCCTCGATGTCACAATAAACTAGCCGATGCACTCGCCACTTTGGCCTCGATGTTGCCCTACCCAGGAAATGCCCATATTGATCCCTTGGAAATCCAAATTAGGGAAAGGTATGGGTACTGTAATGCGGCTGAGGCAGAAACAAACATCCAACCATGGTACCCTCATATCAAGATGTTTCTAAAAAACCAAGAATATCCCGGGCAAGCAACTAGGGACCAAAAGAGAACCATCAAATGGCAAGCAAGTGGTTTCTTTTTAATCGGTGAGTTTTTGTATAAAAGGACCACGGACCTTAGTTTGCTAAGATATGTTGACGCCGAAGGGGCTGGAAGGATCATGAATGAAGTACACACCAGAGTATGCAGACCGCACATGAATCGGTATGTGCTAGCAAAGAAAATCATCTGAGTAGGATATTATTGGATAACCATGGAAAAGGACTGTTTTAGCTTTGTTCAGAAATGCCATACGAGTCAGGTGCACGGTGATTTGATTCATGCACCTCCCACAGAACTCCATCCAATGTCGGTACCTTGGCCATTCGTAACTTGGGCAATGTCATTGGGATAATCGAGCCGAAAGCCTCAAATGGGCACAGATTCATACTGGTCGCCATTGATTACTTCACAAAGTGGGTCAAAGCCATACTCTTAAATTAGTTACTAAGAAAGTAGTGGTCGATTTTGTGCATTCCAATCTTACTATTTTGGCATTCCCACAACAATCAATAGAGATAATGCTGCAAATTTAAACAGTCGACTGATCGGAGAGATATGCGAACGATTTAAGATAACGCATAGGAAATCTACTCCTTTTGGCCCAAGGCTAATGGTGCCGTCGAAGCAGCAAATAAATACATCAAGAAGATCTTGAGTAAGATGATTCAGAGCTCCAGAAAATGGCATGAAAAAGTTCTTTTCACAATATTAGGATATCGCACTATAGTGCACACGTCAGTAGGAGCGACCCCATACCTCTTAGTCTGTGGAACTGAGGTTGTGATACCCGCGAAGGTGGAAATCCTTTCTCTCCGGATAATTGTTTAAGTAGATATTGATGACACTGAATGGTTAAGACTCGTTTGGAACAACTAACCTTAATTGATGAAAAACGAATGGTTGTGGTCTACCACAGGCAGTTCTATCAACAAAGAGCGGCTCGTGCTTATAACAAGAAAGTACGGCCCAAGAAATTTTGAGGTGGGACAACTTGTGTTAAGGAAAATTCTTCCTTACCACCAGGAAGCAAAAAGAAAATTTTCATCCAAGTTTGAAAGTCTCGTACATCATCATAAAGATATTACCGAAAGGAGCATCGCATCTGAGGGACATAGAGGGAGATGATCTCGAAGCTGTCGTGAATGCACACGCAGTAAAAAGGTACTATGTTTAGGCTCCCTGTAACAATGATTCTGTCTAGTTGAGATGACGAAGGCTTTCATTCCTGCTATACAAGCACTATGAATCCTTTTGTAAACCTATTCGAGCCGGTTACTCTTCCTTGATTACCCTCTTTAAAACCTGGAACTGTTGTCAAAAAAACAAAGAGAAAACCAAAGACAAATGTTTTTTTCCTAAACTACGTCAAACTTGATTCCTAAAGAATACACAGGCAGCCTGTTTTTGGGGTTCAGTCACACCAAAACAAAAATCCCAATTCCTCAAAAAGTGAAACTGGGCAGATGATATAATGGCTGAGCCATGCGCCTACTAAGATTGTTCTAAAGTTGTAATTCCATCCAAAATTCTTTTTACCCATAAAAACCTTGCAAAAGTCCTTCCAATCAATTGTCAAAGGCGTGGGAATTGATAAACATTATTGTTGGAATTAGTCCAAATTCAGAAAAATAAAATGAGATAGTCTTATCAGTGAAAACCCATGGTTCCATAAAATGACTATGAGCAGGTAAATTGAAAATGAGAGAGTTTGTTTAGTGAAAACTCTAAAAGAGAACTATCGGGCTACGGGGAGAAGAGAAATGAGAGAATTCAATTGGTGAAAACCCGCAAAGGGCGCCGTCAGCCCAAAAGAAGATACCTCCCACCATTGAAAGAGTCCTGGCAAGGTTCCCTAGTTCATAAATACGAGTCAATGAGTTTATGAGAAGTTGGGAAATTTTGTGTAAGACGGGCATCCAGTCCAAAAGGCATGTCATGTCTATTTGAAGCTTGTATGCATCCCCCAAATAAGTCTCTCGTTTCCCCTGAAAGGGACGATTCTATTTTCATGCTCTTGCTCTCTGTTTATCTTTTCATTGAATCCCTTTCGATCTAACTTTTTTTTCGAAACTATTACAAAGAAAAGGTGGCAGGAGTGATCTACAGGGCTCTGCCTAGTAAGAAATAAGGAAAGATGCCCAGCGGGTGCATTAAGTCAATTGCGAATGACCATTGATTGTTGATGCTTTTAAAACAAAGATATTAAAAGGGAAAGAATGTCCCAAGACAAAGGTTCTAAGGGAATAATAAAGTGAAAGGCTGGAGCCCCATGCGAGCGAGATGTCATGAAATCCTGAAGGTTGCGGCCCTCGATTTGAAAGAGAGAATAATCTCCAAAACTAGCAAGCATCAGAGGTTCTCGACAGAAGTTGGGCCAGAATAAAGCAATCAAGGCCACAAAACAAACCACCGTTTCAAACTAAAAATTGTTCTTTGTTTGAAAATTAAAACAGGTGTGATCCAAGAAATCGTGCAAAAAGAAATTGCAGCCAAACGAAAAATGTGCAAGTGCTGAAATAGCTCTGCAACAAATAATCAATGCAAAAGGGAAGTTTCCTCCAAGTTCTTTCCTACATCTTATATAAATGAGAAAAAAGGAAAAGAAAGAAGAAAATAAAAAATAGGATAGTTTAGAATTCCTAATACCAACCCGATACCTTTTGCCAATATTAGGGCTCAAATCCCTGAGTTGAAGTTTTTCACCTTTTAGCTAACATTAGGGCTCCAATCCCTGAGTTGTGCTTTTTAGACATAGGGCCTACATTCCCTAGTCGCCTTTAGCCAACATTAGGGCTCATATCCCTGAGTTGAGTTTTTACCTCTTAGCCAACATTAGGGCTCCAATCCCTAGGTTGCGCCTTTTAGACATAAATCCTCCATTCCCTAGTCGGTTTTTGCCAATATTAGGGCTCCAATCCCTAAATTGAGATTTTTACCCTTTAGCCAACATTAGGGCTCCAATCCCTAAGTTGTGCCTTTTAGACATAGGGCCTCCGTTTCCTAGTCGCCTTTAGCCAACATTCGTGCTCTAATCTCTAAGTTGAGCCTTCTCCCTTTTAGCCAACATTAGGGCATCAATCTCTGAGTTGTGCCTTTTAGACAAAGGGCCTCCATTCCCTAGTCGCCTTTTGCCAATATTAGAGCTCCAATCCCTAAGTCGAGCTTCTTTACCGTTTAACCAACATTAGGTCTCCAATCCCTGAGTTGCACCTTTTTAGACATACGACCTCCATTCCCTAGTCGCCTTTAGCCAACATTAAAGCTCAAATACCTGAGTTGAGGTTTTTACCTTTAAGCCAACATTAGGGCTACAATCCCTGAGTTGCGCCTTTAGGACATAGGGTCTTCATTCCCTAGTCTCTTTTAGCCAATATCTCGGCTCCATTCCCTGAGTTGAGGTTTTTACTACTTAGCCAACATTAGGGCTCCAATCCCTGGGTTGCGCCTTCTAGACATAGGGCCTCTATTCCTTAGTCGATTTTAGCTCACATTAGGGCTCCGATCCCTGAGTTGTGCTTTTTGCCTCTTAGCCAACATTAGGGCTCCATCCTTGGGTTGCGCCTTCTAGATATAGGGCCTTCATTACCTAGTCGCCTTTTGCCAACATTAGGGCCCTAATACTTGAGTTGAGCTTTTTACCTTTTAGCCAATATTAGGGCTCCAATCCCTGAGTTGTGCCTCTTAGACATAGGGCCTCTATTCCCTAGACGCATTTTTCCAATATTAGGGCTCCAATCCTTGGATTGAGCTTTTTACTCCTTCTGCCAACACTAGGGCTCCAATCCCTGAGTTGTGCTTTTTTAAACATAGGGCCTCCATTCCCTAGTCACTTTTAGCAATCATTAGGGCTACAATCCCTGAGTTGTTCTTTTTACCTTTTAGCCAACATTAAGGCTCCAATCCCTGAGTTGCGCCTTTTAGACATAGGGCCTCCATTCCCAAGTTGTCTTTTGCAAATATTAGGGCTCCAATTCCTGAATTGAGCTTTTTAACTTTTAACCAACATTAGGGCTCCAATCCCTGAGTTGCGCCTTTCAGACATAGGGCTTCCATTCCCTAGTCACCTTTTGCCAACATTTGGGCTCCAATCCCTGAGTTGACATTTTAGCAATAGGTCTCCACCTCCAATTTGTTCTATCATATACAAATACAATTCTTGAAAATGAAAACAAAGAGATAATGAGTTCAGAACTTTATTACAAATAACTCACGAAATATTCCTATAGAATTTATTAAAATAAGGATTTTTTTTTCTTTTATCATTTGAATTTTAGGGAATTAATTGCGTGATATTTGCGCATATTTTTAATTGATTTAACTCATTAAAAATACAAAAATAGCATACTTGAATTAAGAACCTCATTTTAACATTTTTTATTAGTTGATTAACATCACAAAAATCAAGAGAAAATAACAAAATAGTCCCGTAGCATTGTTTTACCTATAGTTTTGAAGTTGAATTGACATATTCAAGCAATAAGCAATTAATTATTTTGTAAAAAAAACCAAAAATAGGTTGAAATTGCTATTTTAGTTTTAATTTTTGATTTTTTTCCTTTAATTTTGTTTTGAAAATAATTATATAAGATTGGTTTACACTTTATAGGTAAAACTGAAATTTTGTCAATTAATATGGGATTTTTATAATTTTTGAAAATAAAAATGAAAGAAAAAATGATAAAAAGAAAATAGAAGAAAGATGAAAACTTGAAGACCCAAATTTGAGCCATTTCTTAAAAAAATTCCCAGCACATAAGACCCCAAACTGGTTTAAAATACCCAAAACCCACCCCAAAAACCGTCCCCAACCCGGTCCAATCACGCTCAGCCCCAAAATGACGTCGTTTATAGCCAATCAATCAGGGTCGTTTATTTTTTCCAATCAAACTGTCGAGAAGATAGGATTGTTTGATATAAATATGTCCAGATGATCCCCGCACCCCAGAATAACCTCGTACCCTGTCTCTAATAAAACCCTAACGCCACCTCATTCCGCCATGTGCCGCAGGCCGAAAATTGCCACCAGTGTTCCAAACCCCACCAAAACAACACCACCTCTTCCCCTCAACCTCCTATATCCGTATCCATGAGTTGTTTCCCTCAAATCCTTCCCCATCAGCTCGAATTAGCCGAAAGTTTTAACTACAACCCTTTTGACCCCAAAATTACACCATAGAACCGCCTCCACCCCCTATCTCCAAATCCTTAACCCAAACCTCTCGAATATCGCCCCCAATCTCGTCAAATCATGAATTTAAGAACACGGCGTGAAGCCTCAAAAGTTCAATATGTCAATCTTGGCTCACATGGCCACCTAAACATGTTCCTCTGAAGTTTGAAGATTATTTGAGCATGAGAGTGGTGTTGTTTGCTTGTTCTTGCAAAGAACAATTAAATAACACAATTCTTTGTTTAAACCACTGTTCCAGTTAGATTTCAAATCATAATTTGGTACGTTCTACTTCTTCCTTGTATTCTCCTTCATTACTTCACCTCCCTCCTCATCCTTTTTTTGGGTTTGGTCAATTTTTGCTTAGGTTTGTTTTTAAAATCAAGTCTATCTTTTGTTCGTATTGCCTTATTGTTTTCTCCTTCATTTGATTATCTGAGGTCCCTAGTCTGCTTTGTTCTATTTGCCCAAGTATTTACATTAATAACATAATTATGGTTTCATCATGAGTTTAGCCAATTAGCGAATGAAATTAGGTCCCTTATTTAATTAAAACACTTTTATGTAATGGGATTGGATGGTTCATTCATTTTGCTTTATTTGACTATATTTAAACGGTTCCTAGATTCTTTGTTTAGGAAAATTTTGGGTCAGTGGTTCAATAAGTGTCTGCACGTAAAAAGACCCAAATAGGGATTCGATTTGGATTTCTCCAGACCCATTATGTTGGGTCAATAAGACCCAATTACTTCAAATGGAAAATACCCAGGTTTGAAAGGGCAATGTGGGGAACACTTAGGGAATCTTTGCATGACTAGGATATTAGACTTCTAGTAGGGGTTATTGGCTAATTCAAGCTTTTAAACTTGGTCAACAACTCAAAAATTGAGCGATTGAATGCAAACTAATTTCAGCATAGATGTGCTAGTCCTTGCCTATAAAGGCACTGTAACCTTAGGCTAAAAAGGGGATAAGATAATAAAAAAAAAGATACAAAAATCAAAACGGCTGCATGTTTTACTGTTTCATTAGATTTCTTCAGTAATTTTAATTCATTCATGTCCTGAAACAATTTTGAATCATCTGATTTTGGAAATGGATTAGAGTTGGGATTTTGAAAATTTTGGTTCAAACTTTCTGGTTGGGTTTCCTGTTTTATTGAGTTCCTGGGAGCTGGTTTTGTTGTTTTGACAATTGAGTCTGGGCATAGCTAACTCTGTTTCTTCCTGTTTGCAATCATTGCAACTGCTTATTGCTCCTTACCTATTTTTCTTTGTGCGCAATCTGGGTACAACCTTTGTAACCATGCTGATTGTGAAATAAAAATTGGAGAAATGAACCGATATAAAGATTTTGAAGCATGACAAGCTTTTTTTAGTTTGTTTCATAACTTGTTTTTTTGCTTAGTATGACCCTTTGTCTAATCTAGGTTAATATAATTTGTTTGTAACTATTATCAGAAAAGATTTATATGTTCGCTTTAGTTGAACCCCTCCTTAATTTCCTCAATTTGTGAATGCTCTGGTTCACTAAAGAATTATGTGGTTGTTAGTTTCAATGGAATAGCTTAGCTTGAAATCCATGTTAGCTGAAGGTATTATTAGGTTCTATAACTTATTCCATGTGTGCTGACTTGGTATTTCTCTAGTAGTTTGGTTAATCTGTACTAATTAAACTTCTGTTGTTCACAAGGCATGTAATTCATTTAGAGTTTAGGTTATGGTAGTACTGATTCCTTTCAAGTGTTTTAAGGTTTTCTATCATGTTTTAAATGCTAGTTCGAATTTTAGGTTTGGAATATTATGTGAGCAGGAAATGATTGTAGGATTAATATGTGTGTTTATAGCAATGCTAATTCGGCAGGTGCTTAAAAAGGGTGTTATTTAAATCATGTGTATGTTTCGACATTTAGCTTCAATGGTTTTTGGTTTGGGGGCATCTGACTAGAATTTGGAAATCTGCAAAAAAAAATTGCGTGCATACTTTCTCCAAGTTTAAGTGTGTTAATGTGTGTCAAGGCAGTTAAAATCGGAAGCTCGGTCATTAATTTCATGTTAATATGTGGGTACCAATTCTGTTTGTATTACTATGTCTCAACTTGGGCCATTTGGACGGACCCAACATTGGTCCAATAGCATGGCAAACAAGCCCGATATTGTTTATACTTGTGTTGTCTCTTAGAACTGATTAATTTCGTAGTATTGGGCTTACAGGGGTTTGACATTGAGTCCCATGTTAAAGCCTGTTGAAGCTTCGAATCCGGGCCTAATCTTAGGCCCAAGATTGACCAATCCTTTTCCCATGTGAGCCCTTAATTAATCACTTAGGACTTCAATTATATTTAGTTTTAATTAATTAAATCATTTAATAATTTAAGGTGTGCCATATACAAAGGAAATCCTTTAATTTAGGGCCCTCATTTAATTAATTTTGATCCTTAGACTTTCGGACGCGCCATTTAGCGAATTTTCATAGCCTCCCACAAAGTTAACGATGCGTTAGTTGCTTTAGGCGTGTTATTTAATAAAATTACCTTCATAAACTCGGGTTTGCATTTTATGTGACCCTAATCCAAATCCCAAAATATTGAATAAATGTGTTCTATGGATCCGAGTGCATTTCATGTGACGAGATCCGAAGGCACGATTTAAACGGCGTTCAACATTCCTTAAAAATTAATAAAATGTGGGAAATAATTTTAAAATTGCACTATAGGATTACTATGTTTTAAAATCAGACATTAGGCCAATAATGATAGTTGAAGCGACATTAGGCCTAACACCTTCCCTCGGGTCAACAGAATTCCTTAGTCAGAATTTCTGGTTCACAGACTTCAATTGGAACATCGAAAAATTTCCTTGATTTGGGATTCAAGATAAACCGATTACTTGGGACACCAAAAGCCAAATCTATCCGAAGTTGCGACTCTAATAAATAAATATTCCCATTTCGAATAACGTCACTTAATTTGGAAAAATTCCCTTATACATTATCCTTTGGGATAGGTATGTAAAATAGGAAGTGCGACAATGTGTTCCCTAGACGGGTTCACAACATCTTGTGTTTCCACCTCGGCCTCATTAATATCTATCCTTACTTCATAGCTCGCATTGGTCTCAACCACATCTTCAACAATCAAAGGTACATTGTCATCATGCAACTCTACATCATCTTCCACAACTTGCTTTTCTCTCGGTCGCTGCCAACTTGACGCTATACTATGGTAGGAAGAGCGGGTCGCAATAGATTTTACCCGAATAGAGGTGAGGATCGATTCACTCAAAGAGCTAGTAGTGGAATTGGATTTTCTGTCTAGTCTAGAGATGTGTTTGTACTCCAAATGTCACTTCAAACATATTGGGTTTTTTGAATAATAACTACTTTTGTAAAACTAATGATTATCAATAAATTAAGCTACGAGAATATTGGTAAGTTTAAACTAATGGGGAAAAGGGCATTATGGTCGTGACATCACCTAGGTGGCTAATTGACAGGTAGATGTTACTAGGATTCGATTTACATATTTGGGGTTTATGCTATAACCATTGCTAAATTTTACCCACTCTCACACCTCTCGGTAGAAAGAGTGATTTTGTCCAATTGACTCTCTCAAACCAAATGGGTAGGCAAATTAGACCAAACAACTAGGGTTCAAGTAAGGTAATTAATCTCTCGAGATTTAACCCGTTAATTGGGACTATCGTTTCTCATGAGTCCATCCCAATTCTGTGTTGGGTCACGTTTCGGGTGATAGACTCTCTTTCTCAAAAAGGGGTTAAACCCACAAAACTGGAATTAGTATTTGCAACAACCAATTCACAATTATAACATAAAATCAACCCAAATAACAATTACATGTAGTCAATCTAACAAAAGATGGCAACACCCATCAATTAACCACAATAGGGTTGAGCCACAACCCTAAATAATGGGTTTAGCTACTTATGCTAGATACAGAAATTAAAGAAATAAATGAAGAACTAAGCATATTAATTAATTTGTAAAATGAAATTACAAGATTCTATCGAAAAATTAAAGCTAAAGTGCCAAAAATGGCATCAATATTGAGCCTCATGAGCACAGCTCAGTCTGTCATACAAAAGATGACCTAAAAATGGTAAAATTTTCTATTTATTCTATGCTGGAACGACTGGAAAAAAATAACTCCGCGGTGTCAGTGTGAGCCGCACAAAATGGATTGCGGCCGCACTGGCTCGTGGACTTCAACATTTTGTTTTCTCTAGACTTGAGGTCCGCAAACCGCGTGGAAATGTAGCACCACCACAGAAAGAGTTGGCGCGGTCTTCACAAGAACAACTGCATTGCATTGAATTGGCCATTTCTCACCCTCTCTGAACCTCATATCTGCGGACCGCATAAAATAGTAGGCGGCCGCAGAGCCTTACTGCGGACCTCCAGAAACATACCGTGGCTATGAATCCTTAAGCCTGATTATACAACCTCTCTGAACCTCCTAGTGCATCCGCGACTGCTTTTGCGCGGTCCGCACTAGGCTTTCATTCCTTCAATTTACTTGGTATTTGATACTTGAGCATGTTTCACTCGTTTTTTAGCCGATCTTTGACATTTCATCACTAGTTTAATCAAACCTGCAATCAAGCACACTTTGTGAGAATTTTGGGACTATTTTGTAGCAATTTATAGTCAAAGGCAAGTAGGGGCATAAAACACGTTAAAATCCCGACTTATCACTGCCACGAGGTTCTTTGGAACATGGGCATTATTGAGACCAATGGGGTTGATTTCGCTACATTTCTCTTGTTTGGATTTTCCAAGACTTGGTTGACGAATTATTGTTTAGCTAGACCAACATGATCGCCGGCCTTCACCTGAGAGTAGTTCACATAGTTATTTCTGGAAAAGTTTCTCCCTATTACACAGTAGGAGGCCTATCAGAGGCATTTTGAGCGTCTCTAGCAGGGATCCATGACAGTCACCCAGTACGAGACTAGGTTTATTGATTTGGCTTGCCATGCTCTTATTACTTCGCATAGAAAGGGAGAGAGTGAGACGGTTTATTGATGGACTCGTCCAGTCGATTCGTCTCCAGATGGCCAGAGAGGTTGGGAGTTAGATATCTTTCCAGGAGGCGGCCAATATGGCCCGGAGGATTGAGATGGTATTGTCACAAGGGAGTGGTCATAGGGCAGACAAGAGACCCCGTCATTCAGGTAGATTCAATGGTGCCTCGTCTGGAGAAAAAGATTCGTATGATAGGGGTCATCTTTCTAGACCTTTCCAGTCAGCCCTCCAGGTTTCTCATGGTGCCTCAGGTGGCTGTGGTTCTCATGCGCACTATTCTTATCAGCAGCCCTTCAGTGCACCGCCAGCTCCTATCAGTGCACTACCACTTTAGAGTTTCCATGGTGGTCATTCAAGTCGACAAGGACAGCAGGCTCAGCTGCCTATGACTTGTTACACTTGTGGTGACACAGATCATACTGCCAGATTTTTCCCTCGAGCACTGAGCAGTTCTCAGCACCAGGGTTCTCATGCCATGGTTCAAGCACGAAGTGCACCACAGCTCGCCCAACGAGGTAGCGGTGGAGGTATAGGTGCTAGAGGTGGAGGTAGAGGTCATAGAGGTTAAGCTCAGACCGCCAGAGGTGGAGGCCAGGCAACAACATGCCATCCTAGAAAAGTACACCAGAGTGGTGGGGCCTAGCCCCGAAGTTATACTCTTCAGGCCAGGCCCGAGGCAAAGGCTTCAGATGCGGTTATTACAGGCACGGTTCTGTTTGTGATCGGGATGCTCTAGTGTTGTTTGATCAGGGTTCTACGTATTCGAATGTGTCATCTTATTTTACCCCGTACTTGGTCATGCCTAGTGATGCATTAGGTATTCCTGTTTTTGTGTCTACGCCAGTTAGTTGTTGTGGTCGATCGAGTCCATCATTCTTTTTTGTGGTGATTGGGGGTTTTAAGACTCGTGTAGATTTATTTATTTTAGACATGGTTGATTTCGACATTATTTTGGGAATGGACTGGTCATCACCTTATCACACTATCTTGGACTACCATGCCAAGACTGTGACCTTAACTTTACTGGGTATGCCTTGTTTGGAGTGGAGAGGACTCCTAGTCATCCTACCCCCAGTGTTATATCATATATGAAGGCTCGGAGTATGGTCAAGAAGGGGTGTTTGGTATATTTAGCCTATGTTCCTGATTCCAGTACTGAGGTTCCCTCAATTGATTTTGTGCCCGTTGTTCGTGAATTTCTTGATATTTTCTCTTCAGACTTGCTGATATGCCACCTGACAGGGATATTGACTTCTGCATCAATCTGGTTACAGGCACTCAGCCCATTTCTATCCCACCATATTGTATGGCATGTCAGAGTTGAAAGAGTTAAAGGAACAGTTGCATGATTTGCTTTAGATGGGTTTCATTAGACCTAGTGTCTCACCTTGGGGTGCGCCGGTGTTATTTGTCAAGAAGAAGGATGGGTCAATCAGAATATGTGTTGATTACCGGCAATTGAACGAGGTAACGACCAAGAATAAGTATCCATTGCCGAGGATTGATGATATGTTCGACCAAGTTGAGGGTGCCTGGGTATTTTCCAAGATTTACTTGCATGATTGTTTTGATTGATGATATATTGATATATTCCCACAGCGAGGAGGAGCACGAGCATCACATTAGAGTGGTTCTTCAAACTCTAAGGGATAGTTGGTTATATGCTAAGTTCTCAAAGTGTGTTTTCTTTTTGGGTTCAGTTGCATCTCTGGGTCATGTGTATCAGCAGAGGGTATTCAGGTGGATCCAAAGAAGATTGAGGCAATCAAGAACTGGCCTAGACCAGCATCAACTACAGACAATCGTCGTTTCTTAGGATTTATAGGCTACTATCAACGGTTTGTGGAGGGGTTTGCATCTATTGCAGCCCCGATGTCCAGATTGACCCAGAAGGGTGCCCAGTTCAGATAGTCGAATGAGTGTGAGACGACCTTTTAAAAGCTCAATGCAGCCCTGACTATGGCACCGATGTTCGTTTTGCCCAAAGGTTAAGGGCCTTAACAATCTATTATTATACTACTCATGTTGGGCTTGGAACAGTATTGATGTAGGATGACAAAGTTATTTCCTATGCTTCGAGGCATTTGAATATTCACGAGAACTATCAGGTTCATGATTTGGAGTTGGCATCCATAGTTCACGCACTGATGATTAGGAGGCATTATTTGTATGGAATGGTATGTATGGTGTTCACTGATCACAAAAGTCTCTAGTACTTGTTCAAGCAAAATGAGTTGAATTTGAGGCAGAGAAGGTAGTTGGAGATGCTGAAAAAATATGATATCACAATCTTATATCACCCGGGAAAGGCCAATATGGTGGCTGAAGCTTTGAGTAGGAAGTCAGCCAGTATGGGTAGTCTTGCTTATATTCCGGTAGGTGAGAGGCCACTTGCTTTGAATGTTAAGTATTTAGCTAATCAATTCGTGAGGCTGGATGTTTCTGAGCCCAGTCGTGTGTTGGCTTGCACGGTTGCCCAATCTTCATTATTGGAGCGTATCCACGATCGACAGTATGATGATCCCCATTTGTGTGTCCATAGGGATGTAGTGTAGCGCAGAGGTGCCAGGCAGTCTGTGGCAGTCTCCTATTCTTTTGAGAGGTTAGATGAGATCTATTTGGGAGATTGTTCACCTTCATAGTGTGCTTGTATCTAGCATTTCGGACCAGGGTACGCAGTTTACCTCGCACTTTTGGAGAGCAGTTCAACAATAGTTGGGTACACGGGTTGAGTTGAGCATAACAGTTTATCCCCAGACGGACGGTCTGTCCGAGCAGACCATTCAGATTTTGGAAGATATGCTCCGAGCTTGTGTTATTGACTTTGGAGGTTCGTGAGATCAGTTTTTGCCTTTAGCAGAGTTTTCCTACAACAACAGCTACAAGTCGAGCATCCAAATGGATCCTTATGAGGCATTATATGGTAGGCGATGTCGATCTCTGATCGGATGGTTTAAGCCGGGAGAGGCTCGGTTGTTGGGTACGGATCTGGTTCAAGAGGCCTTGGAAAAGGTCAGGATAATTCAAGATAGGCTTTGTTTAGATCTGTCCAAGAAAAAGAGCTATGCAGACTGCAAGGTTCGAGATGAGGCTTTTATGGTTGGTGAGCAGGTATTGCTCCGAGTGTCGCCTATGAAGAGCATAATGAGGTTGGGGAAGAAGGGAAAGCTTAGCCCTAGGTTCATTGGTCCTTTTGAGATTCTTGATCGAGTGGGAGAGGTGGCTTATAGACTTGCTTTACCACCGAGCTTATTTGTCGTACATCCAGTGTTTCATGTGCCCATTCTTCGGAGGTATCAAGGA
Source organism: Nicotiana benthamiana (assembly GCA_034376525.1). Classification (NCBI taxonomy): domain Eukaryota; kingdom Viridiplantae; phylum Streptophyta; class Magnoliopsida; order Solanales; family Solanaceae; genus Nicotiana; species Nicotiana benthamiana. Next base: position 134,007,755 of record CM067331.1, read on the forward strand.
GATCCAGCCCACCTGTTAGATTTCAGCACTGTCTAGTTGGACAAGGACTTCTCTTATAAGGAGGAGCCGGTGTCTATTCTAGACCGACAGGTTCGTCACTTGAGATCCAAGAGTTTCCCTTCTGTTCATGTTCAGTGGATAGGTCAGTCTCCTGAGGCATCGACCTGGGAGTCTGAGTCTGATATGCGGAGCCATTATCCTCATTTTTTTCCTGACTCAGGTACTTCTTTCTTCTGTCCGTTCGAGGATGAATGGTTATTTTAGAGGTGGAGAATGTGACAACCCAAAGGGTCATCACCTATTTCAATTAATTCTATACTTTGGATGCATTGAAAAAGTTAATTTGTTTGCGCAATTCGTGCACGTATCCGGAAAGCTTAAATATGAAATTCTATGAAGAATGCCAAGTTTTGATAATAAAATGAATAAATTTGACTTTGGTCAACTTTTTGTGTAAACGGACCCAAACCCATAAGACGGTATCGGTGGGTCCATTGGAAAATATGAAACTCGGGCATATGCCTGGAATCGAACTCCGACGTCCGGAGCCCGAGAAATGAATTTTTAAAGGAAATTATTTTTCTAATATTATGTATGGAAAATTTAAATGTAATTTGATTAGAATGTGTCGGTATCGGGCCCAGATTTTATTTTCAGCTCCTGATACAGGTCATATATATGATTTACAATATATTTGTAATGTTTTGTTCAAATCAGACGTCGTTTGACATGTTTCGGACTTGAAATCCTAAATTTAAAACTTAATGAAGTTTGAGGGAAACTCTTGATTTTGAGGTTTGATTCATTGTTTTTGTTGTTATTTTTACGATTTGATCGTACAGATATATTCATATGGTGTTTTTGAGTTAGTTCATGAGTTTTGCTAGGAGCCCCGAGGGCTCGGGTGTGATTTGGATGAGTTTCGAGGTTGTTTTAGCCTTATGAATGTTGCAAAAATAGCTACCGTCTGTTGTCCAGTGATTTCCTCTATGCGGTTGCATAAAAAGGATCGCGATCGCATAGAGCCAACTTCAGGGGTTCACAAAGCCTTCTATGCGATTGCATTCTCCTCTCCGTGATCGCGTTGTATAAAGCCCAGCTCTAATTTTCTTCTTCTATGCAATCGCTTTGTTATCATCCGTGATCGCAGTACTCAGAAACTCAACTCTATGTGTCGCAACCTTATGTCCGCGATCGCAGTGCACAACTAAATTTACCCTGTGCGATCTCAATCTTTTGCCTGCGATCTTGCAGAACAAATTCACCTAGTTATTTTAAGTTCCAAAAATAGAATGCAAACGGGAGTTTTAAAACTTTTCCAAAGATCCTTCTTCTCCAAAGCTCTAGGGTGATTTGTGAAGCATTTTCTCTCCATAACTTCTTGGGTAAGTAATCTCCAACTCGTTTTCTTCCATTTTCATCAATGTTTAATGAACTTCTAGGCCTAAAACATGTAATTTAAGGTTGAAAATTGGGTATTTGGGTAGAGTTATGGGTTTTTTGTTTTTCTTAATTTAGACCTCGTCTTGGGGTCAAATTTGAAGACAAATGATATATTCGGGTTGTGGTGAATAGGTGATTTGATTTTGGTCTGAACCTCGTATTTTGACCAAGCGGGCTTGGGGTCAAATTTTGAGTTTCTGTGAAAAATGATGGAAAAGCTATAATTAAGCATTGGGTTTGCATTGTTTAGTATTTATTGATGTCTTAAAGTCATTATTGTATAGATACAATTGATTTGGAGCCGAGTTCGAGAGGCAAGGCGGTTACTGAGGATTGAATTGAGCGTGGAAGTTTGAAGTAAGTGTTTGGTATAACCTTATCTTGAGGGATTAGGAGTAGAGTCCTATTTTCTATATGGTAACTGTCGAGTACGACGTAGAGGCATCGTGACGAGTATCCATACGTTGGCGTCTTGAATGACCGTGTGTCCTTAAATTTTAAACATCTTGATTTCGTTGTTTTTCTCTTGCCTTGGTGAAAATTCCTATTTTTTGTGAAAAGCTTGTGAATGGAAATTGTGACCTATGAACATCAAGGGTCATTGGCTCAAGTTATATTACAATTATGAAAGTATATGAAATGGTAGAACCCTTTGGACCATTGGCTCAAGTGGGAAAGTGATATATGAAGTAAAAGTGAGAGAAAGAGAAAGAGAATTTAAATTGTTCCCTTGCAGGGATATTGTTGCTTATTTATTATTTTCCCTTGTTGGGACGTTAAGATTATTGATGTTGTACACTTTTCGGGATTTATTTGTTTAATTGTGTTCCCTTCCCAGGATTTCTATTATTGTTTGTTTACTCCCTTGCCCCTTGTTTGTGACAATTGTTTGGGTGAGGAAGAGTGTAAAGCACGAAGAGTGATGTCGTGTAATGTTTGCTTATTGTGAGGAAAGAGAGTAAACCACGAAGGGTGACGTTATGCCGCACGATGTACCATTCCGTGCCGATTGTATTGATTATATGTGAGGAAAGAGAGTAAAAGAACGAAGGGTGATGTCATGCACGTTTTCTTATATCATTTCTTGGTGAGGATGAGAGTTAAAGCACGAAGGGTGATACCGTGCAATTATTGCTTTTTGTTTCTATATTAATGTCTGATTTGTGTTGTTTACTTCATTACTGGACGACTTGTACTTGAAATTGTTACTTCCCCTATAGCATGCTCCCCCTCCCATATTGATTACTTGTCTTTGTATTTTGATTCCACTGTATGTATATATAACTCCATAGGTTTATGTGGTAGTCCGGTCTAGCCTCGTCACTACTTCGCCAGGGTAAGGCTTTGCACTTACCAGCACGTGGGGTCGGTTGTGCTGATGCTACACTCAGTGCTCTTTTTCACAGATCCAGGTGTCCGAGCAGCTTACTATGCATAGCAGTAGTCATGGAGCCGACCTTCAGTCCACGAGACTGCGAGGTAGCGTTGCTGGCATCTGCAAGCCCGATTTCTCTTCTATCAGTTTTCATATTCTGTTGACATTTGTATTCGAGACAAACTATATCCTTTATTTCAAACTCTTCTTTGTAGAATTCCTAGACAGTCTGTGTATTGTCGTGACATTAGGTGCTGGGTAGAGATTTGTATTGGTTTTCTAGATGTTGCTTCTATATTTAGTTTAGACTTCCACTAAAATTTTTCTTTTTGTTGTCTTTTAATTGCTTATTCAGTGATGAAATAATTTCTTAATCATGTATAAAATGAGATGGGTTGATGTTTGCGAAGGTTCTTGGCTTGCCTAGCTTCCATGAGTAGGCGCCATCATGACCCCGAGTGTGGGAAATTTGGGTGGTGACAATGTACGTAGCCCCCGAATTTAGTGGCAAATTATATTATTATTACTCCTACAGGGACAATTCCCTCTTTCAAGGTTAGAAAGGAGACTCACCTCGCTCCAAAGTATACTTCCAATACCAATAATGAGCCCAAAGTCTCCACTTGAAGCTGAACAATCCAAAACTAGTTAAACGAGGTAGGAATTAGCCAATACAAGCTCAAGAGTATGGATTTAATTACTATAGTAATTTCCCAACCCTAAACACATGTTTTCTAAAATCCGACCCCAGGATTACGTGCCTAGATTCTAAAATATTTCAAAGAAAGTTATTCCTTGTAACCAAAGGATCATAAATATATGATTTCTACTTCGTTGAATAAGAAATTCGTAGTAAAATCTAAGTTTTATCAAAAACCTAGGCTTTGCTCTAACCCCTTGGTTTTTCATAATATTTAGGTTTTAAGCTCCAAAAACTCAAGTATTAAACGTAGAAATAAGGGAGGTTAACTTACCTAAAGATGCTAGGTTGAAATAGCTTCTCAAGAGCTCCAAAGTCGCCCTAAAAACGAGTGAGAAATGGGTAAAAATGAATGGAGCCCGTATTACATGAGGCTCACTGCTTCAGTGATTTCCACATCTGAGGTTCTGGGTCGCATCTGTAGAAAGGAGCCTGCTTCTACAGAATTTCACTTGGGCCGCTTAGCCTCATTTGCGAGTTGATAGACGCTTTTACGGCTTTGGGCCTGGATTGGCTTGGCCGCATCTGCGTGAGGTCGATCACTTTTGCAGTCTCGCACACGTTGTTGGCCTACCACAAGTGCAGTTATGAGAGATAGATGTAGCTTCAGCGCTTCCTAATATTTCCAACTTCATTCGATCCTCGTCCAATTGACACTCGGGGCTCCCGGGCCCAGCCCGAACATATCGACAGGTTTGAAATCATGAAACAGTCATGCTCGAACCGTCGGATTGACCAAAACCACGCTAAATCTAAGAATCATCCCCAAAACAAATTGAATCAAACTTATGAACTTCAGGTTCTTAATTCGCTTCTAACGTGTCGAAACGCACTTATACTACACGGATTAACACAAAATTTTACGACTACTCTTAAATGTTATATTGGACCTATACCGGGCACCGAAACCAACATACGAGCCCGATACAAATGTGATTAGTCATTATTAAGTTTCTTTAAATCCTTAGAATTTCAGTTTTATAATTTCTAATAAAAATTCATTACCCGAGCTAAGGACCTGTACATTCGATTCCGGGCATATGCCGAGGTCCTATATCTTCTTACGGACCATCCCAGCACAAATTTGGGTCCATTTTCTTAAATGTTGACCAAAGTCGAGCTTATCTTTTTAAGGAAATCTGAACGAATGAAATGAGCCTATTTCAACCAAAACTCTTACAAGTCCCAAACCAATGATCCCCACAGGTCTTAATTTAGTTAAAGCAAGTGCGGGAAGTTTTATTTAGGTGGATGGAGTTTTAAAAAGAAAAACAACCATTTCGGTCGCTCCATTCTCCACCTCTTAAACAGACGTTCATCCTCGAACGGACATGAAAAGTACCCTAGATTCCGAATAAGTGTGGATATCTGCTCTACATGTCCTCCTCGGACTCCGAGGCCACCTCCTCGACTGGTTGGCCCCTCTACAGGACCTTCACCACTGAAATCATCGTGGATCTTAAATGGTGATCCTCTCTATCGATAATGGCAACTGGCTCCTCCTTATAACCCAAACAATCATCCAGCTGAATAGTACTGAAGTCTAAAATATTGGACAATTCGGCATGATAGCTCAGAAGCATGGATGCATGGAATACTGGATGAACTCCTATTAAGCAGGGAGTAGAGCAAGATCGTAGGCAACGTCCCCAACTTGCCTCAACACCTCAAATTGGCTAATGAATCTTGGGCTCAACTTGCCCTTCTTCTCGAACCTCATAATACCCTTCATTGGCGAGATATTCAAGAGGACCTTCTCGCCTACAATGTACATCACGCGCCTTATAATCTGTATAACTCTTCTGTCTGGACTGAGCTTTGCGAAGCCTTTCCTGAATCAATTTAGCCTTATCTAAGGCATCTTTTACCAAGTTTGTGTCGTAAAACTTAGACTTACCAGGCTCAAACCAACCGATAGGAGAACGACATTGCCGCCCATCTAAATCCTTAAATGGAGCCATCTCGATGTTTGACTAGTAGTTGTTGTAAGCAGAATTTGCCAAAGGAAAGAATTGATCCAACTGTCCTCCATAGTCAATAACGCATGCTCTAAGCATATCTTCCAAGATCTAGACCATCCGTTCCAACTGCCCATCCGTCTATGGATAAAATGTTGTGCTAAGCTCCACATGGATCCCCAACTCACCCTAAAAAGATCCCAACAAATAGGAGGTGAACTGAGGGCCTCTATCTGATATAATTGAAATAGGCATACCGTGCAACGAACTGTCTCATGAATGTGAATCTGAGCAAACCTCTCTAAAGTGTGAGTAGTCGCAACCGGTATAAAGTGTGCCGACTTGGTCAAGCAATCCATTAGGACCCACACTACATCAAACCTCAGAAAAGTCTGAGGCAACCCAACTACGAAATTCATAGTAATGCGCCCCCCACTTTGACTCTGTTATAGGCATCTGCTGAAGTAGGTTGCCTGGCCTCTGATGTTCATACTTGACCTACTGCCAATTCAAACACCTAGGCACATACTCCACTATGTCTATCTTCATCCTCTGCCACCAATATCGTTGCCTCAAGTCACGATACATCTTCATTGCACCCCGTATGAATGGAATACAACGAACTGTGTGCCTCATCTAGTATCCTCTCACTCATACAATCAACATTAGGAACACATAAGTGACCATGGAGTCGCAAAACACCATCCTCGGCAGTAGAAACCTCCTTAGCACTACCCTGAAGCACTGACTCTCTGAGAACCGCCAAATGCAAGTCATCGGATTTTCGGGCCTTTATCTGCCCCAATAATAAAGATTTAGCAACAACGCACGTAAGAACTCAACTAGGCTCTGAAATATCCATCCTCACAAGTCTATTAATAAAGGAATCAATGTCCAAAGCTAGTGATCTCTCATCTGCTGGAATGAATGCCAAGCGACTCATACTCTCTGCTTTCCTGCTTAAGGCATTCACGAGAACATTCCTTGCTTGGATGATAAAGAATGGTGATATCATAATCCTTCAATAACTCAAGCCATCTACCCTGCCTCAGATTGACATTTATTTGCTTGAACAAGTGCTGCAAGCTGCAATGATTAGTATAAACCTCACATGACACCACATACAGATAATGCCTCCATATTTTAAGAGTTTGAACAATCGCGGCCAATTCCAAATCATGCACTGGATAATTCTTCTCACGAATCTTTAGTTGGCACGAAGCATAGGAAATAACATATCCCTACTGCATCAATACATATCCCAATCCAATGGGTGAAGCATTACAATATACAGTATATATCCCTGAACCGGCAGGCTATACAAGAACTAGTGCTGCAGTCAAAGCTGTCTTAAGCTTCTTAAAGCTGACCTCACAATCATCGGACCAATGGAAAAGAGCGCCCTTCTAAGTCGATATAGTCAAGGGTGATGAAATAGATGAAAATCCTTGCACAAATCCCCTGTAATAACCTACTAACCCCAGGAAACACTTGATCTTGGTCACTGAAGTAGGATGTGGCCAACTCTGAACAGCCTCAATCTTCTTAGGATCCACCTTAATACTGTCTCCTGACACAATATTTTCCAAGAATGCTACTGACTCTAACTCACACTTGTGCAATTTAGCATATAGCTTCTGCTCTCACGAGGCCTGAAGCACTACTCTCAAATGGTGTCCGTGTTCCCCCAGGCTATAGGAGTATATCAAGATGTTGTCCATGAAGACGTTGACAAAGAAATATATATAAGGCATGAATACTCTGTTCAATAAGTCCATAAATGATGTTGGGGAATTATTTAGGTCAAAGGACATCACTAGTAACTCATAATGGTCATATCTTGTCCGAAATGCGGCCTTCGGAACATCTGAGTCCCAAATCTTCAACTAATGGTACCCTGACCTCAAGTCGATCTTAGAAAACATCCCATCACCCTACAACTGGTTGAACAAATCATCAATTCACGGCAATGGGTACTTATTCTTGATGATAGCCTTGTTTAACTGGAAGTAGTCAATGCACATCCGGATAGTCCCATCCTTCTTCTTCACAAATAACACTAGTGCACCCCAAGGTGATAAAATGAGTCTAACAAACCAATTTGCTAACAACTCTTCAACATGCTCCTTCAACTCTTTCGGAGCCATACGATACTTTGGGATAGATATAGGTTGGGTTCCTGGAGCCAAATCAATATAGAAATCAATATCACAATCCAATGACATGCCAGGAAGATTCGAAAGAAACACATCGCTGAACTCCCGGACTACTAGAACTAATCAATCATCGGATACTCTACAGTGGTTTCCCAAACATAAGCCAAACACCCTTCTCGACAATATGTTGAACCTTCAAGAAAGAGATAACCCGACTGGATCTATCAACTGTGGAACCCTTTCACTCCAACCTTAGAAACCTTGGAATGGCTAAGGTAACAGTCTTGGTATGGCAATTTTGGATGACGTGATATGGAGATAACAAATCCATGCCCTAGATGATCTGAAATTCAATCATAGCAAGCAACATGAGATCTCCTCTAGTTTCAAAACCACAGAGTGTGACCACACAGGACTGGTAGATCCGATCCACAACCACATAATTGATCGCTGCCAACTCAGCACTACTAATAAGTAGCAAGAGAGGGTCGCACTAGCTTTTACCCAATTTTAGGTCAGGATCGAATCCACAGAGATCTCGAATTTGAATCGAGTATCTATCTAGTTTATGATTGCGTATGTGTTCTTAATTACACTTCTAATCATTTTTGGGGTTTTCTTATAATTCTACTTTTATTGAACTACTAATTGTAAATTAATCTAAGAGCTAAAATTGTACAAGTTGTTCAAATAGGCTAAAAAGCACTAGGGTAGTGACTTCCGCATAGGTGGTCAATTGACGGGTACTTGTGTCAAAGGTATCTTTGACATATTTTAGGAATATTATGTAACCGTTGTACTAATTTACCGCATTTACACCTCTCGGTGGTTCATGTGATTTTTCCCAGTAAACTTTCTCAAGACCAATTAGGTATGCGAATTTGCACAAGCAACAAAGGTTCAAGTCGGGTATTACTCTCTCGAGGTTTAACCCTTTAATTGGGGATATCAATCTCTTAAGTACGCCTCAATTCCTTGTTGGACCAATTTCAGAGAGTTAGACTCTCCTTTTTAAGAAGAGTTCAAGTCAACTAAGCATAAAGTAGTGTTTGCATTTGATAATTAAGAAATTAACCATGATATTGACCCAAATAACAAGCACCCATAATCAATTTAGCCCTAAATTACAAAACCCATCATTTACCCACATTAGGGTTGAGCCACAACCCTAGATATAGGGTCTACCTGCTCATATTCAAAGAATAAAAAAAGAAATAGATGTATATAAACACATATTAATTAATTGCTAAGCTAAATACAAAGATTTAATGATGAAAAGTAAGTAAATATGCCCAAAATGGCTAAGAAAGGACGACCCACCAGCGCAGCTAATGTATTGCAATATTTGATACTTTGTAAATGGGAAAAGAATCTATTTATACTAATCTAAAATATCTAGACAAGAATGCCCCTGCGTGGTTAGCGCGGACAGCACAAAATGGAACGTGGTCCGCACTAGGCTCTTTACTTAAAAATTCTCACTCTCTGAACTTGTGCTCCTCGAACCGCACAAAATGGATTGCGACCACGGAGGCTTCTAGTGCGGTTCGCACAGAATGGACTTCAGACCGCACAGACTTGAAAACTTCAGTTTGCAGCATCTTTGAATCTTGACTCTGTGGACCGCACGGAATGGTTGTACGACCGCACGGCCTTTAGTGTGGTCCGCACAAAACCTAGTATGGCCACATTGCTCTTTGCCTTGAATTTAACTTCTCTGAATCCCCTAGTGCAGACCACACAAAGTGGTGTGCGGCTGCATTGGGCCTGTTCTACCTGAGATTGACTTGTCTTTGGAACTTTGCAAGTTTCACTCATTTTGAGTCGATAATTGGCATTTTGTTACTTTGTAGATCAAACCTGCAATCAAGCACAACTTGTGAGCCTTTTGGGACTACTTTGTATGTAATTCAAATCAAAGCATAAGCGATAAGGAGTATAAAATGCGTCAAAATTCCTAGTTATCGACTCACCGAAACATAAGCTCTTGCTTGTCCTCAAGCAAAAAAAAATAAGACATATTGTTTAAGGGAAAATACAAGAAACAGCTTTCCTAAAGCGACCTCAACTAGCATCAATTTGGACTAACAATTTCCCTCAATACAAATGAATCATTAACAACATTTACTTTTTCAAAAACCATGGATCAAGTGCGACACAAGAGCATCAAGAGTTGACTCAACACATCAAAGAAATTCAATGGGAATTCACTCAACTCTCTCAAGAAAAAGTCGCAAGTCCGGCTCAAGGTACCATATGCTTGCCCTTATGTGAGTATTCACTAATGTAAGCTTCATTCAACTCAAGATCATATAGGGATTTTGTGGAGATATTGCAAAGGCTTTTGGTTCAGGGTAGGGAATATTTTGGTCTAAGTGGTTCCATCTTCCCTTACGCACTTCTTTTGATTCATTTGGCATCCATTTACTTGACTTTTTGAGTCATTTGTACTTATTTCTAAGGGGTTAGAGAGACACACTGTCTCTTTTTCTTAGGCAATTCAAACCTTTTCTCCTTTTTCAACTTTCCACACCTTTCATTCTTTGCTATTCTTGAATCAGTTTTTATTCTTTTTCACATTGAACATTCTTTTTCTCTTTCTGCTGTTCTTTCTTTTACATTGCCTAACCTTTTCTTCATTTTTGCGCTTTTTTACCACTTTGTTGCAATCCTCGTCTCTCCCCTAAACTTGTGCTTTTGCCACGTGCTAAAGGAAAGATTAGGTGCAAAGAGAGGGTATCTTTTAGAACGGGTATAGGCTTGTATCATGGTTCTTAAAAGAAAAAGGTCTAAGGCTCAAAAGGGTTAACTAGGGATCTTATTATTAATGGGCTATGAAATAGTTCGAACTATCATTTGGATCAAGGAGAGGCTATAGTCATGTATCAAGCCAAAATTCACTTAGGATTCTACCTCAACAAACATTCAGGGCAAGTTGAAGAGAAATGGCTCGGGACTTGGACTTGCAACTCAATTACTCATCGCACAAGCTAAGGGATCGCAAAAGACCTAGATTCGGGAGCCCACAACCACCTTAAGTAAGATTTGAGTGCAAAATGGTCTCAAAAACCACTTGATTATTATTGGTCAACACAAGAGTGTCAAGGTCACGACTTTTACCATCATACACACAACAATTTGTTTTTTACCATGAGATCAAAGGCAAATGTGGTAGGCCCAAGCGAAGCTTTTCTTGAGGCACCCTTAACTACTACTATTAAAAACAAAGAGAAAAATGGACACAAACCCTTAAGAAGGTTGCTAAGCGATCTATCATTTGGAAGAGGCACCCGGTTCCATAACACTCCACCTTTGGAAAGAACTGTGGCATTAAGAAAACCAAAGGCTTATTGCAATCTTCGAAAACGAAAATCTACAAATCATAAATAAAAAGCTAAAAACAAATCATTTTGCAGAAAATAGAATAAATATATATATGAGGGGATTTGAGTATACACTAGATGGGATGAAATATATACAACGTGCTAAAACATTATATACAAACCTAAAGTGAAATGAAAATGCGATGCATGTAATGAAGTATTAGAATTATATACAAACCAATGATAAAATGATAAAGAAAGAAAAATGTATCAAATATATATACAATCATGAAAATAATTTGTACGGCCTACCCCCTCAAGTGAAAGCTGCTATTGTCCCCAATGCCGACTAGTCTAAATAGAGCATCCAAAGATTAGAGGGAAAGGATATAGAAGACTCCCTAAGGCCCATCTGTCTGCATAGGGTCATGTGTCCTCCCTGGGTCCTCTTTGCACTCGGGAACCTCAGACTGGCTCCCGGTGGTCTGTTGCTCTTCTACTGGGACCTGAGCGTGGACCTGGACATGCTCTGGAGTTGATACATCATGTGGCTGACTAAAGGAAGTATCCGGTGGGTCCGCCAATTGGAGGATAGGATCATCGGCTCTAGGAATCATCCTACTCCTATTGGGAGGCCTATGAGACTGCTCCAACCGTGGATGAAGTACTAGTGGTGGTCCTGGAGCAATAAGTCTAAAGGTAGGTGATCTGTCTTCAATCTGTCAATATCTGCACGCAGCTTCTTCACTGACACCTTGGAGGCCTATGTGTTCCTCAACTTCTTATACTCCCGAGCAGGCTCTATGAGAGCCTTTCTATGTCAATCAACTACCTTGGAGGGCACTGCCTGAGTGTCGAGTATCTCCTTGAGCGCATCCTCTATTTATTATGGAACCTGTGGAACTGGGGGTGCCGCTGAGCCTCAATAGTGCTGGTCAGAATGGACAACCTAGTTGAGGTAGTCTGCATCCACTTGTTGATACTCACAAGTGCGTGGATCAATCTGTGGGCAGTAATAGGATGGGTCCAGGAAGATGGGATCTCTGTCCAGTTGATATGGATGGACTAGAAGGAGTGGCTATGTAAGTCGAAGGACCGGGAGGGATGTCTCTAGAAGTGGAGGTAGGCTCAGCAGGGCCACTACCACTACTGGCTCTTAATACTGGCTAGTTCAATCATTATAAGTACCTTAGAAGTTCTTGCTTTTGGGGTTGTCATCTTCGTAGATATTGTACCAGGAAATGGCGCTTTCAGCTTGACCTTGATGTCATAGGGCCTCTTTTCCACTTGAAGGTCCTGGAAATACATAGTGAGGGTGCTAGTGAAAGGATAGGTTCGGTAATGCTCGGCACCCATAACTGAGATAATCCTCAACATCATGTTCCGAACATTAATGGGGTACCTGGACATGATAAAAGCCACTAACACAGCCCGGTGGAGAGTAGGGTGTTGTCGTGAGTTGCAGGGTCTAACTGGCTGCAAACAACAGTCTCCCACCCCCAGGCCTCAAAATTCAAAATCCTTCTCAATATCTTGACTGCAGCAGTCAACCAGTTAGGGGTGCTACCTGGGATTGCCAGGTATTATAATCCAACTTTGCCATGTACAGGGTCTCGTCCTTCTCATTAAACCAAAGTATTGATTTATCGACGTCCCGTCAAACAACACTTTTAAATTTTGAACCTTGGTCACTTTGGAACCCTTTTAGATGTAGGATACATTACAATAAAATTCCTTCAACAAGTGTTCGTTTGCATCCACACACTCATCCATAAAATGCTCCCAGCCCACTCTAGTTCTAAACTTTCTTTGCATGTTGGGGTTGTGGGGTAGTAAGTCTCTATCAATGAAGCTCTTCTCCAAAATCAACAAATTTGTGGGATGCCACCTCACTCACAAATCTATCTTCTCAAACTTCTGGTTTTCTAGTTCTATTAATGCCTCCCACCTGAGGCTCACCTCCTTCAGCTACCTCCTCATCTCCCTCTATTTTCTCCAAATCTCCTCCTCCACCCTCTTTAGATAAAGAAGTTGTGGGGGAGGTGGAGTATTCTCCACTACCTACTGTTGAGCCCTTAGACGACTCAGAAATTAGATGAGTTGGTGCTTGGGTAGTGGGTGATGGTGGAGGGGTAATGTTTGTCAATCTGGGCCTCTCCAGCCAGTGACGAAAAGCCATTGACGAACTCTAGCATAGAGTTTGGGGAGTGGGTTTGATCATTTTCTGCTTCCCTCCATTGGAAGATTCTCTCCGGTCTAGTTGTTTTGAGCCTTTTCATCGTTATTTAACAATTGTCGCAATCATAGTTAAATCAGCTTGTTAGTATCAGTGTAATCAATTAAGTAAAATGTTGCACAAGTAGGGAATAAAAGTTGCAAATAAGTTGCCTAGTGGGGACCACATAAAATGGTGTGCGGCCGCACAAAACCAATCCCGGCCACACTGGGGCTAGTGCGGTCCACACAAAATGTAGTGCGGCATCACTGCCCAAAGTTCAGCTTCCCTGAATTCATCACCACGATCCGCACAAAATCGACTACAGTAGGCATTGCGTGTCAATTGACGGCACTAAGTTAGGGTTCCATGTATTTTTATTTTCGGTCCAATTTTTCTACCTAAGTAGTGTCTCTACATGTTACCTTTATCTTTGTTTATTTTAACCTGGAAATTAACAACTCTAGCCTACTTAATTAAAGAAAAGTATAGAAAGTATAAAAAAGGGGAAAAAATGCAAATTAAAATAAAGTAACAAAAATAAAATAATTAAGAGAAAGATAATGGTACCAGATTTGAGAGTTAATGAAAAATGACAAGTCCAAGCAGTTGAGTACAAACACAACAGATGTGAACAGTAGATTAAGGTTCCGAGAGTGAAAAGTGCGAAAATGTTAACAAGAGGGCCTCAGGCCCTATTTATAGAAAAGGACCTAGGGCCTAGTCTCACCAACCAGTGGAGACTGCACAGAATGGACCGCAATCCGCACCACCCAACCTTGTTCCAGTTCAACTTAACAACCCAATGTGGTCAACACAAAATGGACCGCGCCCACAGTGGTCCATCCGGACCGCACAAAATGCAGTGAGGCCATAGTGGAAAACTTCTCAGGGTTATCACATCACCCTTTACTAGTGCGGTCCGCACAAAATGGTAATGCGGTCGCACTGGAAACTTTCAATACCTGTGCGTTTTTTCAACTATGTCCTGCAATCCAAAAACACAACTTGTAACATCTCACAACTAGATTAACCCGAAAAATCAATCCTATGCTACAAAGAAAAATCAAAGAAGAACAAAAATGAAAACACATGGGTTGCCTCCCAAGAAGCGCCTGATTTAACGTTGCTGCACGATGTGGGTTACCATCATAATCATTTGATATGAAGAAGTGGTACCATGTGGTTGTCATCAATCTTCACAAGAAAATGATTGACCTGGTGCCCATTCACTCTAAAAACCTCACTATTTTTGTTCTTTAAATCAATAGCAGCAAATAGGGTTACACACACTTCTTCAAATGGACTGTTCAATTTTGACTTGAGTTTTCCCGACAACAACCTTAGCCGTGAGTTGAATAAGAGCACCAAATCCCCCAACTTCAACTTTTTGCCCCGAGTATACTTGTCATGAATGTATTTCATTTTATCCTTATACAGGTACGAATTAGAGTAGGCATGGAATCTAAATTCGTCAAGATCATTGAGTTGCTCCACAAGAAGATTTGCAGCTACATCCTACTCAAGGTTCAACTTTCTCAAGGCCCACGTTGTGCTCTAACTCAACTGGTATATGAAAAGCTTCCCCAAACACCAACAAATACGGAGACATACCAATCAGAGTCTTATAAGTAGTCCTATAAGCCCATAGAGTGTCATCCAACTTCTTTGACCAATCGGTCCTATTTACATTGACCATTTTTGACAATATTCTTTTGATTTCCCTGTTGGAGACTTCAACTTGTCCACTTGCTCGAGGATGATAGGGGGTAGAAACTTTGTGATTGACACCATAATTTGAAAGCAGAGTGTCGAAAGCTTTATTGCAAAAAATGAGACCCCACATCACTTATTATTGCTCTAGAAGTACCAAACCTTATAAAAATGCTCTTCCTGAGAAATGCAACAACACTCCGAGCCTCATCATTGGGCAAAGCCAAGGCTTCAACCCACTTTGAAACATAATCCACCACCATAAGAATGTAAGTGTTCCCACAAGAGCAAACAAAAAGGGCCCATAAAATCAACGCACCATACGTAAAGAATATCAGCCTCGAGGATGGTATTGAGAGGTATCTCGTCTTTCTTTGAATTCCACCCGCTCTTTGGCCCTGATCACACCTCTTCACAAGATCACTAGCATCTTTGTACAAAGTTGTCCAATAGAATCCACAATTAAGAACTTGGGAAGTGGTCCTCACACCACCATGATGGCCTCCATAGGGAGAGAAATGATAAGCCTCAAAATTACTCAATTGTTCTTCCTCTGGGACACACCTTCGGGTCACACCATTTGTTCAAATCATGAACAAATATTTCTCATCCCAATAAAACTCCAAACTATCACGTTTGAGCTTCTTCCTTTGGCTAGAAGAGAGCTCACACGAAACAGTTCCAGTCATAAGGTAGTTAGCAATATACGCAAACTACGGCATCTCACTCATAGACACGAAAGGTAGTTTCTCATCAGGAAATGAATCATTTATCTCTAGGCCATTAGATGGACTTCCTTCCTTCTCCAAGCAGGACAAAGGGTCCGCAACTTGATTTTCACTACCTTTCTGGTCCATAATTTCTAGATCGAACTCTTATAGTAGCAACACCCATGGCATCAAAATCTTTCTTTGTCATTAAGAACCTAAGGGCGGCATGATCGGTATGCAGTATGTTCTTGGCCCCCATAAGGTACGGTCAAAACTTTTCCATTGCAAACACTATGGCCAACAACTCTTTCTCGGTAACCGTGTATTTTATTTGAGCCTCATTCATGGTCTTTCTTGAGTAGTGTTAGAATATGTAAATAGCAGAACCCTAATCCAAAGTGTATTAGGAGTAGGTTAGGTTATGTGTATTATATATAGGGCTCATTATATCATGTTTAATATCAATTATATATTTTTCTCCCGTGCTTTCTCACATGGTATCAGAACAATCGTGAGAAATTTATCGCTGTGCATAAATTCCAGCGATTCCGGAAAGTAAAATCAGTCATTGGAACCCTTTTCCGGTGACTTTTTTAAAGTAAAATCAGTCTCGATCAGTGCTGTGCAAAATCCAGCAATACCAAAAGACTCGCCTCTGTCCGGCGACAAATCCCCAAAAAATTCTCCGGCCAACTCAGATCCACGCACCCCACGCGCCGCCAACACCTTCGGCGCGTGAGCCCACGCGCCGGCTCGTGGCACCCTTTCCGGCCAGAATTTTCGGTGACTTCTTCAGGACAGTTTGGTCGGAATTCAACTCTGACACTACCCATCCTATTTTTGTTCGATTCCGACAACTTTGATTTTTTCCGGCGACTACAGTGACTTTTTCGGCCAGCATTTCAAAAACTTCATTCAGGACAGTCTGACCTCTCTCAAATTCCGAGTCTATCCATATTTTTATTTTTTAATTCCGACAACTTTGAATTTTTTTCCGATAGCTACAGTGCTTTTCTGGCGGCTACACTGTTCACGGTTTTTCCGGCAGCTCAGTTTCAAGTTTTCTGTTCCGTTTCATCGAGTTTTCAGTTGATAATCCAACGATGTCTTTGGGACTCAATGCTTTCGGGTCTAGAAACCCGGGTTCTGGCAGTTCCGGTGCTATGATTACCTCAGAACCTTTAATGGGAGGTTCAAACTACCTAGCTTGGGCTTCGTTTGTCGAGTTGTGGTGTAAAGGTCAAGGTGTTCAGGATCATCTAATCAAGGAGTCTAGTGACGGAGATGAAAAAGCCAAAGCACATTGGGAGAAGATCGATGCTCAATTATGCAGTATTTTGTGGCTATCTATTGATTCCAAGATTGATGCCCTTGTTTCGTCCATTCCAAACATGTTTTTTGGTTTGGGAAAAGGCTCGTACTTTATACACTAATGACATATCTCGTTTCTATGAAGTGATATCGCGGATGACAAATTTAAAGAAACAGGAATTAGATATGTCTACTTACTTGGGTCAAGTGCAGGCAGTTATGGAGGAATTTGAGACGTTGATGCCAGTTTCTGCTAGCGTTGCAAAGCAGCAAGAGCAACGGCAAAAGCTGTTTCTAGTTCTTACTCTTGCTGGGCTTCCTAATGATCTTGACTCAGTACACGATCAGATTTTTGCTAGTCCGACTGTCCCCACAGTTGATGAATTATTCTCTCGCTTACTTCGCCTTGCTGCAGCACCAAGTCACCCAGTGAGCTCATCACAGACATTTGATTCATCTATCCTCGTATCCCAATCCGTGGACAATCGGGCTTCTCATACTATGGAGCATAGACGAGGAGGTGGTCGTTTTGGAAGATCTAGACTCAAGTGTTCTTATTGTTATAAACTTGGTCACACTCGTGGTGTGTGCCATTCTTTACAGGGTCGACCACCAAAAAATGCTTATGTTGCTCAGACTGAGACTACAGGTAACTAGGGATTTTCTGTATCTGAAAGGGAGTATAATGAGTTCCTTAAAGATCGAGCAAGAAAGCAGACGTCTCCACAAGTAGCCACTGTTGCCCAGACTGATACTTCTGTTGCTGGTAATTCTTTTGCTTGTGTTTCCCAGTCTAGTCCTCTTGAACAATGGGTTGTGGACTCAGCTGCTTCTGATCATATCTCTGGTAATTTAATCTCTTTTGTCAAATATTGCGTATTCACAGTTTCTTCCAAACGTTTCTTTAGCTAATGGGTCTCAAACTAAAGCAAAAGGAGTTGGACAAGTGAATCCTCTACCCTTTGTCACTCTAGATTCCGTTCTTTATGTCCCTTGCTGTTCTTTTAATCTTGCATCTGTTAGTCGTTTGACTCGTTCCCTCCATTGCGGAATATATTTTATTGATGACTCTTTTATTATGCAGGACCGCAGTGCTGGACAGACGATTGGAACAGGACTTGAATCAGACGGATTCTACTACCTTAACTCACTAACATCCCCTAAGGCCTGTCTAGTTGCAGATCCTCCAGACCTACTTCACAGTCGTTTAGGACATCCTAGCTTGTCCAAGCTTCAGAAGATGGTGCCTCGTTTGTCTAGTTTATCCACATTAGAGTGTGAGTCATGTGAGCTCGGGAAACATACACGCGCCTCCTTTCCTTGTAGTAGTGAGAGTCGTGTAGAATCTGTTTTTTCTTTAGTTCATTCGGATTTATGGGGTCCTAGTAGAGTTAGTTCAACCTTGGGATTTCGTTATTTTGTTAGTTTCATTGATGATCATTCAAGATGTACTTGGATTTTCTTAATGAAAGATCGTTCTGAGTTGTTTTCTATATTCCGGAATTTTTGTGTTGAAATTAAAAATCAATTTGGTGTTTCTATTTGCACTCTTCGCAGTGATAATGCCTTGGAATATTTATCCTCTTAATTTCAGCAGTTTATGTCTTCTCATGGAATTATTCATCAGACCTCTTGTCCTTATACACCTCAGCAAAATGGGGTTGCAGAGAGAAAAAATAGGCACATTATTGAGACTGCTCGCACACTTCTCATAGAATCTCATGTTCCGCTGCATTTTTTTGGCGATGCAGTTCTCACATCTTGTTATTTGGTTAATCGGATGCCTTCATCTCCCATCCAGAATCAGATTCCGCATGAGGTATTGTTTCCCCAGTCACCCTTATACCCTGTTCCCCCTCGTGTTTTTGGGAGCACTTGTTTCGTTCATAACTTAGCTCCTGGGAAAGATAAGTTAGCTCCTCGTGCTCTCAAGTGTGTCTTCCTTGGTTATTCTCGTGCTCAGAAGGGCTATCGTTGTTATTCACCTGATCTTCGTAGGTACCTTATGTCAGCCGATGTCACATTTTTTGAGTCTACGCCTTTCTTTACCTCTTCTGACCATTCTGACCATCTTGATATATCTGAGGTTTACCTATACCGGCCTTTAGGGAGTCTACTATATCTCCTCCTTCACCTTCCACTACAGAAGTCTTACCCATTCCAAACGTTGGAACGTCTACTGTGGCTCCTCCTAGACTCCTTGCATAAGACACTCCACTCTTGACATATCATCGTCGTCCTCGCCCAGCATCCGGCCCGGTTGATTCACGTCCTGCACCTGACCCTGCTCCTGCTGCGGACTTGTCTCTTCCGATTGCACTTCGGAAAGGTATAGGGAACACCCTTAATCCTAATCCCCATTATATCGGTTTAAGTTATCATCGTTTTTCATCACCCTATTATGCTTTTCTATCTTCTTTTTCCTCTGTTTCCATCCCTAAGTCTACAGGTGAAGCATTGTTTCATCCAGGGTGGCGACAGGCTATGACTAACGAGATGTCTGCTTTACATACGAGTGGTAGTTGGGAGCTCGTCCCTCTTCCTTCAGGTAAATCTACTGTTGGTTGTCGTTGGGTGTATGCAGTCAAGGTTGGTCCAGATGGTAAGGTTGATCGTCTTAAGACTCGTCTTGTTGCCAAGGGATATACTCAAATATTTGGGCTTGATTACCGTGATACCTTCTCTCCCGTGGCTAAGATAGCATTAGTCTGCCTTTTTCTCTCTATGGCTGCTGTTCGCCATTGGCCCCTGTATCAGCTAGACATTAAAAATGCATTTTTACACGGTGACCTTGAGGATGAAGTTTATATGGAGCAACCTCCTGGGTTTGTTGCTCAGGGGGAGTCTCTTGTATTTCGCTTACGACGGTCACTTTATGGTGTAATGCTGTCTCCTCGAGCCTCGTTTGGTAAGATTAGCACTGTTATCCAGGACTTCGGCATGACTCGGAGTATTGCTGATCACTCTGTATTCTATCGGCATTCTGATTCACGTCTCTGTATTTATCGAGTGGTCTATGTTGACGACATTGTTATTACCGGCAATGACAAGGATGGTATTACTAAATTGAAGCAACATCTCTTTCAACACTTTCAGACTAAGGATCTGGCACACAAAAGTATTTTCTAGGTATTGAGGTCGCACAGTCTAGCTCAGGTATTGTGATCTCACAACGGAAGTATGCCTTAGATATTCTTGAGGAGACAGGAATGACAGGTTGTAAACCTGTTGACACACTAATGGATCCGAATTCTAAACTTCTTCCAGGACCGGGGGAGCCTCTTAACGATCCTGCAAGATATAGGCGGTTAGTTGGTAAATTAAATTATCTTACAGTGACAAGACCTGACATTTCCTTTCTTGTGAGTGTTGTGAGCCAGTTTATGGGTTCGCCATGTGATAGTCATTGGGATGCAGTTGTTCGCATTCTTCGGTATATAAAATCAACTCCAGGTAAAGGTTTATTGTTTGAGGATCGAGGCCATGAGCAGATTGTTGGATACTCCGATGCTGATTAGGCAGGATCGCCTTCTGACAGACGTTATACTTCTTGATATTGTGTCTTAGTAGGAGGAAATTTTGTATCTTGGAAAAGCAAGAAACAGAATGTGGTTGCTCGGTCTAGTGCAGAAGCAGAATATCGAGCAATGGCTATGGCGACATGTGAGCTAGTTTGGATCAAAGAGTTGCTCAAAGAGCTGAAATTTGGTGATGTTAATCAGATGGGACTTGTGTGTGATAATCAAGCTGCTATTCATATTGCGCCAAATCCAGTGTTCCATGAGAGAACTAAGCACATTGAGATTGACTGTCACTTTGTCAGAGAAAAGATACTCTCGGGAGATATTGCTACAAAGTTTGTAAAATCAAATGATCAGCTTGCAGACATTTTCACCAAGTCCCTCACTGGTCCTCGTATTAACTACATATGTAACAAGCTCGGTACATATGATTTATATGCACCAGCTTGAGGGAGAGTGTTAGAATATGTAAATAGCAGAACCCTAATCCAAAGTGTATTAGGAGTAGGTTAGGTTATGTGTATTATATATAGGGCTCATTGTATCATGTTTAATATCAATTATATATTTTTCTCCAGTGCTTTCTCACAAGTAGTACACCGGATGAAATATTTATTAACTTTTTGACCAAAAGAGCCCAAACCACCACGTCACTTGCATCACACAAGAGCTCGAAAAGCAAGCTTCAATTTGGTGCAGAAATGATAGGGGTAGTGGTCAACTTAATCTTGAGAAGCTCAAATGATTGCGTACATCCACCATCGAACAAAAACTTGGCATTCTTTTCTATTATCTTGCACCAGGGGTTTATCGCCTTTGAAAAATCTTTTATAAACTTCACTGAAACCCCCCGTGCCCAAGAAAAATCCTCACCCCCTTAATAGAAGTGGGGGGAGGAAGCCTTGAAATAATCTCTATCTTGGTTTTCTCAACTTCAATACCACGCTTTGAAATTTTGTGGCCCAACACTATGCCATCTTCATTCATGAAGTGGTAGTTTCCCCAATTGAGTACGAGATTTGTGTCTTCACAACGGGCGAAAACTGTATCCAAATTTCCTAAACACTCTTCATATGAATCACCCACCACACTAATATCATCCATAAAGACCTCCATAATATCTTCAACCATATCGTTGAAAATAACCATCATGCACCGATGCAATATCGCTAGTGCATTACACAACCGAGACGACATCCGAGAGAAAGCAAAGGGGCCATATGGACATGTAAATGTGGTCTTATCTTGATCCTCCGGAGTGATTAAGATTTGATTATATCCCGAATATCCATCCAAAAAGCAATAAAAGCACTCTCCCCCAGATGCGATCAAGCATTTGGTTAAGGAATGGCAATGGGAAGTGATCCTTGCAGGTCACCTTGTTCAGCTTGCGGTAGTCCATACATACCCTCCATCTGATAACTGTCTGAGTGGGAAGAAGTTCATTGTTTTCATTTGTCACCACAGTCATATCACTCTTCTTTGGCAAACATTGCACCGGAGAAGTCCATGAACTATCGGAAATAGGGTACACAACCCCGACATCTAACTACTTTATCACTTCTTTCTTCACCACTTCTTGCATTGCTTCGTTCAATCTCCTTTGATGTTCCAAAAAGGGTTTGGCATAATTCTCCAAAATAATATTGTGCATGCAAAATGTGGGGCTTATTCCCCGAATATCGGCCAAAGTCAGTCCAATTGCCTTCTTCCTCCTTTTGAGCACCACCAAAGTGGCGTCTACCTGCAAGTTAGTATGACACGAGGAAAGAATAACTGGTAAAGTAGAACTAGGGCATAAGAATTCATAGTTGAGGTGTTGAGGCAATGGCTTCAACTCCAACACCGACGGTTCCTCAATTGAAGGCTTAGTTGGAGGAGTCTTTCTATTTTCAAGGTCCAAGGGTAGCTTCCTAGGCTCATAAGAATAAGAGCATATTCCATGGAAAACATTCACGCACTCCACTTGGCCCGCATCATCATTGACATCCAAATTTAACAACACGGCCCCAACGGGTCCTCCACATTTGTCATGGCACTCGTATCATCAATTATCACAGCTAAGACTAGATCCACAAATGAACACACATCGGTACAATTGTGTTGCTTCATTAACTTGCACACATGAAATACTACCTTTTCATCACCTACCCTCAAAGTGAGTTCCCCTACTTCCACATCATTTAGAGCCTTCCCCATAGAAAGTAAAGATCTCCCCAATATGATTGGGACTTCATAGTCCACCTCGCAATCTAATATCACAAAATTCGCTGGCAAAATAAATTTGTCCACCTGGACAAGCACATCATAAATAATACCCAAATGTCGCTTTATTGATGTATCCGCTATTTGCAATCTCATGGAAATTGGCCGTGGTGGACCAATACCCAAAGTTTTGAAAACTAAGTAGGACATGTAGTTGATACTAGCTCCCAAGTCATATAAAGCTTTGGTAAAATTCACACTCCTAATGGTGCAAGGGATAGTGAAAGCATCGGGATCCTCTAGCTTCGGGGCTACTGATGCACGATAGCGCTAACTTGGTCAGTCATCTTTGTAGTTTCACAATCAATAGAACTGTTCTTTGTGACCAAGTCTTTCATGAACTTTTCATATCCCGGCATTTTTTTAAGAGCCTCCACCAAAAGCACATTAATGGACAAGCTATTCATCATATCAATGAACTTTTTGAACTGATTATCATTTCTCTACACCGCAAGACTTTGAGGATAAGGTGGAGGTGGCCTTGACAAAGGACCCTTGGCTTTTGGCACAACCAGCTCCGGCATGTCAATCACGTATTCCCTAGACAGGTTCACAGCATCTTGAGTTTCCAGCCCGGCCTCATTAATGTCAATCCTCACTTCATTGTTAACTTTCTCATCAACCACATCTTCAACTACCAAAGGAACTTCATCTTCTTGCAACTCAACATCATCATCCACAACTTGTTTTTCTTTTGAGGCATTCAGATGATCGCCTCTTCCATTTCTGGTCGTAACCGCCATGACATGATTGTTCTAACCTTTTGGGTTTACTACCGTATCCCTAGGTAGAGAACCTTTCGGCCGAGTATTCAATCATTGAGTGGTTCGGCCTAATTGCACCTCCAAGTTTCTAATAGAGGTATTGTGGGAAGCCAATTGTGCATCCGAATCTGCATTCTTCTTTATCATTTGTTCGAACATCATTTCAATTCTACTCATATCATTGCTAGAAGAACAATGACTTTCAGAAGGAAATGGGGTTGGATTTTTCGGTTGTTGGTACATTGGGGGCCTTTGAAAGCCTTGCCCCTAGTTTCCTTGGTTTCCATTTTTCCATCAACCTTATTATTGTTTCCCCAATTATTATTATTACCATTCCAATTCCCTTAGTTTCCTTGATTGTCGTTCTGATTGCGAGAGTTGTTATTTTGGTTGTTGTTTCCCCAATTACCATTGTTTAGTTGTTGATTGCCCCAATTTCCTTGAGGTCTCCACTGTTGTTGGTTTGAAGAGTTCCCCGGTTGGCCTAGAAAGTTGTTCACATATTGTACATATTCGTTTTGCTCATCATAGCCATTATTTTAAACCCATCACATGCATCAAATTGCTCAGAATTCCCTTGGTTTTGTTGCCTTCTTTGCCTTCTCTTGCTGGAAAGCATATCTGTTAGAATATACGCTTAACGCTACAGAGGGGGTGAATAGCGTTATAATAAAAAACAATATAAACTTGCGGAATTAAAAGTTGCAGGATTGAAATAAGTGCGGTAAGTAAATAATAAGGAACGAATGCACCGAAATTATCCTGGTTCACCACAACCTGTGGCTAGTCCAGTCCACGAGAGACTCTCTCGAGATTCCACTAACTTCGTTAAGCTTACGGGTGCTTAACAAACCGTTACAAACTGAGAACTTGAGTCACACAAGCCTCAACAACCTTTGCTCGAAGATACCACACTTCAAGACTTCAACCGAAGGAATGAAAACGTTTCTTCTAACAAACACAAGGGATTAACACTTCCCTTCAAGTGTATACAAACACTTAGCACTCAAGACAAGACTCTCTTTAAGAGTAGATATGAGTAATATAAATACGCTCAAGAACACAACAACTTTCTTCAAGAGTTTGGCTCTCAAAAACCTATGAAATAAATAGAAAATGATGAATATGAGAGTATGCAAGCTTTAGCAAGAATATGATCAGTTGTTGTACTTAGAAGACTGATTTTGAGTTGTATTTATAGTGTTCAAAACCCCCACAACCGTTGCCTAATTGCCAATCAAGAATTGCTGATTTTGTGCTAAGATAATCGATTATCTGATTTGCATAATCGATTATTTTCCAATCATTCAAAAAGCATTCCCAGATTTTAAGCAGAACAATCGATTATCCAAATCGTATAATCGATTACCTGACAACGTTCAAAAAATCATATTCAGATTTTACTTAGCATAATCGATTATCAGATTGTGTATAATCGATTACCTGACAACGTTCAAAAAATCATATGCAGAGTTTACTTAGCATAATCGATTATCAGATTGTGTATAATCGATTATCTTTCAGAGTTTAAAAATACTTTGGCAATGGTCATTTGCATAATCGATTATGCTATAAGGATAATCGATTATCTTTTATATTTTGAAAACTTCGGACTACACTATCTTAGCATAATCGATTATCATAAAGTACATAATCGATTATTTTACAGTCTTGTAAAATTTGATAGACACTGCCTCAACATAATCGATTATCATAAGGTACATAATCGATTATCTTGTAGCTTTGAAAAATCTAATGTACACTGCCTTAACATAATCGATTATCATAAGGTACATAATCGATTATTGTTCAGCTTTGTAAATCTGGTGTACATTGTCTTAACATAATCGATTATCATAAAGTACATAATCGATTATCTTTGTCCAGATTTGAGAGGCATGTTTAAAAATCATTTTGGCTAAAATCAAATGTTTGAAAATCATTTTGCTTTAAATAATATATGCATGATTTGATAAAAATGATTTTACGAGAGAAGCCAAGTCTTGAGTCAATTGTCGGATCAAGATCACAATTAAAGAACGACTCATGTATAACTTTATTTCTTTGCTTGATCAAGATCTTTGTTCGTCTTGTGCTTGAACCTCGTTATGTGTCAATTGCGCGCTTGTGCTTGGACCTCGTCATATGTCAATTGTGCGTCGTTTGTCATTTATCAAAACCTACAAATATGAACACACGTTTAGTATGTATTGAGAACGTGTTTCAACAATTTCCCCATTTTTGATAATGGCAAACCAATATCGGGATATGCATATTAGAGAATTCATAATGACGATCCAAGACAAGTATATAGATATGCAATTAGTTCCCCCTCAACATATGAATTCCCCCCTCAATTTATGCCAATAAATATTAAGCGCATAGCTCTTATTCTTCCCCCTTTTTACATTAGCAAAAAAATAAGTAAATAATCAATTTAATGATTAACCAATATTGCAATTATAAAAGGGACAATATAATGTCAGTATAATCGATTATTGATACTTGATGATCGATTATGTACTTAAGAAAAATCGATTATTCTTAAAAGAGATCGATTATTCTGCACCAGTGCTTTATAATTCCCTCTATCTTTGGGGCGATACCTGCAAAACAGAATTAGGCGCCTCCGACGCTCAAGTTAGTAATGAAAAGAAAAGAATGAAATGCATGACTTAGATCAACGTGGAGTCAAGAATCCCGAGTTCACTACGAATTCGGAAAAAGGACTCTTTCTCAAAAGGCTTTGTGAAAATGTCGGCCAATTGAGATTTGGTTTCAACAAACTCAATTTCGACATCACCTTTGAGAACGTGATCTCTTATAAAGTGGTGCCTAATTTCAATGTGTTTTGTTCTTGAATGAAGAACGGGGTTCTTCGTCAAGCTTATGGAGCTAGTATTATCACATCTAAGAGGGATATGATTGATACATAGTCCATAGTCCGAGAGTTATTGTTTCATCCAAAGGATTTGAGCATAACAACTCCCCGCGGCTACATATTCAGCCTCGGTTGTGGACAATGCAACACTTACCTGTTTCTTACTAAACCAAGAGACAAGAGAGCTACCGAGCAAATGGCAAGTGCCACTAGTGCTCTTGCGGTCCAATTTGCAACCCGCAAAATCGGAGTCGCAATAGCCAACAAGTTGGCATGAAGAACCTTTGGGATACCATAGTCCCACATTTATAGTACCAACAAGATACTTCATTATCCGCTTAACCGCAGTTAGGTGCGACTCCTTCGGACATGATTGATATCGAGCGCATAAACATACGCTAAACATTATGTCTGGTCTACTAGCAGTAAGATAAAGAAGGGATACGATCATACCTCGATACTTCTTGGTGTCGACTTCCTTACCTTTCTCATCTTTGTCAAGATGATCGGATGTGCTCATAGGAGTGGCCATTGCTTTGGCGTTGCTCATTTCAAATCGTTTTAGCAACTCTTTGCAATATTTAGATTGACAAATGAAAGTTCCTTCTTTCATTTGTTTCACTTGCAACCCCAAGAAGAAGGTTAGCTCACCCATCATAGACATCTCAAATTCGCTTGTCATTAAATCAGAAAATTCCTTGCATAAAGTATTGTTAGTAGCACCAAAAATAATATCATCCACATATATTTGAACTAATAAAATATTATTGTTTTTATGCTTAATAAATAGTGTGGTGTCAACTTTCCCCCTAATGAACTCATTGTCCAAAAGAAATTTGCTCAATCGTTCATACCAAGCTCGGGGAGCTTGTTTAAGACCATAAAGGGCTTTCTTAAGTTTGAAGACATGATCGGGAGATTTAAAATCTTCAAAGCCCGGGGGTTGTTCAACATAAACTTCTTCTTGAATAAAACCATTTAGAAAAGCACTCTTTACATCCATTTGATATAAATTGAAATTCATAGAAGAGGCAAAAGCAAGTAATAAACAAATAGCTTCTAACCTTGCTACGGGTGCATACGTTTCTTCATAGTCAATTCCTTTTTCTTGATTGTAACCTTTTGCTACAAGCCTAGCTTTGTTTCTAGTGATTACACCATTTTCATCTAATTTATTTCGAAAAATCCATTTCGTACCAATTATGGTATGATTGTCGGGTCTTGGCACCAATTCCCAAATGTCATTTTGTTTGAATTGGATAAGCTCCTCTTGCATTGCCAAGGTCCAATGCTCATCCCCAATTTCTTCAGAAATGGTTGAGGGTTCAATTTCAGAAACGAAAGCACTAAGGTGTTCTTAAGATTGTTTTGAGTACTTACCTTTTGTTCAATGTCGCCAATTACCTTGTCGAGAGGATGGTCTTTGATTGTCCTCCACGCGTTGGGCAGTTTCGTTTCTTTCTCCAGTGGTGGCGCTTCCTCCGATGATTGTTCCAAGATTTCATCTTGAATTTCCTTTGGATTTTCCTCTTGTGCTTTGTCTTGAGGACTTATTGTGTTTAAAATACCTGCAAGATCAAAACCAGAATCCTTTCTCGCCAAGCGAGCATTACTTTTGGAAAAAACAATATGAGGGGATTCCTCAACAGTTTCGGTTCTATTATTGAATACTCAAAATGCTTTGCTACGTGATGAATAACCAAGAAAAATTCCTTCATCCGATTTGGCATCAAATTTTCCCAAATTATCTTTTCCGTTGTTATGAATAAAGCATTTACAACCGAATACTCTAAGATGGGAGAGATTAGGTTTCCTTCCCTTATAGAGTTCATAAGGAGTTTTCATGAGTATTGGCCTTATGACTACTCTGTTTAAAACGTAGCATGCGGTACTCACGGCATCCGCCCAAAATTGTTTGGGAATCTTAGCCTCATCGAGCATGGTTCTAGCCATGTCTTCGAGACACCTATTTTTCCGTTCCACCACTCCATTTTGTTGTGGTGTACGTGGAGCAGAGAAGGTGTGCTCAATACCGAGTTCGTCACAAAAGTCCGCGAAGAGATTGTGATCGAACTCTCCCCCATGATCACTTCTTATGGAAGTGACGGTTGTGTTCTTTTCATTTTTAACACGTTTAAGAAAACATTTAAAATTTTGAAAAGCCATACTTTTGTGAGCAAGAAATAGTGTCCATGTAAATCTAGAATAATCATCAACAATAACAAAAGCATAACGATTTCTACCAAGACTTTCAATGCGAGATGGTCCAAAGAGATCCATGTGAAGAAGTTGCAAAGGTCTTGTAGTTGAAACAATATTCTTAGATTTAAAAGATGCTTTTGTTTGCTTCCCTTTTTGACAAGAATGACAAATAGTGTCATTTTTAAATTTAAAATTTGGAAGACCAATAACTAAATTTTGTGAAACCAATTTGTTTAAAAGATGCATGTTGATATGAGCTACTCTACGATGCCATAACAACATATCATCTTCTTTACTCATAAGACAATTCACATACTCTGATGAAGAGTTTTCAAGATCAACCATATAGATGTTATCAATTCTAAAACCACGAAGAATAATTTTTAAAAACTACGACGAAAAACTAAGCATTCTTCCGAATCAAACAAAACAAGATTTCCCTTGTCACATAATTGACTTATGCTCAAGAGATTATGTTTTAGACCTTTAACTAGCAATATATGCTTAATGGAAGAAGATTCATTCTTACCGACCGAGCCAATGCCGATAATTTTTCCCTTGTTGTTATCTCCAAAAATAACGTTTCCTCCTTCCTTGTGTTCTAGTTGAAGGAACTTGGATGCGTCTCCGGTCATGTGTTTGGAGCATCCACTATCAAGGTACCAAAGTACACTTGATCCCTTCAAACATACCTACAAGACAAATTAATGAGTTTTTGGTACCCAAGCTGTTTTGGGTCCTTGAGAGTTAGGTGTAAAATGCTGTTGTGCTTGACATGCAGTTAAGTGTCTGTGTCTAGTAAAACAAGCAGGAGCAATATGTCCTATTCGACTACAATAATGACAAATGACATTAGGATTATGCATTCTTCTAGGTTGGTAGTAGTTGGAGGTACGAAAATCGTTTGCTCTATTTTTGACAATATGGCTATTGCGCAATCCTTGAAAATCATTTCTCCTACTGTTTGTTCTAGAATATGCAGCGTTTCTAGAATAATTGTTTCTAGGTCGAGTATGTCTAGGTTGCGATTGTTGAAGGCCATTTCTAGGCGTTCTAAAATGTTCAATGTTTCTTCTAGTGTTTGGTCTAGGATGGTTATTTCTAGGATGAATGTTTATTTTATTTATCCTAGGTTGAGCCTTGGGTTGTTGGGGGATGGCTTCAACTTTTTCTTTAGGCTCGTTTTTGAAACCTATGCCATGTTTGATCGATTTCAAATTGACAAGAACATCATTCAAATTTTTATGAGAAGAATTGAACTTATCTAGGGTGCCTTTAAGTCTTTCTACTTCATCTTTTAGATGCATGCAAGAAATACAATTTTTACTAGAACTCTCGGGTTTGTCGGCGCTTCTCTTGCCGAAAAATTTGTTTTCTTCTTTCAACTTCTCATTTTCCAAAATCAATTTTTCCAAATCTTTTTCTTTCAAAGAGAGTTGTTTTTCAAAATCTTTTTCTTTCAAAGAGGAATTTTTCTTTACGTCTCTAACAGTTTTGGAAGCTTTAATGAATTCACTATACAGTTCGTCAAAAGAGTTTTGCATTTCCTCAAGAGAATAGAAATTTTTTGAAGAAATTTGACATACCTCTTCTTGATTTTCTTCGTGTGCCATGAGACATAGATTTGCGGTTTCGTCTTCTTCATCGTCGCTTGATTCGTCTCCGGAGTCACCTCCCCAAGATATGTATGCTCGTTGTTTCTTGAAGGGTTTCTTCTCCTTTTTGACATTTGGGCAATTTGATTTAATGTGCCCGATTTCTCCGCATCCATAGCACTTTACTTGATCTCCTTGTTGTTTGCCTTTTCGTTCATACTCTTTTCGCATGAACTTTTGAAACCTCTTAATAACGAGTCCGAACTCGTTATCTCCGTTGTTTGAGTCCTCATCATTTTGAGGTTGAGCCGTGCTTGCCTTGAGGGCGATTCTTTGTTTCCTTTGATCATTAAACGGAGGGTTAAGTATAGTAGATTCATAGGTTTTATGATTACCTCTTAGTCCGTCGATGGTGACATTTGAAACGCCGATAGACTCTTGAATCGCGTCGGCCTTGGAGCGCCATTCCGGAGTGAGACTTTGGAGAATTTTTCGGACAAGTTCCTTATCCGTGAAGGTCTTCTTATGAGCATGTAGGTCATTGACGATTTTTGAAAATCGTTCGAACATGTGATCGATCCTCTCGCTTTCCTTCATGTGAAACAGTTCATATGCATGGGTTAGAAAATCAATTTTAGCTTCTCTTACCTGGTCCGTACCTTCGTACGTGATTTCCAGCTTATCCCACATTTTCTTAGTCGTTGTGCAACATGATATTTTTCTGTAATCATCAGCATTTACAGCACAATATAATAAGTTGATGGCTCTAGCGTTGTTCTGCACTTTTCGGATATCATCCGCATCGTATTCATCTTCGGATTTTGGAACCCATTAATTTTCAACCTTTTTGGTTGCAATTTGTCCTCCCTTTGTTATAACCTTCCATAGATGAAAATTATTTGATTGGATGAATATTCTCATCCTCTCCTTCCAGTACGTATAGTTTGTGCCATCGAATAATGGTGGTCTGGTGGAGCATTGTCCTTCATCTATTCCTGCATTAAAGTCACGAGTAGAAGCCATGGATTGTTTCTCTCAAACGGTTAAGTCTTTCAGAGAGTTGGGCTCTGATACCAATTGTTAGAATATACGCTTAACGCTAGAGTGGGGGTGAATAGTATTATAATAAAAAACAATATAAACTTGCGGAATTAAAAATTGCAGGATTGAAATAAGTGCGGTAAGTAAATAATAAGGAACGAACGCACCGAAATTATCCTGGTTCACCACAACCTGTGGCTAGTCCAGTCCCCGAGAGACTCTCTCGAGATTCCACTAACTTCGTTAAGCTTACGGGTGCTTAACAAACCATTACAAACTGAGAACTTGAGTCACACAAGCCTCAACAACCTTTGCTCGAAGATACCACACTTCAAGACTTCAACCGAAGGAATGAAAACGTTCCTTCTTACAAACACAAGGGATTAACACTTCCCTTCAAGTGTATACAAACACTTAGCAATCAAGACAAGACTCTCTTTATGAGTAGATATGAGTAAAATAAATACGCTCAAGAACACAACAACTTTCGTCAAGAGTTTGGCTCTCATAAACTTATGAAATGAATAGAAAATGATGAATATGAGAGTATGCAAGCTTTAGCAAGAATATGATCAGTTGTTGTACTTAGAAGACTGATTTTGAGTTGTATTTATAGTGTTCAAAACCCCCACAACCGTTGCCTAATTGCCAATCAAGAATTGCTGATTTTGTGCTAAGATAATCGATTATCTGATTTGCATAATCGATTATTTTCCAATCGTTCAAAAATCATTCCCAGATTTTAAGCAGAATAATCAATTATCCAAATCGTATAATCGATTACCTGACAACGTTCAAAAAATCATATTCAGATTTTACTTAGCATAATCGATTATCAGATTGTGTATAATCGATTACCTGACAACGTTCAAAAAATCATATGCAGATTTTACTTAGCATAATCGATTATCAGATTGTGTATAATCGATTATCTTTCAGAGTTTAAAAATACTTAGGCAGCGGTCATTTGCATAATAGATTATGCTATAAGGATAATCGATTATCTTTTATATTTTGAAAACTTCGGACTACACTGTCTTAACATAATCGATTATCATAAAGTACAAATCGATTATTTTACAGTCTTGTAAAATTTGATAGACACTGCCTCAACATAATCGATTATCATAAGGTACATAATCGATTATCTTGTAGCTTTGAAAAATCTAATGTACAATGCCTTAACATAATCGATTATCATAAGGTACATAATCGATTATTGTTCAGCTTTGTAAACCTGGTGTACATTGTCTTAACATAAGCGATTATCATAAAGTACATAATCGATTATCTTTGTCCAGATTTGAGAGGCATGTTTAAAAATCATTTTGGCTAAAATCAAATGTTTGAAAATTATTTTTCTTTAAATTAAATATGCATGATTTGATAAAAATGATTTTACGAGAGAAGCCAAGTCTTTAGTCAATTGTCGGATCAAGATCACAATTAAAGAACGACTCATGTATAACTTTATTTCTTTGCTTGATCAAGATCTTTTTTCGTCTTGTGCTTGAACCTCGTTATGTGTCAATTGCGCGCTTGTACTTGGACCTCGTCATATGTCAATTGCGCGTCGTTTGTCATTTATCAAAACCTACAAATATGAACACACGTTTTGTATGTATTGAGAACGTGTTTCAACAATATCAACACCCTCCATGGCATTTACTTGGCGAGGATTTTGACTTATTGCAACTGTGCCTACCTCTATCAGAAACTTGGAGGTGCAATTAGGCCGAACCACTCAATGATTGAATACTCGCCCGAAAGGTGCTCTACCTAGGGATACGGTAGTAAACCCAAAAGGTTAGAACAATCATGTCATGGCGGTTACGACCAGAAGTGGAAGAGGCGATCATCTGAATGCCTCAAAAGAAAAACAAGTTGTGGATGATGATGTTGAGTTGCAAGAAGATGAAGTTCCTTTGGTAGTTGAAGATGTGGTTGATGAGAAAGTTAACAATGAAGTGAGGATTGACATTAATGAGGCCGGGCTGGAAACTCAAGATGCTGTGAACCCGTCTAGGGAATACGTGATTGACATGCCGGAGCTGGTTGTGCCAAAAGCCAAGGGTCCTTTGTCAAGGCCACCTCCACCTTATCCTCAAAGTCTTGCGGTGTAGAGAAATGATAATCAGTTCAAAAAGTTCATTGATATGATGAATAGCTTGTCCATTAATGTGCTTTTGGTGGAGGATCTTAAAAAAATGTCGGGATATGAAAAGTTCATGAAAGACTTGGTCACAAAGAACAGTTCTATTGATTGTGAAACTACAAAGATGACTGACCAAGTTAGCGCTATCGTGCATCAATAGCCCCGAAGCTAGAGGATCCTGATGCTTTCACCATCCCTTGCACCATTAGGAGTGTGAATTTTACCAAAGCTTTATATGACTTGGGAGCTAGTATCAACTAGATGTCCTACTTAGTTTTCAAAACTTTGGGTATTGGTCCACCACGGCCAATTTCCATGAGATTGCAAATAGCGGATACATCAATAAAGCGACATTTGGGTATTATTTATGATGTGCTTGTCCAGGTAGACAAATTTATTTTGCCAGCGAATTTTGTGATATTAGATTGCGAGGTGGACTATGAAGTCCCAATCATATTGGGGAGATCTTTACTTTCTATGGGGAAGGCTCTAAATGATGTGGAAGTAGGGGAACTCACTCTGAGGGTGGGTGATGAAAAGGTAGTATTTCATGTGTGCAAGTTAATGAAGCAACACAATTGTACCGATGTGTGTTCATTTGTGGATCTAGTCTTAGCTGTGATAATTGATGATACGAGTGCCATGACAAATGTGGAGGACCCGTTGGGGCCGTGTTGTTAAATTTGGATGTCAATGATGATGCGGGCCAAGTGGAGTGCGTGAATGTTTTCCATGGAATATGCTCTTATTCTTATGAGCCTAGGAAGCTACCCTTGGACCTTGAAAATAGAAAGACTCCTCCAACTAAGCCTTCAATTGAGGAACCGCCGGTGTTGGAGTTGAAGCCATTGCCTCAACACCTCAACTATGAATGGCCATGACTTGCTTGCTCTTAGACCGCGTGTTGTAGGAGTGGGTTTCCAAAATGCCACAAGTACTAACCACCTGTCTAGTCTGAATGCAAAAACACCAAAACTTGTTAATGGTTAGGTTTTGTAAGCGGCCACATATTGGGGAATGAATGCACCTAAACAGTTATTGGTTACTTCATACGTTGGTTGCTTGAATCATCTCGGCTTTCCCTTTTCTTTATTTTCAATGCCCCTTTTTAGCTTTATCCTCTTATCCCTCTCCTGTTTTTCCTTGTTTGTTTCTGGCCTTTCCTCTGCTTTTTTCTCCTATTCTCTCCCTCTTCGTTTCTTTTCCCTTTTATTTTTCTTTTATTTGGTTACGGTCGAATCCTATATAGATTGACTACGTATCATGACCCCGCATGAATCAGACCAAGCATAGTTCTGGCAGATATGAAAACAAAAACACAAAATATATTATTATTTTTGAAATTTTCACTAAAAACAAACACCTTGACTACATGAGCTCAAGACTCACAAACCCGAAATAAAAAAAACAAGCTTAGAAACGATCAATTCAAAAAACCTAACAGACTCCAAAGCAACTTAACAGACTAAACAATAAAAATGCCGACTAAAACATTAAGGCTTTGAACACTCCCTGAGCTCTCGGAGTTTTATTTGGTTTTGTTGCGGGCTCGTCTGCAAGATCCAACTAGAGTCTCTCCAAATCTATCATTACCTGTTGGAAAAACATCATGATTGCCGCGAAGAAAGTGGTTTGGGTCATGTCATCACATATTTAACATTTTACCATAATATATTCTGCAATCGCTGTGACCCTTTCACAGATCTTACCCTTCTCCGGTAATAAATCTCCAATTTGCCGAGTTCTTGTTCCCACAGTTTGTCTGGCAAGATTGCTTTGTTTTTGAAGGTATTGCAAATCCCTCTCTAGCCGTGCTATCAAAGAGTAACAATGCCTCTTCTTCGGCTTCAAAATCTCTTCCCTGCTTAGACATTTCATTTTCAACGATCTTGACCTTTTTCTTCATACTTGTCATCCCCTTATCGTATTTCTCCTTCAACTGACGGGCAAAACTTGCTCATTCCCCTGCATCCTTGCTATCATGGCTCGAGCACTTGCTAACTCCATTTAAATCTTCTGTAAATCATCCTCGAAATCACATGCCTTCTAGGTAAGATTGTAGATGAGCTTCTCATCTTTTCTACTCCTGTCCGGATCGTCAATTGCCATTTTCATTTTCCAGATCTGTCATGTGAGATCTTCATTTTCTTGGATCAATCTTCTTTTCTCTCCCTTGGCATCCTAAGCACCGAGATCATTGTTGAATTTCATGTTTCTCAACTTTTATTTCAAGGCATGAATCTCAGGTTAATGCGCTTTTTCCTTTTCTCCCCATGCTAAACTCTCTCGGATTTTGTCTTCGAAAGCTTGAACATGAGGTATTTTGGTGGGTCTTTCAGGTTCGGTTTCTGACCCAATGTTCACACAGGACCTCTTCTCAAACTTAGAAGCATAGTTTGGATCCACTTCTCCCTTTGCGACATCTGGGACTTGGGTGCCATCTTTAAGATACCAGAACCTATTCCAATCCTGTTGAACTAAAGCTTCGGGCAATGCGGCTTCTGGATGCAACTCTATAACTTGAGTACTTAGATCTTCATCTTCGGGCACAATCTGCTACCGTCCCAATTGTCTCAAGATGCTTCGTAGTGCATATGGTTGAATACTTTTCACACCCATTATCCTCAAGCATCCCTTAGCAGCAGTCATGTATATGGATGGCTTCTGTCTATGGGAGCCGTCCAATGAACCACTCAATTTGACTTGCTTTGAGAATTTCAAATGAGACATCCATGCCTCAAACCACTCTGGCATGATGTAATCGTTTACCATCTCTTTATAACTAATGATGAAATTATTTGGGCTCGAACCATAACTCATGAATCTGGGATGGTGGAGAAGATGCACGATCATCCATATTTGTAGGAGGATATGGCAACCTTCGAAGAACTGAGCTCCAGCTTTGCAAATAGTCAACGCACTGTAGATATCCACCAATACCAACAGGGCAAGTGTATGATTTTTCATGGTGGTGAGGATTTGTGCAATTCTAGCCATGCGAATATCCACTGTCCCTTTCTTATTTGGAAAAACCATTACCCGCAAGAATGCCACAACAAATGCAAACCAGCGATGAAGTTTCCAAAGACCCTTATCTTATTTGTTTCTCAACCCCTTTTCATGTATCTAGAAACCAGAAGAATGCTAAAACTTGAAGTATAAGAAATGGAAATCGCAACACCTGTTGCTTACGCGATTTTACTTATCTGTTTACTGATATTCAAGAGGTCAAAAAACTTGTGCACCGATGGGGCCCTTGGAAATATAAGTTGTTGCTTCCTCAGATCTCATCCAAACTCAATGTACCCGACTATCTCCTCCAAAGTAGGGGTAATCTCGAAGTGTGACAAGCGAAAAACATTACGAGCGAGGTCCCAGAAAGTTATCATAGCCTTGATCAAATCATCCCCTAGTTTGATCTTCCAAATGTCTATAACAGCGCCAAACTGTTGCCTTACCCATTTCCCACCATCTTGGTCCAAATCATTCAACCATATGTGCATATGTACTCGAGACTGTAGGAAGGTAGGGTTAGGGTTGACTCAAATGACACATTTTTGAAAACAAATTTCTAATTTTAAAAGAAAAGACCATGGTTTCCTCCTTGACATGCCAATTTTAAACAAATGGTTGTCTTTGCAAATATGGCCCTTTCCCAATTTCACATGAATTTTGAGACCGGATAGGGTTTATTTTGGGACACTTCTGAACTTTGTCGGTTCATTGTATTCTAAGGCTTCTCGGTAAGAATGGTTTAAAATACTACTGAGACTGAATCGACTTATTTGGCTCTTTTTTTTCAAAATAAGGCCGGACTTTATGTAGGTTGCCTACGTATCCCATATCCGATGGAATCACACTCGCGTAGTTTGGCAAATACAACTACTTTTGAAATAGGACTGATTTTGAACGCAAGACTCTTTGAAAACAAAACTTATTCTTTTCAACAAGCTATTTTTCAAAACAAAACTCTTTAAGCTATTTTTGAAAACAAAACTTGTGTTTCTTATTATTGACGAACAAACTCTTTTCCCTTTTCTTCCCCTTTTTTCTATATTTTTCAATTTTTTTTAAAAAAAATCGGCAGAGTTTCGAGGTATTTTCAAGCATAGAGTTTTCTTTAGAACCAGTTTACTTCATTCCTACATCACTCTTGGTCTTTTTCTCTCTCTCTTTTTTTCCCCTTTTCCTTGTTTTTTGTTTTATTTTTCCTCACTCTTTTTCTTATTTAGCCGGTCAGCATGCAAGCTGAAACAAATGAATATTCACATAGCACATTTGATGCATCATGATGGTTTGTTATTTTGGGTACACCTGTCCTAGACGGACCCAATCCCTGTGTTGGGTGCCCTAAGTCAAAATGCACGTGATGCAAATAAGAGCTCCTGCTAGAGATCCAGCATGAAGCTGTATTTTTCTAAGTATAAATCCTGGGGTTTTGATCAAGACTTGGGGTACCCGAGCGTACAATTGGGGTCGAGGAGGGGGCGGCGTATAAGGAGCACTAAAGTCTGCCCGGCCTTGTCGCTTGCCCAGCCTCGCTCTACTTGGTATAATTTCTACAGACTAAGCGGGCTACGCGAATGTATGCACCATTTTCAGAAGACTTGGAGGGGTGGCGTAAGGAGACAATTATATACAATTCAACAATATTAAAGCGGTAAACAGATAGCATTTAGCACAAAGGTTCACAAATTACAATAATATCAACAATAAATAAGCCAAATAAAAATCATAAAATAAGCTCGAATTCTTGAACCCTGAACCAAAGATTCTAGGTATTCTCCCCAGCGGAGTCGCCAGAGCTGTCACACCTACACCCCGGAAGGGCATAATAAAGGGAGTTTTTTCCGATTTATGTAATAATCGAAACGAGATTAATTATTAAGAATCAGAATTGTCACTTGGGATAATTTATGGTGTCCCAAGTCACCGGTTTAGAATACCGAATCGAGGAAAGAATTACTCTATTATTATATTCTGCAAATCCAAAATTCGGGTAAGAAATTCTTTTAACTCGGGAGAAGGTGTTAGGCACTCCCGAGTTCCGTGGTTCTAGCACAGTCACTTTGATAATACTTGGCTAAAAGTTGTTTAATTACTGATTTGAAACCCTTTGTGCATTTACTTTTTTTACCGTTTTTAATTAAGGAAATTATCATAAAATGGGTTATACGTACGTATACCCGCCTATTTGGCGCGTCAAAAATCATGTCATGGGAACGTATCCACAATTAATAACGCTTAATTATTATTAAGAAAGTTTGGGCCAAAGTTGCGCGAACGCATACTCTAGTTTTATTTTTAGAAGTGTAATTGTGCTACGCGGATGTATACACAATCGCATTGGTAATTTTAAACCTCCCTAAAGGATATGCTACAAAACATGAACCATCTTTTTTACATCTAAGCTATGACAATACTAGAAGGCCACATATGATTTGATGAACTCATATAAACTAAAATAACTAAAATTGGTAATCTATTTTATTGTTAAGAAAAGATTTGGTCGAAGTTGCGCGAACACATACTCCAACTTAATTTAGGATCATGGTCATGTTACGCGAACGTATACACAACTACAATCATGTCTTAACTAGCCTAAAGGCTTGCTACGAATATTTAGAAACCATTTTTTCTAAAGTATGTTGATATTGTCATGAAGCCATGAATTATGACAGTAACTTTGTGGCCTACTGATTATTTGGTTGCACACAACGAGCATGGCCAGATAATATGACCCACTTATCTTGCTAAAAATTGATGCAACATTAAGTATCATGTTTTAGAATCAAACTTACTACCAGCCAAGTAATGACAATAGACCAATATCATTTGCGCGAAAATTTGTGTGCATCACCAGCGTAAACTATGATATCCAAAGAATTCAAAACATGTTAAAATTAAAATCGTTCCTATTCATCCTTGTTATTCAACATTAACACCTAAGATGATCTCTCATTTGCACATTATATCTAGATTTAAGCACAAATAATACATGAGGGAAATTCTACATGGACAACAAACAACACATTTGAAACCAATCTTCTCATAGATTTCCTAAGGGTCAATGCCGAAGCACTCACCACAATCATCGGACGCTTCTACTAATTCAGAGGAAGAGATCGATCGAGAAGAATAGCATGGCTTAAAAACCACATTATCATGCAATTGCCTATGTATTAACATCAATTATTATATGAAAGACAATTACTAATCGAAAGTCTAGAATACAGCCCAAAACTTTACACTAACTCAATATTAAAGCGCATCCAAGGTCTAGAAAATTAATAAAACAACATATATACGTTTAGGACAAGAGAAAACAGAAAAAAACAGAATAGCAGAAGCATATAGCAACATTTTTTTCGATTCCTCATTCATTAAAATTTCTAGACACACAAGGATCCTTGCAATCATTTGCTACTCATGGTTTACAGATTTACCTGAAAGTTTGAAGAAAGCAACGTCAGAGTAGTTAAGGGTACAACAACAGTAACAAACAGCAGAATCAACAACAGTTAAAACCAGAAAATGAAGTAAGAACAACCCAGGAACCCAACTTCATTCAAGAATAAATTATAAAACTGCAAGTACCATCAACATCACTTCATTTCAGCCTCAAATAGAGCCTAAAATAACTTCAATCATTTAAAGATTTTCACAGTTAAAATAGAAAAGCCAATGAAACAGTGTTTCCTTCAGCTATTTTTTAGCTTTTTGATTTTTTCTTCTACTCAATTCTGTCGAAGGTACAATTTGCAGTTTCTTTTTTATATATTTTTATGTATTTCTGCCTCTCTTCCAGAATTTTTTAGTCTGCCCTCCTCCTTTTGAAAGGCAAGCTTCGGGTGCCTTTATAGGCAATCCATTAGGGCAACCCTTTAGCTTTTATTATACCCTTTAGGCCCCTAATTTCAGATTTTATTGATTAGTCCCTAAGGTCCTTGCTTGTTGCCCAAGTTACTGCATTTCAATTCATGAAATTCTAATTGTAACCTCATCTAAAATGTTCTTGGGGTTTCCACATAAGTTATGAAGGAATTCCTTCTATAAACTACATATATTACCCTTTCTATTAATCTGAAGTTACTAAGACTAGCCTAGCCCTTTTAACTTAGTTAAATTGACCATAGTTAAACTCTAGGAATCCTAATTTAGCTATATCCAACAAAAGTAAAACTAAAAGAAACCAACTAACGTCAAAATAAGAAATTACTGAAAATTTAAAACCAATGAAACAAACGCCTATCTAAACAAAAATAAGCTACAATTAGAAATCACAAAGCAGGATTAACCATAAACCAAATCAAAACTAAAAACCAAAACAAACACAAGAACAAAATTAATCACGAACAAAATAAAATCAAAAACTTGAGAAGAAACTTATTTATTTTAACAAACAAAGAACAGAGAAACTTACATTGGAAGGTTGAACCACACAGGACTATGATTTGAAGCCTAGAATAATGTGAACGTTTGTTCTTTACAAAGAAAAAACGAGCATATTATTTCGTGCCTCCAATCAATCTTGAGCTAAGGAAATTGACCAGAACTCGAGCAATTGAGCTTCTAGGGTTCTGCCCCTTTTTTTTAAATTGAAATTCGAGGCGTTGGAGAGATATTCGAGAAAAGACAATTGGGGATTTAAGAAGAGGGGTGCTAGGAGAACTCAGGGTGTTATTTTGAAGCAGTTTGGGAGGTGGCGCCGTCGTGTATAACGGTGGCGACGCTAGGGTGTGAATTATTTGAGATTTTTGGGTGACGTTTGAAAGAAACCAATAACAGATGTGGAACGAGGAGGTGAAGAGGAGGACATGGTATAAATTTTTGTCCCTTTGGATAACGACCACCGGTGGAGGCGATTTCCGGCCGGCGACGTGCGATGGTAGGCGACAAAGGGTTCTCCGAAGTGTGAGAGATAAGAGGCAAAGGGGGTCTAGGGTGGGGGGGGTAGCGTTAGGATAATTATATAGTTATGGATGTAGGCTTCTCGACCGTTAGATCTTGTAACCTCGACGGTCCAGATTTAATAGGCCAAAACGACTCGTTTTTGGGTACTAGGTTGGTTGGACAGGGTTGATGGACGGGTTTTGGCTAATTGGGGTGGGTATGTTTTGTTACAAGGGAATACTCGGCCAACAAAATCAAAGGGATTTAGCCCAAAGATCCGAAGTCTCATTTCTTTCATATTTTTTCCTTCATTCTAATTTTCCTTTTCAAAATTCTTTTGATTCCTTTTCTTTTTATATGATTTTCTTTTTTTTCTTTTAATTGATTTAAGACCTAAATTAAATCCTAAAATTTTGTTAACCTATCAAAACAACTAATTACATCTAAATATTTACATAATTAATTGAGAAAGCAAATTAAAAGACTACACAAAAATTTAAAAGCACACTAATGCTATTTCTTTTGTTTTGAATAATTTTTAAGTGTATAATTAAATCCTAAATACAAATTTCATGTATTTTTGTGTTTTTCATTAATTTAAATAAAATAAATAAAATCACAAATAATTGCGAACAAACAGACGATTATGCAATTACATTCTAAAAATCTCATAAATAGATAAAAATCCTAATTTTTTGAATTTATTGGAGTAATCTAAGCTAGGCAAAAATCACATACTCACAAGCATGACCGTGAGTCTTTGCATTGTGAATATCATGATTTCATTGTTTCTTTGATGCATTGGTGATGATTTCTATATGTTGTGAAAAGCCGGTAATAGAAATTGTGACCTTTGAACATCGAGGAGCA
Source organism: Nicotiana benthamiana (assembly GCA_034376525.1). Lineage (NCBI taxonomy): Eukaryota > Viridiplantae > Streptophyta > Magnoliopsida > Solanales > Solanaceae > Nicotiana > Nicotiana benthamiana. The sequence continues at coordinate 134,049,846 of CM067331.1, forward strand.
TTGACTCGAGTATATTACAAATTGTGAAGGTATATGAGATGACTGAACCCTTTGGAGCATTGGCTCAAATGGTAAAGCGAGATGTGAAGTAAAAGTAAAAGAAAGAGAAAAAATTATTAAATTGGTCCCTTGTCGGGATGTTTGTGGCTTTGTTGATTATCTCCCTTGCCAGGACACTGAGCTTTGTTGATATTGTTCCCTTTACTGGATTTAACTGTTAAATTGTGTTCCCTTGCCGAAATTTTTATTATTATTTGTTTACTCCCTTGTCCCTTGATTGTTATTGTTGTTGGGTAAGGAAGAGTGTTAAAGCACGAAGGGTGATGCCGTACATTTTTTGTTATTGTGAGGAAAAAGTATTAAAGCACGAAGGGTGATGCCGTACCTCACGATGTACTATTCCATGTCGATTCTATTGATTATATGTGAAAAAGATAGTAAAAACACGAAGGGTTATGCCATGCACTTTTTATCATATTATTGCTTGGTGAGAATGAGAGTAAAAGCACAAAGGGTGATGCCATGCACATTTTATTATATCATTGCTTGGTGCTAATGAGTAAAAGCACGAAGGGTGATGTCGTGCACTTATTGATTTCTGATTTGATGATTTTTATTCAAAGTTGTTATCTTCCCCACAGCATACTCCCCCTCCCATATTGACTGGTTATTTCCTGTATTTCTTTTTCGCTATATACATATATATTTGAACTAGCACATCGGGTCGGTTGTGCTGATACTACAATCTGTGCTCTTTTGCACAAATCTAGGCACCAGGTAGCATCATTAGTTGGAGGGCTTCCTTCAGTCCACCCATAGACCAAAGGTAGACCTGCAGGCGTCCACAGGCTCTGGCGTCTCCTACTATTTTTATTTCCTGTTTCATTTTCCTTTATTCAGAAACAGTATACTGTTATATCTTCAGACCTTGTATGTAGTAATCTTAGATAGTATATGACACTGTGACACTAGATTTTTGGTTGTTGAGACTTAAGTAACTGTTCTTTTACAGATTTCAGTTGTTTAATTGTTATCTTCCACTTAATTATCTAAAGTTCCGTAGTTTTTATGTTATTGCCTTTTTAATTGTTAAATGAAGTCATTTGATAATGAAGTAAGTAGTTAAGGATTGGCTTGCCTAACTCTCACTAGTAGGCGCTATCAGGACTTCTGAGGATGGGAAATCCGAGTTGTGACAGTTTATTATCAGATGCATCACACTTAATTTTGCATTCTTAAGACCCGATATCTAATTAATCTTTTAATTCAATTACTTAGTTCCATACATGAATGTTGGAATTAAGTTCTAAGTTTGATAATTCTTTTGTCTTGATCTTGTTCTTAATTATATGTATTTGATGCTTTTTCATTAATAAAGGGGAATAAAAAAGGAGAAGAAAACATATTTATCCAAGAAATTAGAGTACTTAATTAGCTTAAATACTGATCTTATAGCATATGACTCTTTTTTTCTGTTGCTAAAATTATGGCATATGACACTAAATGTTATTGTTCTTAAAAAAAGACTCTAAATATTATTAAAACTTAAGCACTAATTTTTGTTTTTGGATTAGCATATTGTTAACTGATTTGTTTTCTTTTTAATTTTCTATCTAGAATAGTTATGGCTACAAAAGGAAGGAAGTTTGTTGACAAAAAGCCAGCAAAGCAAAAGAAAGGCTGATGTTGAGAAGAAGAAGAAGAGAAGCTCTGGCAATCGAAGAGTCAATAAGCAGCATCCAAAACAAAGCAATCCATTTATACTTTTTTATTCTGCTTCACTTATTTCTCTTGTTTATTAGAAGTCAAACAAATGCATATTCCTTGAGAAAAGTTTGTTGAATATACTAATCATGCTGATTCATCTTTTTCATTTTTAGTTCGATGTAAGGTTCCTCAAGTTAGCTATAAATTCATATTATTAACTAATTATTGAATCATTTTGCGCAGTTAACGGAAACTTTTTGTTTTCTTTTTGTGCTGTTGTTATTATTGTTGGTTTCTTTATATTTAAATGGCTTTTTTTTTGCACAAACATCTTATTCTTATATTTTTTTTCAGAAAAAATATAGTAGGTAAGAAAGAGTTTCAATCTCTATTTTATTTTCTAGCTGGATAATAATATATTGCATTTTTTTTTTAAAAAAAAAATACATTTGCCAATCGGTAACAAAAGATCTTGGTATGATAAGGGAGTAATTTATCAGAATAATGCATACTCCAAAAACATCGTCTATAAAAACATAGATATTAGGTGAGATATATAATCATATAACATGATTGTACCTCATAAAATGAAAAATAATATAAGTAGAAACATATCCACCTAACCAAATAGATTAGTTTTCTTTAGCACCCCAAACTCTATCTCGTCATTTTGAGCACATAACTATATTATTTTCACCATTCATCATTTTCAGCTTGCATTTTTTCTCTTCAATTTTTTGTATGATATATAGTTGACATAACTTTTTTAATCATATTTATGTTATTTCAAAAGTTTATACTCATCGTATGAAATACACGTGCAATGTACGTGTTCAGAAATTAGTTATTATAAAAATATGATATTTTATGTGAAATATTGAACGACTAAAATATTCTTAAAACTTTGATTGACTTTTATGCCCTTAAATATTTGTATAATTTAAGAATATAACTGTAATAAAAAATGACTAAAACTTCTACAAACTACCAATTATGTCAAAAATCCCAATTAAAGTACAATCGAATGGGAATTGGGATATTAAAATTCAATATACACAGTTTATAGATATTTTGTAGACGGATTGTAGATTATTTGTATTCTGATTGTAGATGCTTTGTTTTCTGTTTTCACAAATCACAAACGACTAAAACTTTACAAATATTCCGCAAAAAAAAATCTATAATTAATCTACAGTTTATCTACAATTTCTACAATGTCTTCTTCTTCTTTTTCTTCTTCTTCTTCTTCTTCTTTTTCTTCTTCTTCTTTTTCTTCTTCTTCTTATTCGAGTTTCAATCTGAAATTCAGCCAAAAACAAGTCTAAATCTTCACCAAAACATCTCAAAATTGAGATATAAACTCCAAAATATATTCCCAATTATTTACAACAACACCCTATCAAATCAAATAATGATTTTTGAAAACCTAAATTTGAATTCAAAGCTTTCAAGCTTTTTAATGGCTGTTAATGGTGGAAGCCTGTAAAAAGAACGTGGGTAGGAGTAAAACGTGGATGGGGTTGAGGTGTTAGGAGAGAGAAATGTGGGATGGGTGGAGATACTGGATTTAAACGAAAATCCTTTAATTAAGGAGTAAAAAATATCTCATTATTTATATCCTTAATTAATTATGCAATAGAATTAATAATTTAGTATACTAAGTGTAATTAAGTCAAACCTTAAATATTGAGGGTAAAAAAGTTTTCTATGTGGCATATGAATATAAAAATTTCTTTACTCGTATGCATATGGTTTCGAAGCTTGAACTTTATATGTTCTCCTCTCATTTTTCTTTATCTACGTATTAGGGGTGGCAAAATGATTAAAAAAAAATAGTTAACCACTATATTATTTACTAAAAATGGTTAGATAATGAATTTTTTTAAAACAGGTTAAATATGAATAAGAACTATATTATTCATTTAAAAAATGGATAATTAATGAGTAACTAATGGATCTAACGTTTACATTTGTAAAGTCTCAAAGTAAGGTTTCTTAAGTTAGGGAGACTAATAATTCTTCCAAAAGTGATCACATACAAAGAAGTCATAGATAATATGGGAAGCCAATATTATCCACCAGTTAACTCGTTTTTATCCGTATTAAATATAGGTCGGATTGGATAATTAATCGATTTTATCATTATTCACTTTCGACCCGAACCATATTCAATTCAACCCGTCTGTTTGCCACTTCTACTGCGTATGCAATTCTTTCGAGGAGATACTTCTTCTTGTACGTATTGGCCAACTTCTAAGTTTGTACTACGTGATATGTCAATTGGATTCATTGCATCATAAGACCTACACAATTTTTTCCCTTTATTTATATGATGCTATTCAAATAAAATAACTTTCAACATTTTTATTATTAGCTTTTGATTATTTAAGCTACTTTTCACCGTTTTACTATCTAAAGTTGATTTTGATGCTTTCGCCATTATTATTGCAGTATTCGGAGAAACTCTATGAAATAAGTTAGAATAAAGTGTTGTAATAAGGTTGGACTATTTAAAAAGAAGTATAGCGTTGCATAGGAAATCAGGGGCGGACTCACCTTAGAGCAAGGGGTTACGTGAACCCGTTTTTAGGGGTGTGCATTCGAATCGACTTATCGATAAATCGAATTGATTATTTGTTATCGAAATCGAAAAATCAAAATCGAAAAAATCGAAACCTTCCTGAAACAATAACGATAAGCATATGTACAAATCGATAATCGATAAGTAATTATCGATAAGATTAAAAATCGAATCGATAAATCGAATGCACACCCCTAGACTGTAGACATAAAATAAGTAAGTACCTATTTGTGTAGATTAATATATCATACAAAATATTTATATATATATTCCGCTACTATTTTGAAAGTGGCTATACAATATCATTTTCCCTAATCTATACCCTTTCCTTTACCCTAAGTCCCTTATCCTTCTATTTCCTCTATCACATTTAAGGAAGGATAAAGATCAAGGAAATGAAGTTCAAATTAATGGAAAACAAAATTAGCCGTGATGATGTATTTTGTTTTATTTTATTTTTTTTATATCGTTGGAGTGTTGGTGGCATACATTTGATCCGTTACTTTAGTTTTGTTGCATGTGCTTGTTGATACAATTTTTATATTATAAATGGTGTTCGTCTTATTTTAGCTTCTTTTTGTCCATATAAATTAGGTGCGTTTATAGCGATATACTTTCCGTGGGATACTGAAGAATCGTCGCGTGTTCGAGCCTCTACTAAGATCCTGTTCGTAAATGTACGTTCCTTCAGTTAGACTTGTATTACTAATAATTTGCTCGCTCATCGTTTTAATAAGATTTGTTATTCCTAACAGGATGCACATTTATTATCCATACCGTTTTTTTACTTACTTTTTATCATAATTACTTACTTTTTATTATAAACAATAAAAAAAACAAGAGCAATACTTCAGAGAAAGGGAGAAGAAATTCTTATTGAATTTTGGGATGATTTACAATGGGGCAAGACCCCTCTATTTATAAGAAAAAATGACTTAGCCACAATGTCAAACTTTTTACAAGATAGACATTCACTCTAAATAGAATTCTATTCATAGCACTCTCCCTTAAATGTCTACTGAATTAGTAATGAGCCTCATTAAAACCTTAACTAAAATAAAACCCAATGGGAAAAAAGTCTAGAAAAGGAAAAATAGTACACATATCTAATAATATGCGTTTTGATTGTCTCGTTAAAAACCTCACAAGGAAAACTCAGTGGGACAAAACCTTGAAAGGGAAAAGAGTGCAACGCGCATAAACTACCCCCGATGAGAGCATCAATTCACATCCTTGAGCCTTTGCATCCCGATCTTGTACACTAGCTTCTTGAAGGTTGATGTCGGTAGAGATTTTGTGAACAAGTCAACCATATTATCACTTGAACGAATCTGTTGCACATTGATATCACCATTCATTTGAAAGATCATGTATGAAAAATAACTTCGGTGAAATGTGCTTTGTTCTATCTCCTTTAATGAATCCTCCCTGTCACACCTCCGTTTTACACGGCTATCCCGAAGGATAAACGTATAAGGGAGTTTTTCCAATTAAAGTGACATTATTCGAAATGAGATTATTTATTAAGAGTCGCCACTTGGGATAAGTTTGGCTTTGGTGTCCCAAGTCACTGGTTTATTTAGAATCCCAAATCGAGGAAATTTTCAACTACCGAAATGGAGTCTGCAAACTAGAAATTCTAAGTAAGGAACTCTGTTGACCCGAGGGAAGGTTTTAGGCACCCTCGGATCACTTGGTTGTAGCACGGTCGCTTAAACTATCATAAATGGCTAAAAATTTTGATTTTTACACATGGTCATCCTAAAAATGCAATTTTTTTAATATTTATACCTCTTTTAATATTTATTATGAAAATTTGCGACGCCGGTAAAACTTGTCGCGAACCATATCACATAAATGCGCACGTAGTTTTTGGCATTTTTCAACTTCATCGGGATTTAGATTTGGGTCACATAAATGCGCACCCGTACTTATGAAGATAAAATTATTAAAGACGGATCTAAAAGCGACCGACGTGTTATTATTATTTGTGGGAGGCCGTGAAGTCCGCTAAATGGCATGTCCCGAATCTCTAAGCATTTTAATATAAACATTCCATGAGGGCCACACAATTTATGGGTTCCGGTTAGCGCGGAACACCCCGTTTTGTTACAAAAAAGTCGGTCTAAAGTGAACCAATACTTTCCATAATGCTCGTTTCTAAAAGGGCTTTAGCAGTATAGAACTCGGGCTTCAACTTCAAACCCGAATTCAAACAAAAATGAAACCTGTTAATTTGAATTTACTACCTAATTTGAAAGCCCAAATGTGCATCCCAACTCTATTACATCATGCCCAATATGGCAGATTTGAAGTAACACCAACAGACCCTTTATTTGAGAAATTAATGAACCATAGATTAGTGTGGAAAATTATGGAAGGTAACGAGTAAATTAGGCTGGTTACAAATTATGGTAAACAAAGAATATTCAAACAAGTTTGGAATGCGCAAGTGCATATTTCCTAGGTTAAAATGGGTCCGCCTGCTCGAGTTAATACTGAAATCCCAATGGTTTTTAGTTGACTTGAAGATTACCATAACACTGATTTAACAATTTCCCAATGTAAAAACTAACTGTAACCATTGGCAAGGTTAAAATCTATGACTAGACAGTAGTGAACTATCAATTAATTGTTTGAATTGTAATTCTAAAAACAGATTCACATTTAGGATACCACTAATGACAATTTAAAAATAGTCATGCTCTTAGAATCTAATTACTTACAATCCATTTAAACAATTCAGCTAATTTTGAAACAATCCCATTCAGTCCAAATTACGGAGTCCCATTTATACAGGCATAAATTATGTTAAGCTATATTAGACATTACAAATCAATCAAGACCGTTCGATTTTAAACTATAAGAAACCAGCAGGCTCAGCTCAAGGAACAAATGCTAGAGTGTATATCAATTCATTTTTACCGTGGCTACATCAGATCGAGTTCATCTGTATGTACCTGAAATTGCAGCAAAAAGGAAGAACCTATGAGTAGGTAAACAAGAGACAATAACAGATGCAAATCCACCAACAGATGCAACAATAAATCAAACTCGAAACCCAGAAACGAACAAGAAATTTTCTCAAAATAAAGACCGGGATCTACACGGCTATAATACAAAAATGCTTCTAGGATGAGTTCACAATGGCTGATGCTATCAAACAGAAATCTTTCCATTCTTTTGCCTTTTGTGTTTTTACCAAGTTTTTACCAGATTTCCTGGAATCAGACCTACTATTTGTTGCTCTCTTAATGAGAACAAATTCAGAAAGGATTTTCCAGCCCCTTTTTTAAGTCATGATATATATGCCTTTATAGGCAAGGTATGCTAGGACAAAGTTTCAACTCTTATTGTGACCTTTAATCCTTCCTCATTTTCAGTTTTTTGATAGTCAATCCTTTATTTATTTGCTTTTGGCCTAAGTTACCTCACACTTTTGACTTGTTTACCAAGTTTTACCTCTTAATCAACTGAAATTTCACCAGAGGTCCCTACTAGAAGCTTCTTAATTGTTACAAAAGATTCCTGAATCTTAAATGCCTAAACTACCATCCATCCCATTTGATTTATCAAGAATGAAAAGCAAACTAACTCCAAACCCTCTTTAACCCTAGTTAGAAGTGACCATAGGTAAACTGAACACTCAAACATATCCAGTCAATCCTGCAATTCAATCAGAACTCTACAACTTGTGCTGAACCTGATTTAAGTCTGATCAATAAAGTTCTAAAGCTCAGTGCATCAATAGGAGATAATTAATTGAACAATTAGCAATAACATGAAATGTCAGATAGACACATTTTTATCCTAATAACTTGAATTGGTCCTCAAATATTCAATTTAAATCACTCAAACACGTGTTCATGGATCAACACAAAATGAATCAAATCATAATTAAGAAATGCAGAGGTCCAATAACTCGAAATGAAATAAGGAATCATTCATAGCAGATCATCAGTGACAATTTAGAAATGACATAACAAAGGAACCGAGATCTGAGGAAATCTAAACCAAAATTCTAAATAAAACTAACAGAGATTCATTAAAAAACATGCAAGAACAACACAAAATAAAAAATGAAGCACCAAGACGAAGGGACAAAAAATTGAATAAAGAAACTTAGCTTCACGACTAGCCATAGTCCAAAACTATGTACCCTTAACTCCTAGGGTTTCCGACCAACTCTCGACTTCAAATTTGAAAAAGGTTATTGATATTTGAGGGAGAATGATTAGGGAGTTAAGAGGAGGAGGGTGAGAACAACACATGGTGTGAGTTTGGCTGGGTTTGAAAAGATTGGGCTTTGGACTAGGTTTTTTGATTTAAAATTTGACAAAATCCAGTTATGTTTGAGGGTTACTAGTTATAGATTCATCGAGAGAGAGATGGGGGGATTGTGTAGTGTCGATTTTAGGGAGTTCTGGGAGGTTGAGGATTTTGGTCAGAACTTTGAATGAATATTCGATGTGATTTGCTAAGGTTTGAAGAAAGTTTGTGCTGGATCTGTTATGGGGATGGGATGAGGAACACGGGGTGTTATTTTGAATGGCATTGGCGGTGGCGCCGCCATAGGCGGCGTCTATTATTTTTAAGATTCGAGGGGTTAGAAACGTTTGAGGAATGATTTTGAGGGTATTGGAAAGAGGAGGAAGAGGTGATTCAGTGGTGTGTGTTTGGGTGAGTTTGAAGCTGCACCGGCGACGACAACGATTTCCGGCCGACGGTAGTGAGGCGGAGGGTGGCGGAAATTATGGGTACGAGGAAGGAGATGTTTGGTCTCTAAGGTTTGTATTGGCTTCAGACACTTTTATTTAATATTCAAAATTGAACCAGGGCCGTTGGATGACGATATATGTACGGTTGTGATCACATTTTTGAGGCATCTCTAATGAGAGACCGGGTCAGGGACAGGTTTTGGCCGGTTTATTAATAATTTGGACGGGTGAGGAGGTTTTGGTTTGGGCTACCATTATCTTGGGCCCAATATTTGTTTCCTTTTGTGATCTTCATCTTTTCCTTTGTCCTACAATGAGATTCATTTTTTCGGATATCTCAAATCATGTTCCCAGTTGTAAAACCTGTTTGACGATCAAAACCAACAAACGAACAAAATTGTTTACCCCAGTTTTCACTAGGAAAAATTCATGAGTTATTTGCAGCACATGTCTAAACTATTTTTGTTAAAAACAATGAAAGCGGGATTATGTATTTTTGGGAGATTACCAGCTTATGCTGGCGAATGGCCGGTTATGCCGGAAAAGATACATGTCCATACAGAGGTGAGAGGAGAATCCACGGGTTATGCCAGAATTGAAAAAGAAAATTTCTAGGTTATGCTAGGGAAATCCGCGGGTGATGCAAGGATTGAAAGGAAAGATTCCTAGGTTATGCTAGGTAAATCCACGGGTTATGCCATGATTAGAAGGGAAAGATTCTTAGGTTATGCTAGGGGAATGCACGGGTTATGCCGGGATTGAAAAAGAAAAGACTCTTGCATTATGCCAGGGGATCCGCGGGTTATGCCGGGATTTGAAAGGAAAGACTCCTAGTTATGCTAGGAAAATCCACGGGTTATTCCAGGATTAGAAAGGAAAGATTGATGGGTTATGCCAGGGGAATCTGCGGGTTATGCAGGGATTGAAAATAAGAACTCCTAGGTTATGCTAGGGAAATCCACGGGTTATGCCGGGGATCTGAAAAGAAAAAATTCCTGGGTTATGCCAGGGGAATCCGCGGGTTATTGCGGGATTGGAAAGGAAACCTCCTAGGTTATGCTAGGGAAATCCACAGGTTATGCCGGGATTTGAAAGGAAAGATTCCTGGGTTATTCTAGGGGAATCCGCGGGTTATGCCGGGATTGGAAAGGAAACCTCCTAGGTTATGCTAGGGAAATCCATGGGTTATGCCGGGATTTGAAAGGAAAGATTCCTTGGTTATGCCAGGGGAATCCATGGGTTATTCCGGGATTGGAAAGAAAAACTCCTAGGTTATGCTAGGGAAATCGACGGGTTATGCCGGGATTTGAAAGGAAAGATTCTTGGGATATGCAAGGGGAATCCGCGGATTATGCCAGGATTGGAAAGGAAAACTCCTAGGTTATTCTAGGGAAATCTACGGTTTATGCTGGGATTTGAAAGGAAATATTCGTGTTGGGGTGGAAAGGAGAAAGGCCTTCAGGTTATGCTGGGGAATGGTGGGGAGTGAAAGGCCACAGAAATACTTCTTGCTGTACTAGGGATAGAGAGAGAAAGGAAAGACCCTTAGTTTATGTTAGGGGTTGTAGGGATTTGTCCATCATATTATGCCGGGGAATAAAGGAAAAAGAGGGGGCCTCAGGTTACGCCGGGGACGGACAGAAGAAAAAGGTTCCTCAGGTTATATTGTGGATGGAGAAAGGAGCCCTTTGGGTTAATGCTGGGGAATGAAAGAACCGGTCTATGCTGGGGAGAGTGGAGTGTGATCCTTGGGTTATGATGAGGAGGTCCACAAGTTGTACATGGAAAGACTAGGGATATGGCCCTAAATCTGGGGAAGGAGTCAGCGATTGGAGTCCTATGCTATCATGTTTTATGATTCTCCCTTTCTTCTTTTTTATAAAACTGCAGGAAAAGATGTAAAGAAAACTTCCCTTTTTGTTAATCATTGGTGCAACGCTATTCTTAGCCTTTCATCCCTTCATTTAATAGCATTTTCCGTTTGTCCCCACTGCTTTAAATTACACATGTTCCAAATTTTCAATCAAATTACAATTTGTTAGTTTGAATAGTGATTGGTTTGTGGCCTTGGTTTTCTTGATCCCGACCTCATTTCTGTTGGGAAACGCCCTTGACTCCCAGACTTATCCTCGTAGGTTTGTCGGGGGTCCTCATCTTTCAGATTTGTTTCTTTTTTATAGGCTCTTAGTTATGATTTTTTTGTCCCGATTTCCAATTCAGGGCCTTCCTTTTGAGAACTTTTGTGGGGACAATTAGCCCGCTCGGGCTTAACATTTCCAATCTTCATTTGCCTTCGTGGGCTCTTGATAAATTTCTTTTCTTTCTACTTTCTTGCTTTTGAAGCGTTAGCCGTCATGGTTAGCCGGGATTGGCTAAATACGCTCGCTTATACCGGATATTTCTTTTGGTTCTTGCCAGGAGAAAGCCCATGAGACTAGTCTTACAACCTTCTCTTGTAGAATAGTTAGGAATTCAAAGTTAAGCCGTAAGGGAGCGGGGAAACAGCAAGAGCAAACATATGGATTTAGAGAGAAATATCCCTTTTGGAGAAAAGGGAAGGACTTGTCTGGGGGTGCGTGCCGACTTCAAATGGAAATGGCATGCTTCTTGGACTACACCCCAGCCCGGATACATTTCTGCTTCTTGTGACCTATATTTCAATCTTTCAAAACTATGGAAGTCTACTTGGGCTTGGATGGTCATATTTCCTCTTTTCGGCCGACGGCACCCTTTACAGGTTGTCGCCAATCGGCCTCTCTCATTTCTCTTCTCCCGTCACCCGATAGTGCTCTTTTACGAGTTTTCACTAAGCGGACTCTCTCATTTTTATTTTCTCTACTCACCATCGCCTTATGGTGGCCGATGGTTTTCACCAATAAGACTCTCAATTTATTTCTCTCAATTTGAGTTGTGCCAAATCCCAACAATGATGTTTGTCACGTCCCTGCTTTGGCCAATTGATCGGAGCACTTGGGCCAGGCTCTTTGGGTTAAGGAAATTGGATGGAAATTTACAACTTTGGAACCATTCTGGCGGATTTATGGCCGAACTGTTACATCTCTGCCCCAATTTTACTTTTGGGGAACTGGGATCTTCTTTTGATATGACTTAACCTCAGGGAGAGGCTGCCTACGTATCCTTTCGTAATCAAGTCAGACGCAGTTCAGGAAGTGTTTCCTAAACTAATTTTCTTGTTGTTTCTTTTTTTTTTTTCATTCATTCATTTTTCTTCTCTTTTTTTTTTCATCTTTTTCCATTCATTTTTCATCTCTCTCTCTTTTTTTGAATAGAAATTCTGTGTTCCAAAGAGGGTGAACAAAGAAACGTAATAGGCTCGAGGGGTTTGTAAAGGTTTGGTAGTGTATAAGGTAGCAGGAAAGAAAAGCCTTCGTCATTTCAACCGGACGGAATCATTGCTGTAGGGAGTTCAAACGTAATACCTCTCGGGATCGTCTCCTTCAACGTCACCCAGGTACAGTGCTCCTTTAGGCGGTATCTTTCTAATAATGTATGGACCTTTCCAGTTCGGAGCAAATTAACCCTTAGCTTCCTGATGGTGAGGGAGAATACACCTCAATACAAGTTGTCCGACTTCGAAGTTCCTAGGGTGCACTTTCTTGTTGTAAGCACGGGCCATTCTTTTTTGGTACAATTGACAAACCACGTCCATTCGTTTTTCATCAATTAATGACAAATGCTCTAACCGAGTCTTAATCTACTCACTATCCTCAATTTCTGCTTCGACAATTACCCGGAGTGAAGGGATTTCTACCTTTGCGGGTGTGACAGCTTCACTCCCATAAACCAGTAAATTTAGAGTTGCCCCTACCGATGTGCGCACTATGGTGCGATATCCCAGCAATGTAAAAGGCAACTTTTAATGCCATTGTCTTGATTTTTGGATCATTTTTCTCAAAATCTTCTTGATGTTCTTGTTAACCTCTTCGACGGCACCATTGGCTTTGGGCCGGTAAGGAGTGGGGTTTCTATGTGTTGTCTTGAATTTTTCACATATTTCTCCCATCAAAGGACTATTCATAAATATTTCTCCCATCAAAGGACTATTCATATTGGCTGCGTTGTTTGTAATGATAGTTACAGGAATACTGAGGCGGCAAATGATGTTGGAATGCACAAAGTCTACCACAACTTTCTTGGTGACGGACTTAAGTTAGATGGCTTCGACCCACTTTGTGAAGTAGTCACTAGCAACCAATATGTATCTATGTCCATTTAAGGCTTTTGGCTCCATGGACCCAATGACGTCCATGCCCCAGGCAGCGAATGGCCAGGGTGCTGACATAGGATGCAATTCAATTGGCGGTGCATGAATTAAATCACCGTGCAGCTGACATTGATGATATTTCCAAATGAAGCTAAAACAATCTTTCTCGGCGTTAACACATCTTAGCAAGTTGAGGTCTGGGCTTCTCTTGTATAAGGCATCACCACTCAAGAAGAAACTACTCGCGTGCCGTTGGATGGTTTTCTTTTGCTCCCCGGTAGCTTGGTCGGGATACTCTTGTGTTTTCAGAAATTTCTTGATGTCATAATACTAGGGCTGGGTGCTGGATTTTGCCTCGGTCACATTACAATACCCATGCCTTTCCTTGATTTGGATTTCCAAAGGATAGACGTAGGCGTTTCCAGGGTAAGGCAACATGGAAGCCAGAGTAGCAAGTGCATCTGCTAACTCACTGTGACAACGAGGAATGTAACCGAATTGTACCGACTTGCAAATTTTCCAGAGATCCTCCATAGGTTTTCGATAGGGGATGAGTTTGATGCCTCTTGTTTCCCACTCTCCTTGGGCTTGCCGGATGATCAAATCTGAATCCCCCATGATTAATAATTCCTCAACATCTTGGTCAATGGCCATAGTGATGTCCATGATGCAAGCCTGGTATTCAGCTGTATTGTTGGTGCAGAAAAACCGGAGCCTTGCTGTAGCTGGGTAATGTTGACCAGTGGGTGAGATTAAAATTGCGCCAATTCCTACACCTTTCGCATTTACTGCTCCATCAAAAAACGTTTTCCATGCAGAGATGTCTTCAGATATTACCTCCACCGAATTCACTTCTTCATAAGGGAAGTAGGTATTCAAAGGTTGATACTCATCATCAACTGGATTCTTAGCCAGATGATCCGCTAAAGCTTGAGCCTTCATTGCGGTACTAGTGACATATACTATGTCCAATTCGGTGAGCAAGATTTGCCATTTTTCCAATTACCCTGTGGGCATTGGTTTTTGGAATATATACCTCAACAGGTCTAGCCTGATTATGAGGTAGGTGGTGCGGGCTTGCAAGTAATGCCTCAGCTTCTGGGCCACCCAGGTCAAAGCACAACAGGTTCTTTCTAGCAGCGTGTATTTGGACTCGTAACTGGTAAACTTCTTGCTCAAATAATAGATGGCTTGTTCCTTCTTTCCCCTGGTGTCATGCTGCCCAAGAATGCAACCAAAAGAGTTTTCAAGGGCTGTCAAATAACGAAACAATGGCCTTTCCGGTTCTAACAGGACCAAGACTGGTGGGTTGGACAGGTAATTTTTGATTCTGTCGAAAGCCTCTTGACGCTCATTGGTCCATTTAAGTGTTTCGTCCTTTTTTTAATAGTCTGAATATGAGCTCACATGTAGAAGTCAGTTGCGCGATGAATCGGCTGATGTAATTCAGCCTTCCCAATAGGCTCATTACATCATTCTTGGTTTTTGGAGAAGGTAGCTCTCGAATGGATTTTATCTTGGTTGGATCCAGCTCAATACCTCTTCGGCTGACAGTGAACCCCAGAAGATAGCCTGACGGGACCCCGAATGCACACTTGGCTGGATTCAATTTCAAATCATACTTGCGAAGCCTTTCAAAAAACTTTCTTAAGTGCCTTACATTATCACCCTGAGTCTTGGACATGATAATCATATTGTCCACATATACTTCTTTCTCCTGATGCATCATGTCATGAAAAATGGTGGTCATAGCCTCATAAAAAATGCCCCAGCATTCTTCAATCCAAAAGGCATAACCCTGTAACAATAAGTCCCCAAAGTTGTGGTAAAGGCAGTTTTCTCAACATCTTTCTCATCCATCAACACTTGGTGGTATCCTGCGTAGCAATCTACAAAGGACTGTATCTCGTGTTTGGCACAGTTGTCAACAAGGATGTGGATTTTAGGCAAAGGGAAGTTGTCTTTGGGACTCGCCTTGTTCAAATCTCTGTAGTCGACACATACTCGGTTTTTCCCGTCTTTCTTCACTACAGGGACCACATTGGCCAACCATCTGGTGTATCGAACCATTCGGATTACTCCCACCTCTAACTGTCTTGTGATCTCCCCTTTTTGAATCTTCGTTGATATCAGGTTTGAACTTTCTTTGTTTTTGTTGGACTAGAGGGCATTCGGGGTATGTGGGCAACTTATGAAGCACCAAATCAATACTCACCCCAGGCATATCGTTGTAATACCAAGCAAACACATCTTTGAATTCAAAAAGAAGATGGACCAGTGAGTCTTGGATTTCCTTCACATGGTTGCGTATTTTAGTTTCCCTGGTTTCGCCGGGACCGCCCAAGTTAACCGGTTCCGTATCATTTAAATGCGGCTTAGGTTTATTTTCAAAATGTTCCATCTCTCGGTTGATTTTCCTAAAAGCCTCTTCTTCATCATACTATGGTTCTGGGTTCATTATTTCACAAATAGGCAGCATGTTGGGGTCGGGGCATGAAGTCCGCGAGCATGTCATATTATTTAAAGCTGCATTATTGGAACTGAAGAAAAAATGAAATAGAACAAAAATAAGAAAAATAAGAAAAATAGAGGAGTGTAGACGATGAAATATTTATTCCATTTCTTTGAAATTGTAAGATGACAGGGTTTACATTTGAAGTTTAACGGACAAAATACTAAAGGAAAAACACCCGAGTTACACCCTGAAATAACTCGTGATGCAACAAAAGATGGCAAGGCAGGACTACCGGGCCTCCTGCCTGAATGGAAAAGGTGTGGCCTTCCAATTTTGCAATTTGGCATCCGGTCCCATGTAGAGTACCTCGGCAGTGCTCGAGGCTTCTCCAAGCTGGGCCATGATGTCTTCATACAATAGTTTCCTCATGGCTCCACATATCTCTTCAATTTTCTCCGCTGTGAAGGTCTCGTCTTCTTCTTCCTCAATGTACTTTGGCTTCACAAATGTTTTGTACAAGTGGGGTAGGGGTTGAGGTAAAGCCTATCCATGACGTTTTCTACGGTTGGCCAAGGTTATATCCTCTGGTGTTGGGTGGAAGCCTAGCCCAAAAAATGTCTTCGAGGTAGGCAAGGCGATTGGATTAGTTATGCCTTGTAGAGAACTTCCGAGTCCCTTACCTGGCATAAATCCTTGACGTATCATTTCTCTTGCCACCATGATTGAGGCATTAGAGAGGAAAGGCTGGGGAAATGGTTTTTTCTTCTTCATCTTGATCAGCTACCACGATTTAAAAATCCTGGTAAACTATGTGCTCATTTCCTTCTCTAGCTTCGAGGCAGGGGACGAAGGGATCACGGTAAATTGACTGTTCATCTTCTTCATGGACCACAATTTCCTGGTTCTCATGATCAAAATTCAGCATTTGATGCAAAGTTGAAGGCGCAACTCCTGCTGCGTGATTCCGTGGTCTTCCTAGGAGATAGTTGTAGGATGTGTCCATATCTAATACTTCAAATGTTACCTCAAAATCGACTGGACCAATGGTCAATACCAAGTCAATTTCTCCTATGGTGTCTGTTTTAGTTCCATCAAAAGCGCAGCATGCATAGCTCAATTGAAGGGAGGATTCGTTAAAGGAGGTAGAACAATTCACATTTCACCAAAGTTATTTTTCATAGATGATCTTTCTAAAGAGTAGTGATATCAATGTGTATCAAATTTGTTCAAGTGATAATATGGTTGATTTCTTCACAAAATCTCCATCGAAATCAACCTTCAAGAAGCTAGTGTACAAGATCGGGATGCGAAGGCTCAATGATGTGAATTGATGCTCTCATCAGGGGGAGTTAATGCGCGTTGCACTCTTTTCCCTTACATGGTTTTGTCCCAGTGGCTATTCCTTGCGAAGTTTTTAACGAGACAATGAAAAGGCATATTATTAGATATGTGTACTCCTTTTACTTTTGTAGATTTTTTAGCCATTGGGTTTTATTTTAGTTAAGGTTTTATTGAGGCCCATTACTTATTCAGTAGATATTCAAGTGGGAGTGTTATGAATAGAATTCTATTTAGAGTGAATGTCTATCTTGTATAGAGTTGTGCTTTGTGGCTAAGTCATTTTTCCATATAAATAGAGGGGTCTTACCCCAATGTAAATCATCCCAAAATTCAATAAGAATTTCTTCTCCCTTTCTCTGAAGTATTGCTCTAGTTCTTTTATTGTTTTATAATAAAAAGTAAGTAAAAACAAAAGAGTATGGAAAATAAATGTGCATCCTGTTAGGAATAACAAATCTTATTAAAACGATGAGCGGGCAAATTATTCGTAATAAAAAGTCCCGTGGGATTCATGCCTAAAGTAAATAACTCAATTCCCGGAAAATAATTTCAATCATTGTATAGTCTAGAGTAATCAGGATAAATATCGTATAATCGTCTTAGTAATTATATATTAAAGGAAGTCTATATAGATGATGTCATTTGCCCATGTGTTTTAATAACGAAAACAACATAAAAGTTTGTTATACTTGTTGTATATGTTGATGACATAAACCTTATTTGAACCCCTATAGAACTCCAAAAAGCAATTGATTATATAAATAAGGAATTTGAGATGAATTATCTTGGAAAGACAAATTTATGTCTTGGTTTGCAAAGTGAGCATTTGGAAAATGGAATTATTGTTCAACAATCTGCCTAAATAGAAAAGGTATTGAAACGGTTATACATGGTTGGAGCACGTCCTTTAAGTACTCTAATGGTTATTCGATCACTTGATGTGAATAAGGATCCATTTCGACCTCAAGAACATATGAAGAGCTACTTGGTCCAAAAGTACCATATCTTAGTGCAATTGGTGTACCAATGTGTCTTGCAAATACTACAAGGCCTGACATAACCATTTCAGCTAATGTCTTAGCAAGATATAGCTCTGCTCCTATAAGGAGACATTGGAATGGAATCAAACACATATTATGGTATCTAAAAAGAACTAATGCCTGAAGTAAATAACTCAAAGTCCCGGAAAATATTTTCAATCATTGTATAGTCTAAAGTAATCAGGATAAATATCGTATAATCGTCTTAGTAATTATATATTAAAGGAAGTCTATATAGATGATGTCATTTGCCCATGTGTTTTAATAACGAAAACAACATAAAAGTTTGTTATACTTGCTGTATATGTTGATGACATAAACCTTATCTGAACCCCTATAGAACTCCAAAAAGCAATTGATTATATAAATAAGGAATTTGAGATGAATGATCTTGGAAAGACAAATTTATGTCTTGGTATGCAAAGTGAGCATTTGGAAAATGGAATTTTTGTTCAACAATCTGCCTATATAGAAAAGGTATTGAAACGGTTATACATGGTTGGAGCACATCCTTTAAGTACTCTGATGGTTATTCGATCACTTGATGTGAATAAGGATCCATTTCGACCTCAAGAAAATATGAAGAGCTACTTGGTCCAAAAGTACCATATCTTAGTGCAATTGGTGTACTAATGTGTCTTGCAAATACTACAAGGCCTGACATAACCTTTTCAGCTAATGTCTTAGCAAGATATAGCTCTGCTCCTGTAAGGAGACATTGGAATGGAATCAAACGCATATTATGGTATCTACAAAGAACTACCGATATACGCTTATTTTATGGTTATATTTACAGGCTTGATCTTGTTGATTATGTCGATGCTGGGTATTTATCTACCACACAAGGCTCGGTCTCAAACAAGTTATGTGTCTACCTGTGGTGGGACTTCCTTATCTTGGCGATCGACTAAGCAATCAATTGTGGCTACTTCATCTAATCATGTAGAGATAATCGCTATTCATGAATCAGATGGAGAGTGTGTGTGGTTGAGGTCTATAATACATCTTATTCGAGATAAATGTGGTTTGAAATGGAACAAACTACCCACGATTTTTTATGGAGATAATGCAGCAGGCATAGCTCAATTGAAGGGAGGATTCATAAATGGGGATAAAACAAAGCACATTTCACCAAAGTTACTTCTCACAAATGATCTTTCAAATGAATGGTGATATCAATGTGCAACAGATTCGTTCAACTGATAATATGGCTTATTATACCTAAGGAAATAGCAAATTGGACCAACCCAGAAGAACTAGATTCCTCTTCAGTCTTCAGAAACTCAGCGCTTTTCAATTATCCCTTTTCTTTTTTAATCTTTCATGTTCAGATGTTCTCAAAGCTATGGAATGTGAGAGAAGATCAGGACACTCTACCGACATAAACCTTCAAGAAGCTATTCAAGATCGGGATGCAAAGGCTCAAGGATGTGAATTGATACTCTAATCAGGGGGAGTTAATGTGCGTTTACACTTTTCCCTTAAATGATTTTGTCCCACTGGGTTTTCCTTGCGAGGTTTTTAACAAGACAATCAAAAGGTATATTATTAGATATGTGTACTTTTTTTCCTTTTCTAGATTATTTTCCCACTGGGTTTTATTTTAGTTGAGGTTTTAATGAGGCCCATTACTTATAGAGTAGACATTCAAGGGGCAGTGTTATGAATAAAATTCTATTGAGAGTGAATGTTTATCTTGTAGAGAGTTTTACTTTGTGGCTAAGTCATTTTTCCCTATAAATATAGGGGTCTTACCCCATTGTAAACCATCCAAAAATTCAATAAGAATTTCTTCTCCCCTTCTCTTATGTATTTCTCTTGTTCTTTTATTGTTTTATAACAAAAAGTAAGTAAAAAAACAGTATGGAAAATAAATGTGCATCCTGTTAGGAATATCAAATCTTATTAAAACGATGAGCAAGCAAATTATTACTAATACAAAGTCCCGAGGGATTCAAAATGCCAAAAGTAAATAATTCAAAGTCTCGGAAAATATTTTCAATTCAATTGCAAAGATCGTTGTTCTAAAGCAATCAGGACGAATGTGGTATAATCGTGTTAGTAGTAATTTATTAATGGAAGGCTATATAGATGATGTCATTTCCCATGTGTTTTAATAACGAAAACAACATAGAAATTTTTGTACTTGCTTTATATGTTGACGACATAAACCTTATTGGAACTCCTATATAACTCCAAAAAGCAATTGATTATATAAAGAAAGAATTTGAGATGAAAGATCTCGGAAAGACAAAATTATGTCTTGGCTTGCCAATCGAGCATTTGCAAATGGAATTTTCGTTCAATAATCTGCCTATATAGAAAAGGTATTGAAACGATTTTACATAGATGGAGCACATCTTTTAAGTACTCTGATGGTTGTTCGATCACTTGATGTGAATAAGGATCCATTCCGACCTTAATAAAATAATGAAGAGCTACTTGGTCCTAATGTACCATATCTTTGTGCAATTAGTGGACTAGTGTATCTTGCAAATACTACAAGGCCAAACATAACCTTTTCAGTAAATATCTTACAAAGATATAGCTCTACTCCTACAAGGAGACATTTGAATGGAATCAGACGCATATTATGGTATCTAAAAGGAACTACCAATATGGGCTTATTTTATGGTTATAATTGCAGTCCTGATCTTGTTTGATATGCCGATGCTGGGTATTTATCTGACCCACACAAGGCTCGGTCTATAACAGGTTATGTGTATACATGTGGTGGGATTGTCATATCTTAGCGATCGACTAAGCAATCAATTGTGGCTACTTCATCTAATCATGCTGAGATAATGGCTATTCATGAAGCAAGTCGAGAGTGTGTGCGGTTGAGGTCTATAATACATTTTATTCGAGACAAATGTAGTTTCTAATGTGACAAACTAACCAAGATTTTGTATGAAGATAATGCAGCATGCATAGCTCAAATGAATGGTAGATTCATAAAAGGAGATAGAACAAAGCACATTTCACCAAAGTCATTTTTCACGCATGATCTTTCAAAAGATGGGTGATATCAATGTGCAATAGATTTGTTCAAGTGATCATATGGTTGATTTGTTCACAAAATCTCTACCGACATCAACCTTCAAGAAGCTAGTGTACAAGATTGGGATGCGAAGGCTCAAGGATGTGAATAGATGCTTTCATCAGGGGGAGTTAATGCTCGTTGCACCCTTTTCCCTTACAAGGTTTTGTCCCACTAGGTTTTCCGTGTGAGCTTTTTACAGACAATCAAAAGGTATATTATTAGATATGTGTACTCTTTTTCCTTTTCTAGATTTTTTTTCCATTGGGATTCATTTTAGTTAAGGTTTTAATGAGGCCCGTTACTTATTGAGTACATTAGAGTGAATGTCTATCTTGTAGAGATTTTTACTTTGTGGCTAAGTCATTTTTCTCGATAAATAGAGGGGTTTACCCCATTGTAAATAATCCCAAAATTCAATAAGAATTTCATCTCCCTTTCTCTGAAGTACTGCTCTTGTTCATTTATTGTTTTATAATAAAAAGTAAGTAAAAAACAGTATGGAAAATAAATGTGCATCCTGTTAGGAATAACAAATGTTATTTAAACAATGAGCGAGAAAATTATTAGTAATACAAAGTCTCGAGGGATTCAAAATGCCGAAAGTAAATAATTCAAAGTCCCAGAAAATTTTTTCAATTAAATTGCAAAGACCGTTATATGGTCTAACGCAATCAGCACGAATGTGGTATAATCGTCTTAGTAATTATTTATTACTGGAAGGCAATATAAATGATGTCATTTGCCCATGCGTTTATATAACGAAAACAACATAGAAATTTGTTGTGCTTGCTGTATATGTTGATAACATAAACCTTGTTGGAACTCCTATAGAAATCTAAAAAGAAATTGATTATTTAAAGAAGGAATTTTAGATGAAAGATCTCGGAAAGACAAAATTATATCTTGGTTTGCAAATTGAGCATTTGGCAAATGGAATATTTGTTCATCACTCTGCCTATATAGAAAAGGTATTGAAACGGTTTTTTATGGATGAAGCACATCCTTTAAGTACTCCGATGTTTGTTCGATCACTTGAGGTGAATAAGGATCCATTACGACCTCAAGAAAATAATAAAGAGCTACTTGGTCCTAAAGTACCATATCTTAGTTCAATTGGTGTAGTAATGTATCATGCAAATACTACAAGGCCTGACATAACATTTTCAGTTAATGTCTTAGTATAATATAGCTCCGCTCCTACAAGGAGACATTGGAATGGAATCAAATGCATTTTTTTGTATCTAATAGGATCTACCGATATGGGCTTATTTTATGGCGATAATTGTAGTCCAGATCTTGCCGGTTATGCTGATGCTGGGTATTTATCTGACCCAAACAAGGCTTGGTCTCAAACAGCTTATTTGTTTACCTGTGGAGGGACTGTCATATCTTGGCGATCGACTAAGCAATCAGTTGTGGCTACGTCATCTAATCATGCCGAGATAATTGCTATTCATGAAGCAAGTCGAGAGTGTGTGTGGTTGAGGTCTATAATACATCTTATTCGAGACAAATATGGCTTGAAATGTGACAAACTACCCATTATATGAACATAATACAACATGCATAGCTCAATTGAAGGGAGTGTGAGCACATGATTTTTGCCTTGTTAAAAGTACTCCTACAGAATTCTTAGCGTTAGGATTTTTCCTTTTATTATTATATTTTTAGGATTTAATTGCATATTTTTGTGTGTATTTTTATTTATGCATGCATGGTAAGTTATAAAAAATACAAAAATTGCATGAGTATTTAGCATGTGATTTTTACATGATTTTTGTTAGATTAATTAGTAATTAGGCTTTTTACAAAAAATAAAAATCACAAAGAAACATTGATTTGTCTTTAATTTTCTTTTAACCAATAGTAGTTTAATTGTAATTTAGTAAGTTGAATAACTTTTCAGATTTAATTTTTGTTGAGTTTTAAAAATTGAAACAATAATTGAACAATAGATAATTGAAAGAATTAAAGAAAAAGAGTTATAAATCAGCTTGGCCTGATATTGGGCCCAGGCTAATGGTAGCCCAAACCAAAACCTCCCCACCTGTCCAAATTATCAGTAAACCGGCCCAAACCCATCCCTTACCCGGTCTATCATTAGAGACGCCCGAAAACGACGTCGTTTTGGGGAATATTATCACAACAGTTCATATATCCTCATCCAACGGCCCTGGTTCAATTTTGAATATTAAATAAAAGTTTGTGAAGCCAATACAAACACTAGAGACCAAACATCTCCTTCCTCGTTACTCATCGTCTCTGCCACCCCCCGCCTCACTGCCGTCGGCCAAA
Source organism: Nicotiana benthamiana (assembly GCA_034376525.1). NCBI lineage: Eukaryota > Viridiplantae > Streptophyta > Magnoliopsida > Solanales > Solanaceae > Nicotiana > Nicotiana benthamiana. The sequence goes on from CM067331.1 coordinate 134,073,251, forward strand.
AATCGCTGGCGACGACGGCGCAACTTCAAACTCACCCAAAAACACATAACTGAATCACCTCTTCATCCTCTTTCCAATACCCTCAAAATCATTCCTTAAATGTTGTTCCAACTCCTCAAATCATCAAAAGAATAGACGCCGCCTATGGCGGCACCACCGCTAAAGCCCTTTAAAATAACACGTCTTCTTCCTCATTCCATCCCCAAAACAGATCCAGTCTTAACTTTCGTCAAACCATAGCCAATCACCTCGAATATCCATTCAAAGTTCTGACCGAGATCCTCAACCTCCCAGAACTCCTTGAAATCGACACCACACAACCCCCTCAACTCCTTCTCCATGAATCTATAACCAGTAACCTTCAAATATAACTGGATTTTGTCATATTTTAAATCAAAAAGCCTGTTGCACAGCGCAACCATTCCAAACCCAACAAAACTCACACCATGTGTTGTTCTCACCCTCCTCCTCTTTAATCCATAATCATTCTCCCTCAAATATAAAAACCTCTTCAAAATTTAAAGTCGAGAGTTGGTCGGAAACCCTAGGAGTTAAGGGTTCATGGTTTTGGACTATGGCTAGTCGCCAAGCTAAGTTTCTTTAATCAATTTCTTGTCCTTTCGTCATGGTGCTTCATTTTTTATTTTGTGTGTTTCTTGCATGTTTGTTAATGACTCTCTGTTAGCTTTATTTAGAATTTTGGTTTAGATTTCCTCAGATCTTGGTTCCTTTGTTTATGTCATTTCTAAATTGTCACTGATGATCTGCTATGAATGGTTCCTTATTTCATTTTGAGTGACTGGACCTCTGGATTTTTGAATTATGATTTGATTTGTTCTGTGTTGATCCATGAACACGTGTTTGAGCGATTTAAATTGAATATTTGAGGACCAATTCAAGTTATTAGGATATAACTGTTTCCATCTGGCATTTCATGTTATTGCTAATTGTTCAATCAATTGTCTCTTGTTGATGCACTTAGCTTTAAAACTTTAATTGATCAGACTTAAATAAGGTTCAGCACAAGTTGTAGAGTTCTGATTGAATTTTAGGAATTACTGGATATGTAGAGTGTTCAGGTTACCTATGGTCACTTCTATCTAGGGTTAAAGAGGGTTTGGGGTTAGTTTAATGATGATTCTTGATAAATTCAAATGGGGTGGAGGGTAGAATAGGCATTTAAGATTCGGAGAATCTTTTGTAACAAATTAAGAAGCTTCTAGTTGGGACCACTAGTGAAATTTTAAATGATTAAGAGGTAAAACTTGGTAAACAAGTCAAAAGTCTGAGGTAACTTAGGCTAAAAGCAAATAAATAAAGGACTGACTAAAAAAAACTTAAAATGAGGAAGGACAATAGGTCGTAATCACAGCTGAAACTTTGCCCTAGCTTACTTTCCTATAAAGACATCGATATCATGACTAAAAAAGGGCAAGAAAATCCTTCTGAATTTATCCCAATAAGAGAGCAACAAATAGTAGGTCTGATTCCAAGAAATCTGGTAAAAACTTTGAAAAAACACAAAAGGCAAAAGAAAGCATAGATTTCTGTTCGATAGCATCAGCCATTGTGAACTCATCCTAGAAGCATTTTTGTATTAATGCAGTGTAGATCCTGGTCTTAATTTTGAGAAAATTCCTTGTTTGTTTCGGGGTTTCGAGCTCGATTTACTGTTGAATCCGTTGGTCGATTTTCTATTGCTATTGTCTCTTGTTTACCTACTTATAGGTGCTTCCTTTTTGCTGCAATTCCAGGTACATACACATGAACTCGATCTGATGTAGCCACGGGAAAAATGAATTGATAAACACCCCAGCATTTTTTCCTTGAGATGAGCCTGCTGGTTTCTTATAGTATATAATCGAACGGTCTTGATTGATTTGTAATGCCTAATATAGCTTAACTTAATTTATGCATGTATAAATTTAGGACTCTGTAATTTGGACTGAACATGACTGTTTCAAAATTAGCTGAATAGTTTAAACGGATTGTAAGTAATTAGATTCTAGGAGCATGACTATTTTCAAAATTGTCATTAGTGGTATCCTGAATGTGAATATGCTTTAAGAATTACAATTCAAACAATGAATTGATAGTTGACTACAGCCCAGTCATAGATTTTAACCTTGCCAATGGTTATATTCAGGTTTTACATTAGGATATTAATCAGTGTCATGGTAATCTTAAATTCAACTAAAAATCATTGGAATTTCAGTATTAACTCGAGCAGGTGCACCAATTTTAACCCCGTAAATATGCACGCGCGCATTTCAAACTCGTTTGAATGTTCTTTGTCTACCATAGCTTGTAACCATCCTAATTTAATTGTTACCCTCCATAATTTTCCAAGCTAATCTATGGTTCATTCATTTCGCAAAAAACGGGTCTGATGGTGTTGCTTCAAATCTGCCATATTGGGCATGATGTAATAAATTTGGGCTGCACATGTTCTATGCTAAGTGCTAAATATTTTTACCGCTTTGATATTATCCAAACTGCATAATCTGCTACGAAACCCTTCACTTCTCACCTCCGGGGGTGTGCTTGCTGGCTGAGACTCCCTATTATGTTCGTGTCATACCTGAAAATAAGAAAGAGGCCGGACAAGTCACTAAGCCGGATGGCCTTTAGGTTCCTGGTACGTAGCCCCCTCATCGAATTGAGTTGTCCGCTCGGGTGTATAGTCTAGACCCTATACCAAGGTTGTTAACTTAGAATAACTTGACTTCATGCCGGATCCCTAGTAGGAACTCTTATTTGCATCATGCATTTGACTTAGGGGACTCAATATAGGGGTTGGGTACGTCTAGGACAGGCGACCCGAAATAAAAGACTATCCTGATGCATATTACGTGCTACTTGCGGAATTATTTGCTTTGGATTCGCATGTTGACCGGCTTGTGAATAAAGAGGAAATTTGTGAGAATAAAAGGTACTAAAGCTACTGAGATTAATCATTTGTAAAACCAATGGTCAAATAGCACCAAAATTCTGCCGGATTTTTCAAATAAAAAACAAGAGAAAAAAACACAAAACAAGAAAAGGAGAAAAAGAAAATGGGAGTTTTTCAATAATATTTTGGTTTTGATAAATAGTTTTTTGCCCGAACTACGCCGGTTTGATTCTCGTCAGGTGCAAGATATGTAGGCAATCCTCATCGTGTCCAACCTCCTATTTGCAAAGAAACAAAAAACCAAAACAAGGAAAACAATTGGCAAGTTTTAATTCTTTTCTTAAATAAATCGGGTGACGTCGTTACTGCCGGAAACAACCGAATGTTACCGAAAGGGACGACGGAAGGCTGACTTCGCACAGATGGCCACCCTTGAGTATTGTTTTGGCCTGTAAACGGGAACTTCCTTAAAGTCTTCCTTTGGAAGTGCTGAAAGGCCATATTCGCAAACCTGGGCCCTGATTTTGGAAAATAAATTTCGTAAAAGAAGATGTCATTTTAATATGTGTTGAGTCAAGTAGAACAAAATATTGAGATACTAGTTCTCCGTAATAAATGTGCAGAATGAGCACGAAGTAGTATTTGCAAATAGCATTCATGAACAAAATTCCCTTGGAGCTACACATGTGGTGGAATGACCTGGGGGAAGCGGGGCAAAACAGGTCAATATACATCTGGGAGGACTTACTGGCTTGCTAAAAATTAACCCGAGGGGAGATATCGTAAAAGCAGTTATCACATTCTGGGACCCAGTAATGTCTTCCATTTGTTGGATTTCGAACTCACATCGACATTAGAGGAAATAACTTGATATTTTGGGACCCCTACGATTCCTTTGAGACACCAATGCCTGATTCCAACAAGAGCCCTTGACGTGCACAAGTTCTTGGACTCCTTAATAATCAGTAGGAAGGTTCACAATCCGGACCTGTCAGCCGGCTTTTGTACCCCGCAGTTTATATATCAGAGGTAACGACATATAGGGGGATTCAATAACCACTAAAACCATATTTGTAGCAAAGAAAATCACCTCAAATAGGAGGAACATAGATGTTTTGCATTCATGGTTTTCTTCTTGGGTTAGGTAGTGTTTCCACGGAAGGATGGAAATATTGATATACGGATAGCAGGGGTCATCAGCGCTTTACTAACTCAGGCCAAGAGCACCCTAGTTCCTATGATCTTATTTGAAATCTTCCGCGCTCTAACTGCCTATAATGTGGGAGGAGACTTCTTCGAAGAATGTAACCTGTTGTTACAAAGATGGATGATCGAGAATTTATGCCACCTGCCTCGGATGATGAATTATGGGTCACCAACAAAGAGCTGGATAGAAGAATTCTGCAATAGGGTTGATGGGTTTAGGTTACCTGAGGGTGTCACAGAATGGGTATCGCATCTCCGGGTCGTCACTGCTAATCAGATAAAATGGACATTCGGGTGGCTCCTCGTGGATGAAGTTGTATATATTCCAGCCACCGGGCCTCATTTCCTTCTGATGGGTCTCAGAAGTATCCAACCCTATGCGCCATATAGAGTACTAAGGCAATTAGGTATATGCCAAATGATTCCCATGGACGAGGATATTAGTCTCCATGTGGTTGAGATTAGCCCCAATGGTCAATTCCCTGAAGCTGTCATACGTTAAATTTTGAGCGAATGCCAATACTTGACAGCGGGTACCCGAGTATGCGACATATCTAATGGCGAGGTTGCACCAGGATACATCACTTGGTATAAAAAAGAAATAGATCCTGGTAGGCCGGCTAAAAGACCGCATCTCCAAGAATTTTTGAAACGTCACAAGAGCAATTGGGTTGGCTAGCCAAGGAGAATGAATACAGGGCCACCATAGGAAGATTGGAAAAGTAAGTCAAAGAGCTGCAATTCGAAAATAGTTTGCAAGCCGCAGCAGATGAGGGAGAAAAGAAAAGATTAACCAAAGAAAACAAGGCGTTGCTATACCAAATCAGGAAAATGAAAGCAGCCGTGGAAAATCCCCTCAGGAGCGCAAAGGATGAAAAACTCATAGAAAATTTGCGGCAGAAAGTAACCGAGTATGGGTTTGACTTGAATATGGCGGAAGGTGAGCTATCCGGGGTTTGGAAGCAATTGGATAAAAGCATGGAGGAATGAGCCCGCATCCTTAAGCAATTTAAATAAGGGTATACTGATGAGATTGCTAGATTAAAACGGAGGGTCATCATGGCTGAAAGCTGAGTGGCCAAGTAAGTAGTGGACTTCAAAGCTGAAAGAGAACATTGTTGTGCAGTGATAGAAAGGTTGGAGATGGAAGTGTGCAATTCCAGAAACGGAATCAGGTAGCAGAGCGAACTTTAGAGGCAAGGTCCGAGCAAATTGGGTGTTTGCTGCAAGAAACGGGTGTTATTAGGGAAAGGGTACGGGCAATCGCAGATTACATCACCACAAGGTGAAACCATTGCGAGGATATGACGAGAACAATGTTTTTTGCCGCCGCCATGACCTTTGTTTGGCAAGTGATGGAGGACCCCCACCATCTCCAAGGGAGTTTAGCATAAAAGCCCGGCAAGGCCGAGTGATGCCCCGAGAGCTCCAAAAACAGTTGAAGTCTTAATGTATTCATGATTTCTGAAAATTGTATTTTCCTTAAAAGAGTCTGTCAATCTGTATTTTCTTTTACGCATTATTGCTTTTTGAGTCTGTAATTCTTATTACGTCCAAGTATGTTAGTAGCCTTTCAACTTCGCTAGTCTTTGTAACCAAAGTTTGTCTTTGTAAGAATTGAAAATCCAAAAAATATCTTGTTATTTTTATTTCACTTTTCATGAATTATGCTCTGTTTGATTTATGCGGGGCATGATACGTAGGCAATATTTATAGAATTCGACCGTACTCTTAAAAAGAGGAAAACCAAAGTAAGGAAACAAAGAGTAGAAATCAAAAGGAAGTTTGGAATAAACGCAGAGATGACAAATGCGACCATTTTGAACATATAGACACACGGTAACCATATAGGTGCATCACACTCAAACGCGCGATTCCCTGTCTATTATCTGGCTCAACCTAACCGTTTGATTGATGTCAAATTCCAGTCTCAGGTTTCTTGAAACAGTTTGATATGTGGTAAACTGGCATCACATCAATATTTTACCAGATCAAAAGGAAACGTAGAAATGTCATCCGAAATGACTTTACCGGTAATTCCCATATCAGAGTATAGCCCAATTGCAGGGATCCCGAACTCAGAATTTGCGGCACCTGAAGAAAATAGGATCCTTCGACTTAGAGTCATGGAGAAGTGGGATGTTTCGACGAATGGAAAAGAACCTCCGCGTGCCATCCCTGGATTACCTGAGCTCTTCCCAAGGACGGGGGTACTTCTACTGTTCCCATTAGCCTCCTAAACATCCTCTTGGGACAACCTACCATACCAGCCAACTTTGTCGGAGCGCCTTCTAAATCCCGCCCTCAGATGTTCACCTTTGGCTCAGTTCCTAATATTTTTACGGCTCCCCATGTGCAGCCACCACACAACCCATGGTGTTGAGACCTATGTTTGATCCTACAGCTTTCACATTTCAAATTCCCAATTACCAAGCTGAGCCTCCCTCGTACCCCATATACACTTATCCACAACCAGCATATGAGGTCACATCAAGGCAGGATAAAACTGCTAAAACGCCTGAACAAGATGAGATAGCAAGAAGGATGAAAAGCCTTGAGCAGAGCTTGAAGAACACGCAGGGCTTATGTGGGGAAAAGAGCATTTCCTACACAGATCTGTGCATGTTCCCGCATGTACATCTCCCCCTTTTATTTAAAACGCCAAAATTTGAAAAGTATGATGGTAATGGCGACCCCATTGCTCATCTAAAAAAGTACTGCAACCAACTGTGTGGGGCAGGCGGAAAAGAAGAATTGTTAATGGCATACATCGGAGAGAGCCTAGTAGGCATCACTTGTGAATGGTACATGGAACATGATGTCACACGATGGCATATCTGGGATGATATTGCCCGGGGTTTTGGTAAAGGATTCCAGTATAACAATTACATTGTAGAGAATATGTTGTCAAGTGGCGTGAACAGGCGTCAAGAGTAAAGCCGCTCATGGATAAGACATAGATGGTCACTATTTTTCTCCAGGCGCAAGAAGCATATTATTTTTCAAATATGATGTCAGCAATGGGCAAACCTTTCACCGAAGCAATCAAGATCGGCGAGATGGTAGAAAATGGCTTGAAAACAGAAAGAATTCTGAGCACGTCAGCAATAAGGGCAACCTCCCAGGCCATCCAAGGCGGGGCTGGAGGAGTCACAACAAACAAAAAGAACGAAGAAGCTTCAATGGTAGCCTCTGGTATGCGAAGACATCATGCTCAGAACTGGTCAAAATGGATCTCTTGCAAATCGTGCCCCCGAACAGACAAAACCCTGAGTCACCTTCTTATCAACGGAGTGTACGCTATGCTTATTATTCAGGAGCCGAAGGACATGACACTAAAAATTGTTGGACTCTAAATTGTGGAGGATCTAATAGAACAAAGGAAAATAGTGCTGAGAGATGAAGATGTCCCGAACGTGACTAATAACCCGTTACCGGGTCACAACAACAGGCTAGTCATCGGGATGATTTGCGAGGACAAAGAATTTGACCTTGCTTTGAAAGCCATAATAGCCATTGTTGATGCAAATAGAAAGCCAATGGTTACCCCCAAGAAGGTTGAAGAAAAGGAAATGAGTAAAGCCATGCAGTCAGAAGTAGAGAAGAAGGTTGAAGCTAAAACTGAGGCGGTACCCGTCAAGGAAACCGTCCTTTACTCCCACGGGGTCATCAAGAAAAATAGCCCACTCTAAATCCCCCAAAAAGATTTGAGTTGAACAAGATGATATATGTACCCAAGGGAGCTTATGTGGTGCGGGGACCGATTAACCCGCCAAGGCTGAATAAGCCCGTGGTAATCGATCGCGCACCTCAGAAGCTAATTACAAAGCTTTCTATAGTCCTGCGGAACTATAAAGAAACAATAGTAACATACAAAGGCAAAGATATCACCGAGGAAACTCAAAAAGGCCACCCCGCAAAGAAATATTCGGACCTGGAAGAGCTGAACAATGCCACCAAAAGGCGATTCCCACCCAAAAAGCCCGTAAATGCTAAAGAGGTGGAGGCCTTCTTTCGAAAGATGAAAATGCCAGACTATGACGTAGTGGACCAGCTCCGGAAGTATACCGAGCAAGTATCTTTATTATCATTGCTGATGGATTCTCCGGAGCAGTAGAAGGTGTTAGCTAAAACCCTAAATGAGGTATACGTGCTGGTTCAAACCTCCGTGGAACAACTGGAGAAAATGACGGAAAGATTCTTCGCTGTTAATGAGATTACATTTAGGAAGAATGATTTTCCTCCAGAGGGAGCTGCCCACAACAAAGCCTTGCATCGCACCGTCAAATGCGAAGGCTATTACGTCAAGATAGTAATGATAGATGGAGGACATATGCCCACTGTCAATATTGCAAAGAATTGAAATCGGGATGGAGAGGATCCGCCCAACAATGTGTGTGTCCGAGCTTTTGATGGAACTAAAAGAGACACCATAGGAGAAATTGACTTGGTATTGACCATTGGTCCAGTCGATTTTGAGGTAACATTTGAAGTATTAGATATGGACACATCCTACAACTATCTCCTAGGAAGACCACGGAATCACGCAGCAGAAGTTGTGCCTTCAACTTTGCATCAAATGCTGAATTTTGATCATGAGAACCAGGAAATTGTGGTCCATGAAGAAGATGAACAGTCAATTTACCGTGATCCCTTCGTCCCCTGCCTCGAAGCTAGAGAAGGAAATGAGCATATAGTTTACTAGGATTTTTAAATCGTGGTAGCTGATCAAGATGAAGAAGAAAAAACCATTTCCCCAGCCTTTCCTCTCTAATGCCTCAATCATGGTGGCAAGAGAAATGATACGTCAAGGATTTAAGCCAGGTAAGGGACTCGGAAGTTCTCTACAAGGCATAACTAATCCAATCGCCTTGCCTACCTCGAAGACGTTTTTTGGGCTAGGCTTCCACCCAACACCAGAGGATATAACCTTGGCCAACCGTAGAAAACGTCATGGATAGGCTTTACCTCAACCCCTACCCCACTTGTACAAAACATTTGTGAAGCCAAAGTACATTGAGGAAGAAGAAGACGAGACCTTCACAGCGGAGAAAATTGAAGAGATATGTGGAGCCATGAGGAAACTATTGTATGAAGACAACATGGCCCAGCTTGGAGAAGCCTCGAGCACTGCCGAGGTACTCTACATGGGACCGGATGCCAAATTGCAAAATTGGAAGGCCACACCTTTTCCATTCAGGCAGGAGGCCCGGTAGTCCTGCCTTGCCATCTTTTGTTGCATCACGAGTTATTTCAGGGTGTAACTCGGGTGTTTTTCCTTTAGTAATTTGTCCTTTAAACTTCAAATGTAAACCCTGTTATCTTACAATTTCAAAGAAATGAAATAAATATTTCATCGTCTACACTCCTCTATTTTTCTTATTTTTCTTATTTTTGTTCTATTTTATTTTTTCTTTCAGTTCCAATAATGCAGCTTTAAATAATATGACATGCTCGCGGACTTCATGCCCCGACCCCAACATGCTGCCTATTTGTGAAATAATGAACCCAGAACCATAGTATGATGAAGAAGAGGCTTTTAGGGAAATCAACCGAGAGATGGAACATTTTGAAAATAAACCTAAGCCGCATTTAAATGATACGGAACCGGTTAACTTGGGCGGTCCCGGCGAAACCAGGGAAACTAAAATAAGCAACCATGTGAATAAGGAAATCCAAGACTCACTGGTCCAACTTCTTTTTGAATTCAAAGATGTGTTTGCTTGGTATTATCCCGATATGCCTGGGGTGAGTATTGATTTGGTGCTTCATAAGTTGCCCACATACCCCGAGTGCCCTCCAGTCCAACAAAAACAAAGAAAGTTCAAACCTGATATCAGCGAAGATTCAAAAAGGGGAGATCACAAGACAGTTAGAGGTGGGAGTAATCCGAATGGTTCGATACACCAGATGGTTGGCCAATGTGGTCCCTGTAGTGAAGAAAGATGGGAAAAACCGAGTATGTGTCGACTACAGAGATTTGAACAAGGCGAGTCCCAAAGACAACTTCCCTTTGCCTAAAATCCACATCCTTGTTGACAACTGTGCCAAACACGAGATACAGTCCTTTGTAGATTGCTACGCAGGATACCACCAAGTGTTGATGGATGAGAAAGATGTTGAGAAAACTGCCTTTACCACAACTTTGGGGAGTTATTGTTACAGGGTTATGCCTTTTGGATTGAAGAATGCTGGGGCATTTTTTATGAGGCTATGACCACCATTTTTCATGACATGATGCATCAGGAGAAAGAAGTATATGTGGACAATGTGATTATCATGTCCAAGACTCAGGGTGATAATGTAAGGCACTTAAGAAAGTTTTTTGAAAGGCTTCGCATATGTTAATATGAAATTGAATCCAGCCAAGTGTGCATTCGGGGTCCCGTCAGGCTATCTTCTGGGGTTCACTGTCAGCCGAAGAGGTATTGAGCTGGATCCAACCAAGATAAAATCCATTCGAGAGCTACCTTCTCCAAAAACCAAGAATGATGTAATGAGCCTATTGGGAAGGCTGAATTACATCAGCCGATTCATCGCGCAACTGACTTCTACATGTGAGCTCACATTCAGACTATTAAAAAAAGGACGAAACACTTAAATGGACCAATGAGCGTCAAGAGGCTTTCGACAGAATCAAAAATTACCTGTCCAACCCACCAGTCTTGGTCCTGTCAGAACCGGAAAGGCCATTGTTTCGTTATTTGACAGCCCTTGAAAACTCTTTTGGTTGCATTCTCGGGCAGCATGACGCCAGGGGAAAGAAGGAACAAGCCATCTATTATTTGAGCAAGAAGTTTACCAGTTACGAGTCCAAATACACGCTGCTAGAAAGAACCTGTTGTGCTTTGACCTGGGTGGCCCAGAAGCTGAGGCATTACTTGCAAGCCCGCACCACCTACCTCATAATCAGGCTAGACCTGTTGAGGTATATATTCCAAAAACCAATGCCCACAGGGTAATTGGAAAAATGGCAAATCTTGCTCACCGAATTGGACATAGTATATGTCACTAGTACCGCAATGAAGGCTCAAGCATTAGCGGATCATCTGGCTAAGAATCCAGTATCAACCTTTGAATACCTACTTCCCTTATGAAGAAGTGAATTCGGTGGAGGTAATATCTGAAAGACATCTCTGCATGGAAAACGTTTTTTGATGGAGCAGTAAATGCAAAAGGTGTAGGAATTGGGGCAATTTTAATCTCACCCACTGGTCAACATTACCCAGCTACAGCAAGGCTCCGGTTTTTCTGCACCAACAATACAGCTGAATACCAGGCTTGCATCATGGACATGACTATGGCCATTGACCAAGATGTTGAGGAATTATTAATCATGGGGGATTCAGATTTGATCATCCGGCAAGCCCAAGGAGAGTGGGAAACAAGAGGCGTCAAACTCATCCCCTATCAAAAACCTATGGAGGATCTCTGGAAAATTTGCAAGTCGGTACAATTCGGTTACATTCCTCGTTGTCACAGTGAGTTAGCAGATGCACTTGCTACTCTGGCTTCCATGTTGCCTTACCCTGGAAACGCCTACGTCTATCCTTTGGAAATCCAAATCAAGGAAAGGCATGGGTATTGTAATGAGACCGAGGCAAAATCCAGCACCCAGCCCTAGTATTATGACATCAAGAAATTTCTGAAAACACAAGAGTATCCCGACCAAGCTACCGGGGAGCAAAAGAAAACCATCCAACGGCACGCGAGTAGTTTCTTCTTGAGTGGTGATGCCTTATACAAGAGAAGCCCAGACCTCAACTTGCTAAGATGTGTTAACACCGAGAAAGATTGTTTTAGCTTCATTTGGAAATATCATCAATGTCAGCTGCACGGTGATTTAATTCATGCACCGCCAATTGAATTGCATCCTATGTCAGCACCCTGGCCATTCGCTGCCTGGGGCATGGACGTCATTGGGTCCATGGAGCCAAAAGCCTTAAATGGACATAGATACATATTGGTTGCTAGTGACTACTTCACAAAGTGGGTCGAAGCCATCTAACTTAAGTCCGTCACCAAGAAAGTTGTGGTAGACTTTGTGCATTCCAACATCATTTGCCGCCTCAGTATTCCTGTAACTATCATTACAAACAACGCAGCCAATATGAATAGTCCTTCGATGGGAGAAATATTTATGAATAGTCCTTTGATGGGAGAAATATGTGAAAAATTCAAGACAACACATAGAAACCCCACTCCTTACCGGCCCAAAGCCAATGGTGCCGTCGAAGCGGTTAACAAAAACATCAAGAAGATTTTGAGAAAAATGATTCAAAAATCAAGACAATGGCATGAAAAGTTGCCTTTTACATTGCTGGGATATCGCACCATAGTGCGCACATCGGTAGGGGCAACTCTATATTTACTGGTTTATGGGACTGAAGCTGTCACACCCGCAGAGGTAGAAATCCCTTCACTCCGGGTAATTTTCGAAGCAGAAATTGAGGATAGTGAGTAGATTAAGACTCGGTTAGAGCATTTGTCATTAATTGATGAAAAATGAATGGACGTGGTTTGTCAATTGTACCAAAAAAGAATGGCCCGTGCTTACAACAGAAAGTGCGCCCCAGGAATTTCGAAGTCGGACAACTTGTATTGAGGTGTATTCTCCCTCACCATCAGGAAGCTAAGGGTTAATTTGCTCCGAACTGGAAAGGTCCATACATTATTAGAAAGATACCGCCTAAAGGAGCACTATACCTGGGTGACGTTGAAGGAGACGATCCCGAGAGGTATTACGTTTGAACTCCCTACAGCAATGATTCCGTCCAGTTGAAATGACGAAGGCTTTTCTTTCCCGCTACCTTATACACTACCAAACCTTTGCAAACCCCTCGAGCCTATTACGTTTCTTTGTTCACCCTCTTTGGAACACAGAATTTCTATTCAAAAAAAGAGAGAGAGATGAAAAATGAATGGAAAAAAATGAAAAAAAAAGAGAAGAAAAATGAATGAATGAAAAAAAAAAGAAACAACAAGCAAATTAGTTTAGGAAACACTTCCTGAACTGCGTCTGACTTGATTACGAAAGGATACGTAGGCAGCCTCTCCCTGAGGTTAAGTCATATCAAAAGAAGATCCCAGTTCCCCAAAAGTAAAATTGGGGCAGAGATGTAACGGTTCGGCCATAAATCCGCCAGAATGGTTCCAAAGTTGTAAATTTCCATCCAATTTCCTTAACCCAAAGAGCCTGGCCCAAGTGCTCCGATCAATTGGCCAAAGCAGGGACGTGATAAACATCATTGTTGGGATTTGGCACAACTCAAATTGAGAGAAATAAATTGAGAGTCTTATTGGTGAAAACCTTCGGCCACCATAAGGCGATGGTGAGTAGAGAAAATAAAAATGAGAGAGTCCGTTTAGTGAAAACTCGTAAAAGAGCACTATCGGGTGACGGGAGAAGAGAAATGAGAGAGGCCGATTGGCGACAACCCGTAAAGGGCGCCGTCGGCCGAAAAGAGGAAATATGACCATCCAAGCCCAAGTAGACTTCCATAGTTTTGAAAGATTGAAATATAGGTCACAAGAAGCAGAAATGTATCCGGGCTGGGGATGTAGTCCAAGAAGCATGCCATTTCCATTTAAGGTTGGCACGCACCCCCAGACAAGTCCTTCCCTTTTCTCCAAAAGGGACATTTCTCTCTAAATCCATATGTTTGCTCTTGCTGTTTCCCCGCTCCCTTACGGCTTAACTTTGATTTCCTATCTATTCTACAAGAGAAGGTTGTAAGACTGGTCTCATGGGCTTTCTCCTGGCAAGAACCGAAAGAAATATCCGGTATAAGCGAGCGTATTTAGCCAATCCCGGCTAACCATGACGGCTAACGCTTCAAAAGCAAGAAAGTAGAAAGAAAAGAAATTTATCAAGAGCCCACGAAGGCAAATGAAGATTGGAAATGTTAAGCCCGAGCGGGCTAATTGTCCCCACAAAAGTTCTCAAAAGGAAGGCCCTGAATTGGAAATCGGGACAAAACAATCATAACTAAGAGCCTATAAAAAAGAAACAAATCTGAAAGATGAGGACCCCCGACAAACCTACGAGGATAAGTCTGGGAGTCAAGGGTGTTTCCCAACAGAATTGAGGCCGGGATCAAGAAAACCAAGGCCACAAACCAATCACTATTCAAACTAACAAATTGTAATTTGATTGAAAATTTGGAACATGTGTAATTTAAAGCAGTGGGGACAAACGGAAAATGCTATTAAATGAAGGGATGAAAGGCTAAGAATAGCGTTGCACCACTGATTAACAAAAAGGGAAGTTTTCTTTACATCTTTTCTTGCAGTTTTATAAAAAAGAAGAAAGGGAGAATCATAAAACATGATAGCATAGGACTCCAATCGCTGACTCCTTCCCCAGATTTAGGGCCATATCCCTAGTCTTTCCATGTACAACTTGTGGACCTCCTCGTCATAACCCAAGGATCACACTCCACTCTCCCCAGCATAGACCGGTTCTTTCATTCCCCAGCATTAACCCAAAGGGCTGCTTTCTCCATCCACAATATAACCTGAGGAACCTTTTTCTTCTGTCCGTCCCCGGCGTAACCTGAGGCCCCCTCTTTTTCCTTTATTCCCCGGCATAATATGATGGACAAATCCCTACTACCCCTAACATAAACTAAGGGTCTTTCCTTTCTCTCTCTATCCCTAGTACAGCAAGAAGTATTTCTGTGGCCTTTCACTCCCCACCATTCCCCAACATAACCTGAAGGCCTTTCTCCTTTCCACCCCAACAGGAATATTTCCTTTCAAATCCCAGCATAAACCGTAGATTTCCCTAGAATAACCTAGGAGTTTTCCTTTCATATCCTGGCATAACCCGCGGATTCCCCTTGCATATCACAAGAATCTTTCCTTTCAAATCCCGGCACAGCCCGTCGATTTCCCTAGCATAACCTAGGAGTTTTTCTTTCCAATCCCGGAATAACCCATGGATTCCCCTGGCATAACCAAGGAATCTTTCCTTTCAAATCCCGGCATAACCCATGGATTTCCCTAGCATAACCTAGGAGGTTTCCTTTCCAATCCCGGCATAACCCGCGGATTCCCCTAGATTAACCCAGGAATCTTTCCTTTCAAATCCCGGCATAACCTGTGGATTTCCCTAGCATAACCTAGGAGGTTTCCTTTCCAATCCCGCAATAACCCGCGGATTCCCCTGGCATAACCCAGGAATTTTTTCTTTTCAGATCCCCGGCATAACCCGTGGATTTCCCTAGCATAACCTAGGAGTTCTTATTTTCAATCCCTGCATAACCCGCAGATTCCCCTGGCATAACCCATCAATCTTTCCTTTCTAATCCTGGAATAACCCGTGGATTTTCCTAGCATAACTAGGAGTCTTTCCTTTCAAATCCCGGCATAACCCGCGGATCCCCTGGCATAATGCAAGAGTCTTTTCTTTTTCAATCCCGGCATAACCCGTGCATTCCCCTAGCATAACCTAGGAATCTTTCCCTTCTAATCATGGCATAACCCGTGGATTTACCTAGCATAACCTAGGAATCTTTCCTTTCAATCCTTGCATCACCCGCGGATTTCCCTAGCATAACCTAGAAATTTTCTTTTTCAATTCTGGCATAACCCGTGGATTCTCCTCTCACCTCAGTATGGACATGTATCTTTTCCGGCATAACCGGCCATTCGCCAGCATAAGCTGGTAATCTCCCAAAAATACATAATCCTGCTTTCATTGTTTTTAACAAAAATAGTTTAGGCATGTGCTGCAAATAACTCATGAAATTTTCCTAGTGAAAACTGCAGTAAACAATTTTGTTCGTTTGTTGGTTTTGATCGTCAAACAGGTTTTACAACTGGGAACATGATTTGAGATATCCGGAAAAATGAATCTCATTGTAGGACAAAGGAAAAGATGAAGATCACAAAAGGAAACAAATATTGGGCCCAAGATAATGGTAGCCCAAACCAAAACCTCCTCACCCGTCCAAATTATTAATAAACCGGCCAAAACCTGTCCCTGACCCGGTCTCTCATTAGAGATGCCCCAAAAATGTGATCACAACCGTTCATATATCGTCATCCAACGGCCCTGGTTCAATTATGAATATTAAATAAAAGTGTCTGAAGCCAATACAAACCTTAGAGACCAAACATCTCCTTCCTCGTACCCATAATCTCCGCCACCCTCCGCCTCACTACCGTCGGCCGGAAATCGTCGTCGTCGCCGGTGCAGCTTCAAACTCACCCAAACACACACCACTGAATCACCTCTTCCTCCTCTTTCCAATACCCTCAAAATCATTCCTCAAACGTTTTCTAACCCCTCGAATCTTAAAAAGAATAGACGCCGCCTATGGCGGCGCCACCGCCAATGCCATTCAAAATAACACCCCGTGTTCCTCATCCCATCCCCATAACAGATCCAGCGCAAACTTTCTTCAAACCTTAGCCAATCACATCGAATATTCATTCAATGTTCTGACCAAAATCCTCAACCTCCCAGAACTCCCTAAAATCGACACTACACAACCCCCCCATCTCTCTCTCTCTCGATGAATCTATAACTAGTAACCCTCAAACATAACTGGATTTTGTCAAATTTTAAATCAAAAAAACCTAGTCCAAAGCCCAATCTTTTCAAACCCAGCCAAACTCACACCATGTGTTGTTCTCACCCTCCTCCTCTTAACTCCCTAATCATTCTCCCTCAAATATCAATAACCTTTTTCAAATTTGAAGTCGAGAGTTGGTCGGAAACCCTAGGAGTTAAGGGTTCATAGTTTTGGACTATGGCTAGTCGTGAAGCTAAGTTTCTTTATTCAATTTTTTGTCCCTTCGTCTTGGTGCTTCATTTTTTATTTTGTGTTGTTCTTGCATGTTTTTTAATGAATCTCTGTTAGTTTTATTTAGAATTTTGGTTTAGATTTCCTCAGATCTCGGTTCCTTTGTTATGTCATTTCTAAATTGTCACTGATGATCTGCTATGAATGATTCCTTATTTCATTTCGAGTTATTGGACCTCTGCATTTCTTAATTATGATTTGATTCATTTTGTGTTGATCCATGAACACGTGTTTGAGTGATTTAAATTGAATATTTGAGGACCAATTCAAGTTATTAGGATAAAAATGTGTCTATCTGACATTTCATGTTATTGCTAATTGTTCAATTAATTATCTCCTGTTGATGCACTGAGCTTTAGAACTTTATTGATCAGACTTAAATCAGGTTCAGCACAAGTTGTAGAGTTCTGATTGAATTGCATTATTGACTGGATATGTTTGAGTGTTCAGTTTACCTATGGTCACTTCTAACTAGGGTTAAAGAGGGTTTGGGGTTAGTTTACTTTTCATTCTTGATAAATTCAAATGGGATGGATGGTAGTTTAGGCATTTAAGATTCAGGAATCTTTTGTAACAAATTAAGAAGCTTCTAGTAGGGATCTCTGGTGAAATTTCAGTTGATTAAGAGGTAAAACTTGGTAAACAAGTCAAAAGCGTGAGGTAACTTAGGCCAAAAGCAAATAATAAAGGATTGACTATCAAAAAACTGAAAATGAGGAAGGATTAAAGGTCACAATAAGAGTTGAAACTTTGTCCTAGCATACCTTGCCTATAAAGGCATATATATCATGACTTAAAAAAGGGGCTGGAAAATCCTTTCTGAATTAGTTTCCATTAAGAGAGCAACAAATAGTAGGTCTGATTCCAGGAAATCTGGTAAAAACTTGGTAAAAACACAAAAGGCAAAAGAATGGAAAGATTTCTGTTTGATAGCATCAGCCATTGTGAACTCATCCTAGAAGCATTTTTGTATTATAGCCGTGTAGATCCCGGTCTTTATTTTGAGAAAATTTCTTGTTCGTTTCTGGGTTTCGAGCTTGATTTATTGTTGCATCTGTTGGTGGATTTGCATCTGTTATTGTCTCTTGTTTACCTACTCATAGGTTCTTCCTTTTTGCTGCAATTTCAGGTACATACACATGAACTCGATCTGATGTAGCCACGGTAAAAATGAATTGATAAACACTCTAGCATTTGTTCCTTGAGCTTAGCCTGCTGGTTTCTTATAGTTTAAAATCGAACGGTCTTGATTGATTTGTAATGTCTAATATAGCTTAACATAATTTATGCCTGTATAAATGGGACTCCGTAATTTGGACTGAATGGGATTGTTTCAAAATTAGCTGAATTGTTTAAATGGATTGTAAGTAATTAGATTCTAAGAGCATGACTATTTTTAAGTTGTCATTAGTGGTATCCTAAATGTGAATCTATTTTTAGAATTACAATTCAAACAATTAATTGATAGTTCACTACTGTCTAGTCATAGATTTTAACCTTGCCAATGGTTACAGTTAGTTTTTATATTGGGATATTGTTAAATCAGTGTTATGGTAATCTTCAAGTCAACTAAAAACCATTGGGATTTCAGTATTAACTCGAGCAGGCGGACCCATTTTAACCTAGGAAATATGCACTTGCGCATTCCAAACTTGTTTGAATATTCTTTGTTTACCATAATTTGTAACCAGCCTAATTTACTCGTTACCTTCCATAATTTTCCACACTAATCTATGGTTCATTAATTTCTCAAATAAAGGGTCTGTTGGTGTTACTTCAAATCTACCATATTGGGCATGATGTAATAAAGTTGGGATGCACATTTGGGCTTTCAAATTAGGTAGTAAATTCAAATTAACAGGTTTCATTTTTGTTTGAATTCGGGTTTGAAGTTGAAGCCCGAGTTCTATACTGCTAAAGCCCTTTTAGAAACGAGCATTATGGAAAGTATTGGTTCACATTAGACCGACTTTTTTGTAACAGAACGGGGTGTTCCGCGCTAACCGGAACCCATAAATTGTGTAGCCCTCATGGAATGTTTATATTAAAATGCTTAGAGATTCGGGACATGCCGTTTAGCGGACTTCACGGCCTCCCACAAATAATAATAACACGTCGGTCGCTTTTAGATCCGTCTTTGATAATTTTTTCTTCATAAGTACGGGTGCGCATTTATATGACCCAAATCTAAATCCCGATGAAGTTGAAAAATGCCAAAAACTACGTGCGCATTTATGTGATATGGTTCGCGACAAGTTTTACCGGCGTCGCAAATTTTCATAAAAAATATTAAAAGAGGTATAAATATTAAAAATATTGCATTTTTAGGATGACCATGTGTAAAAATCAAAATTTTAAGCCATTTATGATAGTTTAAGCGACCGTGCTAGAACCAAGGGATCCGAGGGTGCCTAAAACCTTCCCTCGGGTCAACAGAATTCCTTACTTAGAATTTCTAGTTTGCAGACTCCATTTCGGTAGTTGAAAATTTCCTCGATTTGGGATTCTAAATAAACCAGTGACTTGGGACACCAAAGCCAAACTTATCCCAAGTGGCGACTCTTAATAAATAATCTCATTTCGAATAATGTCACTTTAATTGGAAAAACTCCCTTATACGTTTATCCTTCGGGATAGTCGTGTAAAACGGAGGTGTGACAGGGAGGATTCATTAAAGGAGATAGAACAAAGCATATTTCACCGAAGTTATTTTTCATACATGATCTTTCAAATGAATGGTGATATCAATGTGCAACAGATTCGTTCAAGTGATAATATGGTTGATTTGTTCAAAATCTCTACCGACATCAACCTTCAAGAAGCTAGTGTACAAGATCGGGATGCGAAGGCTCAATGATGTGAATTGATGCTCTCATCGGGGGTAGTTTATGCGCGTTGCACTCTTTTCCCTTTCAAGGTTTTGTCCCACTGAGTTTTCCTTGTGAGGTTTTTAACGAGACAATCAAAACGCATATTATTATATATGTGTACTATTTTTCCTTTTCTAGATTTTTTACCCATTGGATTTTATTTTAGTTAAGGTTTTAATGAGGCTCATTACTAATTCCGTAGACATTTAAGGGAAAGTGCTATGAATAGAATTCTATTTAGAGTGAATGTCTATCTTGTAAAAAGTTTGACATTGTGGCTAAGTCATTTTTTCTTATAAATAGAGGGGTCTTGCCCCATTGTAAATCATCCCAAAATTCAATAAGAATTTCTTCTCCCTTTCTCTGAAGTATTGCTTTTGTTTTTTTTTATTGTTTATAATAAAAAGTAAGTAATTATAATAAAAAGTAAGTAATTATAATAAAAAGTAAGTAAAAAAACGGTATGGATAATAAATGTGCATCCTGTTAGGAATAACAAATCTTATTAAAACGATGAGCGAGCAAATTATTAGTAATACAAGTCTAACTGAAGGAACGTACATTTACGAACAGGATCTTAGTAGAGGCTCGAACACGCGACGATTCTTCAGTATTCCGCGGAAAGTATATCGCTATAAACGCACCTAATTTATATGGATAAAAAGAAGCTAAAATAAGACGAACACCATTTATAACATAAAAATTGTATCAACAAGCACATGCAACAAAACTAAAGTAAGGGATCAAATGTATGCCACCAACACTCCAACGGTATAAAAAAAATAAAATAAAACAAAATACATCATCACGGCTAATTTTGTTTTCCATTAATTTGAACTTCATTTCCTTGATCTTTATCCTTCCTTAAATGTGATAGAGGAAATAGAAGGGTAAGGGACTTAGGGTAAAGGAAAGGGTATAGATTAGGGAAAATGATATTGTATAGCCACTTTCAAAATAGTAGCGGAATATATATATATATATATATATATATATATATATATATATATATATATATATTGTATGATATATTAATCTGCACAAATAGGTAATTACTTATTTTATGTCTACAGTCTAGGGGTGTGCATTCGATTTATCGATTCGATTTTTAATCTTATCGATAATTACTTTTCGATTATCGATTTGTACATATGCTTATCGTTATTGTTTCAGGAAGGTTTCGATTTTTTCGATTTTGATTTTTTCGATTTCGATAATAAATAATCAATTCGATTTATCGATAAGTCGATTCGAATGCACACCCCTAAAAACGGGTTCACGTAACCCCTTGCTCTAAGGTGAGTCCGCCCCTGATTTCCTATGCAACGCTATACTTCTTTTTAAATAGTCCAACCTTATTACAACACTTTATTCTAACTTATTTCATAGAGTTTCTCCGAATACTGCAATAATAATGGCGAAAGCATCAAAATCAACTTTAGATAGTAAAACGGTGAAAAGTAGCTTAAATAATCAAAAGCTAATAATAAAAATGTTGAAAGTTATTTTATCTGAATAGCATCATATAAATAAAGGGAAAAAATTGTGTAGGTCTTATGATGCAATGAATCCAATTGACATATCACGTAGTACAAACTTAGAAGTTGGCCAATACGTACAAGAAGAAGTATCTCCTCGAAAGAATTGCATACTCAGTAGAAGTGGCAAACAGACGGGTTGAATTGAATATGGTTCGGGTCGAAAGTGAATAATGATAAAATCGATTAATTATCCAATCCGACCTATATTTAATACGGATAAAAATGAGTTAACTGGTGAATAATATTGGCTTCCCATATTATCTATGACTTCTTTGTATGTGATCACTTTTGGAAGAATTATTAGTCTCCCTAACTTAAGAAACCTTACTTTGAGACTTTACAAATGTAAACGTTAGATCCATTAGTTACTCATTAATTATCCATTTTTTAAATGAATAATATAGTTCTTATTCATATTTAACCTGTTTTAAAAAAATTCATTATCTAACCATTTTTAGTAAATAATATAGTGGTTAACTATTTTTTTTTAATCATTTTGCCACCCCTAATACGTAGATAAAGAAAAATGAGAGGAGAACATATAAAGTTCAAGCTTCGAAACCATATGCATACGAGTAAAGAAATTTTTATATTCATATGCCACATAGAAAACTTTTTTACCCTCAATATTTAAGGTTTGACTTAATTACACTTAGTATACTAAATTATTAATTCTATTGCATAATTAATTAAGGATATAAATAATGAGATATTTTTTACTCCTTAATTAAAGGATTTTCGTTTAAATCCAGTATCTCCACCCATCCCACATTTCTCTCTCCTAACACCTCAACCCCATCCACGTTTTACTCCTACCCACGTTCTTTTTACAGGCTTCCACCATTAACAGTCATTAAAAAGCTTGAAAGCTTTGAATTCAAATT
Organism: Nicotiana benthamiana; assembly: GCA_034376525.1. NCBI lineage: Eukaryota > Viridiplantae > Streptophyta > Magnoliopsida > Solanales > Solanaceae > Nicotiana > Nicotiana benthamiana. The sequence goes on from CM067331.1 coordinate 134,095,457, forward strand.
TAGGTTTTCAAAAATCATTATTTGATTTGATAGGGTGTTGTTGTAAATAATTGGGAATATATTTTGGAGTTTATATCTCAATTTTGAGATGTTTTGGTGAAGATTTAGACTTGTTTTTGGCTGAATTTCAGATTGAAACTCGAATAAGAAGAAGAAGAAAAAGAAGAAGAAGAAAAAGAAGAAGAAGAAGAAGAAGAAAAAGAAGAAGAAGACATTGTAGAAATTGTAGATAAACTGTAGATTAATTATAGATTTTTTTTTGCGGAATATTTGTAAAGTTTTAGTCGTTTGTGATTTGTGAAAACAGAAAACAAAGCATCTACAATCAGAATACAAATAATCTACAATCCATCTACAAAATATCTATAAACTGTGTATATTGAATTTTAATATCCCAATTCCCATTCGATTGTACTTTAATTGGGATTTTTGACATAGTTGGTAGTTTGTAGAAGTTTTAGTCATTTTTTATTACAGTTATATTCTTAAATTATACAAATATTTAAGGGCATAAAAGTCAATCAAAGTTTTAAGAATATTTTAGTCGTTCAATATTTCACATAAAATATTCATATTTTTATAATAACTAATTTCTGAACACGTACATTGCACGTGTATTTCATACGATGAGTATAAACTTTTGAAATAACATAAATATTATTAAAAAAGTTATGTCAACTATATATCATACAAAAAATTGAAGAGAAAAAATGCAAGCTGAAAATGATGAATGGTGAAAATAATATAGTTATGTGCTCAAAATGACGAGATAGAGTTTGGGGTGCTAAAGAAAACTAATCTATTTGGTTAGGTGGATATGTTTCTACTTATATTATTTTTCATTTTATGAGGTACAATCATGTTATATGATTATATATCTCACCTAATATCTATGTTTTTATAGACGATGTTTTTGGAGTATGCATTATTCTGATAAATTACTCCCTTATCATACCAAGATCTTTTGTTACCGATTGGCAAATGTATTTTTTTTTAAAAAAAAAAATGCAATATATTATTATCCAGCTAGAAAATAAAATAGAGATTGAAACTCTTTCTTACCTACTATATTTTTTCTGAAAAAAAATATAAGAATAAGATGTTTGTGCAAAAAAAAAGCCATTTAAATATAAAGAAACCAACAATAATAACAACAGCACAAAAAGAAAACAAAAAGTTTCCGTTAACTGCGCAAAATGATTCAATAATTAGTTAATAATATGAATTTATAGCTAACTTGAGGAACCTTACATCGAACTAAAAATGAAAAAGATGAATCAGCATGATTAGTATATTCAACAAACTTTTCTCAAGGAATATGCATTTGTTTGACTTCTAATAAACAAGAGAAATAAGTGAAGCAGAATAAAAAAGTATAAATGGATTGCTTTGTTTTGGATGCTGCTTATTGACTCTTCGATTGCCAGAGCTTCTCTTCTTCTTCTTCTCAACATCAGCCTTTCTTTTGCTTTGCTGGCTTTTTGTCAACAAACTTCCTTCCTTTTGTAGCCATAACTATTCTAGATAGAAAATTAAAAAGAAAACAAATCAGTTAACAATATGCTAATCCAAAAACAAAAATTAGTGCTTAAGTTTTAATAATATTTAGAGTCTTTTTTTAAGAACAATAACATTTAGTGTCATATGCCATAATTTTAGCAACAGAAAAAAAGAGTCATATGCTATAAGATCAGTATTTAAGCTAATTAAGTACTCTAATTTCTTGGATAAATATGTTTTCTTCTCCTTTTTTATTCCCCTTTATTAATGAAAAAGCATCAAATACATATAATTAAGAACAAGATCAAGACAAAAGAATTATCAAACTTAGAACTTAATTCCAACATTCATGTATGGAACTAAGTAATTGAATTAAAAGATTAATTAGATATCGGGTCTTAAGAATGCAAAATTAAGTGTGATGCATCTGATAATAAACTGTCACAACTCGGATTTCCCATCCTCAGAAGTCCTGATAGCGCCTACTAGTGAGAGTTAGGCAAGCCAATCCTTAACTACTTACTTCATTATCAAATGACTTCATTTAACAATTAAAAAGGCAATAACATAAAAACTACGGAACTTTAGATAATTAAGTGGAAGATAACAATTAAACAACTGAAATCTGTAAAAGAACAGTTACTTAAGTCTCAACAACCAAAAATCTAGTGTCACAGTGTCATATACTATCTAAGATTACTACATACAAGGTCTGAAGATATAACAGTATACTGTTTCTGAATAAAGGAAAATGAAACAGGAAATAAAAATAGTAGGAGACGCCAGAGCCTGTGGACGCCTGCAGGTCTACCTTTGGTCTATGGGTGGACTGAAGGAAGCCCTCCAACTAATGATGCTACCTGGTGCCTAGATTTGTGCAAAAGAGCACAGATCGTAGTATCAGCACAACCGACCCGATGTGCTAGTTCAAATATATATGTATATAGCGAAAAAGAAATACAGGAAATAACCAGTCAATATGGGAGGGGGAGTATGCTGTGGGGAAGATAACAACTTTGAATAAAAATCATCAAATCAGAAATCAATAAGTGCACGACATCACCCTTCGTGCTTTTACTCTCATTAGCACCAAGCAATGACATAATAAAATGTGCATGGCATCACCCTTCGTGCTTTTACTCTCATTCTCACCAAGCAATAATATGATAAAAAGTGCACGGCATAACCCTTCGTGTTTTTACTATCTTTTTCACATATAATCAATAGAATCGACATGGAATAGTACATCGTGAGGTACGGCATCACCCTTCGTGCTTTAACACTTTTTCCTCACAATAACAAAAAATGTACGGCATCACCCTTCGTGCTTTAACACTCTTCCTTACCCAACAACAATAACAATCAAGGGACAAGGGAGTAAACAAATAATAATAAAAATTTCGGCAAGGGAACACAATTTAACAGTTAAATCCAGGAAGGGAACAATATCAACAAAGCTCAGTGTCCTGGCAAGGGAGATAATCAACAAAGCCACAAACATCCCGACAAGGGACCAATTTAATAATTTTTTCTCTTTCTTTTACTTTTACTTCACATCTCGCTTTACCATTTGAGCCAATGCTCCAAAGGGTTCAGTCATCTCATATACCTTCACAATTTGTAATATACTCGAGTCAATGCTCCTCGATGTTCAAAGGTCACAATTTCTATTACCGGCTTTTCACAACATATAGAAATCATCACCAATGCATCAAAGAAACAATGAAATCATGATATTCACAATGCAAAGACTCACGGTCATGCTTGTGAGTATGTGATTTTTGCCTAGCTTAGATTACTCCAATAAATTCAAAAAATTAGGATTTTTATCTATTTATGAGATTTTTAGAATGTAATTGCATAATCGTCTGTTTGTGCGCAATTATTTGTGATTTTATTTATTTTATTTAAGTTAATGAAAAACACAAAAATACATGAAATTTGTATTTAGGATTTAATTATACACTTAAAAATTATTCAAAACAAAAGAAATAGCATTAGTGTGCTTTTAAATTTTTGTGTAGTCTTTTAATTTGCTTTCTCAATTAATTATGTAAATATTTAGATGTAATTAGTTGTTTTGATAGGATAACAAAATTTTAGGATTTAATTTAGGTCTTAAATCAATTAAAAGAAAAAAAAGAAAATCATATAAAAAGAAAAGGAATCAAAAGAATTTTGAAAAGGAAAATTAGAATGAAGGAAAAAATATGAAAGAAATGAGACTTCGGATCTTTGGGCTAAATCCCTTTGATTTTGTTGGCCGAGTATTCCCTTGTAACAAAACATACCCACCCCAATTAGCCAAAACTCGTCCATCAACCCTGTCCAACCAACCCAGTACCCAAAAACGAGTCGTTTTGGCCTATTAAATCTGGACCGTCGAGGTTACAAGATCTAACGGTCGAGAAGCCTACATCCATAACTATATAATTATCCTAACGCTACCCCCCCCCCCACCCTAGACCCCCTTTGCCTCTTATCTCTCACACTTCGGAGAACCCTTTGTCGCCTACCATCGCACGTCGCCGGCCGGAAATCGCCTCCGCCGGTGGTGGTTATCCAAAGGCACAAAAATTTATACCATGTCCTCATCTTCACCTCCTCGTTCCACATCTGTTATTGGTTTCTTTCAAACGTCACCCAAAAATCTCAAATAATTCACACCCTAGCGTCGCCACCGTTATACACGACGGCGCCACCTCCCAAACTGCTTCAAAATAACACCCTGAGTTCTCCTAGCACCCCTCTTCTTAAATCCCCAACTGTCTTTTCTCGAATATCTCTCCAACGCCTCGAATTTCAATTTTAAAAAAAGGGGCAGAACCCTAGAAGCTCAATTGCTCGAGTTCTGGTCAATTTCCTTAAGCCCAAGATTGATTGGAGGCACGAAATAATATGCTCGTTTTTCTTTGTAAAGAACAAGCGTTCACATTATTCTAGGCTTCAAATCGTAGTCCTGTGTGGTTCAACCTTCTAATGTAAGTTTCTCTGTTCTTTGTTTGTTAAAATAAATAAGTTTCTTCTCAAGTTTTTGATTTTATTTTGTTCGTGATTAATTTTGTTCTTGTGTTTGTTTTGGTTTTTAGTTTTGATTTGGTTTATGGTTAATCCTGCTTTGTGATTTCTAATTGTAGCTTATTTTTGTTTAGGTAGGCGTTTGTTTCATTGGTTTTAAATTTTCAGTAATTTCTTATTTTGTCGTTAGTTGGTTTCTTTTAGTTTTAGTTTTGTTGGATATAGCTAAATTAGGATTCCTAGAGTTTAACTATGGTCAATTTAACTAAGTTAAAAGGGCTCGGCTAGTCTTAGTAACTTCAGATTAAAAGAAAGGGTAATATATGTAGTTTATAGAAGGAATTCCTTCATAACTTATGTGGAAACCCCAAGAGCATTTTAGATGAGGTTACAATTAGAATTTCATGAATTGAAATGCAGTAATTTGGGCAACAAGCAAGGACCTTAGGGACTAATCAATAAAATCTGAAATTAGGGGCCTAAAGGGTATAATAAAAGCTAAAGGGTTGCCCTAATGGATTGCCTATAAAGGCACCCGAAGCTTGCCTTTCAAAAGGAGGAGGGCAGACTAAAAAATTCTGGAAGAGAGGCAGAAATACATAAAAATATATAAAAAAGAAACTGCAAATTGTACCTTCGACGGAATTGAGTAGAAGAAAAAATCAAAAAGCTAAAAAATAGCTGAAGGAAACACTGTTTCATTGGCTTTTCTATTTTAACTGTGAAAATCTTCAAATGATTGAAGTTATTTTAGGCTCTATTTGAGGCTGAAATGAAGTGATGTTGATGGTACTTGCAGTTTTATAATTTATTCTTGAATGAAGTTGGGTTCCTGGGTTTTTCTTACTTCATTTTCTGGTTTTAACTGTTGTTGATTCTGCTGTTTGTTACTGTTGTTGTACCCTTAACTACTCTGACGTTGCTTTCTTCAAACTTTCAGGTAAATCTGTAAACCATGAGTAGCAAATGATTGCAAGGATCCATGTGTGTCTAGAAATTTTAATGAATGAGGAATCGAAAAAAATGTTGCTATATGCTTCTGCTATTCTGTTTTTTTCTGTTTTCTCTTGTCCTAAACGTATAGATGTTGTTTTATTAATTTTCTAGACCTTGGATGCGCTTTAATATTGAGTTAGTGTAAAGTTTTGGGCTGTATTCTAGACTTTCGATTAGTAATTGTCTTTCATATAATAATTGATGTTAATACATAGGCAATTGCATGATAATGTGGTTTTTAAGCCATGCTATTCTTCTCGATCGATCTCTTCCTCTGAATTAGTAGAAGCGTCCGATGATTGTGGTGAGTGCTTCGGCATTGACCCTTAGGAAATCTAAGAGAAGATTGGTTTCAAATGTGTTGTTTGTTGTCCATGTAGAATTTCCCTCATGTATTATTTGTGCTTAAATCTAGATATAACGTGCAAATGAGAGATCATCTCAGGTGTTAATGTTGAATAACAAGGATGAATAGGAACGATTTTAATTTTAACATGTTTTGAATTCTTTGGATATCATAGTTTACGCTGGTGATGCACACAAATTTTCGCGCAAATGATATTGGTCTATTGTCATAACTTGGCTGGTAGTAAGTTTGATTCTAAAACATGATATTTAATGTTGCATCAATTTTTAGCAAGTAAGTGGGTCATATTATCTGGCCATGCTCGTTGTGTGCAACCAAATAATCAGTAGGCCACAAAGTTACTGTCATAATTCATGGCTTCATGACAATATCAACATACTTTAGAAAAAATGATTTCTAAATATTCGTAGCAAGCCTTTAGGCTATTTAAGACATGATTGTAGTTGTGTATACGTTCGCGTAACATGACCATGATCCTAAATTAAGTTGGAGTATGTGTTCGCGCAACTTCGACCAAATCTTTTCTTAACAATAAAATAGATTACCAATTTTAGTTATTTTAGTTTATATGAGTTCATCAAATCATATGTGGCCTTCTAGTATTGTCATAGCTTAGATGTAAAAAAGATGGTTCATGTTTTGTAGCATATCCTTTAGGAAGGTTTAAAATTACCAATGCGATTGTGTATACATCCGCGTAACACAATTACACTTCTAAAAATAAAACTAGAGTATGCGTTCGCGCAACTTTGGCCCAAACTTTCTTAATAATAATTAAGCGTTATTAATTGTGGATACGTTCCCATGACATGATTTTTGACGCGCCAAACAGGCGGGTATACGTACGTATAACCCGTTTTATGATAATTTCCTTAATTAAAAACGGTAAAAGAAGTAAATGCACAAAGGGTTTCAAATCAGTAATTAAACAACTTTTAGCCAAGTATTATCAAACTGACCGTGCTAGAACCACGGAACTCGGGAGTGCCTAACACCTTCTCCCGAGTTAAAAGAATTTCTTACCCGAATATTGGATTTGCAGAATATAATAATAGAGTCATTCTTTCCTCGATTCGGTATTCTAAACCGGTGACTTGGGACACCATAAATTATACCAAGTGACAATTCTGATTCTTAATAATTAATCTCGTTTCGATTATTACATAAATCGGAAAAAACTCCCTTTATTATGCCCTTCCGGGGTGTAGTAGGAAAAATGAGGTGTGACAGCTCTGGCGACTCCGCTGGGGAGAATACCTAGAATCTTTGGTTCAGGGTTCAAGAATTCGAGCTTATTTTATGATTTTTATTTGGCTTATTTATTATTGATATTATTGTATTTTGTGAACCATTGTGCTAAATGCTATCTGTTTAGCGCTTTAATATTGTTGAATTGTATATAATTGTCTCCTTACACCACCCCTCCGAGTCTTCTGAAAATGGTGCATACGTTCGCGTAGCCCGCTTAGTCTGTAGAAATTATACCAAGTAGAGTGAGGCTGGGCAAGCGACAAGGCCGGGCAGACTTTAGTGCTCCTTATACGTCGCCCCCTCCTCGACCCCAATTGTACGCTCGGGTACCCCAAGTCTTGATCAAAACCCCAGGATTTATACTTAGAAAAATACAGCTTCATGCTGGATCTCTAGCAGGTTGCATCACATGCATTTTGACTTAGGGCACCCAACACAGGGATTGGGTCCGTCTAGGACAGGTGTACCCAAAATAACAAACCATCATGATGCATCAAATGTGCTATGTGAATATTCATTTGTTTCAGCTTGCATGCTGACCGGCTAAATAAGAAAAAGAGTGAGGAAAAATAAAAGAAAAACAAGGAAAAGGGGAAAGAAAAGAGAGAGAGAAAAAGACCAAGAGTGATGTAGGAATGAAGTAAACTGGTTCTAAAGAAAACTCTATGCTTGAAAATACCTCGAAACTCTACCGATTTTTTTAACAAAAATTGAAAAATATAGAAAAAAGGGGAAGAAAAGGGAAAAGAGTTTGTTCGTCAATAATAAGAAACACAAGTTTTGTTTTCAAAAATAGCTTAAAGAGTTTTGTTTTAAAAAATAGCTTGTTGAAAAGAATAAGTTTTGTTTTCAAAGAGTCTTGCGTTCAAAATCAGTCCTATTTCAAAAGTAGTTGTATTTGCCAAACTACGCGAGTGTGATTCCCATCGGATATGGGATACGTAGGCAACCTACATAAAGTCCGGCCTTATTTTGTAAAAAAAGAGCCAAATAAGTCGATTCAGTCTCGGTAGTATTTTAAACCGTTCTTACCGAGAAGCCTTAGAATATTCCCCCATTATCAAAGGTCTATCTTCGTCAATGAACCGACAAAGTTCAGAAGTGTCCCAAAATAAACCCTATCTGGTCTCAAAATTCATGTGAAATTGGGAAAGGGCCATATTTGCAAAGACAACCATTTGTTTTAAATTGGCATGTCAAGGAGGAAACCATGGTCTTTTGTTTTAAAATTAGAAATTTGTTTTCAAAAATGGGTCATTTGAGTCAACCCTAACCCTACCTTCCTACAGTCTCGAGTACATATGCACATATGGTTGAATGATTTGGACCAAGATGGTGGGAAATGGGTAAGGCAACAGTTTGGTGCTGTTATAGATATTTGGAAGATCAAACTAGGGGATGATTTGATCAAGGCTATGATAACTTTCTGGGACCTCGCTCGTAATGTTTTTCGCTTGTCACACTTCGAGATTACCCCTACTTTGGAGGAGATAGTCGGGTACATTGAGTTTGGATGAGATCTGAGGAAGCAACAACTTATATTTCCAAGGGCCCCATCGGTGCACAATTTTTTTGACCTCTTGAATATCAGTAAACAGATAAGTAAAATCGCGTAAGCAACAGGTGTTGCGATTTCCATTTCTTATACTTCAAGTTTTAGCATTCTTCTGGTTTCTAGATACATGAAAAGGGGTTGAGAAACAAATAAGATAAGGGTCTTTGGAAACTTCATCGCTGGTTTGCATTTGTTGTGGCATTCTTGCGGGTAATGGTTTTTCCAAATAAGAAAGGGACAGTGGATATTCGCATGGCTAGAATTGCACAAATCCTCACCACCATGAAAAATCATACACTTGCCCTGTTGGTATTGGTGGATATCTACCGTGTGTTGACTATTTGCAAAGCTAGAGCTCAGTTCTTCGAAGGTTGCCATATCCTCCTACAAATGTGGATGATCGTGCATCTTCTCCACCATCCCAGATTCATGAGTTATGGTTCGAGCCCAAATAATTTCATCATTAGTTATAAAGAGATGGTAAACGATTACATCATGCCAGAGTGGTTTGAGGCATGGATGTCTCATTTGAAACTCTCAAAGCAAGTCAAATTGAGTGGTTCATTGGACGGCTCCCATAGACAGAAGCCATCCATATACATGACTGCTGCTAAGGGATGCTTGAGAATAATGGGTGTGAAAAGTATTCAACCATATGCACCACGAAGCATCTTGAGACAATTGGGACGGTAGCAGATTGTGCCCGAAGATGAAGATCTAAGTACTCAAGTTATAGAGTTGCATCCAGAAGCCGCATTGCCCGAAGCTTTAGTTCAACAGGATTGGAATAGGTTCTGGTATCTTAAAGATGGCACCCAAGTCCCAGATGTCGCAAAGGGAGAAGTGGATCCAAACTATGCTTCATAGTTTGAGAAGAGGTCCTGTGTGAACATTGAGTCTAAAACCGAGCCTGAAAGACCCACCAAAATACCTCATGTTCAAGCTTTCGAAGACAAAATCCGAGAGAGTTTAGCATGGGGAGAAAAGGAAAAAGCGCATCAACCTGAGATTCATGCCTTGAAATAAAAGTTGAGAAACATGAAATTCAACAATGATCTCGGTGCTTAGGAAGCCAAGCGAGAGAAAAGAAGATTGATCCAAGAAAATGAAGATCTCACATGATAGATCTGGAAAATGAAAATGGCAATTGACGATCCGGACAGGAGTAGAAAAGATGAGAAGCTCATCTACAATCTTACCTAGAAGGCATGTGATTTCGAGGATGATTTACAGAAGATTTAAATGGAGTTAGCAAGTGCTCGAGCCATGATAGCAAGGATGCAGGGGAATGAGCAAGTTTTGCTCGTCAGTTGAAGGAGAAATACGACAAGGGGATGACAAGTATGAAGAAAAAGGTCAAGATCGTTGAAAATGAAATGTCTAAGCAGGGAAGAGATTTTGAAGCCGAAGAAGAGGCATTGTTACTCTTTGATAGCACGGCTAGAGAGGGATTTGCAATACCTTCAAAAACAAAGCAATCTTGCCAGACAAACTGTGGAAATAAGAACTCGGCAAATTGGAGATTTATTACCGGAGAAGGGTAAGATCTGTGAAAGGGTCACAGCGATTGCAGAATATATTATGGTAAAATGTTAAATATGTGATGACATGACCCAAACCACTTTCTTGCGGCAATCATGCTGTTTTTCCAACAGGTAATGATAGATTTGCAGAGACTCTAGTTGGATCTTGCAGACGAGCCCGCAACAAAACCAAATAAAACTCCGAGAGCTCAGGGAGTGTTCAAAGCCTTAATGTTTTAGTCGGCATTTTTATTGTTTAGTCTGTTAATCAAGAAGTCGATGTCAGCATTATTGACCTCTCGAAAGAGGTAGAGGAATTGGACGTTAATTCCATAAAAGAGGAAATGTACAAACTAAAACACCAAATGGCTAAGATGTATCAGGCATGGGCGAGAGGACAGCCACCACCAGCCTACCCTGCTAATCCAACCTTCATCCCGCCACTGGCCCAAGCTTATGACCATTCCACCGCTGATCCACCCCCAAACTTTCCTATCTACTCGCAACACCAGGGTACGACCTCTCACCCCTAGATCCACTACCCAAAGCCGATCCTCACCCCCCTCCGCCAATTGCTCCCATTTATTTTGCACCTCCTCCTCCCGCACTCTATAGATCATCAAGTGAATCCCTGCTTCAAGCATACAACAACCAATACTACCCACCAGAACCCGCCTACAGAACCCACGAACCATACTCCTATGCTCCCTGTATTGAAATCCCGGCAGGAGTCGAAAATCCAATCAAAATTCCTGAGCAAGAGGAGGTGCTCAGAAAGGTCAGGAGTTTGGAACAATAGTTCGAAGACAAGTGAGGGTTAGGTGGCCAGGTGAGTGTGGCGTTCAAGGACCTTTGTTTATTTCTCAGACGTGCAGTTGCCTCCAGGTTTTAAGATGCCTAAATTTGAATTATATGATGGACATGGCGATCCAGTCGCACATCTAAGGGGGTTTTGTAGCAAAATGAGAGGAGTAGGGGGAAAAGATGAGTTGCTAATGGCATACTTTAGCCAAAGTTTAAGCGGGTCGACGTTGTAATGGTACACCCGGCGGGATCACAATCGGTGGTACGATTGGGATGACTTGGCACAAGTGTTCGCCTGTCACTTTCAATACAATCTGGAGATTGTCCCGTACCGTCTGTCTTTGACAAAATTTGAGAAGAAACACAACGAGAGCTTCAGAGAATATGATTACTGTTGCAGAGAACAGGCAGCCAAGGTTGATCCCCAATGAAGGAAAGTGAGATGGTGGATTATTTCCTACAGGCTTTGGAGCCTACCTACTTCAGGAATCTGGTGTCGGCAGTAGGAAAATCTTTCAACGAGGTAGTTAAAATGGGGAGTATTGTCTAGGAAGGCCTTATATCCAACAGGATCATGAGCTACTCTGCAATATAGTAGACCACTTAGGCCATCAAGGGGTGGGCCGGGGGAACATTTGGAAAGAAGAAGAAAGAGGAAGTAGCAACAGTCGAGTCTGGAACTTGGTTCAGGCCTCGAGCTCTATCCCATTACAGCCAACCCCGTCCCCACCACCAAACATAGCTACACGCTCCATATGGCCTACCACAACATTACTACCCACCGTTAGCACCTCGATTTTCACTCCATCACACTCAAGCATATACCCAACCTCCTGCCCACACAAAATGGCGTGCGCCAGCTCCACAAAATAGTTATCTAGCTCCACCAAACAATTACCCTCCAAGGGCCTACCAACAACCTCCCAGACCAGCTTTTCGTGCCAACCAAGTTCTGAAAACTGAAAGAGTGCAGAGGAAGAAAAATTTGACGCCATTGGGAGAGTCGTATACCAGCTTGTTCCACAAATTAAGGCAACTGGGCATGTTGAGGCCAATTGAAGCCAAATTGCCAAATCCTCCCACGGAAAATCTAGATTATTTTGTTAGATGTGAATACTGTTCCGGTGCCCCAGGGCATGATACCAAAAAGTGTTGGCATTTGAAGAGCGCTATCTAGGAACTTATTGACTCCCACCGAATCAAAGTGCATGCTCCAGAGGCACCCAACATCAACCAAAACCCATTGCGTGCCCATCATGAGACCGACGTGATTGAGATCATAGAGAAAAGGGGGGAGCCTAAGAAGCCATCACAAACGGTATTGATGGTCAAATCCAGTGAAGTCAAACCAAGGGAGAGCACGAGCAATGAGAAGTCAGTGATCGAGATGAAGGGAATAGAAAACAAACCTGTTGTGTTTCGAGGGAGCTCATCATGTACGATTGCACCAACAAAGGAAAAGGTAACAGTGATAGTACACGGCGTAGCTAAGGAACCTGTTTTAGTTGTGGAAGGTGCTCACATAAACCTGTTATTGTGAAACCAGTAATCCAGCCGCCAATCGTCAACAGCAAACCCATTCCTTGGAGATATGAACAAGTAATAGTGATGTACAAAGGCAAGGAAGTTAGGGAGAAAGTTTGTAAGCCCGGGGTTTGACTCGGTCAGGGAGATACTTCGCTCTTGAGGAGTTGAGGAAAATCAGGATCCCTAAAAATAACCCAGAATCAGTGAAGAAATCTGTAGCAGAAGAAGAGGCAGAAGAATTCCTGAAGAAAATGAAACTGCAGGACTACTCTATCATAGAGAAATTGAGGAACACACTAGCTCAGATCTCCTTACTATCCTTGTTAATCCATTCAAATGAACATCGCCGGCCATTGATGAAGATTTTGAATGAAGCCCATATCCCTGACAAGATAACAGTGAATCACTTAGAAAAGATTGCAAACAAGATATTCGAGGTAAATTGGATCACTTTCTCTAATGATGAGCTGCCCATGGAAGGAACTAAGCATAATCGGGCCCTTTATTTGACTGTGAAGTGTGAAGATGCTAGGGTCACGCAGGTTCTAGTTGACAACGGGTCCAGTGAAAATATTTGCTTACTCTCCACATTGATCAAGCTGAAGGTGGAAAATGAAAGGGTCCACAAGAATAATATTTGTGTTCGGGGGTTCAATGGTGGAGGTAAAGACTTAGTAGAGGATATAGTGTTGGAGCTGATAATAGGGCCCAGTGAGTTCACCATGGAGTTTCAGGTATTAGACGTGGTAGTTTCTTATAACCTATTGTTGGGCAGGCCCTGGATTCACGTAGCAAAGGCATTACCATCTACTTTGCACCAGATGGTCAAATTTTAATGGGACAGGCAAGAGATTGTGGTACATGGTGAAGGTACTAACTGTTGTACCTTTTTATTGAATCTGAAGACAACAAAGGTCTATGGGTCTACCAGGTATTCGATTCAAAAATGTTGAAGAATGGTTTCACGCCCGGCAAAGGATTGGGTGCTTCTCTACACGGCATCGTGCAACCAGTGTCTCTCCCCAAAAATCTGGACACTTTTGGCCTAGGGTTCAAGCCTACAGCCGCAGACATAAGTCAAGCCAAAAAATTAAATTAGAGGGCTTGGGCCCTCCCAAAGCCCATCCCAAGGTTGTGTAGATCATTTGTCAAGCCCAGTATTAGCAAGTGCCTAGTGCCAAAGATTCCCGATCTGCTGATTGATGCAAATGGGGATTTGGATAAGGTATTAGAAAGGCTATTCAATGACTTAAATATGGTCGAGGAAGGAGAACGATCGATCAGGGTAGATGTGCAGTTTGTGGGAGCATGCATAAAAGTCAACAACTAGGAAGCCACTCCTCTACACACCCAGAGGGAGTCGTGGTAGTCGGCTTTGATTTTTCTTTCAGTCTAGTTTGGATTAGCTTCAATGTTGTTAGTTCAGTTGTTGTTTCCGTTTGTTTGGATGTGTAAACTCTATCATCGTTTTGATTCTAATGAAATGAAATTTATTTTTACCAGTGCTGATAGTTTCCTTTTTCTTTACTTCCATTTCTTTTTTGTACAGTTATTTTTATGTTGGTTCTAATGATCTAAGATGCATAAGGACTCTTTGGCCCAGTCGTAAAAATCGGTCTAGTTTAGAAACAATAATCCAGAAAATAGAACTAGAGGATGATCCATAGTGCAACGAGGAATGAGCATGGGATGAAATTAGCAAAGAGTTGAGCCAATTTGAGGAGAAACCCAAACCAAACCTGAGCAATACAGAGGCAGTCAATTTAGGGAGCCCAGATAATGTTAGAAAAACCAAAATATGTGTCCATCTGGAGTCATAACTTAGGTAAGAAATAATTGAAGTACTGCATGAATACAAAGATGTCATTGCACGGTCCTACGTTGATATGCCCGGATTGAGCACTGACTTGGTGGTTCACAAATTGCCTACCGACCCAGCCTGTCCTCTCGTCAAACAAAAGTTGAGAAAGTTTAAAACTGATGTGAGCGTGAAAATCAAAGAGGAAGTGACCAAGCAGTTTGAGGCAAAAGTTGTCCGAGTCACACGATATCCCACATGGTTAGCTAACGTTGTGCCAGTGCCGAAGAAAGATGGTAAAAGCAGGGTTTATGTCGATTATCGTGACCTCAACAAAGAAAGTCCGAAGGACATCTTTCCCCTGCCGAACATTCACATATTGATTGACAATTGTGTGAAGCATGATATCGGGTCGTTCGTGGATTGTTACGCAGGTTACCACTAGATCTTAATGGATGAAGAAGATGTAGAGAAAAAAGAATTTATCACACCGTAGAGAACATATTGCTATAGGGTCATGCTTTTTTGTTTGAAGAACGCCACAGCGACATATATGAGGGCCATGAAAACCTTTTTCCATGATATGATGCATAAAGAAATTGAGGTCTATGTGGATGATGTGATTGTGAAGTCCAAAAAGCAATCTGATCATGTCAAAGTTCTGAGGAAATTCTTCCAAAGGCTCCGCAGGTATGACCTCAAACTGAACCCGGCAAAATGCGCATCTGGGGTCCCATTGGGTAAGTTTCTAGGGTTCATAGTCTGGCAACGAGGCATTGAACTAGACCCATTGAAGATCAAAGCTATACATGCACTACCGGCACCGAGAAACAAAATTGAAGTGATGAGTCTATTGGGAAGATTGAATTACATCAATCGTTCATTACTCCGCTCACAACCATCTGCGATCCCATCTTTAAGCTATTGAAAAGGGATGCTGAGGTGAAATGGATGGGAGAGTGCTAAGAGGCTTTTGATTGGATAAAGTAATATTTGTCGAACCCACTGGTTTTGGTCCCGCCAAAACCAGGAAGGCCCTTGATCTTATACCTGACCGTCTTGGACAACTCATTTGGATGCGTCTTGTTTCAGCATGATGTCACCGGGAGGAAAGAACAGGCCATATACTACCTCAGCAAGAAATTTATGGCCTATGAGGTTAATTATACTCATCTTGAAAGGACATGTTGTGCCTTGGCATGGATATCCCAAAAGTTAAAACATTACTTGTCATCATATACCACTTATCTCATCTCACGTCTGGACCCGTTGAAGTACATTTTCCAGAAGCCTATGCCCACAGGAAGGCTCGCAAAATGGAAAATCTTGCATACTGTGTTGACATCGTCTATATGACTAGGAGTGCAATGAAAGCACATGCATTGGTTGATCATTTAGTTGAGAATACAATAGACGAATAATATGAACCTTTAAAGACATACTTCCCGGACGAGGAAGTAATGCATATTGATGAAATGGAACGGGGCAAGGAATCGGGATGGAAATTGTTTTTCGATGGGGCTGCCAACATGAAAGGCATCGGGATAGGAGCAGTGATCATTTCTGAAAAAGGGCATCATTACCCACTCACGGCCCAACCCCGTTCTATTGCACCAACAACATGGCAGAATATGAGGCATGTATTTTGGGTTTGAGGTTAGCAGCAGACATGGGTGTCAAGGAAGTCTTGGTCTTACGAGACTCGGACCTTCTGGTACACCGAATTCAAGGGTTGTGGGAAACAAGAGATTTAAAACTCATACCATACCGGCAATGCTTGCATGTTCTTTGTCAACGATTCTGGTCAATGGAGTTCAGGCACATCCCCATAATTCACAATGAAGTTGATGATGCCTTAGCTACTTCGGCGTAAATGTTATATATTCGGATAAGGCTTATGTTAACCCAATACATATCCAGGTCCATGATCAACATGATTATTGCAACATGGTGGAAGAAAAGCTTGACGGTGAGCCTTGGTTCCATGACATCAAAGAATATATCAGGATAGGTGTGTACTCGGTGCAAGCTAAAAGTGACCAGAAGAGATCAATCTGTCGCTTGTCAAGTGGGTTCTTCTTCAGCGGAGGGGTATTATACAAAGGAACTTCGGATATAGGTTTGTTATGATACGTAGATG
This sequence comes from Nicotiana benthamiana, assembly GCA_034376525.1. NCBI lineage: Eukaryota > Viridiplantae > Streptophyta > Magnoliopsida > Solanales > Solanaceae > Nicotiana > Nicotiana benthamiana. The sequence continues at coordinate 134,111,936 of CM067331.1, forward strand.
CTGGGTAGGCTATAGCCATCATGACTGAGGTGCATGGTGGATTCTACGGGCCGCACAGAAGAGGATATGTTTTGGTGAAGAAGATTCTCAGAGTAAGATATTATTGGCTCACCATGGGGCGTGATTGTATCAGTTTCGTGCGCAAATTCCATCAATGTCAGGTGCATGGAGACTTGATTCACTCCCCGCCATCTGCGTTGCATACGATGTCTACACCATGGGCTTTCGTTTCTTGGGGCATGCACGTTATCGGGCCCATCGAGCCAACAGCTTCTAATGGACATAGGTTCATCCTGGTTGCTATTGGCTATTTCACCAAATTGGTTGAAGCCAAAACTTTCCAAGCAGTGACCAAGAAAGCAGTAGTCGACTTTGTACATACAAATATTATTGGTCGGTTTGGAATCCCAAAGATTCTCAGCACTGACGATGGGGAAAATCTGAACAGTCACTTGATGAAAGAGGTATTTAGCTGTTCAAGATTACACATCGCAACTACACCCCATATCGCCCCAAGGAGAATGGATCGGTCGAGGAAGCCAAAAAGAACATAAAGAAGATACTTCGTAAAATGGTGGAAGGGTTCAAGCAGTGGCATGAGAAGTTACCCTTTGCATTGTTAGGCTGACGTACTACCATTCGCACTTCGGTAGGGGCAACCCCACATTTGTTGGTATATGGCACAGAAGCAATAATCCGGGCTGAAGTTGAAATCCCCTCCCTTTGGATCGTGGCTGAGGAAGGAATCAACGACGAAGAATGGGTTAGAACTCGTTCAGAGCAATTGAGTTTGATTAATGAGAAAAGATTGGTAGCAGTGTGTCACAACCAGTTGTATCATCTGAGGATGGCCAGAGCATATAACAAGAAAGTGCGCCCAAGAAAGTTTGAAAAGGTTCAATTGGTGTTGAAACGCATCCACCCTCACCAGGCCGAGGCAAAGGGAAAGTTCGCTCCAAACTGGCAAGGACCGTTTGCCGTGTCAAGAGTGTTATCCAATGGGGCATTGTATCTAACAGATGTGGAAGGAAAATGTGTAGAAATGGCTATCAATTTAGATGCAGTCAAAAGATATTATGTGTGACTTTTTTTTGTTTGAATCATTCTCTATACTTGGCATATTTATTTGTACTTGGCATGTTTTATAGATTGAAATGACGAAGGCATTTTATTCAGCTTTCTAAACACTTTACCCTTTGTTATAACCCTCTTGAGCTTCAATTATTTTTTTTCGTATCCCTCTTTTGAAATCAGCAACGAAAGTTAGAAACGTAATTATAAAAAGGCAGTGAAAGGAAAAGAATGAAAAGAGAAAAGAAATCGAAACAAAGAAAGAAAAGAAAATAAAAAGAAAGAAAAGAAAGAAAAGAAAGAAAAGAAAAAAATGCAGAAAAGAACAGCGGAAAGAGAGAAGGGAAAGGACAACAGAAAAGCAATTGTAAAAGTAAGGATTATGGATGAACTACGTTCGACCTGATTCATTTAAAGGATACATAGGCAGCCTCACTGTTCGGTCTTATCAAGATAAAAATCCAAAAGCCCCCAGGCAAAGAAACTAGGGCAGACGTTGTGGTTATATAAAAGATCTGATTCCAAAGGTTTTAATTTTGAACCCATTCAAATTTTTTTGAGCCTTCGTGATACCCTTTCTTTCTAACCCTAATCAAAAGCCCGCATTACGGTCCAAAGAAAGACCTTTTGATCAGTCTGTGAGAGTTTCCAAGTCGAGAAAGTAGATGTGATTCATATCAGGGGCAACACTCTGGTCCAAGCAGGAAAAATAAGAAAAATGAGAGAGTCTTATTGGTGAAAAACCCTCACGGGCACCATAAGGCAACGAGATTTTAAGAGAAATAAAAATGAGAGAGTCTTATTGGTGGAAACCCTTACGGGCACCGTAAGGCGACGAGATTTGAGAGAAATGAAAATGAGAGAGTCTTGTTAATGAAAACCGTCACGGGAACTATAAGGCAAAGGCAAGGGAAGGAATGAACAGTGGAAAAAGGGCAGCGGGTGGAAATCCGTTAAAAACATCGTAAGTCAAGAAAAGTTGGGGTATGGTAAGAGGAATCGGGTTAAAATAGTTGCAACTACAAAACATGGAAACTGAAGGCCAGTCATCGGGACAGACTTGGTCGATTAGGCCGAAGTTCATGTCATGATCATAAAAAACCAGTTGCTTTTCCTCAGATAAGTTTCTTTTCTTTTTCCCTCAACAGTCATTAAATGTGAAGTTCTTTACCCTAAATATAGTTCTGAGTCATTGAATTTAATTTTCCTTTTGAGTCTTTAAAGTCATTTTGTTTAAGCAAACAGGAGAAATTTCAAAGCTTACTATCAGCTCCCAAAGGGACGAAGCGCATGACACCCCAAAACGTAACAAAGGCAGAAAAGTTTGAAACAGCAAGGGGAGGGATTCACAAGCGCTTCAATGAGAAAATTGGTTGAAGAGACAAGAGTTTGGCAAAGGAGCACAACACAAAGATGGGGAGCAAAATAAAGGCATGAGGGTCAGGGGTCAGCCGAGCATAACGCACTGACCAGGTAATCTCAGAAAGGATGCAAGGATTCTGGAAAAAAGAGTCAAAAGTGCAACACGAAGTAGGAAAGTCCACAAGGATTAACCAAGCGTAATACATTGACTCAGCAACCTCAGGAAAGGATGTAATAGTTCTAGCAAGAGGGTCGAAAGCGCAACACAAGGATGTGGGAGTAGAGTGAAGCCAAAGGGACAGAGGGTCAGCCAAGCATAATATATTGCCTTGGTAATCTTGGGAAAGGTGCAAGAACTTAGGCAAAAGGGTTAGTGATGTAACATAGTAATGGGAGAGCAAAGTAAAGCGATAAAGGTTTGGGGGTCAGCCAACCAACTCAGGCAGCTCATCATCAACTTGGAAATTTGAACACAACAAAACATGACAATGAGGAGACCGCTTACAACAAGAATGCCGCAAGCTAACCACCACTTTTCAAACTCAAAAGTTTTCTTTGATTGGCACAGGGAAAGAAAATGCCAGAAGATCCTAACGGAGGTTGCCCACCGGGGAGGGCAAGCACATGGCAAGTATGATCAAAACCTCAGGTCCCATCTAAAATGGGGCACAGTTAAAACTCAAAAGAAACATCATCCGTCATAAATATTCTCCCCAACAGTGGTATATGGGGACAAACGTTAATTAGCAAACCCCAACAGAAGCAGCTAAGGGTTAAAAAGGGCGAAGAAGTTGAAATGGGACTCAGTTTAAAACTCAAATAGGCACGGGCGCCATGGGCAAGCACAAACACCTTCCCCAGTAAGAGTCACTCAAACCCTCCTGAACAATGATCAGCAGCAGAAACAACCAGAAGTTAGAATTGAAATTTAATTTGGAAACCTCAGGATCCTCCTGGAAAATGGGACTTGTTCAAACAATAGAGATAAACATGGATAACAAAGAGAATAAAATGACTTTCATGTTGAAGTAGGATTCGGTTAAGAGTTATCAGGACCTTCCTGAAAAATAGGACTTAGGCTAAAACACAAGCAGTCAGGTAGCATGGGCGGGCACAATAATTTCCCCAACAAGAGGCATCAGGACCCGTTTGAATAAACGCGATATGGCTTTAAATACTAATCCCCAGCAGGCACATCTCGCATCTAGTTAAAAGTTGTCAGGACCCTCCTGGATAATGGGAAGAAGCTTTAATGACCAATCCCCAGTAGATTACCAGCAGATATAACCCATAGCAAGACATAATGGAAAATAATACCTTTTGAGAAACATAACATAATCTTAAAGTTGTCATCAGTTAAGAATTGTCAGGACCGTCCTGGATAATGGGACTTATCTTAGATTTAAAGATATTTGGTAAGAGGATTTGATTAACACTCACAGATCCGCCCAGCACTAAACTAGGGCAGAAAGAATTTCTTGTGTTTTGTTTGTTTTGTTGTGATCAGGGACACAAGCAGCTGACTCAAGGGATATTTTCCAAGATGCAAGTTTTGGTAATCAGGCGCCCACCTGTAAAACATAGGCATATTTTTCAAAACTTCACGTTTTGGTAATCAGGCGCCCACCAGTAGAACAAGGAAATATTTTTCAAAATTTCAAGTTTTTGTAATCAAGTGCCACCTGCAGAACATGGAAATATTTCTCAAAATTTTAAGTTTTGGTAATCAGGCGCCCACTTGTAGAACAAGGGAATAATTTTTAAGATTCAAGTTTTTGTAATCAGGCTCCCACCCGTAGAACAAGGGAATATTTTTCAAAACTTCAAGTTTTGGTAATCAGGCCCACCTGTAGAACAAGAGAATATCTTTCATGATGCACGTTTTGGTAATCAGGCACCCACCTGTAAAATAAGGGAATATTGTTCAAAATTTCAAGTTTTAGTAATCAGGCGTCCACATGTAAACCAATGAATATTTTTCAAAATTTCAAGTTTTGGAAATCGGGCTCCCACTTGTAGAACAAAGGAATATTTTTTAAGACTCATGTTTTGGTAATTAGACTCCCACCTGTAGAACAAGGGAATAATTTACAAAATTTCAAGTTTTGGTAATCAGGCGTACACCTGTAGAACAAGGGAATATTTTTCAACATTCAAGTTTTGGTAATCAGGCGCCCACTTGTAGAACAAGGGAATATTTTTCAAAATTTTAATGTTTTGGTAATGAGGCATCTAGTGGCGACTCTGATTCTTAATAATTAATCTCGTTTCGATTGTCACATAAATTGGAAAAAACTCCCTTTATTATTCCCTTCCGGTGTGTAGTAGGAAAAGGGAGGTGTGACAATGCTAGACACTAATGTATAAATACTCGTCACTATGACTATACGTCGTACTCAACAATTATCATGTAGAAAATAGGACACAACTCCTAATCCCTCAAGCAAAGGTTAGACCAAATACATACCTCGATGCCTTGAACATAACTCAAGTCTCAATTATAGCTTTGCCCCTTGGTTCCACCGCCAATTCATTCGTATCTAGTCAAAAATTACTTAATTACGTTAATAAATGCTAAATGAGTCAACCCCAATGCATGAGAATGAGTTTTTCAAAGTTTTACCCAAAAAGTGAAAAATTGCCCCCGGACCCACATGGTCAAAACCCGAGGTTCGAACCAAAAAGTGATTACTCATTTCTCCATAAACTCAAATATATAATTTGTTTTTAAATCGGACCTCAAATTGAGGTCCAAATCCCCAATTTTTTAAAAATCTAGGTTCTACCCAGAACACCCAATATTCCCCGTGAAAATTTTTAATTTTAAGTTGAAATCATGTTAAAAGATGTTAATGATTGAAGCAAACTATATAAAATGACCTATAATTGATTTACAGAAGAAAGGTTGCTTGAATAATCGCCTCTTATGTTTTAGGTTTTTGAAAAATTAAAAACAATTTAAAATCCCGTCTATTTATACCTGTGGCTAACCCCCTGTGCAGACCGCACTAATATGACCATGGTCGTACAGGCTTACCTGAAGACCTGCAGTTCAGCACCCTCTGCGGACCGCACAAAGGTGACTGCAGCCGCACAGCCTCCATCGCGCATCGCACAAAAGCGACTGCGGCCACTCGGGACCTTCCACAGTTGCACGTTATTTCTTGAGGACCGCACAAGTGGGTTCAAAGGTGTGCAACTTCCTGAACCTGCAACATCCGATTTCTAAGCCTAAGGCATCCAGAACCTACCTGAAACTCACCCAAGCCCTCAAAACTCCAACCCAAATAAACACAAAAATTTAAAAACATCCTCCGAACATATTCGCGTAATTAAATCACCACAGTAACATCACGAACATCGAATTAAACCTCAAGCTCACTGAAATCTCGCAAAACTATTTTAAACATCAAATTTTCCAATGAAGGACCGGGTCACATCAAACGACATCCGTTTTTAACCAAATTTAGCAGGAATGACTCAAGTCATATATAAGGCATGTACCGGGCTCCAGAACAAAAATACGGGCTCGATACCATCGCTTTCTAATAGGTTTTCAATTAAAATTTCCTTAAACTAATTTCAGAAAAAAATTTCACTTAAAATTCATTTTTCAGGCGTGGGACCTCGAAATTCGATTCCATGCATACACCCAAGCCCCATTTTTTCCTACGGACTCTCTAGGAGTGTCAAATTACGGGCCCGGATCCGTTTGCCCAAAATGTTGACCAATTTCAAATTTATCCATTTTAACATCAAAACGTAGCATTTTCACAGAATTTCATATTTAAGCTTTTCGATTACGTGCCCGGACTGTGCATACAAATCGAGGTGACTCTAAATAAGGTTTTCATGGCCTCGCAAGCATAGAATTTGATTAAAAATCGGTGATAACCCTTTTGGTCATCACATTCCCAACCTCTAAAACAACCATTCGTCCTTGCACGGACAGAAGAAGGAAGTACCTGAGTCGGGAAAATGATGGGATAACGGCTCCGCATATTAGACTCGGACTCCCAGGTCGATGCCTCAGGAGGATGACCTCTCCACTGAACACGAACAGAAGGAAACTCCTTGACCTCAAGTGACTAACTTGCCGGTCTAGAATAGCCACGGCTTCTCCTCAAAAGACAAGTCCTCGTCCAACTGGACAATGCTGAAATCTAACATGTTGGATGGATCGCCTTGGTATTTCTGGAGCATGGACACATGAAACACTGGAGGTACAGCTGATAAGCTCGGTGGCAATACAAGTCTATAAGTCACCTCTCTCACTCAATTAAGAACCTTAAATGGACCAATGAACCTAGGGCTAAGCTTGCCCTTCTTCCCAAATCCCATCATGCCCTTCATAGGCAACACTCAGAGAAATACCCGCTCACCAACCATAAAGGCTAGATCTCAAACCTTGCAATCTGCATAACTCTTCTGCCTGGACTGAGCTGTACGAAGCCTGTCCTAAATGATCCTGACCTTGTCAAAGGTCCTTTGAACTAGATCCATACCCAACAACAGAGCCTCTCCCGGCTCAAACAGTTCGACCTGAGATCGACACCGCCTACCATATAAAGCCTCATAAGGAGCCATCTGGATACTCAACTGATAGTTTTTCTTGTAGGCAAACTCTGCTAAAGGAAAACATTTGATCCCACGAAGCTCCAAAGTCATAAACACAAGCATGGAGCATATCTTCCAAAATGTGAGTAGTCCGCTTGGACTGACTTTCTCTATAGGGATGAAATGTTGTGCTCAACTCAATCTAAGTGCCCAACTCTCGCTGAACAGCTCTCCAGAAAAGTGAGGAAAACTGTGTACCTTGGTCCAAAATGATAGACACAGGCATACCATGAAGATGAACAATCTCCTGAATTAAGATCTCAGTTAACCTCTCGAATGAATAGGAGACTTCCACAAGAATGAAATGCGCTGACTTGGTCAGCCTATCAACAATGACCTTAAATACGTCGAACGTCTTCCAAGTTTGCGTAAGCCCAGTAACAAAGTCCGTAATGATCCGCTCTCCTCCACTCGGGAAGCTCAATCCTCTGAAACAATGCACCAGGTTTCTGATTTTATACTTAACCTATTGACAATTTAAACACCGAGCCACATATACAACGATATCCTTCTTCATTCTATGCCACCAATAATGTTGTTGTAAATCATGATACATCTTCATGGCACCCGGATGAATAGAATATCGAGAACTATGGTCCTTCTCTAAAATCAACTCTCGAAGCATATCCACATTGGGCACACAAACTCGACCCTGCAATCTCAAAACTCCATCAGTATCTAAGGTAACCTGCTTGGCACCTCCACGATGCACCGTGTCTCTAAGGACACACAAATGGGGATCATCAAGCTGGCGATCACGTATATGCTCCAATAATAAAGAACGAGCAACCGTGCAAGCTAACACTAGACTAGGCTCAGAAATATCCAACCTCATAAATCGATTGGCCAAAGACTGAACATCGAAAGAAAGCGGCCTCTCACCGACCGAAGTATAAGCAATGATACCCATACTAGCTGACATCCTACCCAATGTATCGGCCACCACATTGGCCTCGTATGATACAAAATGGTGATATCCTTCAACAACTCCAACCACATCTTCTTCCTCAAATTCAACTCCTTTTGGTTGAACAAGTACTGAAGACTCTTATGATCCATCAACACCTCACACGCCATGCCATATAGATAGTGCCTCCAAATTTTCAACGTGTGGACAATGGATGCCAAATCTAGGTCATGAACTGGATAGTTCTTCTCATGAATCTTCAACTACACCGAGGCATAGGCAATGAACTTGCCATCATGCATCAACACTGCGCCAAGCCCAGTATGGGAACCATTACAATAACTGTATAAGGTCCTGAACCTGTGGGTATACCCAATACCTGCGGGAAAAATCAACACCTAACACTCGTCCGACCATCTGAACTAGGCACCCTTCTGGGTCAATCTGGTTATCGAGGCTACGATTTATGAGAACCCCTCAATGAACTAATGATAGTAACCTTCTAATCCCATGAAACTCCGAATCTCTATAGCTGATGCTGGTCTAAGCCAGTTCTTTACTGCTTAATTCTTCTCCAGATCAACCTAAATACTTTCTACTGATACGACATGACCCAGGAATGCAACTGAACTCAACTAGAACTCATACCTAAAAAATTTAGCATATAGCTGACTATCCCTCAAAGTCTGAAGAATCACCCTGAGATGTTGCTCATGCTCCTCCTGGCTGCGGGAATATATCAATATATCATCAAAGAATACTATCACGAACGAGTCCAAATAAGGCTTGAACACTCGGTTCACCAAGTCCATACAAGATGTTGGGTCATTTGTTAACCCGAATGACATAACCAAGAACTCATAACGCCCGTACCAAGTGTGGAAAGCTGTCTTAGGGACATTGGATGCCCTAATCCTCAATTGATGGTAGCCAGATCTCAAGTCAATCTTGGAAAATACCTTGGCACCCTGAAGCTGATCGAACAAATCATCAATCCTTGGCAGCGAATATTTATTCTTGATTGTTACATTGTTCAACTACCGATAATCAATGCACATTCTCATCGAACCGTCCTTCTTTTTAACGAACAATATTGGCGCACCCCAAGGAAATACACTAGGTCTAAAAAACACTTCTCGAGCAAGTCCTGCAAATGTTTCTTTATTTCTTTCAACTCGGGCGAGGCCATATGATATGGTAGGATAGAAATGGTTTGGGTGCTCGGAGCCACATCAATGCAAAAGCCAATATCCCTATCAGGAAACATACCCGGCAGGTCTGAAGAAAAATATCAGGGAACTCACGAACAATAGGCACATAATAAATAGAAGGAACCTCAGTACTAGAATCATGAACATATGCCAAATAGGCCAAACACCCATCTCAACCATACGCCGAGCCTTCACATAAGAGATAATGCTACGGGTCGAATGACCAGGAGTCCCTCTCCACTCAAAATGAGGCATACCCGGTAAAGCTTAGGTCACAGTCTTGGCGTGACAGTCCAAGATAGAGTGGTAAGGTGATAACCAGTCCATCCCCAATATAATATCGAAGTCAACCATGTCTCAAAGTAACAAATCTACACGAGTATAAAGACCCTTAATCACCAAAATACAAGAATGACGGACTCAATAGACCACAATAGAATCACCCACCAGTGTAGACACATAAATAGGAAATGCATCACTAAGCAAGACCAAGTACAGGGCAAAATAAGATGACACATATGAATAAGTAGACCCCTGATGAAACAACACCCAAGCACCTCTATTACAAACTAGAACTGTACACGTAATAACTAAACCTGAACCCTCTGCCTCGGGCCTGGCCTGAAGAACATAACTTCGGGGCTAAGCCCCACCACTCTGATCTACCTCTTCAGAAAGACCTATTACTGGCTTTCCTCCACCTCTGGCGGCCTAAGCTCCACCTCTAGGACCTCTACCTCCACCTTTAGCACCTCTACCCCCACTTCTAGCTGCCTGGGCAAGCGGTGGAACATCTGGAGCCTGTACCATAGCACGAGAACCCTGGTACTGAGAGCTACTCGGTGCTCGAGGTCAAAACCTAGCAATGTGACCCGGATCACGACAAGTGTAACAAGCCTTCGGCTGCTGAGACTGCTGGCCTTGTCGACCTTAGTGAACACCTCGGAAACTCTGAAGCGGCGGTGCACTAACGGGAGCTGGTGGTGCACAGTAAGGTTGTTAATAAGAATAATGCGTCTGAGGACCACGACCACCTGGAGCACCTGGAGGACCACGACCACCTGGACCATGACCCCTATCATACGAATCTCTTTCTCCAGACAAGGAACCACTAAATCTTCCTGACTGACGAGGTCTCTTATCTGCCTATGACCACCCCCTGTGATAATACCATCTAAACCCTACGGATCACATTGGCTGCTTCTTGGAAGGATATCTCACTCCTAGCCTCTCTAGCCATCTGAAGATGAATCGGTTGGGCAATATAAACCGTCTCACTCTCTCCCTCTCAATGGGGAATATAATAAGAGAATGGCAAGCCAAATCAATGAACCTAGTCTAGTACTGGGTGACTATCATGGAACCCTGCTAGAGGCGCTCAAACTGCCTTCGATAGGCCTCTCTTTGAGTAACGGGGAGAAACTTCTCCAGAAAATACACTGTAAACTGCTCTCATGTCAAGGCTGGCGATCCTTGACATGGAGGCGAATCCAGACAAGAGGAATGCAGCAAAATCAACCCCATTGGTCTCAACAATACCCATGTTCCCAAGAACCTCGTGAAAACTATCTACATAATCTTGGGGATTCTCAATAGATGCTCTGCTGAAAGTAGACGTGAAGATATTGGCGAACCTTTCCAGCCTCCACAAAGCATCATCGGACATAGCTGCTCCATCTCCGATCTGAATCTACCACAACCGGCTGTACTACCCCAAGTGGTTGAACCATTGGAGTCTCGGCTCCTCCTTCAGCCTGAGAGACGGCTAGTACTACATGAAGCAAACCTGCTCGAGTAACATCTCCATGAGGCCCACCAATCACACTACAATGTCTGCAAGAACTAGGATGGGAATAAACCCCTCTGGGACCTGAGCCGAGCCCACCAGAACTGTTGGGGCCAAAACCTCCTCCTTGAAATCAACTTGAGGCTCTGTCGCTGGTGTTGTTGCTCGAAGCTGAGCTCTGCACCTACCTCGGCCTCTAGCACGGCCTCGGTCTCGACTTATACCCCAAGTGGGGGCTACTACTTAGGGATCTAACAGCTGATCGGTAGATGATGAAGCACGTGTTCTCATCATCTACTAAAGAATAAAGTAAATCTAATTAGCATTGAGGAACAGATCCACATGATAGGAAAGAACAAATGTGAAATTTTTCCTAACTCTGTAGCATCTGGTGGATTAATACAGACATCTCCGTACGGATCCCTCTAACTCTACTAAGCTTGTCTGTGAACTGTGAGACCCATATAACCTAGAGCTCTGATATCAACTTATCACGATCCGGATTTTCCACCCTCGGGAGTCGTGATGGTGCTTACAAGTGAGAGCTAGGCAAGACAATTCTTAACTATTACCTCATTATCAAATTACTTCTTTTAACAATTAAAAAGGAAATAACATGAAAACTTTGAAACATTATATAATTAAGCGGAAGATAACAATTAAACACCTGAAATCCACGAAAGAACAATTACTTAAGTCTCAACCACCCAAAACATGGTGTCACAGTGTCACAAACTATCTAAGATTACTATATACAAGTTCTGAAGAAAAAATAGTATACTGTTTCTGAATAAAGGAAAATGAAACATGAAATAGAGATAATGGGAGACGCTAGGGCGTGTGACGCCTCCAAGTCTACTTAGGTCTCCGGGTGGGCTGAAGGAAGCCCGCCAACTAATGTTGCATCTCGTTACCTTGATCTGTGCAAAAGAGCACAGAGTGTAGTATCAACACAAGCGACCCAATTTGCTAGTAAGTGTCTCGCCTAACCTCGCGAAGTAGTGACGAGGCTAGGTCCAAACTACCAAATAAATCTATGCAGTTCAAATATATATATATACATATATATATATATATATATATATATACAACAGAAAAAAAATACAGGAATAAACCCGTCAATATGGGAGGGGGAGCATGTTGTGGGGAGATAACAACTCCGAATAAAAATCATCAAACAAAGAAGTAAGCAACATAACTCAGACATCAACAAAGAATCAGAAATCAATAAGTGCACGGCATTACCCTTCGTGCTTTTACTCTCATCCTCACCAGGCAATGATTTAATAAAATGTGCACGTCATCACCTTTCGTGCTTTTACTCTAATCCTCACCAAGCATTGATATAATAAAATGTGCAGGGCATCATCCTTCATGCTTTTAGTCTCTTTCCTCACATATAATCAATAGAATCGGCACAGAACGGTACATCGTGCGGTACGGCATCACCCTTCGTGCTTTAACACTCTTTCCTCACAACAACAAACAATGCACGACATCACCGTTCGTGTTTTAACACTCTTCCTCACTCAACAAAAATCACAAACAAGGGGAAGGGAGCAAACAAATAATAATATAAATCTCGAAAAGGGAACACACTTTAATAGTTAAATTCCGGCAAGGGAACAATATCAACAAATCTCAACGTCCTGGCAACAGAGATAATCAACAAAGCCACAAACATCCCGGCAAGGGAACAATATAATAAATCTTTCTTTTTCTTTTACTTTTACTTGACATCTCGGTTAACCACTTGAGCCAATGCTCCAAAGGTTTCAGTCATCTCATATACTTTCACAATTTGTAATATACTCGAGCTAATGCTCCTCGATGTTCAAAGGTCACAATTTCGTTCACCCGCTTTTCACAACATATAGAAATCATCACCAACGCATGAAAGAAACAATGAAATCATGATATTCACAATGCAATAACTTATGGTCATGTTAGACACCAACACACAGAGACTCGTCACCATGCCTATATGTCGTACTCAACAATTATCACATATTAAATAGGATGCAACTCCTAATCCCTGAATTTAAGGTTAGACCAAACACTTACCTCGATGCCTTGTGTGAGCACGATATTTTTTCCTCGCTCAAATATTCAAATAGAATTCATTAAAATTAGGTTTTTTTTTTAATTTTATTATTTGAATTTTAGGAAATTAATTGCGTGATTTAGTGTTTCGTGTACATTTTTGTACATTTTTTAATTGATATAACTCATGAAAAATACAAATATAGCATAGTTGCATTTAGAACCTCATTTTAACATTTTTTATTAGTTGATTAACATCAAAAAAATTAAGAGAAATTAACAAAATAGTCATGTTGCATTGTTTTACTTTTAGTTTTGATTTTTCTTTAGGTTTTCTTTTTAAACTAGGATTTCTTCAAATTTTTGAGAATTAATTAGTTTAATTTTAGAGTTGAATCAGATCTTGTATATTTTTATTTTTTGTACTTAATAAAATCTTAAAAAATTGAATAAATAAAGAAAGAAAAGAGAATAAATTCAACAAAAAGAAAATGAAATGAAGGAAAGGAGAAAGTAGGCCAGTTTTTTGGGCCATCTGGTTAGCCCAATTGACAAAAAATGCCCAACCGTACATAACCCAACCCAAAACACCCGGTCAAAATGCCCATGCCTATGAGATCAACGAAACAACGTAGTATAGTAAGCATACTACGTCGTTTTGAGTCATCCCATGCCAAATTACTCCAAGCCCTCCATCCACTCTAATCCAACGGTCCTGGTTCAATCTTGGCCATTAAATGAAATTGTCCAAATCCTTCAGAAACCCTAGAGACAAAATTCATCTACCTCGTATCTATATTGTCCCTTCCCGTCTCTGCCTTGAGCTGCCGGCCGAAAATTTTCTCCGCCGGCAACGAAGCTCCAACGACACCCAAATTTACACCCTTGAACCATCTCCCTCTCCTCTTTCCAGAGCTTCAAATATCATATCCCAAAATTTAGCTAAGCCATTTGAATAACCAAATCTATGGACGCCGCCTACGGCGGCGCTGTCACCCTTTCCCTACCAAATTAATACCATAGTTCTGCCTTCACCGTCCAATCCCATATATTGCCTTAATTTCCCTCAAAACACGCCCAAACTTCTCGAATGTTAAAACCAAAATCCTATCAAAAATCCTAGCTCCTCCAAATCCAACCAAAATCCTACCATATAGCCTTCTCACATCTCTCAATCCGAATCCCAAACTAGAACCCTTCACATCCAAGCAAAACCCCATTAATTTTAGATATAGGGTTTTCAAATTCTAACATGTTTTTGGAATTTCAAGAACTCAAATGTTTTTTAATTAATGTTATATGTTTTCTTTTAACAAAAGAAACATATAACATTAACTAAAAATCAATTTCGAAAAGCAATCACGATGAAGACCGAAAAAAGTGAGTTTCTATTTTTATTTGATCGTAATTTTTGTTTTATGATTCTGGTTTTTTTTCTCGTATTATTTTGATTAATTTTTGTTTAATTTTGTTTAACTTTGTTTGGTTTTAATCATGTTTTGGTTCCAATTTTATCCATGATTTTTATTCATGTTTATTGATTTTTGCTTAATTCTCTTCCTTTTTTTGATTAATGATTATGTTTTCTTTTCTTTCATCTTCATGTTAGTTTATGATCATGTGTTAGTTCGTGTTTTTTAATTGTTTAGTTTAGTCTAGTGTAATGTGAGTTAATTAATTCATAACCCAAGTATTATCTTGATTTTATTTTTGTTTAATTGATTGTGTGATAGAAGTATTAATTAATATTAATTTAAATTTTGTTTAACATTTGATAATACAATCCTAGAGTTTCTGAAATTGTTTTGGTTATAGCTGAATAATCTAGACTTTAGTGAACCATGGTTAGTAAAAGGCACTGGGGTTTAGTTAGTACTAGGTTAGTAATTTCATTTTAAGTCAGGGGTAATTTAGGTATTCAGGATTGGGTAGGAATGCTGTAGTTGAAGCTAGAATCTTCTAGGATCTTCTAAAATAGGGCCTTAATTCTAATTTCAGAAACTTAGAGCAGTAACTTGAGAAACATCTCAAAACTTGAAGGTCTAATTAAAAACAACTGAAAATAAAAGAGGGGAATAAGGGGTAAGTGAAAATCTGGAAGCTTCCCCTTTCATTTTTGCCTATAAAAGGCAGTCCCCTTGCCTTCTTTAACAAGTTTTTGATCACCTGAAAATTTTCAAAAGGTTATTTAGATCTGAAAAGTTCTTCCCTTAGATCAGATCATTAGCTTCTCAAAAACCAACAAAAAATATAACACAAAACTCCAAAACACAGTCCATCGAAATTTTTAGGTTAATTTCGAGTTTAGTGGTTGATTTGCAACTTCTAACTTATGGTCTGATTGCTGAGGTTTTCTGAAGTTTCCTGTGTTAATTTTGAGTGTGTTTGGGTTCAATCAAGGTTGTTCTGGGTATTTTATTGGTGTTGTACCTCTGTCACTCGTTCCTGGGTTTTGATAACATTATTTTGGGTTTTTAACTGTCCTCTTGCTGTTGTGACCTGCCGTTTGACACTGCTATCTACTCAATCTACTGTTGACTCCTCTTTCTTCTTATTGTGTTTCAATTTCCAAGTACACATCTCGAATTCGCCTCAATGTGGGTCTTGAATTTGATTTGAAATAAAACATCATGACGAATTGGCTTCCTGCTGTGTGCTCGATTAAGTCATTGTGTATCAGTAGTTGAATAAATGTTAAATGATATACGTTTGTTTAATGAAGTTCAGTTTTAATTTGTATTCACATGAATATTGGACTGTGTGGACTTTCCAAATTTGTATAACTATGAACTCAGTTCTGGTACAATTCCTGTTAGTCATTCATTAACACTAAGATTCATAACTTGCTAAGTTGCTGTTAATTTTCAGATTCAAGATAGTAAGGATAATCCTATAGATAAAAACAGGCAGCATCGCATGCATATCAACAAAATACACTCGATTGATTATGATTATTTTACTAGTTCAACATCAGTTCCTATTTTAGATGTTAGTACAGTTGATATCATAGTTAGTTGGGATGGGTAAAATTGGAGCGTGGGATTTCAGAACAATTAGTAGATTAACTTGTTATTTCATTGCTATTTTACACATGAATTGGATCATTTAGATTCCAGTTAATGCTTCATCTCTTGAATTGAATTATTACTGTTATTGAAATCAATTCAAGTAGTAGGTATAGTTCCAGATTGATTAACATTGAGGTCTGGACATAAACGATAGGTCAAGTAGTAGGCCCAGTAGTATTGTTTCGAATCCATTATGATAAACGCTAATATGAGCCTAAAGCCCAGTTACCGCCTTTTATATTGGGCTCGATTAAGCCACTAAGGCCTTGGATGTTCGGTTTGAATATATGGAAGATCTTAATCTACTCACTAAGTGTTGGATATGATGATAGTAAAAATACATTTCAATTATAAATTTGGGCCTCTGCGTTAGGTAGCACCCTTGAACTAAGAGGTTTTCCTTTTATTCAAGTGTGGACTTGAACTTGCTGCCTAATCTCCTTAATTGCATCTAATAATTGCGAGTTACAATGCTAATTAATTAGGTCCCTTAAGAGACAATACTTAATAGAAAAATCGTAGCTCTTTTAGGTTAGCCATTAAAATAAAAAATGAGGTGCACTGCGCCAAATAAACCTCACAAATTGCGTGGACCTCTTTAAATATTTATTAAGATACATAGAACTTGGGACGTGCCATTTAGCGAATTTACATGGCTTCCCGCAAAGTTAATAACACGTTAGTCACTTTGGCACGTTTTTTAATAATTTTATCTACATAAATATGTGTGTGCATTTCATGCGACCCAAATCCAAATCCTAAAATGTTGAAAAAGATGTGTCGAGGATCCGTGTGCATTTCATGTGACGTGATCCGAAAACATATTTTGAATGACGTTCAATTTCTTAAAAAAAGATTTTTTTAAATGCAGTAAATAATTTTGAAATTGCACTATAAGACGGCATGTATTAAAATTAGATTTTAGCCAATTATAATAGATTAAGAGACCGTGCTAAAACCACGGGATCCGGAAATTCCTAACACTTTCCCTCGGGTCAACGGAATTCCTTATTCAAAATTTTTGGTTCGTAGACTCCGCTCGGGAAGTCAAAATTTTCCTCGATTTGGAATTCAAGATAAACCGGTGACTTGGGACACCAAAAGCGAAATCTATCCCAAGTTGCGACTCTAAATGAAACAAAATCTTATTTCGAATAATGTCACTTTAATTGGAAAAACTCCCATATACATTTCCCTTCGAGGTAGGTGTGTAAAAAGGAGGTGTGACCCTTATGGCGACTCTGCTGGGGATTGAACCAAGAATCTCTAGTTCAGTATTCAAGAATTCGAGCTTAGAATAACTGTTATATTTGGCTTTTCTGATTTTCCTACATGTTCCGTACTATATGTGCTAAATGTTTTACCGCTTTGATATTGGATGAATTGTATATATAAACTACTACCAAACCCTTCCTCTCTCTGAGTCTTCTACATCAGGGAGAAGGGTGCACTTTGTGTGACTTCTCTTCTGCTTAGATTCTTTTCCCATATAGAACAAGGTTTAGATAAGTTGCTAAGCCTGCGGAGCTTCTGTATCCCCAGTACGCTACCCCCCGGCTCGAGTTGTCCGCTCGGATAAGCCAGGTCTAGAACAATAAACCCAGGGTTTAAACCTAGCATAACAAAACCTCATGCAGGATTCTTAGTAGGAATGTCTGTTTGCATCAAGTGCATTTGACTTAGCGGACTCAACACAGAGGTTGGGTCCGTCTAGGACAGGTGACCTGAAACGAAAAGTCCATCTTGATGCATCTTACGTGCTACTTGTGCTTTTATTTTCTTTGGATTTGTATGTTGACCGGCTTGCAAATAATGAGAGGAATTTGAGAAAATAGCAGTGTTAGGACTAAATGAGAGTAACCACTTATTTCGAAAACTCAATGCCCAAATAGTACTGAAATGCTGCCAAATTTTTGAAAAAAAAAAAGAAAAATGAGAGACTTACACCAGTTTGATTCCCGCTGAATGTGGGATGCATAGGCAACCTCCATCGAGTCCAATTTTCTTTTGAGTAATTCAACCAAAAATAATAAACAACAAAAACTTTTTGATTTTAGCCTCAAATAAGTCAGGTGTTTCCATTCTTGTCCGAAATAAGCGAACACTCCCAAAAAGGGCGCCGGAAGGTTGTTTTTGCAAGAACAGTCACCTTGTGTCATTTTCAATTGTTAGCAAGCACAACTTTAAAATATTCTTCCCCGAGGTGCTATAAGGTTGTATCTACAAAGACGAAGCCTTTTTTTGGAAAAAAGAATTGAGAAATTTTAAAAAATAAAAAAGAATGAAATGTTTTTTTCTTCTTTAAGGGTCACAATAAGTTTTAAATCACCCTTAGTAAATGTGCAGGATGAGCACATATGAAATTGAACCCTTCACGGCCCTTAAAGAGATCCCTTTGAAGCTTCATATGTGGTGGGATGACTTAAAGACGAGCAGCAAAGAAATAGTGACAAGAGTTCTAGGAGGTGTCACACCTCCTTTTTACACGCTTACCCCGAATGATGACACGTATGACGGAGTTTTTCCAATTAAAGTGACATTATTCAAAATGAAATTAATTATTTATTTAAGAGTCACCACTTTGGATAGGTTTGGCTTTTGGTGTCCCAAGTCACTGATTTTTTTTAGAATCCCAAATCGAGGAAATTTTTCGACAGCCCGATTGGAGTCTGCGAACCAGAAATTCTTGATTAAGGAATCCTATTGACTCGAGGGAAGGTGTTAGGCACCCCCGAATCTCGTGGTTCTAGCACGGTTGCTTAAACTATCATATTTTGCTAATTTTCCCAATTTTCATATGTGCTCGTCCTATCGAGATTTGGAATGGACTTCAGCTAAAATTTTAATATTATTAACTGCAATTTTAAAACTATTAACTGATTTGAAATGGACTTCAGCTAAAACTATATGAAAGTGTATCTCAATGTATATCTTTTTCTGAAAGAAACTTTGCCCTCTAATTCTCGAAAAATCCAGAAAATCCCCTGAGTCGTCTCAAAAAATCCCCCCCCTCAAAATGATCAGATGTTCCATTTATAATTAAAGCCTTAGGGCAACATGAATCTTTTGTTTTTTTTTCTTTTATTCCTTTGTCCATTTTTTAGTTTTGCTTAAATGATCCTTGGTTTTCTGACTTGTTCCTCAAGTTTTGAGGCAAAAATTGCACTTTGGACCTTCACTAGAATGTTCCAGGAGTTTGTTACAAGATTCTCTATGTTCAAATGTCCTTAATACCCCTGTCCTCTTTTCCTAATTACTGGCCTAAGTGTTTTAAACCCGGTTCCTTTTTATTCGGTCAGAAACTAACACTATTTAACCACTTCAAGGTATAAACCTAGATTATTATTGTCAAATAAGATCAAATTCTGAATTGCTATTCACGGTCAACTTTTAATTGGAGGTTTATACCAAATTATGCAAAACAAACGACCAAGGGTCGGGATTTAATCAATTGTTGCACACACATTCATGCAAATATCACACTTATGAAACTAGTCTTCTCAGAAACATATACCGGGCTAAGCAACATAAATTTCAGAAATACATGACACTAATTAATTTTAAAACCCAATACGACCAATTCTGAGCTCAAATAATAGTCCAATCAAGTCAACTATAATATGCCATGACTTCAAATGTTAAGCAAATTATTGTGAAACAAGTTACAAAGACAAACCAATAAATGAACACTCATAATAGTTCCAAAGATAAGCAGATAAAAACTTATAGTAAATAAAAGAGATTAAAAGCAACCTAGGAAAAGATGAGCATATGACTGTAAATGGAAACACCTACTCAGAATTTCAAAGATGATCATATAGAAGATATAATAGACACAAAATAAAAATAGAGAAGATCAAAACAAAAGAGAACAAGGATGAGAATATAACAATTATGGAAAAATCAGGAAAATAAAAAGCACTTAGAAAAGAAAAGAATGATGAACATGTAACTATGGATGAATACAACTATTCAGGATACCTCAGAGATGAAAAAGAAAAGAAAAAACGAAATGAACTTAAACATGTAACAATAAAAAAAAAAAGGGCAAGGATGAACTTATGATTACTCATAAAAAATAAACTTAAACAAATGAAAATCAAAGAAAATGAAAGAAATTAGAATAGAAAACACACACAAGAGCACAACATTAACAGTAATTAAAGCACAGGGAACTTAGCTTCTCTTTGCTTTGTAACCGTAAATTGGGACTCTTCCAATTTCCATGTCCTTTGACCTGTATTGATAGGTCTTTTGGCCTTCTAAGGCCTTTGCCTTACATATTGGAGAGGGGAAAAGGGTTTCAGGGGAGGGTTAATTTGTTTTGAGACAGGATGGGGTTTCAGTTTTGATTTTTGCCGTGTCTAATTGCATTCGAGGTCCGTGGGTTACAGGGTTGTGGATGGGAATGTGAGACTGTCCCCAAGGACCAATTTCAAGGGATTCCGGTGAGTTTAGGGTTTGGGTTAAATTTTGACTTGATATTCAAAACAGCCTATCAGAATTCACATGACAGGGTTTAGATAGTTGGGAAGAGGGGAATATGAGGTTCAGTGGTGTTATTTTGGGTCAATTTGGGGTTGGTGTCACCAGAGACGGTGGAGACGGTGACTCTTCTGTCAAATATTCGACGAGCTAGGGTGATTTTTTAGGGGAACTAATGGTGGGAGGGGAAAGAGGAGGTTGAGAAGATCTAGTGGTGTAATTTTGAGGCTGTTTCGTGGTCGGCCGTCGCCGTGAGGGGATTTTCGGCGGGGATGTTAGGGTGATTGAGGGGTGGTAGATGGTAGGTTTATGGTGGCAACGGGGTGGTGATACATCAGTGTATAGATACGAGGAAGGAGGTCATTTGGTCTCTTGCCTATACACGAGGGTTTGGGCATATTTATGTGTTTGGCAAGGGAGTTTCAAAGCTGTTGGATTATTGTGATGGACGGTTAAGATAGATTTCCCCAAAACGGTGCCATTTTGGGGCGTCTTTTACACGGACCGAATCAGGGAAAGGTTATTGGGCTGGGTCGTTGGTATTTTCAAAGGGTTCAATTGTTTTGGGCCACCCAGGCTTGGCCCAATTGTGGCCAGCCTGGGTTAATTAAATCCTATTTTTTTGTTTTTTTTCCTTATTATTATTTCCTAATTTTATTTCCAAAATTCCTAATTAGACTAAACTAATAACTACCTAATGTGCAAAATTAATAACAAAAATGCAAAAATGAAAGTTAACCATAAAATGCTAAACAATAAAATGTCAGAATAACTACTTGATTTTTGTGATTTTATATTTTGCAAACATAAACCTTAATTACCAATTAATCTAACAAAAATATGTGAAATTAAATCCTAAATTATTATGCAATTTTGTATATTTTATGATTTATCATCCATCCATCAATGAAAACACAAAGTGATATGCGCAATTAAATCCTATAAAGAAATAAGGAAAAAAATGAAAAATCCTAGGTTGGAGAATTCTGCAGGAGTAGTTTCAACGAGGCAAACTCATATGCTCAGAGCTGCCCCTCTTTGACTGGAAACACGAACGTTTTTGTGTAAAGATAAGTGAGCAGACACGAGCGATTTTCATCCGACTGAATACTCCATGTGAAGCAGTTTGAAAATTTTCCGGTTTTGGCTTGCCCCTTTGCTCTTATTAGTCAGATAGGTTTTCCACCCTATACAAGGGGCTTCTTGCTCCTCTCAAGGGGAAGAGAAGAGCTCTAGGTCAAGCCTCTTATTCTATTTATTCTATTGGGTGGAACATCTCTTCAAAAGTTGCCTATATATCCTCGGCGATAAAGGAATCAGGTAAGTGTAGTATTGGAGGTTTTGGTAGCTGAGACTACCGTGGGCTGTGATTTCACTGCTGTTGCCGCTGCTTCTGCTTACCGACTCTTTATTACACAAAGAAAAATCAACACCTAAGCTGGCTAGATTTATCAATTACGAGTTACAAAATTCCTATCCATGATCTCGAGTCTTGACTAGCTCTTACAGCAGGCTTCGATCTGAATCCTGATGCTCGTCAGCTGCAACTGCTGGCTTATTCCTCAATTTTGAAACAAAACAGGACAGACGGGTCTTGAGATTTCAATCAAATTTGGGCAATCAGTGTCTCTGACCGCTTCATAATTTTGAATTTATTTCTTTTTTGTTCTTTTGTTCCTTTCCTTATTTTGGACAGCGACTCCCACTTCCGGTCATCTTGAATTCTGTGCCTCGAGGTATAACCTACTAGGACATCAAAACAAGAAAACAAGAAAAAATTTTCTGCCCTAGTTTTCACTGGAAAATTTCGTGAGTTATTTACAACACAAATGTAACATATTTCTTTATTGAAAATAAAGGAAGTCAGGATTGTGTATCGTTTGGTCTGTTCTGCCAGGTCATGCTGGCAAAGAGAAAAGGGTCTCCGCGATGGAAAGGAGAAGGATCCGCAGGTCATGCCGGGATAAGAGTGAAGGGTCCCTGCTGAGGGTAGAGAGAGATCTACGGGTTATGCCGGGATAAGAATAAAGAGTCTCTGCTGGGGATAAAAGGAAAAACATGGGCTATGCCGGATGAACAAAATTACATGGGTTATGCCAGGGGAAATCGTGGGTTATGTCGTGGTTGAAAGGAAACTTTTCCAAGGTTATGCTAGGGAGATCCATGGGTTATGCCGGGATAAATGGAAGAATTCCTAGGTTATGCTAGGGGAAACCACGGGTTATGCCGGGACGAATGGAAAATTTCTGGGTTATGCCAGGGGAATCCGCGGGTTATGCCAGGATTGAGAGAAAACTCCTAGGTTATGCTATGGATATCCACGGGTTATGCCGGGATGAATGAAAAATTTTTGGGTTATGCCAGGGTAGAAACAAGACTCCTAGGTCATGCTAGGGAGATCCACGGGTTATGCTGGGATAAATGGAAGAATTCCTAGGTTATGCTAGGGGAATCCGCGGGTTATGCTGGGATGAATGGAAAATTCATGGGTTATGCCAGGGAATCCGCGGGTTATGCCGAGATTGAGCAAAAACTCCTAGGTTATGCTATAGAGATCCACGGGTTATGCCGGGATTAATGGAAAATTCCTGGGTTATGCCAGGGTAGAAACAAGACTCCAAGGTTATACTATGGAGATCCACGGGTTATGCCGGGATAAATGGAAGAATTCCTAGGTTATGTTAGGGGAATCCGCGGGTTATGCTGGGCTGAATGGAAAATTCCTGGGTTATGCCAGGGGAATCCACTGGTTATGCCGGTATTGAGAGAAAACTCTTAGGTTATGCTAGGGAGATCCACAGGTTATGTCGGGATGAGATAAAACTCCTAGGTTATGCTAGGGAGATCCACGGGTTATGCCGGGAAATTCCTAGGTTATGCTAGAGAAATTACAACAAAGTGAAGGGCCACATAGTTCCTTTTTTACTATGCTGGGGATAGAGAAGGGAAGAAAAACCCTTGAATTGTGCAAAGGATAGAAGAGCTCTAACTCTCGGACTACGCTAGGGAGTGAAAGGTGGGAAAAGGGTCCTCAGGTTATGCTGGGGATGTAAAGAGAAATTTCCCAGGTTATGCCGGGTAGCGAAGGAAGCAAATTCCGTGGTCTATGTTGCAGGGGTGGAATGCAATACTTGGGTTATGCCGAGGAAATCCACAAGCTGCACAAGGGGAAACTAGGGATTGGAATCCCATGCTATCATGTTTATTTATGAGTTTGCAGAACAAGAATGTAAAGAAAAACTTCTCTTTTGTTATTAATGCAACACCATTCTTGGTCCTTGCGCTGTTCCTTTGGTTATTTTTATCCCGTGTTCCTTTTTTTTTCTAGATTACACCTGCGTCTACATTAATTCAAAAACAAAACAAACTGTTAGTTTGAAAGGTGATTGGGTTTGCAGCCTTGTTCTGCTTGATTTCAACCTCATTTATGTTGGACGAGAAACCCTTGACTTCCGATACTTGCCTCGTAGGTTGGGCAGGTGGTCCTCATTTTCGGATTGGTTTTTGTTTTCCATGCCTTTGGTTATGATTTTTGTCCTGATTTCGATTTCAGGGCTTGCTTTTGGGATCTTTGGTAGGAACCATTATCATGCTTAGGCTTAACCCTTCTGATCTTGATTCACCTTCATGGACTCTTTGGACTTTCTTTTATTTCTATTTTCATACTTTTGAAGCGTTAGCCGTTATGATCATTCAGGGTTGGCTAAATGCATTTGTCGATACGGGACATTCCTCTAGTTCTTGCCAGGCGAAAACC
The DNA here is from genome assembly GCA_034376525.1 of Nicotiana benthamiana. Taxonomy (NCBI): domain Eukaryota; kingdom Viridiplantae; phylum Streptophyta; class Magnoliopsida; order Solanales; family Solanaceae; genus Nicotiana; species Nicotiana benthamiana. The sequence continues at coordinate 134,136,243 of CM067331.1, forward strand.
CATAAGACCGTCCCTGCTACCTTCTTTTGTGGAATGTTCAGGACATCAAAGTTAAATGGGAAAGGAGTGGGAAAATAATAAAACAAAACATGAGTTTAGAGGGGTATGTCTCTTTTGGAGGAAAAGGGAGGACTTATCTGGGAGTGCATGCCGGTTTTAAATGGAAACGACATGCTTATTGGACTGAATCCCGGCTCGGATCCATTTCTGCTTTTTATTTTCAATTCTTTCAAAAGCAAGGGAACTTGTTCAGGCTTGAGTGGCAATATTCCTCTTTTCGACTGACGATGCCCTTTTTTGGGTTTTCGCCAATCGGCCTCTCTCATTTCTCTTCTCCCGTCTCCCGATAGCGCTCTTTGCGAGTTTTCGCTAAACGGACTCTCTCATTTTGTTTTTCTCTGCTCGTCGTCCCCTTATGGTGCCCGTAGGTTTTCACCTATAAGACTCTTTGGTTTTATATCTCTCAACATTGAGTTGTGCCGAATCCCAACAATGGTGTTCTTCACGTCCCCGTTTTGGCCAGTCAATCGGAAGGACTTGGACTAGGCTTCTTAAGTAAAGTAAGTCGGATGGGAATCTACAACAGGGGAACCATTCAGGTGGATTTTTGGCCGAAACAATACATTTCTTCCCTACTTTGGTTTTCTTGGGGAAATGGGGTTTTTATTTTGATATGACTGAACCTCAGGGAGAGGCTGCCTACGAATTCTTCGGGAATCAATTCCGACGTGGTTCAAGAAGTTTTTCCTAAACTAATTTGTTTGTATTTCTTCTTCTTCTTCTTTTTCTTTGTTTCATTTTTCTTTTCTTTTTTTCATTCATTCCCTTTTTTTCTTTTGAACAGCACTTCCGGTTTCCAAAGAGGGTGATCAAAGAAACGTAACCGTCTCAAAGGTTTTGCAAAGGATTGATAGTGTTTATGGTAGCGGGAAAGAAAAGCCTTCGTCATTTCAATCAACTGGAGTCATTGCTCCAGGGAGTTCAAACCTAATACCTTTTTACTATATCTGCCTTTATTGCTGCCTCGGGCTTGTCTCCTTCAACGTCGCTCAGGTACCATTTTCTTTAGGCAGTATCTTTGTGATAATGTATGGACCTTTCCAATTTGGAGCGAACTTTCCTTTGGCTTCCTGATGGTGAGGAAGTATACGCCTCAATACCAGCTGCCCGACTTCAAAATTCCTAGGGTGCACTTTCTTGTTGTAAGCGTGGCCATCCTTTGTTGGTACAACATCCAATGACAAACCGCAGCCATTCATTTTTAATCAATTAATGACAACTGCTCAGAACGAGTTTTAACCCACTCGCTATCCTCAATTTTTTCTTCGACAATTACTGAGAGCGAAGGGATTTCTACCTCTGCGGGTATGACATCTTCAGTCCCATAAACCAGCAAGTAGGGAGTTGCTCCTACCGATTTGCGCACCATGGTGTGATATCCCAACAATGCAAAAAGCAACCTTTCATTCCAATGCCTTGATCTTTGAATCATTTTCCTCAAGATATTCTTGATGTTCTTGCTAGCTGCTTCAACGGCACCATTAGCTTTGGGCCGGTAAGAGGTGGAGTACCTAGGTGTTACCCTGAATTGTTCACATACTTCTCCCATCAGACGACTGTTCAAATTGGCTGTGTTGTGTGTAATGATGGTTGAGGGAATCCTAAAATGACAAATTTAAGGGTAACAGATTTAAGAGTGATGGCTTCAACCCATTTTGTGAAGTAGTAAATAGCAACCAATATGAATCTATGTCCATTTAAGGCTTTTGGCTCGATCGGCCCAATGACATCCATGCCCCAGAAAGCAAATGGCCAGGGTGCTGACATAGGATTCAATTCAGTTGGCGGTGCATGAATCAAATCACCATGCACCTGACATTGATGACATTTCCGAACGAAGCTGAAGCAATCTTTCTCCATGGTCATCCAATAATACCTGGCTCGGAGTATTTTCTTCGCCAGTACGTATCCTTTCATATGAGGCCCACACAATCATGAGTGTACTTCATGCATCATTGTTTCAGCTTCCTCGGTGTCAACAGATCTCAGCAAATTAAGATCTGGAGGCCTTTTGTAAAAAGTATCACCACTCAAGAAGAAATTGCTTGCGTGCCGTTGGATCATTTTCTTTTGCTCCCCGGTGGCTTGCTCGGGATACTCCTGTGTTTTTAGGAATCTCTTGATGTCATAATACTAGGGTTGTGTGCGGGACTCTCCGTTGGTCACATTACAATACCCATGCCTTTCTTTGATTTAAATTGCCAAAGGATCAACATAGGCGTTTCCAGGATAAGGCAACATGGAAGCCAAGGTTGCGAGTGCATCTGCTAACTCATTGTGACAATGATGAATGTACCTAAATTGTACCGACTTGAACCATTTGCTAAGGTCCTCCATATGCTGTCTATAGGGGATGAATTTAACGTCTCTTGTTTCCCACTCTCCTTGAGCCTGTCGGATGATCAAATCTGAATCCCGCATGATTAAAAATTCCTCAACATCTTGGTCAATGTCCATGTTTATGCCCATGATGCAAGCCTCGTATTCAATTGTAATATTGGTGCAGAAAAACTGATGCCTGTATGTAGCCGGATAATGCTGACCTGCGGGTGACATTAGAATTGGCCCAATCCCTAAACATTTTCGAATAGGGGATGTCTTCAAATGTTACTTCCACCAAATTCACTTATTCATCAGGGAAATAGGTATTCAAAGGTTGATATTCATCATCAACGGGATTTTTGGCCAGATGATCTTCCTATGCTTGAGCCTTCATTGCAGTACAAGTGACATAAACTATGTCGCACTCGGTGAGTAAGATTTTCCATTTTGCCAATCGCCATGTGTGCATCGGTTTAATGAATGTATACCTTAAGGGAATCAGCCTGGTTATGAGGTAGGTGGTATGAGCTTGCAGATAATGCCTTAACTTCTAAGCCACCCATGTCAAGGCGCAACAGGTTTTTTCTAGCAGCATGTATTTGGCCTCGTAACTGGTAAAATTATTGCTCAGATAATAGATGGCTTGCTCTTTCTTTCCCGTGGCGTCTCTGCCCGTGAATACAACCAAAAGAGCTTTCCAGGACTAATAGATAGAGAAATAGTGGCCTTCCTGGTTCCGGTGGAACCAAGACTGGAGGGTTGGACAAGTAGTGTTTGATTCTGTCAAAAACCTCTTGACACTCGACAATCCATTTAACTGCCGCATCCTTTTTCAAAATCTTGAATATGGGCTCGCATGTGGAAGTCAACTGGGCGATGAATCGACTGATGTAATTCAATTTTATGAATAAGCTCATTACATCATTTTTGGTCTTTGGAGAAGGTAACTCTCGAATGGACTTTATCTTGATCGGATCAAACTCAATACCTCTTCGGCTGACAATGAATCCCAGAAGTTTGCCTGACGGGACCATAAATGCACACTTGGCTGGATTCAATTTCAAATCATACTTGCGAAGCCTTTCAAAGAACTTTCTTAAGTCCCTCACATGATCACCCTGAGTTTTGCACTTGATAATCACATCATCCACATATATATCTATTTCTTAATGCATCATACCATGGAAAATGGTTGTCATGTCCCTCATCTATGTTTCCCCAGCATTCTTTAGACCGAAAGGCATAACTCTGTAGTAGTAAGTTCCCCAAGGTGTATTGGAAGTGGTTTTCTCAGCGTCTTCCTCATCCATCAACACTTGGTGATATCCTGCATAGCAATCTACAAAGGACTGTATCTCGTGTTTGGCACAATTGTCAACAAGGATGTAGATGTTAGATAGGGGGAAGTTGTCCTTGGGACTCGCCTTGTTTAAATCTCTGTAATCTACACACACTCGAGTTTTTCCATCTTTCTTCGGTACCGGGACCACATTGGCCAACCATGTGGTGTATCAAACCACTCGGATTACCCCCGCCTCTAGCTATTTTGTGATCTCTTCTTTGATACTATCGGTGACATCAGGTTTGAACTTTCTTTGTTTTTGTTGGACCGAAGGGCATTCGGGATACGTGGGAAACTTATGAACCACTAGGCCAACACTCAACCCAGGCATATCATCGTAAGACCAACAAAATACATCTTAGAATTCCAAAAGATGTTGAACCAGTGAATCTCGGATTTCTTTATTCACATGGATGCTTATTTTAGTTTCCTTGATTTTACATGGATCACCCAAGTTAACCGGTTCAGTATTATATAAGTTCGGCTTAGGTTTATTTTCAAAATGTTCCAACTCTCAGTTGATTTTCCTAAAAGCCTCTTATTCATCGTATTTCGGTTCTTGGTTCATTATTTCACAAATAGGCAGCATGTTTGGGTTGTGGCATGAAGCAAGTCATTTTATTTAAAGCCGCATTATTGCGACTGAAAGAAGAAAAATGAAATAAAAGAAAAACAGAAATCAAAAAAGGCAGAGAAGTGCAAACGATGAAATATTGATTTCATTTCTTTGAAATTGTAAGATAACAGGGTTCACATCTGGAATTTAAAGGACAAATAATGAAAGAAAAACACCCGAGCTACACCTTGAAATAGCTCGTGATGCAAGAATAGGTAGCAAGGCGGGTCTACCGCGCCTCTCGCCTGACTGGGAAAGGCGTGGCCTTCCAGTTTTGCAACTTTGCATCCGGCCGCATATAGAGCACTTATGCAGTGCTTGAGCCTTATCCCAGCTGGATCATGTTGGCTTCATACAATAATTTCCTCATGGCTCCACATATCTCCTCAATTTCCCGCTGTGAAGGTCTCGTCTTATTCTTCCTCACTGTACTTTGGTTTTACAAATATTTTGTACAAGTGGGGTAGGGGTTGTGGCAAAGCCTATCCATGATGTTTCATGCGGCTGGCCCAAGTGATGTTTTCTGGCGTTGGATGGAATCCTAGCGCAAAAAACTTCTCTGCGACAGTCAAAGCGACCGGCTTAGTTATGCCTTGTAGAGAACTTTCAATTCCATTTCCTGGCTTAAACCCTTGGCATGTCGTCTCCCTTTCCACCATGATTGAAGCATTAGAGAGGAAAGGCTGGGGGAGTGATTTGCCTTCTTCGTGTTGATCGGCTACCACCATTTCAAAAGCTTGGTAAACTATATGCTCACTTCCCTCTTTGGCTTCTAGGAAGGGAACAGAGGGATCCCGGTAAATTGACAGATCATCTTCTCCTTGGACCACAATCTCCGGGTTTTCATGTTCGAACTTCAGCATTTGGTGCAGAGTAGAAGGAACCGCTCGTGCCACGTGAATCCACGGTCTTCTTAGGAGATATTTATAAGATGTGTCCATGTCAAATACTTGAAATGTCACTTCGAAATCGACCGTACAATGGTCAGTACTAAGTCAATTTCCTCTATGGTGTCTCTCTTGATTCCATCAAAGGCTCGGACACACACATTGTTGGGACAGATCCTCTCTGTTCCAATATCCATTCTTTACAATGTTGACAGTGCGAATATATCCACCCCAGAACATCCATCTATCATTACTCTTTTAACATAATAGCCTTCGCATTTGACGGTGAGGTGCAAGTCTTTGTTGTGGGTAGCTCCCTCTGGAGGTAGATCATTATTGATGAATGTAATTTGGTTAATAGCAAAGAAACTTTCTGCCATTTTCTTTGGTTGCTCCACGGAGGTTCCAATCGGTACATAAGCTTCATTGAAGGTTTTGGCCAACACTTTCTGGTGCTCAAGAAATTTCATCAGCACTGATAATAAATAGACCTACTCGGGAGACCTTCGAAGTTGGTGCACCACCTCATACTCAGGCATTTTCATCTTTTGAAAGAAGACTTCCGCCTCTTCAGCATTTACAGGCCTTTTAGGTGGAAATCGCCGTTTGGTGGCAGCGTTCACTTCTTCCATATATGAATATTTCTTTGTAGGATGGTTTTTTTGATTTTCCCCAATGATCTCTTTGCCCTTGTATGTGACTATGGTTTCTGGGTAATTCCATAGGACTGCAGAAGGGTTTGTCATTGGCTTCTGAGGCGCGCGACCGATTACCACGAGCTCATTCAGCCTTGGTGGTTTAATCGATCCTCATACACCATAAGCTCATTTGGGTACTTACATCATTTTGTTCAACTCAAACCTTCTAGGGGGACTCAAAGTGGGCTATTTTTCTTGACGCTCTCGTGGGATGTAAAGTATGGTTTCCTTGGTAGGGGTCGTCTCAGTTTTGATTTTAGACTTCTTCTCTGCTTCTGGATGCTTGGCTTGTCTCATTTCCTTTTCTTCGATCTTCTTGGGGGTAACCTTTGGTTTTTTGTTTGCATCAACAATGGCTATTATGGTTTTAGGATAGGATCAAATTCTTTGTCCTCACAAATAATTTCGATGACTGGCCCATTGTGTTGAGGCGGCAACGGGTTATTAGTTACGTTCGGTACATCTTCTTCTCTCAGCACTATTTTCCTTTGTTCTATTATCCACCGCTCCTTTTAGAGTACAGCAGTTCGGTGTGATGTCCTCTTGCCCCGGAATGATAAGCACAGCGTACTCCTATGATAGGAATATGACTCGGGGTTCTGCCTGTTCGGGGGCACGGGCTGCAAGAGACCCATGTGGACCAATTTTGGGAATAAGCTGGCATAAGATTCCCCTATTTGAGTAAAGTTTTGTCTCCTGGGTGGTTCCCTGGGTGAGTAATTATTTTGCGGAGGGCGGGGATTATAGTGATTCTGAGGAGGCTAATTTTTCGGGGCCTAGTTTTTGTTGCCTTGTTGTTGTGGTCGAGCAAATGGCTGGGCATTCATGAATGCATATGGTTGAGGAACATAATGCATGTCTTGGTGGGAATAGTAATGTTGTGAGGCCCTTTCTAAGAATATAGGTCTGTGAGCATGATGTCTTTTCATTCCGGAGGCTGCCATTGACATTTCCTCTTTCTTTTTGTTTCTTGCAACCCCTCCTGCCCCGCCTTGGATGGCCTGGGAGGTTGCCCTTATGACGGACTGACTCAAAATCTTCCTGTCTTCAGGCTATTTTCTACCAATTCACCTATCTTAATTGTTTCCGCAAAAAGTTTGCCCATCGCTGACATCATATTTTCAAAATAATCTACCTCTTGCGCCTGTAGGAAAACATTGACCATATTTGTCTCGTCCATGGGGGGTTTTACTCTTGACGCTTGTTCGCGCCACTTGACAGCGTATTCTCTAAAGCTTTCTGAAGTTTTCTTTTTCAAGTTGGCTAGAGAATTTCTATCTGGGGCGATGTCAATGTGATACTGGAACTGCCTTACGATATCCCGGGCAAGGTCATCCCGGATATGCCATCGAGTGATATCCTGGTCCATGTACCATTCAGAAGCGATGCCTACTAGACTCTTACTGAAATATGCCATCAATAGTTCTTCTTTTCCTCCAGCCCCACGCACTTGATTGCAGTACTTTTTCAAATGAGCGATGGGATCGCCATGGCCATCGTACTTTTCAAACTTCGGCATTTTGAATCCCAAGGGAAGATGTACGTGTGGGAACATGCACAAATCCGAGTCTGACACGCTCTTCTACCCACTTAATCCTTGCATGTTTTTCAACTCTGTTCAAGACTTTTCATACTTCTTGTTATTTCATCTTGTTCAGGTGTCTTAGGGGTTTTGTCCTGCACCGGTGTGAGTTCATCTGCTGGTTGAGGATAATTTTATGTGGTGTATGGGGGAGGCTCAATTTGGTAGTTGGGAGTTTAAAATGTGAAAGCTTTAGGATCAAACATGGGCCTCGGCACGCAGGCTGTGTGGTGGCTGAGCACAGAGGGGCTGTAAAAATATTAGGCACTGGGCCAGATGTAAACATTGGAGAACGGGCTTCAGAAAGTGCTCCGACGAAGTTGGCTAATATGGTATGCTGCCCCAAGAGGATATTTGGGTGGATGATGGGGATGGTGGAGGTACCCCCCGACCTTGGGAAATGCTGACGAAAATCCGGGGATTGCACTTGGAGGTTCTTTTCCATTTGTCCAGGCATCCCACATCTCCATAACTCTAAGTCGAAGGATCCTATTCTCCTCAGCTGCCATAGCTTCTAAGGTTGGGATCCCTGTAATCGGATTGACCTCTAGGATAGGGACTGCTGGTAGAGTCATTTCAGATGACATCCCTGCGCTTCCTTTTGATCTAGTAAAGTATCTCTGCGAGGCCAGCTTACCACAAATCAATCACTGTTCTATAAAAACCTGGAATGGAAACTAGAACTTCAAATGGTTAGGTTGGGATAGATAACAAACGGGAAATTGCATGTTGGGTATGATGCACCTACGCAGTTAACGAATTTCTAAATGTTTGCAATGGTCGCATGCGTCATCCCGGCATTTATTTCGAACTTCCTTTTGTTTTCTAGTTCTTATTTCTTATTAGCTTTGCTTTTTAAGAATACGGTCGAATCATAGGAAGATTGCCTACATATCATGACATCTCATGAATCATACCGAGGGTAGTTCATGGAAAAGTTTTATGTAAATAACAGGATATTTTGGGGTTTTCAATTTTAATAAAGACAAAAACTTTGATTAAACAGCTAACAAAATGAAAGGCAACTACCAAACTTGGCCTTAATAAACTTACAGACTTGAAAGGTGCGTAAGAACATACAGACAGACTCTTTTAAGAGACTACAAATTAATAAGTACATTAAGACTTCAACTATTTTTGGAGCTTGCGGGGCATCGTACGGCCTTGCCGCAGGCTTGCATACTAAACTTTCTTGGAGGTAGTGGAGACTTTCCATCACTTGATGAACAAATGTTATGGCTATAGCAAAGAACATAGATTTCGTTGGCTATAGTAGCCCTATATTCATTTTGGCTATAGCAAAGAACAAATGGCAGACTCTTGGATTTGCTCTTCCAGCCTTCCTATAGTAGCCCTATATTCATTTTCCTTCGCTAACCAATCCCACTGCCCATGGGATGTCTCAAAAACTTCTTGGAGATGCGGTCTTTAAGCCGGCCTTCCAGGCTCCATTTCTCTTTTGTACCAAGCAACGTACCCCGGTGCACCCTCTCCTTTGGATATGTCATGCACTAGAGTATCAGCTGTCAAGTATTGGCATTCACTCAAGATTTGGTGCACAACGGCTTCAGGGAATTGACCATTTGGGCTTATCTCAACCGCATGACGATTAATATCCTCATCCTTGGGGATCATTTGGCATCTACCCAATTGTCTTAGCACACTATATGGCACATAGGTCTGGATGCTTCGGAGGCCCATCAGAAGGAAATGAGGTCTGGTGGCTAGCATATACATAACTTCATCCACAAGGAGCCAACAGAATGTCCATTCTATCTGATTTGAAGTGATTACCTGGAGATGCGAGACCCATTTTGTGACACCCTCAAGTACATTAAATCCATCAACCTTGTTGCAGAATTCTTCTATGCAGCTTTTTGTTATCGACCGGTAATTCATGACCCGAGGCCGGTGAAATATATGCTCGATCATCCATATTTGCAGCAGCAAGTTACATCCCTCGAAGAAGTCTCCCCCTGCTTTACAGGCGGTGAGACCACGGAAGATTTCGGACAAGATCATGGAGCGAGGGTACTTTAAGCCTGGGTCATTAAAGTGCTAACGACTCCCGCTATCCGTATGTCAATATTCTTATCCTTTCGCGGGAACACAAAAGTACCCAAGAAAAACACCATGAATGCAAAACATCGATGCTCCTCCCACTTGAGCCGATTTCCTTTGCTACAAATAAGACTTTCGGGGTTGTTGAATCCTCTGATGTGGCCATATCTCTGATATATAAATTGCAGGGTGCAAAAGCCAGATGATAAGTCGGGGTTGTTAACTTTTCTGCTGATTTTCAAGAAATCTAGGAATTTGTGCACGGCAAGGGATCTTGGTGCAATCAGGTATTGGTGTCTTAAAGGGATTGTAGGGGTCCTGATATATCCGGTCATTTCCTTCAATGTCGGGGTGAGTTCAAAGTCCGGGAAGTGGAAGACATTGTGGCGGGTCCCAGATTGTGATTAAGGCCTTTATGATGTCTCCCCTTGGGCTAATGTTAAACAAACCAGTGAGACCTCCCAGGTGTGTATTGACCCTTTTCTTCCCCGCTTCCCCGAGATTATTCCACCATAGTCGCAACTCCAAGGGAATTTTGTTCATTATCGTGCTCATTTTGCACATTTATTAAGGCGAATTAGTATTCTCAAAATATTAAAACCGGCATTTTATGAAATTCATTTCATAAAATCAAGGACCGGCTTTGCGAATACGGCCTTGCAACACTTCATAGAGAAGGTTTTTCAGGTTGTGCTTTCTTCCCAGTCAAAATAAGACTCAATGGTGGCCATTTGTGCAAGATCGGCCTGCCGACATCCCTTACGGTAACATTCGGCTATTTCCGACAGTAATGGCATCACCCGATTTATTCCGAAACAAGTGAATAAACTCGGACATTTGTTTTTCTTGTTTTGGAATTTTTTGCAAAAGAATGGTTTGACACGGCAAAACAATTTATCAAAAACCCAAAATATTATTGAAAAACCTTCCCAATTTCTTTTCCTTTTGTTTTGTAGTTTTTTTGTTTTTGTTTTGAAACATTGGCAGCATTTCGAAGCTATTTTGAGCATTGGTTTTTTTGCAAATGATTTATATCAGCGACTCTCAGATTTCAAGCCGGTCAACATGCGAATCCAAAGCAAGTGAATTCACAAGTAGCACATAATATGCATCAGGATGATCTTTTCATTTCGGTTCACCTGTTTTAGACGGACCCAACCCCTGTGTTGAGTCCCCTAAGTCAAATGCACGTGATGCAAACAAACGTTCCTACTAGGGATTTAGCATGAGGTTTTGTTATACTATGTTCAGAACCTGGGTATTTGTTATAGACTGTGTACCCGAGCGGACAACTCGTGTCGAGGAGGGGGCTACGTACCGGGAACGAAAAGGCCATCCGACTTAGTAACTTTTCCGGCCTCTTTCTTATTTTAGGGTATGACACTAATAGAATATGGAGTCTCAACTAGTAAGCACATCCCTGGAGGTCAGAAGTGAAGGGTTTCGTAATAGTTTATATGTATAGTTCGGATAATATCAAAGCAGTAAAAGCATTTAGCACTTAGCACAGAACATGTAAACAAATCAGATAAACCAAAATATAACAGTTATTCTAAGCTTGAATTCTTGAACCCTGAACCAGAGATTCTGGGTTAGATCACCAGCAGAGTCGCCAAAGCTGTCACACCTCCTTATTACACGGTTACCCCGAAGAATGACACATATAAGGGAGCTTTTCAAATTAAAGTGACATTATTCGAAATGGGATTAATTATTTATTTAAGAGTCGCCACTTCGGATAGGTTTGGCTTTTGGTGTCCCAAGTCACCGGTTTATTTTAGAATCCCAAAGCGAGGAAATTTTTGGACTGCCCGATTGAAGTCTGCGAACTAGAAATTCTTGAGTAAGGAATTCTATTGACTCGAGGGAAGGTGTTAGGCACCCTCGAATCCCGTGGTTCTAGCACGGTCGCTTAAACTATTACATTTTGGCTAATCTTCCCATTTTTGTACATGCTCGTCTTGTAGTGTAATATTAAAATTATTAACCTTTTTATTCATTTTAGAGATATTGGCAACGTTATTAAAATGTGTCTCGAACCACATCACATATATGCACCCGGGTTCTCGACACATTTTAATATCGGTGAAACTTGGATGTGGGTCACATAAATGCGCACCCGGGTTTAGGAAGATATTTTATTAACATCGCGCCTAAGGTAATTATGCATTTGAAAATTCGAGCAAGGCCATGGAATTGGCTAAACAACACCTCCAAATTTCTATATATTTTTATTACATTTAAGGAGCCTACATGGTGCATAATTTTGTTAAGCGCACTCACTTAATTTTATAAAGGAAACTTAAAGCAACTATAGTTTTTCTATTACGCTCGTCTCTAAAATATGTCCTAGTAATTTCATACGTGAGTGTTAAATTCAAAAGGAGATTCAACATCCCTATCTTCAGCCTCATTCATGGCTGGTTTTGCAATCTGGGCTTTGTTTAATATTGGGCCCAAGGGAAACATTTCATTATGTTTCATAACTAACAATAGTTTGGGCCTCCACTTGAGCCCAGAAATGTTGGACTACAAGTAATCATGACAACAGTCCTCTTAAATCGCTACACTATGATCATTGGCATTATGGAATCGACCATTTTTAAACATATTGAAGACTTTTTAACAAGAGACTTCTTATGATGATTTTATATCAACAAATTATTAAATCGTATCTCAGACTTTGAATCTGGAATCTGAGTAAAGAAATTGATGTACTCATCATGCAGAGTACATACATATACAACGGTTGACTCTCTACTACAACCTCACTCATGAACACTAAGTAAAATCATAGACTAAACTATTTAAATCCTACTGAAATCTAAACAAATTAAAGTTATAGTCCACATACAATCCAGCATTATTACAAGTTTATACACACTACAATATTGTAAATGCTAATGAAACTAACGACGTTTATAATATGACATTAACATAGAATAAGGTCTTCTTCATTATCAATTATGGCCTCGAACAGGTACAGCTATTACTTCCCAGATTTGAGTGAGAATGATACCTGGAATTACAGCAGGAAAGAAGAGCCTATGCGCAAAGTTAAGCGAATAGCAAGCAAACACGGCTGCCAAATAACCAGTAAAACCCAGGTACTCGAAAGTTTTGAGAAGCAAATAGTGAAAATATGTAACTCCAACAGCTCAAAGTGCACATTCAGTCAATCCATCTTCCACCTATAATGAACAGAACTTTGATTATTAAAGAAGACTCAACCAGAAGAACAAAATTGGAATGGACTTCAGCTAAAAATATATGAAAGTGTATCTCAATGTGTATCTTTTTTTGAAACAAAATTTTCCCTCTAGTTCTCGAAAAATCCATAAAATCCCCTTGAGTCCTCTGAAAAATTCCCCCCCCCCCCCACCTCAAAATGAATAGATGTTCCTTTTATATTTAAAGCCTTAGGGAAACATGAATCTTTTGTTTTCCTTTTAGTCCTTTATCCATTTTTCAGTTTTGCTTAAATGATCCTTGATTTTCTGACTTGTGCCTCAAGTTTTGAGGCAGAAATTGCACTTTGGACCTTCACTAGAATGTTCCAGGAGTTTGTTACAAGATTCCCTATGTTCAAATGTCCTTGATACCACTGTCCTCTTTTCCTAATTAGTTGCCTAAGTGTTTTAAACCCTGGTTCCTATTTATTCGGTCAGAAACTAACACTAGTTAACCACTTCAAGGTATAAACCTAGATTATTATTTTCAAATAAGATCAAATTCTGAATTGCTATTCATGGTCAACTTTTAATTGTAGGCTTATACCAAATTATGCAGAACAAACGACCAAGGGTCAGGATTTAATCAATTGTTGCACACACATTCAAGAAAATATCACACTTATGAAACTAGTTTTCTCAGAAACATATACCGAGATAAGCAACATATTTTTCAGAAATACAGGAAACTAATTAATTTTAAAACCCAATACAACCAATTCTGAGCTCAACATAATAATTCAATCAAGTCAACAATAACATGTCATGACTTCAAATGTTAAGCAAATTATTCAGAAGCAAGTTACAAAGACAAACCAAGAAACAAACGCTCAGAATATTTCCAAAGATAAGCAGATAAAAACTTAGAGTAAATAAAAGAGATTAAAAGCAACCTAGAAAAAGATGAGCGTATGACTCTAAATAGAAACACCTGCTCAGAATTTCAAAGATGAACAGATAGAAAATATTATACACACAAAATAAAAATAGATAAGATCGATACAAAAGAGAACAAGGATGAGCATATAACAACTATTGAAAAATCAAGAATATAAAAAGCACTTAGAAAAGAAAAGAAGGATGAACATGTAACTCTGGATGGAACGAACTACTCAGGATACCTTAGAGATGAAAAAGATAAAAAAACAAATGAACTTAAACATGTAACAATAAAAGAAAAAGAGGGCAAGGATGAACATACGATTACTCAGAACAAATACACTAAAAAAAATGAAAATCAAAGAAAATGAAAGCAATTAGAATAGAAAACACACACAAGATCACAACATTAACAGCAATTAAACCACAAGGAACTTAGCTTCTCTTTGCTTTGTAACCCTAAATTGGGACTCACTCGATTTCCATGTCCTTTGACCTCTCTTGATAGGTCTTTTGGACTTCTAAGGCTTTGCCTTACATATTGGATAGTGGAAAAGGGTTTCAGGGGAGCGTCAGTTGGTTTTGAGACAGGGTGGGGTTTCATTTTTAATTTTTGGTCGTGTCTAATTGAATTCGAGGGTCGTGGGTTTCTGGGTTGTGAATGGGAATGTGAGACGGTCCCCAAGGACTAATTTTAGGAGATTCCAGTGATTTTAGGGTTTGGGTTAAATTTCGATTTGATATTCGAAATGGTCTGTTAGGAATCGAATGACGGGGTTTAGACAGTTGGGAAGAGGGGGAATAAGAGGTTGAAGGTGTTATTTTGGGTAAATTTGGGGTTAGTCTCGCCAGAGACGGCAGAGCCAGCGACTCCTCTGTCTAATATTCGACGAACTTGGGTGATTTTTGAGACGAATTAATGGTGGGAGGGGAAAGAGGAGGTTGAGAAGGTCTAGTGGTGTAATTTTGAGGCTATTTGGTGGCCGGCCGCCGCCGTAATGTGATTTCAGGATGCGGTGTTAGGGTTGTTGAGGGGTGGTAGACGGTGGGTTTATGGTGGCTACGGTATGGTGATACACCAGCGTATAGATACGAGGAAAGAGGTCATTTGGTCTCTTGCATATACACGAGGGTTTGGACATATTTATATGTTTGGCAAGGGAGTTTCAAAGTCGTTGGATTAATGCGGATGGACGGCTGAGATGGATTGCCCCAAAACGGTGTCGTAGTTGGGCGTCTCTTACACGGACCGGATCAAGGATGGGTGACTGGGCTGGGTCTTGAGTATTTTAAAAGGGTTCAAATTGTTTTGGGCCACCCATGCTTGGCCCAATTGTGGCCAGCCTTGGTTAATTAAATCCTATATATTTTATGTTTTTTTCCTTATTAATTATTTCTAAAATTCCTAATTAGGCTAAACTAATAACTACCTAATGTGCAAACTTAATAAAAATGCAAAAATGAAAGTTAACCATAAAATGCTAAACAATAAAATGTCAAAATAACTACTTGATTTTTGTGATTTTATATTTTGCAAAAATAAACCTTAATTACCAATTAATTTAACAAATCTATGTGAAATTAAATTCTAAATACTTACGTAATTTTGTATTTTTTTATGATTTATCATGCATGCATCAATGAAACCACACACTGAAATGCGCAATTAAATCCTAAAAACAAATAAGAAAAAAGGAAAAATCCTAGGTTGGAGAATTCTGTAAGAGTAGTTTCAACGAGGCAAAATCATATGCTCGAAGGAGGCCTCGTCGATTTATTAAAAATCAAGCCAAGGTTGGACATAGTTGAGGCTTTGATACCCTTCTAGGACCCCACCCGCAACTTATTTCGCTTCTCCGATTTCGAGCTCACGCCGACGTAGGAAGAAATAGCTAGTTATGCAGGTTTAAACGGAAATCTCAGAAGCCACTATCCATTGGCACCAAGACCGGTGACTCCACACAAATTCCTAGACTTTTTAAGCATTAGTCGGGATGTTCTGGACGGAAATATATCGGAAGGGTTTTGCACACTCCTTTTATTGTATCATCGATACGGAAATCCCCGTAGTTTCGAAGAGCCAAACACCGGCCTGATCCATGCTGGAAATAAAGATAAGTGGGAGGCAAGACGGGGCTTAACTTTCATGGTAGCTTTCTTGGGATTTTTGGCTTGTCCATGAAAAGATGGTAATATAGAGATAAGCGTTGTGGCAATGCTAGATGTTGCAACCAAGCGAGCCAACAACATGATGGTTCCTCTTATCATATCTGAAATCTATCGACCTCTGACCATATGCAAAGAAAGGGGAAAGTTCTTTTAGGATTGCAATCTGTTGCTACAACTGTGGATGCAAGAGCACATTTGCCGCCGAACTGCGTACATGCACTATGGTTCGACTGGGTTGAGTTGCATTGAAGAATTTAGGACTCGGGTAACAGGTATTGAGTTCCCGAGGGCACTGAGGCTTGGTTGTCATGCTTGAGATCTTTGAATGCGGATAAAGTTGAATGGGCTTTCGGATGGCTTCCCGCTACCTAGGTTGTATACACATCGGTAGAAGTGCCTTATAGTATTTCGATGGGCGTTGTAGCATCCAACTCTACGCTCCTTACAGAGTCCTGCGGCAGCTAGGAAGTTCTAAACCGTCCACGGTGACGAAGATCTGAGTAAACAAGTCATCGTACTAGGCCCAAAAGCTACATTCCCCGAAGGAAAAATCCGCCAGATATGGAACGAATGCATCTATCTTGAGCCTAAAACCATAGTGTGGGATCAGGCTAAAGGCGAACTGGACCCAAATACTTGGCTTGGTTTGGAAAAAGATTTCAAATTCCTGAGAGACTGCCAAGAGGCCACATGTACAACAATTTACTGACTGGGCCCAGATACAATAGGATTGGCTAACCAAGGAAAAGGGATACAGGGCCTGAATAGGAATATTGGAAAAACAGGTTCAGGATCTCCCATTCGAAAATAGCTTGCAAGTCGCGGCCGATGAAGGTTACAAGAAGAAGCTGAACCAAGAGAATGAAGCTCTCAAGGCACAAATCCAACAAATAAAAATAGTTGCCAAAAACTATGAAAGAAGCCGGTCAGATGAGAGATTGATAAAAAGGTTGAAGAAGCAAGTCATAAAGTGCTAGCAAGAGTTGGAGAAATCTGAAGGGAATATGGAAAAAATCTGGGCACAGTGCGCAAAGAAGACAGAGGAAAGAGCCCAATTTGTGCAACAAATGAAAAGAAATTATGAGGGAACCATTACTAATTTGAGAAGGAAAATGACAACCCTCGAGAATGAAGCATCCAAACAAGCCAAAGACTTTAAAGCCGACAGGTAACATTGCTATAACCTGATGGCCCAAATGGAGGAGGAAATATAATAATTACATGGTCACCACCTTCGTGATGCCCAAATTTTGGAAGCTAGGAAAGATCAGATAGGGCGTTTGATCCAATAAAAAGGCATAATCAGAGAGAGGATCCTGACCATTGCTCATTACATCACTAGGAAATGCCAAGCATGCGAGGACATGGCTCGCACCACCTTTTCTGCGGCAGTAATGATATTTGTCAAACAGATAATGAGTGAATTGGATAGGCTTCAAGGGTATCTTGCATATAGGTCCACGGCGAGACCGAACGATGTCCCGCAGGCATCAGAATCTTTAATGTATTCATGATTTTCATATTGATTCTGTAATTCCTTTTCCATTAGAGTTTGTACTTCTTTCTCCGCTAGAGTCTGTATTTTCTTTGAAGAAAGATGTTTGAATTTGTAGTCTCCATATCTTTGTTCATGTTTTAATCTATCAGCATTGACTCTTTGTAATCAAAGTATTTGCCATCTATGAAACTCAAAAATCTCAAAACATTTTGTTTATAGTCACATTTATTTTTTACGAACTACGCTCGGTCTGATTCATGCGGGGTTATGATACGTAGGCAATCTTCATAGGATTCGATCGTAACCCTAAAAGAGAGAAAACGAAAAGGAAAAAAAGGGAAAGAGAGAAAAGAAAAGAAAAAGAAAAACCTTAAGAGAAAAACAAAAGAGGGAAGAAAATAAAAGAAAAACAATAGAGGAAAAGAAATAAAAAGAGAGAAAAACAAGAAAGAAAAAAGAAAAGAATGATGGCAAGGAAAAAGGCAAAGGCGCAAATGAGAGAAAGCAAAAGAGAAAGAGAAAAGAAAAATGAGAAAATGAGAGAGAGAAAAGCAACAAAAACAAAGAGTGGAAATCAAAAGAAAGGAATATGGAAATGAAACGCCAGGATGACACATGCAACCATTGTAAACATGTAGACATCCGTTTAACTGTATAGGTGCATCACACCCCAAAGTGTGATTCCCTATCTGTTACTTGTCTCAAACTAACTGTTTGTTGCTGTCAATTTCCATCTTAGGTTTTTAGAAACGGTTGTTGGTTTTTGTTAAGCTGGCATTGCATCGGTATTTTACCAGATCAAAAGGAAGTACGAAAATTTCGTCTGAAATGACCTTGCCAACAATTCCCATCTCAGAAGATATCCCAATCCCAGGCATCCCAACCTCAGAGACTACAGCAGCCGAGGAAAATAGGATCCTACGCCTTAAGATTATTGAGATGTGGGATGCATGGACAAATGGAAAAGAGCCTCTAAGCGCCATCACTGGATTGCCCGAGCTCTACCCTAGATCAGGGGGTACGTCCAATATGCCCGTTAGTCATCCAAACATCTCATTGGGACAACCCACCATACCGGTCAATTTTGTTGGAGAAATTTCTGAGGTCCGCCCCCAGGTGTTCACATCCGTAACAGTCCCCAATACTTTATGTGAGCATGTGATTTTTGCCTCGTTGAAATTACTCCTACATTTTTTTTTGGCAAACCACTAGGCAACGCCTAGGGCTAGTTTTCATTAATAAAAATAAAATAAAATTACAGCAAATAGGAAAAATAAAATAAGGGGGGAGAGCACTATTATTGTTACCCATATAACAATAACCGGCGAAAACCTTACCTTATTAATCCTATTGAGGCCAATATAAGCCTCAAGAACTAATTAAGGAAAATATGATCATCCCGGAGTTTATAATATTGGAAACAGCCTCTATGCCTGTTCGGGTAGGGGTAAGGCTCGTTTACATATTACCCTCCCCAGACCCTACCTGGTGGGACTATACTGGGTAGTTGTTGTCGTTGTTGTTATGATCATCCCAGAGTTTATAATGCTCTATGATGATATTACATTGAAAATTACTAAAGAGATGGAAATGTAAAAAGTTGAAGAAAACATCGTGGTGCTCCCTTTTTTCCATTTCCAAATTCATGCTTTGTTCCTCGATTGATTGGCCTTTGTAGTAATAGTTTGAGTGGCCTGTTTTTGTTTTGAATTTCTCATTGGAGGTCTTCTTATGTTTACGTCTTCAAGCATCATGTTGTCCCAACTTCTATCCCTTTCACGTGACTCCTTACTTGTTTTACTATGCATTGGTGACAAATCACTTTTTCTTGATGCGTCTGCCCGGCATTGATTTAATATGTCCTCTTCCTCCCCTTCTTCATAAATATGTCTTTCTGCCCTCGCATCTAGTAGATTATGGGGAGGTTGCGTCATTGCACCCGACATTTTCGTCTCCTCCAAAGTAGTGATTGATTTTATTGGAACAATCTGGTTTTGGGCAGGTGTTGGCATTTCTGTTGCAATGCGATCAGCAGCTGTTGATTCACCTAAGTTAGAAGTATTTCGTGGAATAAATACTGGAGCATTATGGCTCAAGTTGCTGTTTGAGTTTGCTGCAGTTTTCATATTTGCAGGACCCTTGATTGTCGTTGACTTCCTTCGAACTTTTGGCTTGAAATGAGCATCAATGTCCTCTCCTTCACTATCATCGTCAAAATCGTGGTCGTCTTCTGAAGATGAATAACCAGAAGGTCCTTCTCCCCAGCCCTCGTCATCGTCAAATTCTCATTGGTCTTTCCACAATTTCGATTTAATGACCATGTCCCTAATGTTAACAAAGACTGGTTTGATATTTACAGAGGAAGTTGATGTTTTTCCATAATCTTTGAAAGATGTCTGGACATGTGAATTGGAGGAAGATATGATTGGAGAAAACTGCACATTAGCCATCTGCTGTTGGGCATCTTCAGTTGTCTGTTGAGTAACATCAGAAGGATTTGAATCACCACGCTGTAGGAAGGCTTCCTTAGAAGCTACATCTGCTGTATCTAACACGGAGGTCTCACTGCCTTTTTGAAGCATATCATGCTGATTAGCATTTTCTTGTCGAGATGTGTTCTGAGCAACCTCATCATCTGAAGATTTGCTGATATTTGCAAATTTGTGTTGAGAGTTTGATCTACACAATCTGGAACATTATCTTCATCTGTTGCTCGGTGCTGCACCTTGCAGCTGAGATGCTGTTCTTTGCGAGTTTCCTCTTTTCTGGTATGCTCAGAGGTAACCAAAACTGCTTCTTTATTCAAGTCTTTACAATGCTGATGTCCAGCAGTAGGATCTGAAGAAGATCTGAAGTTATCCGAAGCCTCCTCATTTGTAGCATTTGCTTGACTAAACTGAATTATGTATACAAAGTTGGAATTCTGCAAAATGTGTTGTTGCTTCATCAGCATGTCTTCATTAATTTTTTTGTTGTCGAATGTTACCTTTGATGGAACAGAAGGTTGCAAATTAGATACCATCTTTTTAGACACAAAAGAAGAAGGCAAGATCACTAAAACAGTAGATGCCATTTTAACAAACTGGATAGAATCATCTTTTGGCGTAGGGAGAGTATCTGCAGGAGTAACCTTTGAAGCAGATAAGGATTGAGATGCATCAATAATGTACTCCCTGTCCTCACCTTCTAACTGCTGCACATTGCAGCAATGATTCTGAACTTTGTGAATATCATCTGCTTTGATATGCTCTAAAGTAACTGTCACTGATTTTGAATTTAGATGTAAAGACTCATCCTCAAGAACAATCACCTGCCTAGCATGTATACTGGAATAAATACTATCTGCATTAGACTATATTGCCCCAGCATTAGAAACAGTAACATCTCCAGAAGGCTTAGAAGGTCCTTTTGCAATTTCAATATCTCCTTCATCGACTCAACTGGATCTGCTACAGGAGATTCATCATCACTCCCATATAATCTGGATCACCAAGCCTTAAAGGAAGTGTAGAATCCAACTTTGGCAAACTAGAAACTACAGTAGCTGATTGAAAATGCAGTGCAGTTGGTATTCTTATTACCCTTTGTAACAGATGCTGCAAATTCCAATTCTATAACATCACATTGATCATCCATCTCTTCATTTTGCCCAGTCATATTAGTGCCATCCAATGCTAGAGTTGGATTAACAGTAGCTTGTACATGTTCTGCTACTAGTTGCCGTCCAGTAGGAGGGGTAAAATTAATCAGAACTGAAGCTAAACTCAGTTCATTTCTATCTTGTTGTCCAGGTATTTTTGAAGCTACAACTAAGTTTGTTAGTGTGGATCTGTCAGCTGGTTGAATTAACAAAAATGTAGAATATGTAACTGGTTTGAAAGCATCTGAAGCCTCCAACTTTTTACCATTTGATTGATCAGCCAGGATAGAGTTCTGCACCATGTGCTGCTGGTCGATCATAGCATGCTCCTTCCTTTATTCATTGTCATGTGATGGCACAGAAGATAAATTTAACATCTCCTTTTCAGTTAAAGCATTCAAGGGCAGTTACAATGAAATAGAAGATTTCATTATACTAGGCTGGGTAGTATCAAAGTTTGGGAATAAAAGAGTTCCTGCAGCTGAATAATTTGAAGTAGAAGTAGTTTTAATAACCACATCACTCCTAGCCATTTCATATTGAACAGGAGCTCCCCTATCCTTCACAGCAGGTTGTGTAGTGTCAGCATTCTTTTTCATAACATCCTCTACCATACAAGTTTCTGCTGCAGAATCATTTGGATCAACAGCATCCGTCAGTACATCTTTTTCTTGTAAATGTCCAGATCTTTTAGAATTTTGATAATCCCTTGCACCTCCTTGTAATTTATCTAAAACATCAATCTCACTACCAGGCAGATCACTGCCTAATTTTTCCTCTGCGACCACCAGTGTTCAATTTTTTTCTTTTTTAATTCTACACGCCTTCTCGTCATGACCTTGATGCTTGCAATAAGCACAATATTAAGGCAGGTTGTCGAAGACTATTTCTTGGTGAAACTAGACAGAATTACCAGAAACTTTATCTTAAATCTGAAGCTTGACTTTTTGAGGATGTTTATCCAAAAGATCAACTATAATCTTAACTCTTGCCGTGCTATGTCTCGTTCTATCCTGAATTGCCTTGTCAACAGCCAGCGGTTTTCCCACAACTGAGGCAATAGACAGTAACGACTTCATAGCAAAAAAATTTGGTTGCAGACCTGGAAGAGAGATCCACACGACTGCCATCGACGTCTCCTCCTTCGGATTGAATTCTAAAGACCATGGGAATGTTCTGAAGAAATATTCGTCGCCTTTGGATTTCAGATATCCAGTGGACTTTGAAAGGAATTGAACATAATCATTGAAGAGATCAAACCAAATTAACAGCTGACGAAACTCCAACTGCCCAATGTTACATTGACCTTGAACATCAAATTGCGACGAAAATATTCTTCGTACTTCCGATAGATCAGGTCTGCCATATGAATATTTTAAAACTGCTGCCTGATGCAAACCTTCGTCCCTAATGAAGTTGTTCACCTCTTCCCTAGTGAATTGAATTACAGAATTACCATGCTCGTTGATAACTGCACAGAGCTTTATTTTTTACGGAGCAGACTGTTTAGCTTGAAGAGTTGAAGCATACGATTGCTTAGTGAATTCTTTTAGGCCAGTTTTCGGAATGTTGCAAACTTCTCCCACAGCCAGATGTTGGGGAGAGGGTGTAGCATCCATGGTTTCGTTTTACTTCAGAGAAGATCGTCTGAAACCCCTCGGTGAGATGATGCTACTAAAATGCTGGAAGTTGAAGAGAAACTGTCCAGTTCCTTCCAAGATTATGACGATCTGTTCTTTCTTATAATAGAAAAAACTTTATCCAAACAAATCAATCTATGAACAAACCATAAAATTCACATCTCAAAAGCGTAATGTGAAAGTTTGCTGAAAATTCGAATGAACAGTGAGTTGAATCACTAAAATGAAGATCGGTTGCGATTAGTTTAGGATTTTGGAATAAAATCAAAGGGAGTTGTTTACTATCAGAAGGAGCTTATTGAGAGGAAAATTTCGAGATGAAAACTGACGGAAAAGTGTCCGATGAATAGTGACGGAAAACTCCTAAATAATTCTCAAACTTAGGGTTTTTCCTTTTTATTATTTATTTTTTTTGGATTCAATTGTGCATATCACTGTGTATTATCATTGATGCATGCATGATAAGTCATAAAAAATACAAAAAAAAATTACATAAGCATTTAGGATTTAATTTCACATATTTTTGTTAAAATTAATTGGTAATTAAGGTTTTGTTCTACAAAATATAAAAATCATAAAATTAAGTAGTTTATTTTTACATTTTCCTGTTAATCTTCATTGTTTGACATTTTATGATTAATTTTAATTTTTTGCATTTTGATTAATTTTTCATATTAGGTATTATTAGTTTGATTTAGTCTAATTAAGAATTTTAAAAATAAAATTAGGAAATGAAAAACTAAAAAATAGGATTTATATGTTAAACCAAGGCTGGCCACAATTGAGCCAAGCCTGGGTGACCCAAACCTTATACCCATTTAAAATACCCAAACCCCAGCACAAAACCCATCTCTGACCCAAGTCCACATAAGAGACGCCCCAAAACGACGTCGTTTTGGGGCAGTCAATCTCATCCATTCATCGGCATCAATCCAACGGTCTTGAAGCTCCCCTCCCAGATCCATATATATGTCCAAACGCGTGTGTATAACTGAGACACCAAAAGACCTTCTTCCTCGTACCTACCTTCACCGGTGTAACACCACCCCTCAACCACCATAACTCTGTCGTCCACTACCCTAACGTCGCCGCGGGAAATAGCCTCAAGACGGAGGCCGGCCACCAAATGGCAACAAATTTACACTACCGAACCCTCGCAGCCTCCTCTTTCCCATCCGACCATCAGATCGCCTCAAATATCTCCCCAGCCCTTCGAATTTTCAAAAGAGAAGTCACCTTCTCTGCCACCTACGGCGGCACCAACCCCAAACCTGCCCAAACTAACACCCCTAAACCACCTTATCTTCCTCTTTCCACCCATTTATGTCTTGTCCCTCGAATCCTAACAGACCTCTTCGAAGATCAAATTGAAGTTTTGACCCAAACCCTAAACCCACAGGAATCCCTCAAAAATTGGCCAGTCATCAAAATTATTTGTGAGGACAAAGAATTTGACCCTGCTCTAAAAGCCATAATAGCCATTGCTGATGCAGACAGAAAATCGAAAGTTACCTCAAAGAAGGTTGAATAAAAGGAAATGAGTGAAGCCAAGCACCTAGAAGCAGAGATGAAGTCTGAAAATCAAAATTGGGACGACACCCACCAAGGAAACAATACATTACATCCCCAAGGGGCGTCAAGAAAAACAGCCCACTCTGAGTCCCCCAAAAAGGTTTGAGTTGAACATAACGATGTGTATGTACCAAAGGGAGCTCGTGGTAATCGGTCGCGCGCCTCAGAAGCCAATGACAAACCCTTCTGCAGTCCCATGGAACTACCAACAGACCATAGTCACATACAAGGGTTAAGAGATCAATGGGGACACCCAAAAGGGCCACCCCGCAAAGAAATATTCGGATGTGGAAGAAGTAAACACTTCCACCAAATGAAGGTTTCCACCCAAAAAGCTCGTAAATGCTGAAGAAGCAGAAGCCTTCTTTCAAAAAATGAAAATGCCAGAATATGAAGTGGTGGACCAGCTCTTAAAGTCTCCCGAGAATGTCTCTTTATTGTCATTACTGATGAAATCTCTAGAGCACCAGAAAGTGTTGGCCAAAACCTTGAATGAATCTTATGTACCTGTTGGAACCCTCGTGGAACAACTGGAGAAAATGGCGGAAAGATTCTTTGCTATTAATCAGGTTACATTCAGCAAGAATGATTTACCTCCAGAAGGAGCTGCCCACAACAAAACCTTGCACCTCACCGCAAAAGCGAAGGCTATTATGCCAAAAGAGTAATGATAGACAGAGGTTCTGGGTAGATATTTGCCCACTATCAAAATTGCAAAGAATGGATATTGGAACAAAGAGGATCTGTCAAAACAATGTGTGTGTCCGAGCCTTTGATAGGATCAAGAGAGACACCATAGCGGAAATTGACTTTGTATTGACCATCGGTCCAGTCGACTTTGTAGTGAAATTTCAAGTATTAGTCATAGACATATCCTACAACTATCTCCTAGGAAGACCATGGATTCACGGGGCAGGAGCGGTGCCTTCTACTTTTCACCAAACGTTGAAGTTCAAACATGAGAACCAGAAGATCGTGGTCTTCGTAGAAGATGAACAGTCAATTTATCGTGATCCCTCTTTCCCCTGCATCGAAGGCCTCAGAAGCCAATGACAAACCCTTCTGCAGTCCCATGGAACTACCAACAGACCATAGTCACATACAAGGGTAAAGAGATCATTGGGGAATCTCAAAAGGGCCACCCCGCAAAGAAATATTCGGAAGTGGAAGAAGTAAACACTGCCACCATACGGAGGTTTCCACCCAAAAAGCCCGTAATTGCTGAAGAAGCAGAAGCCTTCTCAAAAAAAGTAAATGCCAGAATATGAATTGGTGGACCAACTCTGAAAGTCTCCCGAGAATCTCTCTTTATTGTCATTACTGATGAAATCTCCAGAGCACCAGAAAGTGTTGGCCAAAACCTTGAATGAAGCTTATGTACCGGTTGGCACCTCCGTGGAACAACTAGAGAAAATGACGGAAAGATTCTTTGCTAATCAAGTTACATTCAGCAAGAATGATTTACCTCCAAAAGGAGCTGCCCACAACAAAGTTGTGCACCTCACCGTCAAATGCGAAGGCTATTAGGTAAAAAAGTAATGATAGACGGAGGTTCTCGGTAGATATATGCCCACTGTCAACATTGCAAAGAATGGATATTGGAACAAAGAGGATCCGTCCCAACAATGTGTGTGTCCGAGCCTTTGATGGGATCAAGAGAGACACCATAGCAGAAATTGACTTGGTATTGACCATCGGTCCGGTCAACTTTGAAGTTACATTTCAAGTATTGGTCATGGACACATCCTACAACTATCTCCTAGGAAGACCTTGGATTCACGCGGCAGGAGCAGTGCCTTCTACTTTGCACCAAACGTTGAAGTTCGAACATGAGAACCAGAAGATCGTGGTCTACAGAGAAGATGAACCGTCAATTTACCGTGATCCCTCTGTCCCCTGCATCAAAGCCAAAGAGGGAAGTGAACAAATAGTTTACTAGGCTTTTGAAATTGTGGTAGCCGATCAATACGAAGAAGGTGAACCATTCCCCTAGCCTTTCCTCTCTATTTCCTCAATTATGGTGGCAAGAGAGATGACACGCCAAGGGGTTAGGCCAGGCAAGGGACTTGGAAGTTCTATGCAAGGCATAACTGAGCGGGTTGCTTTGCCTGCCGCAAAGAAGTTTTTTGGGCTAGGCTTCCATCAAACGCTAGAAGGCATCACCTGGGCCAATCGTAGGAAATATCGTGGATAGGATTTACCACAAACCCTACCCCACTTGTACAAAACATTTTGAAAACCAAAGTACAGTGAGGAAGAGGAAGATGAGACCTTCACAGCGGAAGAAATTGAGAAGATATGTGCCATGATGAAATTATTGTATGAAGACAACATGGTCCAACTGGGAGAAGGCTCAAGCACTGCTGAAGTGCTCCATATGGGACCGGATGTCAAGTTGCAAAACAGGAAGGCCACACCTTTCCCAGTCAGGCGGGAGGCCTGGTAGTCCTACCTTGCTACCATTTCATGCATCACGAGTTATTTCAAGGTGTAACTCGGGTGTTTTTCTTTAGAATTTTATCATTTAAATTCCAGATGTAAAACTTGTTATCTTACAATTTCAAAGAAATGAAATCAATATTTCATCGCTTGCACTTCTCTATCTTTTTCTGATTTTTGTTTTTTCTTTTATTTAATTTTTCCTTTCAGTCCCAATAATGCGGCTTTAAATAAAATGACATGCTCGCAGACTTCATGCCCCGACCCAAACATGCTGCCCATCAATGAAATAATGAACCAAGAACAGGAATATGATGAAGAAGAGGCTTTTAGGAAAATTAACCTAGAGTTGGAACATTTTGAAAATAAACCTAAGCCGAACTTAAACGATACCGAACCGGATAACTTGGGTGATCCCGGCGAAATCAAGGAAACTAAAATAAGCATCCATGTGAATAGAGAAATCCGGGATACACTGGTTCAACTCCTTTTGGAATTCAAAGATGTATTTTCTTGGTCTTACGATAATATGCCTGGGCTGAGTGTTGATCTGGTGGTTCATAAGTTTCTCACATACCCCGAATGCCCTCCAGTGCAAATCAATAATAAAGGAAGTTCAAACCTGACGTCAGCGATAAGATCAAAGAAGAGATCACAAAACAGCTAGAGGCGGAGGTAATCCAAATGGTTCGGTACACGACATGATTGGCCAATGTGGTCCCGGTACTGAAGAAAGATGGAAAACTCGAGTGTGTGTATATTACAAAGATTTAAACAAGGCGAGTCCCAATGACAACTTCCCTCTATCTAAAATCCACATCCTTGTGACAAATGTGCCAAACACGAGATACTGTGCTTTGTAGATTGTTACGCAGGATACCATCAAGTGTTGATGTATGAGGAAGATGATGAGAAAACCGCTTTCACCACACATTGGGGAACTTACTGTTACAAAGTTATGCCATTCGGTCAAAAGAACGTAGGGGCAACATATATAAGGGCCATGACCACCATTTTCCATGACATAATGCATCAATAAATAGAAGTATATGTAGATGATGTGATTATCAAGTCCAAGACTCAAGGTGATCATGTAAGGGACTTAAGAAAAATCTTCGAAAGGCTTCGCAAGTATGATTTGAAATTGAATCTAGCCAAGTGCGCATTTGGGGACCCGTCAGGCAAACTTCTAGGATTCTTTGTCCGCCAAAGAGGTATCGAGTTGGATCGGACCAAGATAAAATCCATTCGAGAGCTACCTCCTCCAAAGACCAAGAAAGATGTAATGAGCTTATTGGGAAGATTGAATTACATCAGTCGATTCATTGCCCAGTTGACGTCCACATCCGAACCCATATTCAAACTATTGAAAAAGGATGCGGCAGTTAAATGGACTGTTGAGTTTCAAGAAGCTTTTGACATAATCAAACACTACTTGTCCAACCCACCAGTTTTGGTCCCGCCGGAACTAGGAAGGCCACTATTTCTCTATCTTACAGTCTTGGAAAGCTTTTTTGGTTGTATTCTTGAGCCGCATGACACCACGGGAAAGAAAGAGCAAGCCATCTATTATTTGAGCAAGAAGTTTACAAATTACGAGGTCAAGTACACGCTGCTAGAAAGAACCTGTTGCTCCTTGACATGGGTGGCTAAGAAGTTGAGGCATTACCTTCAAGCTCATACCACCTACCTCATAACCATGCTGGATCCACTGAGGTATATATTCCAAAAACCGATGCCCACAGGGCGATTGAAAAAATGGCAAATCTTTCTCACCGAGTTCGACATAGTTTATGTCACTCGTACCGCAATGAAGGCTCAAGCATTAGCGGATCATCTGACCGCAAATCCAGTTGATGATGAATATCACACTTTGAATACCTATTTCCCTGATGAAGAAGTGAATTCAGTGGAAGTAACATCGGAAGACACCCCCGCTTGGAAAATGCTCTTCGACGGAGTAGTGAACGCAAAAGGCGTAGGGATTGGGGCAATTTTGATCTCACCCACAGGTCAGCATTATCCGGCTATAGCCAGGCTCCGGTTTTTCTGCACAAATAGTACAGCTGAGTACAAGGCTTGCATCATGGGCATGAACATGGCCATTGACCAAGATGTTGAGGAATTTTTAATCATGGGGGATTCAGATTTGATCATCCGACAGGCTCAAGTAGAGTGGGAATAAATATACGCTAAACTCATCCCCTATGGAAAACATGTGGAGGACCTCAGCAAAGAGTTCAAGTCGGTACAATTCAGGTACATTCCTCGGTGTCACAACGAGCTAGCAGACGCACTCGCAACCATGGCTTCCATGTTGCCTTACCCCGGGAACGCTTACGTTGATCCTTTGGAAATCCAAATCTAGGAAAGGCACGGGTATTGTAATGTGACCGAAACAAAGTCCAGCACACAGTCCAGGTATTATGACATCAAGAGATTCCTGAAAACACAAGAATATCCCGAGCAAGCCACCGGGGAGCAAAAGAAAACCATCCAACGGCACGCAAGTAGCTTCTTCTTGAGTGGTGATACCTTGTACAAAAAGATTCCATATCCTAATTTGGTGAGATGTGTTGACACCGAGGAAGCTGGGAGAACTATGCATGAGGTACACGCGAGAGTGTGTGGGCCTCATATGAATGGATATGTACTGTCAAAGAAAATACTTCGAGCAGGGTATTACTGGATGACCATCGAGAAAGATTGCTTTCGCTTCATTCGGAAATGTCATCAATGTCAGGTGCACGATGAATTGATTCATGCACCGCCAACCGAATTGCATCCTATGTCAGCACTCTGGCCATTCGCCGCCTGGGGCATGGATGTTATTGGGCTGATTGAGCCAAAAGCCTCAAATGGACATAGATTCATATTGGTCGCTATTGATTACTTCACAAAATGGGTTGAAGCCATCACTCTTAAGCCTGTTACCAAGAAAGCTGTGGTGGATTTTGTGCATTCCAACATCATTTGTCATTTTGGGATTCCCACGACCATCATTACAGACAACGCATCCAATCTGAACAGTTGTCTGATGGGAGAAATATGTGAACAATTTAAGATAACACATAGAAACTCCGCCCCTTACAGGCCCAAAGCTAACAGTGCCGTCGAAGCAGCTAACAAGAACATCAAGAAAATCATGAGCAAAATGATTCAAAGCTCAAGACAATGGCATGAAAAGTTGCATTTTGCATTGCTCGGATATCGCACCACAGCGCGCACATCGGTAGGAGCAACTCCCTATTTACTGGTCTATGGGACTGAAGCTTTCATACCCGCAAAGGTAGAAATCCCTTCACTCCGAGTAATTGTCGAAGCAGAAACTGAGGATAGTGAGTCGGTAAAAACGCATTTGAAACTGTTGTCAGTAATTGATAAAAAACGAATGGTTGCGGTTTTCCATGGGCATTTGTACCAACAAACGATGGCACGCGCTTACAACAAGAAAGTACACCCTAGGAATTTTGAAGTCGGACAGCTGGTATTGAGGCGTATTCTTCCTCACCATCAGGGAGCTAAAAGAAAGTTCGCTCCAAACTAGAAAAGTCCATACATTATCAGAAAGACACAACCGAAAGGAGCATTGTACCTGGGTGATGTCGAAGGAGACGAGCCCGAGACAGCAGTGAATGCACATGTAGTAAAAAGGTGTTACGTTTGCCACTCAAGCTTGAACGAGTTTCCTTGGTTTTGAACGATTTGAAATTAGAAAGCAGAAATAGATCTGGGCTGGGTATTCAGTCCAAGAAGCATGTCGTTTCCATTTAATGCCGGCACGCACTCCCAGATAAGTCCTTCTTTTTTCTCTAAAAGAGACATACCTCTCAAAATTCAGATTGTTTTTCCCACTCCTTTTACCTTTAACTTTGATATCCTGACCATTCCACATGAGAAGGTAGCAGGACCGGTCCCACGGGTTTTTTTCCTGGCAAGAACTAAAAGGAATATCCGGTATCAGCAAGCGCATTTAGCCAACCCCAGCTGATCACAAAGGCTAACGCTTCAAAAGAAGGAAAATAGAAAGAAAACAAATTCAAAGTTAAGAGCCCACGAAGGCGAATCAAGAACCAAAAGGTTAAGCCCAAGTAGGACAATGGTTCCTACCATAGATCCCAAAAGCAAGCCCTGGAATGGATCCGAACAAAAATCATAACCAAAGGCCTGGAAAACAAAAACCAACCCGAAAGATGAGGACCCCTCGTCCAACCTACGAGGCAAAGATCGAATGTCAAGGGTTTCTTGTCCAACATAAATGGAGCTGGAAATAAGTAGAACAAGGCCACAAACCGATCATTGTTCAAGCTAACAAATTGCACTGTTCTGAATTGAAATTTGATACAAGTGCAACCCAAAGACAACCGGAACACGTGACTAATACAACCGAAAAAATGGCACAAGGGCTAAGATTGGTGTTGCATCAATAACAAAAGGTAAGTTTTCTTTACATTCTTTTCCTGCAAATTCATAAATAAACATGATAGCATAGGATTCCAATCCTTGACTCTTTCCCCGGACTTAGGGCCATATCCCTAGCTTCCCCTTGTGCAACTTGTAGATTTCCTCAGCGTAACCCAAGGATTGCATTCCATTCCGTCCAGCATAGACTGAGAAGTTTCCTTCTTTTGCTCCCCGCATAACCCGAGAGGTTTCTCTTTACATCCCCAGCATAACCTGAAGACCCCATTTTCCCATCTTTTACTCCCCCGCATAGTCTGAGAGTTAAAGCTCCTCTATACTTAGCATAACCTATGGGTTGTTCCTTCCCTTCTCTATCCCCAGCATAGTCAAAAGGATCTCTGTGGCCCTTCACTTCCTTGTAATTCCCTGACATAACCCAGGAATTTTCCATCCATCCTGGCATAACCCGTGGGTCTCCCTAGCATAACCTAGGAGTTTTCTCTCAATCCCTGCATAATCCACGGATTCCTCTGGCATAACCCAAGAATTTTACATTTATACCGGCATAACCCGTGGGTCTCCCTAGCATAACCTAGAAGTTTTCTCTCAATCCCCGCATAACCCGCGGATTCCTCTGGCATAACCCAGGAATTTTCCATTCATCCTGGCATAACTCGTGGGTCTCCCTAGCATAACCTAGGAGTTTTCTCTCAATCCCGGCATAACCCGCGGATTCCCCTAGCATAACCCAGGAATTTTCCATTCATCCCCGCATCACCCGTGGGTCTCCCTAGCATAACCTAGGAGTTTTCTCTCAATCCGGCATAACCCGCGGATTCCCTTGGGATAACCCAGGAATTTTCCATTTATTCCGGCATAACGCGTGGGTCTCCCTAGCATAACCTAGGAGTTTTCTCTCAATCACGGCAAAACCCACGAATTACCTTGGCATAACTCAGGAATTTTCCATTCATCCCAGCATAACCCGTGGGTCTTCCTAGCATAACCTAGGGGTTTTCTCTTAATCCCGGCATAACCCGCGGATTCCCCTGGCATAACCTAGGAATTTTCTATTCATCCCGGCATAACCCATGAATCTCCCTAGCATAATCTAATAGTTTTCTTTCAATCCCAGCATAACCCGCAGATCTCCCAAACATAACCTAGGAGTTTTTCCATTCCTCCCGGCATAACCCGTGGATCTCCCTAGCATAACCTAGGAATTTTTCAATTAATCCTGGAATAACTCGTGGATCTCCCTAGCATAACTTAGAAATTGTTTCATTCATCCCGGCATAACCAGTGAATCTCCCTAGCATAACCTAGGAGTTCTCCATTCATCCCGGCATAACTCGCGAATTCCCGTGGCATAACCAGGAATTTTCCATTCATCCGGCATAAACCGTGGATCTCCCAGCATAGCGTAAGAGTTCTCCATTCATCGCGGCATAACCTATCGATCTCCGTAGCATAACCTAGGAGTGTTTCTTTCAATCCCGTCATAACTCGTGGATCTCCCTAGCATAACCTAGGAAATTTTCCATTCAATCCCTCCATAACGCGTGGTTTCCCCTGGCATAACCCCAGGAATTATCTCGGCATAACCCATGGTTTTCCTTTAATCCCCAGCAGAGACTTCTCATTCCTATCCCGGCATAATCCGCGAATCCCCCTGGCATAACCCAGGATCCTTCTTCTCCTACCATAACCCGTGGACCCCTTGGCATAACCTAGGAAACTTTTTCATTTATTCTGGCATAACCGGCGGATCTCCTTAGCATAACCCAGGAATCTTTTTCATTTCACCCCGGCATAACCCGTGGATCCTCCTCTTATCCCTCGCAGGGACCCTTTCTCCATCCCAGCGTAACCTGGAAATCATTCCAAATGATACACAATCCTGATTTTTATTGTTTTCAAAAACCAAATAGCTTAGATTTGTGTTGCAAATAACTCACGAAAGTTTCCAGTGAAAAATGGGGCAGAAAATTTCGTTTGTTTGTCTGTTTTGGTGTCCGAGCAGGTTTTACCTCAAGGCTCAGGATTTGATATGACCGGAAGTGGGAGTCTCAATCCAAAATAAGGAAAAGAAGAAAAGAACAAAAAAAGAAGTGAATTCAAAATGATGAAGCGGACAGAGACACGGACTGTTCAGCTTTGAGTGAAATCTCCAGACTCGCCCGTCCCACTTTGTTTCAAAATTGAGGAATAAGCTAGCAGCTGCAGCTAACGAGCATCTGGATTCAGATCGAAGTCTGTTACAAGAGCTAAGCAAGACTCAAGATCAAGTTTCTAGAAATTCATGGATAGGAATCTTGTAACTCGTAGTTAATAGGCCTAACGAGTTTAGCTGTTGATTTTCTTTTATGTAATAAAGAGTCGGTAAGCGATAGCAGCAACAACAGTAGTGAAATCACAACCCACGGTAGTTCCAGCTACCAAAACTTCTAGAACTACACTGACCTGATTCCTTTATCGTCAAGGATATGTAGGCAACCTTTGAAGCAAGGTTCGGTCACAAATTTTTCAAAGTTCTACACATGGAGTATTCAGTCGGATGAAAATGGCTCGTGTTTTGCTCACTTATCATTGCACGAAATCTCTTCATGTTTCCGAGCAAAGCGGGCCAGCTGTGAGCATGTGATTTTTGCCTCGTTGAAATTACTCCTACAGAATTCTCAAACTTAGGATTTTTCCTTTTTTATTATTTATTTTTTTAGGATTTAATTACGCATATAACTGTGTGTTTTCATTGATGCATACATGATAAGTCATAAAAAATACAAAAAAAATTACATAAGCATTTACGATTTAATGTCCCATATTTTTGTTAAAATTAATTGGTAATTAAGGTATTGTTCTACAAAATATAAAAATCATAAACTTAAGTAGTTTATTTTGACATTTTATTGTTAATCTTCATTGTTTGGAATTTTATGATTAATTTTCATTTTTTGCATTTTGATTAATTTTTCATATTGGTTTGATTTAGTCTAATTAAGAATTTTTAAAATAAAATTAGGAAATGAAAAACTAAAAAATAGGATTTATATGTTAAACCAAGGCTGGCCACAATTGAGCCAAGCCTGGGTGACCCAAACCTTATACCCATTTAAAATACCCAAACCCCAGCACAAAACCCATCTCTGACCCAAGTCCACATAAGAGACGCCCCAAAACGACGTCGTTTTGGGGCAGTCAATCTCATCCATTCATCGGCATCAATTCGTCTGTTTACTGGTTATTTTAACTATTGTTGCTTGTTTTTCTTACGTCTACCTTACTCATAGGATCTCTTCTGCTGTAATTCCAGGTACCACTCTCACTCAAAATCTAGGAAAGCATAGCTATATATATCTCAGACCATAACTGACAATGAAGATGAACGTGTAATATGTATAAACTTGTAATGATGTCGGACTGTGCTTGGACTATGACTTTAATTTTTTTAGATTTCAGTAGTTTTAAAAAAAAAATTGGTTAGTTCATGATATACCTGATGTTCATGACTTATTTTGTAGTGGGGATTCGATAAATGTATATATGCTCTGAACGATGAGTACATCAGTTTCTTTCCTTAGATGCCAGATTCGAAATCTAAGTTATAATTTATTACTTTGTTAATATAAAATCATTATCAGAAGTCTCTTTGCCAAAATGTCTTCAATATGCTTTTAAGAATGATCAATTATACAATGTCAACAATGGTAGTGTAGCAATTCGAAAGGTTGTTATCATTCTCTATGATGGACTTGTAGTCCAACGTTTCTGGGCTCAAGTTAGAAGCCCAAACCGTTATTAGTTATGAAATACAAGGCAATGCAGTCCCTGGGGTTGCTATTAAATAAAGACCAAGTTGCAAAACCAGCCATGAATGAGGCTGAAAATATAGATGTTGAATCCTTTTTTTCGAATATATCACTCATATATGAAATAGTTAGAACGTATCTTCTTAGAGACGCGTATAATAGAACACTATAGTCACTTTAGGTTGCCTTTCTAAAAATAAAGTGAGTCGCGCCAACAAAACCATGCACAGCGTGGGCTCCTTAACTGTTATAAAAATTCATAAGAAATTTGTAGGTGTTGTTTAGCGAATTTCACGGCCTTCCATGAATTTTCAAACGCGTAGTTGCTATACGTGCGATATTTTAATAAGATATCCTCCTAAATACGGGTGCGCATTTATGTGACCCAAATCCAAGTCTCAACGATGTTAAAATGTGTCAATGACCCGAATGCATTTATGTGAAGTGGTTTGGGACGTGTCTTGATTATGTTGCAAATATTCCTATAATAACCTAAAGCGGTTAATAATTTTAAAAATTGCATCGTAGGATGAACATGTGTAAAATCGGGAAATTAGCCATTTATAATAGTTTAAGCGACCGTGCTAGAATCACGAGATCCGAGGGTGCCTAAAACCTTCCCTCGGGTTAACAGAATTCCTTGCCTACATTTTTTGGTCCACAGACTCCAATTGGGCAGTCAAAAAATCTCCTTGATTTGGGATTCAAATTAAACCGGTGACTTGAGACACCAAAAGTCAAACTTATACCAATTGGTGACTCTTAATTTAAATAAATAATTCCATTTCGAATAATGTCACTTTAATTGGAAAAACTCCCTTATACATTTTATCCTTCGGGGTAGGTGTGTAAAAAGGAGGTGTGACACGTTACTGCTCCCCCCTGTGCGGCCACAACACAGCTTGCACTGCCTAGATCCACTATCGGCCTTTACATTCCAAACACCCACTTACCAAACCGAGCCTCCTCAATACAACACCTACATTTATCCTCAGCCACCATTTGAGTTCACAACATGACAAGACAAGACTCCCAAGACTCTCGAATAGGCTGAAATGGCAAAAAGGATGAGAAGCCTGGAACAGAGCCTCAAAAACATGCATGGTCGGAGTGGGCAGAAGAGTGTGTCATATACTGATCTATGCATGTTCCCGCACATTCACTTACCTATTAGATTCAAAACTCCAAAGTTTGAAAAATACGATGGGCATGGTGATCCTATTGCTCACCAAAAGAAGTATTGCAACCAATTGCGCAGAGATGGAGGGAAAGAAGAGTTACTCATGGCTTACTTCAGCAAAAGTTTGGTGGGAATTGCCTTCAGTATAATATAGACATTGCTCCAGACCGCAACTCGTTGGAAAATTTGAAAAAGAAGTCCTCTGAGAGCTTTACGGAGTATACGATCAAATGGCATGCACAGGCGTCAAGGGTAAAACCCCCAATGGATGAGGTTGAAATGGTGACAGTATTTCCACAAGATCAGGAAGCAGACTATTTCTAGAAAATGATGTCGGCAATGGGAAAACCATTAGCGGAAGCCATCAAGATAGGAGAAATGGTGGAAAACGGATTGAAAACAGGAAGAATTCTAAGTCGGTCTGCTATTAGAGAAACCTCCTAAGCCATCCAAGGCGGGTCTGGATGAATCACAAGGGGCAAGAAGAAAGAAGAAACCTCGATGTTAGCATCGGGTACGAGAAGACATCATGCTCTTAGACCCATGTTCTCAGGAAGAACCCCTCAATATTATTATCCTCACCAGGACATGCCTTATGCTCCTCAACCATATGCGGTCATGAACGCTCAACCTTTTGCACGACCATAGCAGCAGGCTAACAGGAACCAAGCTCCGAAAACCAGCCTCCTCACCAAAACCACTACAATCGTCGTCCTCCTCAAATGAACTTCCGTCCCCATGAGATACCCAGAAGGAAAAACTTTACGCCAATTATGGAGTCCTACTCCAGTCTATTCCAAAACTTGTCCGATTGGGTCTGCTGCGGCCCGTACCACCAAAGAGGCAAAACCCTGAATCACCTTCCTACCAACGGGGTGCGTGGTGTGCTTATCACTCTGGAGCTGAGGGGCATGACACAGAAAATTGCTGGACTTTGAAGCGAGCTGTGGAAGATTTGATAGAGCAGAGGAAGATAGTGTTATGGGATGATGATGTCCCTAATGTGACAAACAACCCATTGTCGGCCCACAACAATGGACCGGTAATCGGAATGACCTGTGAGGATAAAGAATTCGACCCGACTTTGAAGGCCATAATTTCCATTGCTGATGTGGATAGAAAGCCAAGAGCTTCCCCGAAGAAAAATGAAGGGGAAAAGAAGAACAAAGCCACACACCCTGAAATTGAAAAGAAAGTTGGGATTAAAACTGGGGCAACACCCGCCAAAGAAGTTTTCCTCTATGTCCCACGAGGTCGTCAGGAAAAGCAGTTGACTCTAAGTCCCCCTAAGAGATTTGAGTTGAATAGGACTACCCATATGTATGTGCCCAAAGGAAGCTATGTAGTGCGGGGGACAACTAATACACCAAGGCTGAGTGAGCCCGTGGTTGTTGGCCGCGCACCTTAGAGGCCTATGACAGACCCCGTTGCAGTCCCTTGGAATTATCACAAAATGGTGGTGACACACAAGGGCAAAGAAATCTATGGAGAGACTCAAGAAAGCTACCCTGTAAATAAATACTCTAACTTGGAAGAAGTGAACAGTGCCACCAAGAAGAGATTCCCACCCAACAAACCAGTGAGCACCGAAGAGTCGGAAGTTTTCTTTCGGAAGATCAAAATGGCAGACTATAAAGTAGTGGACCCACTTCAGAAATACCCTGAACAAGTCTACTTTCTATCCTTGTTGATGGAATCTCCTGAGCACCAGAGGGTAGTAGCCAAAACTCACAATGAGGCAATAGTGCCAGCTCAATCCTTTGTGGAACAATTAGAGTAGCGGAAAGATTCTTCGCAATCAATCAGATCACATTCAGTAAAAATGACTTGCCCGCAGAAAGTGCCGCTCACAACAAAGCCTTGCATTTCACTATCAAATGTGAATGTTATTATGTCAAAAGGGTAATGGTAGACGGAGGCTATGGGGTGGACATATTCCCACTTTTAACATTACAGCGAATGGAAATCGGGACTGAAAGGATTCGTCCCAACAATATGTTTGTTCGAGCCTTCGATGGTATCAAAAGGGACACAATCAGAGAGATCAATCTGATCCTGGCCATTGGCCCAATTGATTTGAGGTAACCTTCCAAGGGTTAGATATGGACACATCTTACAACTACCTCCTGGGAAGGCCATGGATCCACACAGCAGGAGATGTGCCTTCCACTCTTCATCAGATGATAAAATTTGAACATGAGGACCAAGAAATCGTGGTCCATGGGGAAGATGATTAGTCAATTTATCGGGATCCCTCCATCCCCTGTCTCGAAGCTAGAGAGGGTAGTGAGCATATAGTCTATCAAGCCTTCAAAATTGTGGTGGTTGATCAGCGTGAAGAGGGAAAACCGTATCCCCAGTCATTCCTCTCCAATTCCCCAATCATGGTGTCTAGAGAGATGATACGACATGGATTCAAACCGATGAAGAAACTTGGAAGGTCCTTTGAAGGGATAGCTGAGCCGATTCTTTTTCCCACTACAGAGAAGTTCTTTGGTCTAGGCTTCCACGCTAGAGGATATAACATGGGCGGACCATAAAAAACATGATGAATGGACTCTGCCTAAACGCTACCAAACTTGTATGAAACACTCATAAGGCCAAAGTACAGTGAAGAGGAAGAGGATAAGTCCTTCACAACTGAAGAAATCGAGGAAATATGTGGGGCAGTGCGAAAAGTACTTTATGAAACCCACATGGTTCAACCAGGAGAAGGCTCAAGCACCGCTGAGGTGTGATACATGAGACTAGACGCCAAGTTGCAAAATTGGAAGGCTATGCTCTTTCTAATAAGGCGGGAGTCCCAGTAGTCCTGTCTTGCCATCTATTCTGCATCACGAGTTATCTCAAGGTGTAACTCGGATGTTTTTCTTTAGTGTTTTGTCTTTTTTTAATTTTCCAAATGTAAACCTTATTATCTTCCAATTCCAAAGGAATGAAATAAATATTTCATCGTCTATGTTCCTTTATACTTTCTGATTCCTGTTGTTTTCCTTTTATTCATTTCTTTCAGTTCGAATAATGAGATTTTAAATAACATGACATGGTCGCGGACCTCATGCCCCGGTCCAAACATGCCGCCTAATTGTGAAATAATGAACCAAGAACAGGAGTACGACAAAGAAGAGGCTTTTAGGGAAATCAATCGAGAACTGGAATATTTTGAAAATAAACCTCAGCAAAATTTAAATGATACTGAGCCGGTTAACTTGGGTGGTCCCTAAGAAATCAGGGAAACCAAAATAAGGATCCACGCAAATGAGAACACTCAGGACGCACTGATCCAACTCCTGTTTGAATTCAAAGATGTGTTTGCTTGGTCATACGACAATATGCCAGGGCTGAGCATCGATTTGGTGGTATATAAGTTGCCTACTTACCCCGAGTGCCCCTTTTAATTCGTTGGCCGGTGTAAAACGAATCAAAGAAGACCTCCAGTCCAACAAAAGCAGAGAAAATTTAAAATTGATATCAGTGATAAGATCAAAGAAGAGATCACAAAACAATTGGAGGCAGGAGTAATTCGAGTGGTCCGGTACACCACATGGTTGGCCAATGTAATTCCAGTGCCAAAGAAAGATGGGAAACCCCGAGTGTGTGTGGACTACAGAGATTTGAACAAGGAAAGTCCGAAAGACAATTTCCTTTTTCCCAATATCCACATCCTTGTTGATAACTGTGCCAAATACGAGATACAGTCTTTCATGGACTGCTACGCAGCACATCACCAGGTGTTGATGGAAGAGGAGGATGCCAAGAAAACTGCCTTTACCACACCTTGGGGGACCTATTGCTACAGGGTTATTCCTTTCGGGTTGAAAAACGCCGGGGCAACATATATGAGAGCCATGACCACTATCTTCAATGACATGATGCATTAGGAAATAGAGGTATATGTGGACGATGTGATCATCAAGTCCAAAACTCAGGATGATCATGTGCGATATCTAAGAAATTTCTTTGAACGACTGCGTAGGTATGATTTGAAATTGAACCCAGCCAAATGTGCATTCGATGTCCCGTCAAGCAAACTTCTGGGTTTCATAGTCAGCCGAAGGGGTATTGAGTTAGATCCAACAAAGATAAAGTCTATTCGAGATCTACCTCCTCCGAATACCAAAAAGGATGTAATGAGCTTGTTGGGAAGAGTGAATTATATTAGTCGATTCATCGCTCAGCTGACTTCCACATGCGAGCCCATATTCAAATTGCTAAAGAAAGACGCAGTGATTAAATGGACGGATTAGTGTCAAGATGCCTTTGATAAGATTAAAGATTATATGTCCAGTCCACCAGTCTTGGTCCCGCCGGAACCAGGAAAGCAATTGTTTCTACACCTGACAGTCCTAGAAAATTCCTTTAGTTGCATTCTCGGGCAACATGATATCACTGGAAAGAAAGAACAGGCAATATACTACCTGAGCAAGAAGTTTACCAATTACGAGGCCAAAAATACCCTGCTAGAAAGAACTTGTTGTGCCTTAACTTGGGTCGCTCAGAAATTGAGGCATTACCTACAAGCCCACACCACCTACCTCATAACCAGGCTGGATCCTCTGAAGTACACATCTCAAAAACCAATGCCCACGGGGAGATTGGAAAAATGGCAAATCCTCCTCATCGAGTTCGACAGTCTATGTCACTCGCACAGCAATGAAGGCACAGGCGTAAGCGGACCATTTAGCCGAGAACTTGGTTGATGATGAATACCAACCCCTGAATACTTATTTCCTAGACGAAGAGGTGAATTCGGTGGAGGTAATGTCAAAGGACACCACTGTTTGTAAAATATTCTTTGATGGAGCGGCAAATGCAAAGGTATAGGAATTGGGGAAATCTTACTTTCACCCACCGGTCAACACTACCCAGCCACGGCTCGGCTTCGGTTCTTCTACATGAACAATACAGCCGAATATGAAGTCTGCATCATGGAGATGAACATGGTTATCGAACAAGACGTCGAGGAACTATTGATCATGGGGAATTCAGATCTAATCATCCGTCAAGCCCTAGGGGAGTCGAGATGTCAAACTCATCCGTTATCGGGAGCATGTGGAAGATCTTAGCAAGCGGTTCAAGATGGTAGAGTTCAGGTACATCCCTCGCTTTCATAATGAACTAGCAGACGCACTTGCTACTTTGGCCTCGATGTTGCCTTATCCAGGAAACGCCTACTTTGATCCCTTGGAAATCCAAATCAGGGAAAGGCATGGGCACTATAATGCGGCTGAGGCATAACCAAACATCCAGCCATGGTACCATGATATCAATATGTTTCTGAAGAATCAAGAATATCCTGAGCAAGCTACTAGAGACCAAAAAGGAATTATCAGACAACAGGCAAGTTGTTTCTTTTTAAGCGGTGAGGTTTTGTACAAAAGGACCCCGGGCCTAATTTATTAAGATGTGCTGATGCCGAAGAGGCTGGATGAATCATGCACGAGGTACAAGCGGGAGCCTGCGGACCACCCATGAATGGGCATGTTCTAGAAAAGAAAATCATCCGAGCAGGCTATTATTGGATAACCATGGAAAGGGATTATTTTAGATTTTTTCGAAAAGGCCATCAATGTTAGGTGGTGATTTGATTCATGTGCCTCCCATAGAACTGCATCCCATGTCAGTGCCTTGGCCATTCGCAGCTTGGGGCGTGGACGTTATTGGGCTGATTGATCCAAAAGCCTCAAATGGCCACAGATTCATACTGGTTGCCATTGATTATTTCACAAAATGGGTTGAAGTCGTCAATCTTAAATCGGTAACCAAGAAATTTGGGGCGGATTTTGTGCATGCCAATCTCATTTTTCGTTTTGGCATGCTAGCCACTATCATCACGGACAATGCCGCCAATTTGGTTAGCCGATTGATAGCGGAGATATGTGAATAGTTCAAAATAATGCATCGGAACTCCACAGCCTGCCGGCCCAAAGCCAATGGTGTTGTTGAAGCAACAAACAGAAATATCAAGAAGATTTTGAGAAAGGTGATTCAAAACTTCAGGCAATGGCATGAGAAGCTACCTTTCGTATTATTGGGGTATCGCACAACCGTGCGCACATCAATTGGAGCAACTCCCTATCTTATGGTCTACGTAAGAGAGGCAGTAATACCTACGGAGATGGAAATATCGTCTCTCCGGAAAATTGTTGAAGCAGAGATTGAAGACACGGAGTGGGTCAGGACTCGCCTAGAACAGTTTTCCCTAATTGATAAAAAATGAATGGCAGTGGTTTGCCACGGGCAGTTGTACCAACAAAGAATGATTCGTGCTTATAACAAGAAAGTGTGCCCCATGAATTTTGAGGTTGGACAGCTTGTATTAAGTAGCATTCTTCCTCTCGATCAAGAAGCAAAAGGAAAATTTGCTCTAACTTGAAAGACCCATTAATTATCAAGAAGATATTGCCGAAAGGAGAATTGCACCTGGGCGACATCGAAGGGGATGATTCCGAAGCAGCACTGAATGCAGACACAGTAAAAAGGTACTACGTCTAGGCTCCCTGTAGCAATGATTCAGTCTGGTTAAAATTACGAAAGCTTTCATTCCCGTTACCCAAACACTATCGACCTTGGTAAAACCATTTGAGCTGGTTACTTTTCTTTGATCACCCTCTTTAGAACCTGGAAATGTTATGGTTAAATGATATGTGTTTGTTTAATGAAGTTTAGGTTTTATTTGTATTCACATGAATATTGGACTATGTGGACTTTCAAAATTTGTATAGCTATGACCTCAGTTCTGGTACAACAGTTCTGGTACAATTCGTGTTAGTTATTCATTAGCATTAGGATTCATAACTTGTTAAGTTGCTGTTGATTTTCAGATTCAAGATAGTAAGGATAATCCTATAGATAACAACAGGCAACATCACATGCATATCAAAAGAATGTACTCGAGTAATTATGATTATTTTCCTTGTTCAACATCAGTTCCTATTTTAGATGTTAGTAGAATTGATATCATAGTTAGTTGGGATGGGTAAAATTGGAGCGTGGGATCTCAGAACAATTAGTTGATTGACTTGTTATTTTATTGCTATTTGACACATGAATTGGATCATTTAGATTCCAGTTTTTGCTTTATCTCTTGAATTGAATTAGTAATGTTATTGAAATCGATTCAAGTAGTAGGTATAGTTCCATATTGATGAACATTGAGGTCTAGACTTAAACGCTAGGTCAAATAGTAGGCCCAGTGGTATTGTTTCGAATCCATTAAGATAAAGACCGATATGAGCCTAAAGCCCAATTACCCCCTTTTATATTAGGCTCGTTTGAGCCCCCAAGGCCTTGGACGTTCGATTTGAATATACAGAAGATCCTAATCTACTCACTAAGTGTTGGATATGATGATAGTAAAAATAAATTTGAATTATAAAGTTGAGCCTTTGCGTTAGGTAGCACCCTTGAACTAAGAGGTTTTCCTTTTGTTCAAGTGTGGACTTGAACTTGAGGCCCAATATCCTTAATTGCTTCTAATAATTTCGAGTTACAGTGCTAATTAATTAGGGCCCTTTAGAGACAATACTTAATAGAAAAATTGTAGATCTTTTAGGTTAGCCTTTAAAATAAAAACGAGGTGCATCGCTTCAAATAAAACTCACAAATTGTGTGGCCCTATTTAAATTTTTATATTAAACCACGTAGAACTTGGGATATACCATTTAGCAAAATTTCATGGCCTCCCGCAAAGTTAATAACACGTTATCGCTTTAGGCGCACCTTTTTTAACAATTTTACCTTCCTAAATACGGGTGTGCATTTCGTACGACCCAAATCCAAATCCAAAAACGTTGAATAAGATGTGTCGAGGATTCGGGTGCATTTCATGTGACGTGATCCGAAAACATGTTTTGAATGACGTTCAATTTATTAAAAAAAGATTTTTTTTAAACGAGGAAAATAATTTTAAAATTGCACTATAGGATGCCATGTAATAAAATCATATTTTAACCAATTATAATAGTTGACCGTGCTAAAATCACGGGATCTAGGGGTGCCTAGCACCTTTTCTCAGGTCAACAGAATTCCTTATTCAGAATTTCTGGTTTGCAGACTTCATTCGGGAAGTCAAAATTTTCCTCGATTTAGGATTCAAGATAAACCGG
This sequence comes from Nicotiana benthamiana, assembly GCA_034376525.1. Classification (NCBI taxonomy): domain Eukaryota; kingdom Viridiplantae; phylum Streptophyta; class Magnoliopsida; order Solanales; family Solanaceae; genus Nicotiana; species Nicotiana benthamiana. Next base: position 134,180,379 of record CM067331.1, read on the forward strand.
TGATTTGGGATACCAATAGCCAAACCTATCCCAAGTGACGACTCTAAATGAAAAAAAATCTCATTTCGAATAATTTTACTTTAATTGGAAAAACACCCATATACATTACCCTTCGGGGTAGGTGTGTAAAAAGGAGGTGTGAAACCTTGAACACAACTCAAGTCTCAATTATATCTTTGCCCCTTGGTTCCACCGTGAATTTGTTTGTATCTAGTCACAAATTACTTAATTATGTCAATAAACGCTAAATGAATCAATCCCAATGCATGAGAATGAGCTTTCCAAAGTTTTAACCAAAAAAATCAAAAATCGCTCCGGGGCCCACGTGGTCAAAACCGGAGGTTCGAACCAAAACCCATCTACTCATTTCCCCTTAAACTCAAACATATAATTTGTTCTGAAATCCGACCTCAAATTGAGGTCCAAATCCCTAACTTTTAAAAAATCTAGGTTCTACCCAAAACATTCAATTTTCCCCATAAAAATCTTTGATTTTAAGTTGAAATCATGTTAGAAAATGTTAATGATTGAAGAAAACTAGTTAAAAATTACTTACAATTGATTTGGAGAAGAAAGGTTGCTTCAAAAATAGCCTCTTATTTTAGGGTTTTGAAAAATAAAAAATAACTGAAAATCCCGTCTATTTATACCTCTGGCTGACCCCTAAGCAGACCGTACTAAATGGACCGCGGCCGCATAGGCTTACCTGAAGACCTGCAGTTCAGCACCCTCTGCGGACTGCACAAAGGCGACTGCGGCCGCACAGCCTCCAGCGTGCACCGCACAAAGGCGACGGCGGCCGCGCTGGCCCCTCTGCGATCGCACACGATTTCTGTGGACTGCACAAGTGGGTTCAGATGCCTGCAACTTCCTGATCCTGCAACATCTGATTTCTAAGCCTAAAGCATCCCGGAACCTACCCGAAACTCATGCGAGCCCTCAAAACTCCAATCTAAATATACCCACAACTTCGAAAACATCCTCCGAAAGTATTCGTGTAATCAAATCACTATAAAAACATCACAAACATTGAATTAAACCTCAAGATCACAGAAATTTCTGGAAACTCCTTTAAACATCAAATTCCCCAATTAAGGACCGGATCACGGAAAACGACGTTCGTTTTTAACCAAACTTCGCACGAATGACTCAAGTCATATATAAGGCATGTACTGGGCGTCGGAACAAAAATACGGGCCCGATACCATCGATTTCTAATCAGTTTTCATTTCAAATTTCCTGAAACAAATTTCAGAAAACAATTCCACTTAAAAATTTATTTCTCGGGCTTGGGACCTTGGAATTCGATTTCGGGCGTACGCACAAGTCCCATATTTTTATATGGATCCTCTGGGACCGTCAAATCATGGGTGTCTGTTTGCCCAAAATATTGACCAAAATCAAATTTATATTTAACATCAAAACGTAGCATTTTTTATAGAATTTCATATTTAAGCTTTCCGGCTACGTGCCCAGATTGTGCACGCGAATCGAAGTGACTCTAAATGAGATTTTCAAGTCCTTCAAAGTACAGAATTTGATTAAAACAGTTGATGACCCTTTGGGTCGTCGCATAAACTTATCAATTACCACTTCAATTGCAAATTGTCACTATTGCCATTTTATTTTCAATTTCAACTCCCATAAGCAGACAATAAGGAGAAAAAATAAGTAATATCGATAACTTCCAAAAAGAAGACTAATCATTAGAAGAATATTTGCAGTGTTTATATTCAAGAGGTAACTGCACAAACTTTGCGAATTTATTAACTGGGTACACCTCAAAAATATAAGTATTGACAAAAATAATCCAGTAAAAGGTGTAAATAGCTCATGCTTTCTCCACTTAATCACCATAAATTCTCACTATTTAAACTTGACATGAGATTAATGTTTCTATAGTATTTAGCGCTAGATTATAGAGTCCCATCAAGGTGGGCATAAAGGTGAATGTTATAGAATTTGAAGTAAGGCTGTTTTGTGTTCCGGTTCCGGTTCTGCTAGACCGGTTCCGACAGTTCCGTCCTAAATACCCGTGACGGGCCGGTCTCTTCTCCCGAACCGTTAGGACCGGAACCGTCAGACCCGGGACCAGCTGGCGGGCCTGGACCTGTTCTGGAGGTCCTGAGCCGGTTCTGGCGGGTTCAACGGCTATTTTTTTTTTATAAAAAAAAAATTCTTTTTTAAAATTCAGTAACGGCTCTTTGCAAAAAGTAGCTGTTTGGAAGTTTGAAAAATAGTCATTTGGCCCCCAAACTTTGATTTAACCCCAAACTTTATATAATTATACTTCTTCCCATTTCTCAACTATAAATACCCCCTCATTCTTTCATTTTTATTCACCAATTCATCAATATCTCTCAATCTCTCTCAAGCTCTCTTTCAATCTTTCTAGTACAAGTGCTTAATTTATTGTTGAAAATTCGTAAAAATTGTGAATTGTTGAATTGAAGTTTTCAAGTGTTCAAGTTCAACGATTTTCAATTTTCAAGAAGTTGTTCGGCAATCCGGTAAACTCGTTTCAACTCTTACATGCTAATAATATATTTTTGTGTTTTTAGTTTGCATAATTCTAATTAGTATGGCATTTTCTTTGAAACAAAATGTTCGATAAAGGAAAAGGTAAAATCGGTGAAAGTAGTGGCCATAACACTACCCTTCCCCAGGCTTCCCGACCTAAAAAAGATAAGCAAGTTGAAAGTAGTAGCCAACCTAGACATCCTGATCCGCCTCCCGTATTTCTTGATAGTGATCACCCTTGTTTTCAAATTACCGATAGTGAATTTCTACATGATGTTGCAGTAGGTGATAGATTAGATGATGATATTACGAATGCTCTTTATCATAATGAACCTATCTTAGAGGAAAATGAGGATGATGATGATGATGATGATGAAACCCAAGCACCAGATTTAGATGATACACCTACTAGTCCTGCTCATAACTTAGGTAATGAACCGGCACACCCACCTGTACAAACTCCCACTTTTACTAGACAACCTCCTAAACGTACAGAAACATCATTAGTTTGGCATTTTTCTACTCAAGTAAGAGAGCAAAATAAGGCTAAGTGTAAAACTTGTGGGAAATTACTTGTTCATAGGTATTCTGGAGATCGTAGCGGCACGGTTAGTTTGACTAAGCATATAAAATTACACCCTCGAGATAAGGCTATATTTTTGCAAATGAAAGCACAACAAGAGGGGGGACAAGTGTAGATTCTCAAGTTAACCCAAGCACTGGTTCAAATCTACTTCAACCAGGAATAAACACTGTCACCAGAGGTATTTTATATTACAATCCAAATAAGGATCGTGAAGAATTAGCGAAAATGATTACTGTTATGTGCTTGCTTTATACTTTTGCTTCTAATCCTAATTGTATTCATTATATTAGAAGAGTCTTTAATCCTACTTATAAAGGTTGGCCTTGCGCAATAGTTAAGGCCGATATTTATAAATTCAAGCATGAATATGAACAATATTTGCGCTATTTATTTACACATATTTATGAACTTGCAATAAATGAAATGAAACAAAAGTTTTAAAAAAAAATTTTCTACTCCCTCCTATTTTTGGTGTAGCTGCTATGTTAAATCCAACAATGAAATTAGGAGGTCCTCACTTTTGGTATTCTAATATTTATAGAGCTTTAGATCTTTCAGAAGACGAAATTGCTACACTAGCTAATGCGAAAGCATCAATTAAAATTAATGCTCAAACTGTTTATAATGCTTATAAACAGGTGTTAGAGCATGCTAGGCCAAATATTCCAACCCCTACTTCGTCTACATCACAATCATCTAAAAGAGCTGCTGGCTTAACAGCTCTTAAATCGTGAACGGAGTTCAGGGGTTCTCAAGGTGATAATTTTGATGAAATTTTCCATCTAAATGAGCTTCAAGTTTACTTGTCACAGGGACTAGAAAAGGAGAATCCAGACAGCTCTTTCGACCTTTTGGAATGGTGGAAGTCAAGGGAAAAGCATTTTTCCATTCTTGCAAGGATGGCTCGGGATGTTCTGTAAATTCAAGCGTTAACTGTTGCATCGGAGAGCGCTTTCAGTCAAGCAAGACTACAAATCGGTGATCACAGAGCGTCGATGCGGGAGAGTTTGGAAAAATCAGTCTTTTAGAGATTGGATCCGCGCAGAAAGAAGGAACTTTGGCATAGTAGAATCACAACCGGCAATAGATGAGGCATATGAAGAAATGATAGCAGAACTTGCTGAGGAAGCGACTTCACCCGGAAGTGGTGATGAACAAGCTTCATTTCAACCACCGCCAACACAACCTCCTCCCAACCTTGACGGATTTATGAGATTTGTTAGAAATACAACATAAATTATGATGTAACTTGTACATTGGCACGTCTTCTTTTAGTTTTTTTTCCTTTAATGGTGGTATTAGTACCTTGTTGTGCTCATTCCATTGGGGGAAGAAAGGCTAAGAAAGATATGTCATTTTGGTCAATAAATATGCTCTTTATCATATCCTTGAATATCTTTTTTCTCAATATTTCTTTGTCTTTACTTCGATATCAATCCTTGAATATTTATATAACATACAATATATAACATACAACACAATATACTAATTACAACTTACTTTTATATACAATATATACTAGTTACTACAACACACTATATACATAATATACAATATATACTAATTACTACAACACAATATTATACATAACATACAATATATACTAATTACTACAACACAATATATACATAATATACAATATATACTAATTACTACAATACAATATATACTATACTAATAACTTAGTACACCATATAAAATATATTTTACACTATACTAATGACTGCTATACAAGATATTAACTTTAATAAAAAACCGTCAGACCCGCCAGACCCGGCACGCCAGAACCGGGACCGTGAGACCCGGCCCGTCATGCACAAATAGGCCCAGAACCGGGCCACTTTACATCCTTAATTTGAAGGGACTCTCGGGCATCAATATTGAGTAGTGTACCTGAAATTCTTTATTTAATTATATTTTTTCCTTTTTGTTTATGAAATCAAAATAGTCAATTAATATTAGATGGACATTTTGTAATTTATCTTTGGATTTAGGGTCTCCCACTTATAACATAGTATGATGATAATAATATAATATAGAATACGTAAAATAGTTAAATATATCCCTCTACTTTTTTTTATTATTCAATATTGTTTTCCATTATACTTTCTGTTCAAATATACCTTTGTTGTCTATCAAAATTTTATATTTGTCCCCATTTCAACAGCCAAGACACATGGCAGCATTTAATCAAAAGGTCCAGTCCACAAAATTAAAAAACTCATACCCAACTAAAACTCATGACTGGTCAGACCCATTCCCTTCTAAAACACCCCTTTTCTTCTTATCAAAATATCCAACTATTCAAAAAAGGATACTCGAGAAAACCAGCATATTTTTGGTTTTTTATTTTTTTAGCCTCCAATTGACCCAACCTTTTTTTTGTTGGTCCACTAGGCAATCGCCTAGGGTTTTTTTTATTTATTTATTAATAGGAAAAGGAAAATTACAATAAATAGGAGAAATAAAATAAGGCGGATTACGCCGGCAATGTTACCCATATAACACAGCCGGCATAGACCTTACCTTAGCTATCCTATTGAGGCAAAAGGCCTCCTGGACTAGCAAGCATGTAAAAAGAAGGAACTCGCAAGAACTAAGAATTGACTGATCATCACAGAGTTTATAACATACTCTGTGATGATATTACATAGAATAATACTAATGTGATGGTAAAATAAAAAAAATGAGGAAATCATAAAGGTGCCCTTTTTCTCTTTTGTTGTGAAAGTTTCGATTTGTAAAATGTTGTCTTCTTCCACATGATTTTTCAAAAATTCTTCAAAATTCATACTTTATTCTTGAATTTCGAAAGTAATGTTTGAGCAACCTGCTTTTGTTTTGCATTTCGCATTGGGGGCCTCCTTATGTTGACGTCTTCGATCACCCTGTCATCCCAACTTCTTTCCCTTTGACGAGACTCTGCCTTAGCATTATTTCTTGAAACAAAAATTGAGGCATTATAGTTTAAACTACTGATTACTTCATCCCAGCTCTCCTCATCTTTTTTGTTGCTTGAAATTGAGGGTTCCCCGTACTCTTTGACAATGTTGTTCATAGGAGGAGATTTGTCCTTGGCAAATACTTTAAAAGAATTTGAAATTGACAGTAAAGTTGTATTGTTTCCTGGATTGTCTGCTGCAATGTGATTTTTATTTTTGGATTTTGATGATTCTGCTTTGTTGGCCATCGATGAGCATTGTCTATCTTCCCTGTTGCGTTGTCGATGATCAGTAAACTGTATAGCAGAGTTTGCTTGTGTTGAGGCAGTATTAGTTACAGCCTCTGCAATTGTATCTACTGCAGAAAAGTTTGAAGTGTCTTGCAGTTTTGCCATTGTGGATTGCTCCCCTATTTGAACTGGAAAAATATCTTCCCCGCTGTATATACTGGATATAGAGATGGGAGGATAACTTTTCACCTTCTGAATCACTCCTCTAGCAACTTTTCCATCATGTTTATCCAGATTTTCAAGCGCGGCAACTGAATTGGATCTTACTGATATTGCTGTAGACTTGTTTGCAATCTGTTTATTTTTGTTCTGGGTATCTTCATTTCTGTTGGTCCTCGAAGATTCACTTTTCCTTGCATTTTGTTGTCTAGTATCCTTTGTAAGTAGCATATCATCTGGAGGATGTGAAACCAAATCTCTGTTAGAGATAGTCGCAATTGTTTTACTTTGTTGAAACATCTCTGTCTTGTGATTTGTATCATATTTAGATGAGCTTCCTACACTGTCTTTAACTGAAGGAGTTGTTAATTGGATATTATCAACCCTCCCATTTGTACTTCGACTTGTAAGACTTAGCAAAGGAATTGGAGATTCCATCTTTAACTGTGAACTATCTGCATAGACTGCTTCCTCTTCTGCTGCTATCTGCTGAATGTTATTCTTGTTTTGCTGTGAGCTTGAGTTCTGCTCAGTGTCCTCATATGGAGGCCTTGTTTTTTGTTTGTTTACTCCATCATTATTGTCATTCTCATATACAACTCGATCAGAATGTTGTTGTCCAGCTTTGTTTGAATCAACAGTTGTATTAGAAGCTGACAACTTCTCTTTTTGTTGCAAATACACATCTGTGTGATCTGTGTTTAGTGCTTCCATAATTCCTTTTGCTTGAGCAGGCAGGTTAGTGACTTCTTTGTTAATCATCTGCTTATCATGCTGCTGTTCAATCAGCTCTGAAGTCTTCAAGTTTACTGCATTGCCAGATCCACTGTACTGATGACTTTCAAGACCAATCCTCTGCCCATCCTGTGCACACTGTCTGCTGTGGATCACATTGGTTTCCATTGTTCCTGCATTATGTAATTTGGATACTACCAATTCATTATCACTCATACATTGCATTGTGGATGGAACATTGTTCTGCTGTGTACGAACATAGCCAGAAACACTCTCTATTATTGGCAAAGATTTTGAGGATGTAACAGCTGACAAACATTGCTGCTGCTCATTCCATTTAAAGTGCTGTCCATCCTTTTCAACCGACTGCTCAGTCTGTGCACCATTTGTGATATAATGATCAGTTGATTGTTTTTTTTCAGTATAGGCATCATATGCTCGATCCTGAGTTGTAGCCTTAGAATTTTCCAACTTCTACATCTCCTTTAAGGATTCTGCTGGGAATTCTATATGCGAGGCATCAGCCATTTCATTTACTACATCATTCTTCAAATTAAACTGTTGATCAGCATCCTTCATATTCATCCCTGCAATTTCAGGAGACTTTAACTCATCAATCTGATTTGTCCAAACTTTTCCAATGCCATGAAGTACACTTGAATCAACAAGACCAAAATTCTCAGTCAGTGCTGCATTTTTTTTTGTATTCATTATTTCTGCAGAAAATGCATTATTCTGTACAAGTTTTGATGATTCTGCTCCTACAATATCATCTATTTCTTGTAGACCAGTGTCTCGTTTTTCAGCTCGTTTAACATTTAGATAGTCCCTTGCATCTCCTGATAATTTGACAACTTCATTCCTATCATTACGAGACAGATTTTTAACCATATTTTCATCTATCACCTCAGCTGCTCCATCCTTTACTTTTCTGATCCTGCATGCTTTTACATCGTGTCCTTGATGTTTACAGAAAACACAGTACTTCGGCAAATTGTCGAAAACAATTTGTTGATTGAACTCGACGGATTTACCTGAAGCAGCATCTAAAATCTGCAGAATGACTTTATCTGGATGTTTATTCATAAGGTCCACTATCACCTTAACTCTTGCCGCGCTCGGTCTCGTTCTGTCTTGCGCCGCTTTATCAACAGCAAGCAGTTTTCCCACTGCTGAAGCTATAGATACTAAAGATCTCTTTGCAAAGAAGTTTGGAGGTAGGCCTGGCAGAGATAGCCACACGACTGCCATTGATGTCTCTTCCCTCGGATTGAAATCGAAAGTCCATGGAAATGATCTGAAGAAGTATTCTTCTCCTTTGGACTTAAGATATCCAGTCGTCTTCGAAAGGAAGCGATCGTACAAATCAAATCTGATTAACAGATGTCGATATTCCAACTGCCCAACATTACATCGACCTTGAATATTAAATTGCGACGAGAAAATCTTTTGCATTTCCGCTAAATCTGGTCTTCCATAAGAGAATTTCAATACGACAGCCTGATGTAAACCTTCTTCCTTAGTGAAGTTGTTAACTTCTTCCATTGTAAATTAACAGGTTTATCATGTTCATATATAACTGGATACAGATCATTTTTTGTCGGAGCCAGCTCACTTACTTGTAGAGTTGACGCATAAGTTTGCTTGAACCTTTCGATTGGATCAGATTTCGTTGAGATTTTGTCAGCCTCTCCCACAGCCAAAGGCTGGGGAGAGGTCCTCGCAGACATGGCTGCCAAAATAAAAATACACAATTCGAGCAATAGAGAAAAGATTCATCCATCCCTCTAATCAGCCGATAGAATGAAGAAAACTGAAGATTCGTCGAGCTACAGTGATCTTTGTTCAACTTAAGATCTTGGAGAATTGGTATAGATTTGGAAATGAAAAAAGTTGGAGAATGATCACAACAAGGATGAGATTATTTTGATACCAAAATTGCTATTATCCACCGCCGGATTCCGGAGAAATGGTCGATGAATAGTGTCGGAGTACCATTCACAGAAGCTCATTATCAAAATATGTTGCTATATGAAATTGCAATAATGTGTGTCGCTGCCCAAATGAAAACACCTATAGTTGTTTCCTTTCAAATGGTTCTAGCATCTGCTCCTGATCATTCTTTTTTCTTTTGAAGCTTATTTAGCAACCATTTCCATGCCTCTATTAAATTTTTTGGCAGTTGCGCATCACAGCCACCTCTATGCTTCAATCCACAAATTTAATGGTTTACCCACTTATAACTTCATTAATAATGATAAACATATGCTCTGTAATTCAATCATTACAGCTCCTTCTTCACCCCTTCATTGCAGCCATGGATTTTCGTCTTCTGGAGGAAAATTTGTTAAGAATTAGTGAAAGAGATACGTTGTTGGTCCTTACGACACTATTGCCGCCGAAACAACAGGCGTTTCCCCACATCCCTAGTTGTTCACAGGCCATATTTTTCCAACGTTACACACAATTCTTTCTGGCGCTGTCAAGACTCTGAATCGATTTTTAATTCCGACTCGTCTGCTTTTTCCTCCTCCAATAGAGACTTCATTTTTGGTACTCCATGAAATTGAAAGAAGAGGAGAAGTATGTGAATTCTTGTGATTAAGAAGAGTAAAAGGAGAATTGTGTCGGGCGGGTCATGGTTAACAAGTCGGGTTGGATTCTTTTTTAGTGTTGGTTTGGTTCAATCTTTCAGAAGACGCCATGTATTTGGGCCGTTAAAATAGAAACAAATATAAAACTTTGATAAACGATAGAAGTATATGTGAACAAAAATATAAGAAGGGACAAGATTGAACAATAAATAAATAAAAGTATAAGAATATAAGTGGCCAAGATACTAACGGAGGACAAGATATAGATGCTAATTCCGCACAGAACTCGAAGAAACAACAGAAGAACTCTAAAATTTCCCCACTTGAATACCGTTCTCTTTCTCTTTTTGTTTCCAGTATTTCTAACCCGTGAGTATGTCTCAGAAGTAATCATTGAATCTTGAAAGAATTACATAAATGAAAGCTCAAAAACAGTTCACTGAATTTACATGAACTGGAAATACCTAATGAAATTGTCACGATCTATTTGAAAATAGATCGTAATGGTGCCCAATGCCATTATCAGGCAAACCAACACGAAAATATAATTAAACTCTCATTTTTACTTTTATCATAATAAATGCAGTAATTCATTAAATTAGAATCTAACTTAGAATAAACAATAATATGCCAAAATAATAGTTATACAACTCCAAAAATAATAGTCTACTGATGTGTGTGCCAAGACCTGGTGTCACAAGTAATAGGCGCAATAAAAAATAATGGAAGACTCCATCAAGTTGCTGAACGGCATAGGAAGAGAGCAGCTCATCGTGGAAGTCTCGAACTATAAATCAGGGGCACGCACCAAACTGATAGCCAGATACACCTGTCCTATATCATGTACAATTAAGTATAGAAGTGTAGTATGGATACGTAAACAATATGTACCCAATAACTATCCCGTCTAATCTCATAAAAGTAGAGATGAGAGGTCGATTTGGTACTTTAGGATCAAATAATATGATAAAGTGTTCTGCTAGGCGTGATAGTTACAAATAATCAACAGTGTGTAGCAAGAGGTAATAAGTCATGTCCTTAACAATTTTACAAATAACCATACGCATTTCAAGTATTTAGCAAAACAAGTCATGGATATATATATATATATATATATATATATATATATATATATATATATATATATATATATATATATATATATATATATATAATATCATGCACACATTATGTTGAGGTCAACAGTCTGATCCAACAGAACATAAATTGTGCACTGCTAGAGGGTCGAATTGTGCGAACCATAGATACATCTATTTTTACCGAGGTGATCGGCCATATCTACTAATGTCAATATATCAAGAAACACATGAATGCGCATTTACTTCCAAGTAAGTTCATGCAAGTATCCAACAAGTGTATATATTCACTTATTTTCCTTCCAAATCTCTAGTATATCTTAAGTGATCACATTAGCAAGAAAATATAGATATTCACAAATATAGCATGATACAGATCCTAGACTACTCGGACAATTAACATAATAGTAGCTACACACGAACTCTCGTCACCTAGTGCATACGTAGCCCCCGCATTTAATTGCATATACTCAATTATTATACCTATGGGACAATTCCATCTTACAAGGTTAGAAAGGAGACTCACTTCGCTCTAACGTGCACTTTCAATACCAAGAACCAAACCCTCAATTCAAAGTCGAACGATCCAAAACTAGTTAAATGAGGTAGGAACTAATCAATATAAGTGCACAAGATTGTATTTTAGCTATTTAACCAATTTCCCAACCATTACTACAAGTTTCTTAAAACCCGACCCCGAGCCCACGTGCCCAAATTTTGAAATATTCAAAGGAAATTGTTCTTTATAACCTAAGGATCAATAATATATAATTTCTAATTCATTTCATAAAAAATTTCATGGTAAAATCTAAGTTTTATTAAAACCCTAGGTCTAGCTCTAACTCCTTAATTTCTCCAAATCTTTAGGTGTTAATCTATCCAAAACTTGAGTGTTAAACTTAGAAATAAGGGGGATGAACTTACCTCACGATGCTGTGCGAAAATCCCTTCTCAAGAGCTCCAAAATCGCTCAATACCCGTGTGCCAAATGATAAAACATGGCTGGAGCTCGAATTAAATGAAGCTTACTACCTCAGTAGTTTTCGCTTCTGTGGTCGGGGGACCGCATCTGCGAAACGGGCCAAAAGGGATGGGATCGCTTCTACGGTCTTGAAGCCGCTTCTGCGGTTTAGAGCCGCTTTTGCGGTTCCTGGCCTGGCCTGCCTTTGCCGCTTCTGCGATAGGAGGATCGCTCCTGCGGTCAACCAACTGCAGGTGTTGTTATGATAGAAGCAGATGCTTCAGCACTTCTCCAAAAATTCCAACTTCACTCGAGCCTCGTCCGATTGACGCCCGAGGCTCTCGTGGCTCCCAGGGCCCGCCCGAACATACCTACAAGTCTAAAATCATGAGACAGACTTACTCGAACCTTCGGAAAGCCCGAAACAATGCTATATCCAAGAATCACCCCCTAAAATCAAATGAATCAAACTTATGAACTCCAAATTCTTAATTTTCCTCCAACAAGCCGAAACACACTAAAACTACTCTGATTGATACCAAATTTTGCGGGCAAGTCTTAAATGTTATGTCGAACCTGTACTGGACTCTAGAACCAACATATGAGCCCTATACCCATGTTATCAATCATTACTTGATTTCTTTAAATCCTTAAAATTTCAAATTAACAATTTCTAATAGAAATTCATTACTCAGGCTAGGGACCTCGAAATTCGATTCTGAGCATACGTCCAGGTCCTATGTTTTCCTACTGACCCTCCGGGACCGCCAAATCACGAATCCAGATCCATTTGCTCAAAATGTTGAGCAACGTCAAACTTAACCTTTCAAGAAAATCGTGAGGAACCAAATGAGCATATTTTAATCCAAACTTCTTCCCAAGCCCGAACCAACTGTCAACCCAAGTCGTAAATTAGCTAAGACAAGCGCGGAAGTTTTATTTAAGAGAACGGGGTTCTAAAAAGCAAAACGACCAATCAGATCGTTACATAAATGGACTTGAAAATATTACAAAATGGACAAAATTTCATTCACAGAGACATCCAACCTCCCAAAAGAATGTTACAATGGCTGCACCAGAAAGAGACATTCTGCACCTGTTGCTCCTACAATTCCACAATTCTACCAAAAAGGAAAGTGGAAACAAAATCGAAAAACAGATGTGAACTGGTTTCATAATTTCATGTTCTCGAAGAATAAGAGGGGGAAAAAAGGTAAGCCAAGATAGACGTCATTATGATCTTTACTTAACTTAGGTTCTACACTCTGCTATTCTCTACTCTAATATCAACAAAGGCAAATCATGCTAAAACTATCTATGATGGTGTTGATCTCTAGACTCCATCTCCCTTACATTGTGTACAATATCTTGGATCTTCTTGGACACAGATTGGTTGTGCTCCTCAATGTGCTCGAATATCATTTCCAAATGCCTCTTATATGTTGCAGATCTCTTTTTCTCAGCTGCCAGTTGTTGAGATAGCTCCCGGATTTTGTCATGCTCATTCTACAGGAAGAAGTTGAGAAACCGAAACAAGAGTTAACTGAAGTCATGTAAAGGTAGTTCCTTGAAGATGAACATGAAGCATAAAATCTAAGTTTTACAATGCATCAACAGACAAAGACAATAATTTTAAAAGTATCGCTATAAGCGGTAATCGATAAGTCAATTATAGAACGTTGGTTACTTCAGCAATTAATCCCAATATTAACCAACATATTTTGCCAGCTCTACTGTTATTTAAGAATACCCACCCAAACCCACCCCCTACTCCAATTTGAATGATCTAGTGACCTAGTGTAAGTGCGCTCCCAATGACAATAATTTTATTTAATGACAGATTTACTATCTCTAAGTATTTGTAGTATTTGAGATAACATTTCTGAATTTGAATCTGATCTTTTTGCTTAATCTGTACTTTAAGGGGTCGTTTGATAAAGTGTATAAGAATAGTGCGGAATAAGGTATAATAGTAAAACATGGATAAGTCATGTATGAGATAGTAATTCAAGCATTAGTTATGCAGATATTATTTTTTATCTACTGCTTGGTGTAGTGTATTATAAATTATAACGCATTCATAATTTTTAAGAAAAATATATGTGTACAAAAATGCCCTCCATATTCTCTAGCTTTAAGAAACTTAAGGATAATTTTGTCTTTAATCATACTAATGCATGCACTAATAACCTTAGTGTTACAGTAGTGTCATGGTTTTCTATGTATTACTTATACATAGAATAATACCAAGTATGATGTATAACTAATACGGATCCGTTGCGCAATGGTAGCGCGTCTGACTCCAGATCAGAAGGTTGCGTGTTCGTTTCACATCGGGTTCAATTACCCGATCCAGGGTCCCACGTTTGACAAGAGGGGTTGCTCTGATGGTAAGCAACCCCCACTTCTAACCGAGAGGTTGTGAGTTCGAGTCTCCCCAAGAGCAAGGTGGGAAGTTCTAGGAGGGAAGGATGCCGGGGGTCTATTTGGAAACAGCCTCTCTACCCCAGGATAGGGGTAAGGTCTGCGTACATACTACCCTCCCTAGACCCCACTAAGTGGGATTATACTGGGTTATTGTTGTTGTTTTTGTTGTTGTTGATGTATAACTAATACAAAAAAATATACCAAACAAGGTATTAGTAATGCAAAATGCTTGCATTATTTTTTCTAATACCTCCTACCAAACGAACCCTTCCAGCCAAAAATATAACCCTCATGACATCTATAAACATTGTTTCTCAACATACCAAAAAGAGCCAAAAAGGATTATATTTCAAGGTCATCTAACATCAACATAAATGATGTGGAAATCCAAGGATAAAGTGACTCATCAATATATACCCTGTTCACAAAGACACGGGCGAAAACAGTTTATGGATTCCAAAAAATCTTAGCTGAATAACCGTTAGCACAATTAACAAAGCATCATTTTTTACAACACAATTCCCAAAATGGAAAGATGGAATCACATATATTGATCAAAGAATAATCAATAGTCAAAACGACATAGAAGGATATCTCTTACCAAATTTCTCCATTTTTTATAGTAATGATTTTTTCTTACTGAATGTCTCATAAACTATATAGTGATCCCAGTTTAAACTTTAGCTCACTGTAAGCAGGATAATGAAGGGGCCATAACCAAAGCAAACTGGGTAACTATTTACGACATGGCATCGGTCGATGTGATAAAAAAGCTATGATACCCCTTCCTCACCAAGATAGAAGTTGCATTCTTAGATGTAAGGTACGAATTCCATTGTTCCTTTTTTGATCTCTTCAAAATTTTCTTCTCGTGTATGTTGCCTTCAAATCCCTAACTGCACTTATGTCAATCCAACATGATATGGTGGGATCCGCACTTAACTTGGGTTAACTATAGTAACTTTTATTTAATAACTTCTATTAATTGTTTGCAATGTATACATATATAGTAGTATACAAATATTGATTTTATATTAAAATCCACACCTATACTCCTACTTGAGGTGATGATGAATCCAAGATCCGCACCCAGATCGGGTGCCCATACCCATATCCGAGTATCATAGGTTCTCATAACCATAAGTTTTGAACCGAAATGGAACTATCGTTTATATCTTTGTCCGACAGTATCGTTTATATTAACTCATCTAATATAAAGGCACCTAAGAAAGTAGCATTTCATGCTAACAGTAAGAAATTTGACAAGGGGAAGGATAATGTTTAGCTGGTGTTTCCTTTGTGAGGAAAATGGTGAGGAAGTGGAATGTAAACACACATTCTATATTGACAACAACTTGGTGTATATTGATGAAATCATTGACTTATAAATCAAAGTAGCATTAGAAATATGCAAATAAGACCAAAGCAGCTTATAAGATCACGATTACAAGTTTTTCCTTTTTTTTGGGGGGAAAGGTAACCTGTAAATCTTCAGCACGAAGGTTGTGCTGGTAGCCATATTTACAGTTCAAAAAAAATTATCCTTGTTCATCTTATATGGATTCCAATGATATCTAGTATGGATTTCAGATGTTGGATTTGTCATCTTCTAAATTTTATGATTCATGGGTACAGAAAGAGCACAGATGTAGGTCTTGAGATACGTGTAACAAGTATACATATACAAGTGCTACTATCCATTGAAGTCATTGAACTAAATCAACTATATATAAATTCTCCTTAAATATCTCTTTTTCCCAGTCTATGTCATACAATATCATAGTTTTCCAATACTTTAAATGAATATTATATACATAGATACAAATAAATATAGACCATTGCCTCATTAAAATTTCAAGTTCCATCAAAAGGGTAGAAACAGAAGATGTATAATCAAAGGTAATGATATGATGATACGATCAAGATATTGAATAGCAGCTATGAAGAAAGAAACAAATACAGAAAGAAAGTAGGATAGCTTATGTTAGAAATCCTTAGTAACTATAAGGCAGGAAACTAACCGGATATTGATCGTAGATCAAGTCCCTACGACCTTTGCCTGGGCTTAATGGATGAGTGTGCTCCTTGACAAATTTTGTGACAACCCACCTCCCGGAGCTAACTTTTCTAACTAATATCATTGCTCTGCAACCAACCCTAGTCTCTGCTCTTTGTCGCACTATCTTTTCCCGCTTATCCGGCATTCTAAAGCCCTCCTTGTTGCAAACTAGCGCTCGACCGATAGCAGTGCCATCGCGCCTAGATCGTGAAAGCTTGCTAACCCGGATAATGAAACCCACTCTTGTTGCATATGCATTATAAAATGCATGTGCTGCTGCTTCAGATTCAAACTCCTGGCCAACATAGGGTTCATCTGAAGTTGAATTACCTAGTGATTGTGATTCTTCTAATGGAACGATCTCCCTATCAGAAAGGTCTTCATCTACCTTGACATCATGCACGTCGTGAAGCGCCTCCTCACTGGAACTTCCTCCAACTGCATTCTCATCTACTGCCCTGATTTCTACCACTGTGCCCTCTTCCTCTTCACCTATGATGTGATCATCAACCACAAAGTCCACTGTTGCCTCAATTGCGTCAGTATTTTCTTTATAGACATAAAAAAACTTAAAACAGAGAGTCAATACTCCACACTGAAGGATGTCCACATTAGAGTAGAGATTATGATTTGCAGTTTGAACAATAGATACAACTCTATCTATTAGATCCTGAAAAGGGCCTAAACTTTGCACAAATATTTCAGGTTTTGATGTTCTCAAGCGCGCTACCTATGGAAGTGTTTTTAGACAAGAAAGAACGAGTATTGAGTATTGCAATTTTTTTTCTTCTGGAGTTTGGAGAAGGTCTGTTTTTGAGACTGGTTTTAGTTCTTTTAGTTATGTAAATGTGGTTACTGATGCGTGAATGAATTGTTTGGATGGAGTATGGGAGGTTGAAACAGGTTTGGAGGTGGTATCAGCCCAATTTTAGGGAAGATTCTACCGAAATTCTACAGCTTGAATGGTTCACTAGTTGAATCTAAATCACCTAATGTTGGTCACAGCCCCAGTTTGGCTCTGACAACCGTCAATACGAATGCAATAAGAAGCTGGTCAAAGATCGTGCTTTTGCAGCGACAAAATCCTAGTCAAAATGATATAGATTGAAGGATGAACCACACCTAAACACTCCCTACTGCTTACACATAACAAAAACAACTGCTACCCCTCAATCCCAAACTAGTTGGTCTTGGCATATGGATCCTTAATATCCATTCCACTCCATTAGGGGTTCTTAAAACTGGGAATAATTCATGCTACTCGTGCAAAAAAATTCAATCTTTTTGGTGATATAAATAATTCATGCTTAGCATATAAAATCTGTTTAACCCATTACATAACTAATTCAAAAGCCAATTCATAATTAACGCTGTCGAAGTAAAAATGTTATGGAACACATGAAAGCTAGATATTTGAGCCTGAAACATCAACCCCCAACTCAAAACTGAAAAAGAAAACACCTACATACAAGGAAAGTTCACATAACATTAAATCCATGTTCAACCAATACCGACCACCAAAACTCTGAACTTATTCTCGGGGACTCAATACCCAGGGGCGAAAAAAGCAAAAATTTTCGATAAAATTCAAAATTTGTGCGCTTTTCTCCTAAATAAAAGGAGTAAAAATAAAGAATCGGAAACAGGGAAACTTACTCAAAATTTAATTTATAAGAAAATGAATCCACGTTGTGAAGATTCGCAGGAACAGACAGGCACAGGTGGGGGTTGTTGGTGGGGGGGGGGGGGAGGGTGGAACGGAGAGAAGAGAAAGAGGGCTTGAGGGTTCAGGGTGATGGCTATATGTGGCCTTGTGAATGTGAGGTGTTAAGTTGTGATTGGGTTCGACGAGCATACGAAGTCAGCAATTTTGGGAGCTTCCAATGAAACAGTAACACGTGTTCTCGTCCATGGAGTGGACTGTTCGCTATTATTTCTTCTGGACCCAAAATCTGGAACGGGTCTAGCTTCAAGCAAATACCACCGGCTATTGATGCACCTGTGTATGAATATTTAGTCTATTATGTTGGAATTTTATTATTCGGAAAGTTCCAGCATAATATACTAGAGATTGGAGCATTATGTATAATATTTCAGTATATTATGCTGGATTATTTTTCTAGATTTTTGAATAATTTTTTGGTTCAGACTTATCTTTATATGAAAAGTGACTAAATTTCAATTACTTTTGAAATTGTGACTATTTTTGAATAACCACTTGTAAATCAGGTTATTTTTAAATTTCTCCTAGAGGTGACACTTGCAAAATAGAGAAAATACCGGCTACGTCCTTTTATAAGTAGCTTATTACAAAAAATTAGTTAACTCATATCATATAACTAATATTAGCCTAATAGTTATTTGTAACCGAAAAATATTAATTATTTACTTTCTTTTGAGTGGGTGCTATTAGAATGACAGGTACATCATAAGGAGCTTTAATCTAAAATTTGGGATGATTCGGTGGAGTTTTGAGTTGGTTTGAATTGGAAATTCGAAATAGAAAATGAACATAAAAAATGATAGGTGTATCACATATGTATCAAATTTGTATCAAGTGTGTATCACATGTATATTCATGTATACAGGTGTGAGATACATGCGTAATACATGTGTCGCAGAATAATTTATTGAACTAAATTTTAACTACAAATTTTGAAACCAAATCACTTTCAATCTTCCTCAAATTTTATATATTGACTCATCTATATGTTTTCACTGAATTTCAACCATACTCATTGAAAAAGTCCTTTTTTGCTTAGGTTTTTTAAATCTTTATATGTTTTTTGTTTTTCCTCGCCTTATTTGTTAGCTCATCGATGAAATTTCTTTCTATCTTGCATCTAATGTTGCTAATCACGCTTAAAAATATGAAAGGAGATCTTTGTGTATAATTCTTGGAGAGAAAGAATTTTTTTTTTGTTTTCAATTTTTATAGGTGTTTGACTAGTTTTAATAAGTATATGATTAATGACTAGAGATCGATAAGTTAGAAATTTTTAAAGAAATTTATGTAAGATTTCTAAAAAATATTGGGGTTAACTTAAAAAGTAAAATATTAGAGATGTTGAAAAGAGCATTTGGAGGTCAAAAATTATGTTTCTACATAAATTTAACTTGAAAATATACATTTGAAATTAATGAGAAAAATTATTATTTTTGTGAAATATAATCTACTCACACAAGTTTTTCGGTATTTCAAATGCTGAAATTAAGTTTTTACAAATGTTGATGGTCAAATTACTATTGCAAATACTCACTTAGTATTGGCAAAAAATATAAAATTCTTCTTCATGAACAAATTTGGGGGAAGAGGGGAGGGGTAAAGAAGTTAATTTTGCCACATCAATGTACGAATTTTTGTTATTGGACGAATGGGAGTAAATTGTGGTACAGACCAATAGAATTTAAGAAGGAATAAAGTCAAAAATAATTATCCAATAGGACATCAATTTGCCTTAACTTGTGATTTCATTTTATTTAACACTTTTCAAAAAGATGGAATTACACTATATGATATTTAAAGTCGAGGTAATCATATAATAAAACAAATATACTGCATCCTTTTGCTTCTTTTCTTTTCTATGCCTTCCTCGAGCCTATGATCTTTTGAAAATAACCTATTTATTTTTATAAGATAGGAATAAAACCAATATATACATTATCTTTTTTAGATCGTACTCATAAGATTAAACTGAATTTATTTTTATTATTGTTGTAGACTTCATCCTTGTCATAAGTAGTTATAAGGTCATATGTAAAGATTGTAACATTAAACTAGAAGTAGCCCTAATCATACAAACATGGACAGGTGGTTCAAGATGCGTAGCAAAAAGAGTTAGCAAAAGAGTAGAGAAGTCCTAGACAACTAAGAATTTGCTAGTTGGTGAAAATTGAAAGGTAAAGATCATATAATATTTTAGAATAAGCTGTTCAAAGAGCGGAAATGGAACGTACGTAGAAAATAACAAAGATACCATGTAGATTACTAGAACTTAAAATTTCAAAGCACCAATGTAACTTGAGTGTGCTCTTGGCTGTGTGATAGAAATAAGTGCAGGTATTATATGGATCCCAATTTGGATGATTACGGTTACTGACGAATGCGACAAGAGACAGGATCTTTATGATACGGCGTCTTGTCACCGTTGAAGACGTTGACAACTAACACCGGTTAGAGGATGCATGACTTTTGCAGCAGTGCAGGCTTAATACCGGTTAGAGGATGCATGACTTTTGCAGCAGTGTAGGCCTAACACCGGTTCGAATATTCTTTATGCTATACCTTTTAGGGTTCAAGAGAGGATTTGTCCTTATATATAGTGGGAACAAAATCTTATAAATGGGGGACTCTTGGCTAAGAGCTTCTATTATAATATCTTTCTACAATCAAAGTTGTGAGATTGACGCTTAATCATTTAGTTTGATTTCATTAAGAACATTATTTATCTCATTTATCCCTTTCATCTTTCAATCTAGAGATTATTATACTTGGCTGAGCTTTACCTTTTTTTATTTTATTTTATTGATTTAACCAAAAAGGTTTCAATATATTTTGGATCAAATAATTGGCGCCGTCTGTGAGGATTTCTTTAACTAAAATTGTAGTTTCATCTAGATCCTTGAAAGGGATAATCGCCTCTTCCTAGCCTTGAAAAAAACCGACAATGGCAGGAAAGGGAGACACAAGATTAAAAGCAATAGTAGGTGTCACTAACAACCTTCAAGATTCCAACAACGAAGCCGGTAGGGAGGATAACAAAAACACGACACCGAGCGCTACAATTAAGGGAGTTACCTTATATCCCCCGCACGAAAGCATGACTGCCTCACGCGAAAGAGGAGCCTCAACATCCATAGCAGGAGAAGCACCACTAACTATGAAAAGACTATTAAAAGAATGGCTAACAAACACTCTGAGTAGCATACTTAATAAACATGTTCAAAGGGATATCGAAGGCACAATACACGCAGACATTGCAACAGTTGCCAGTGAACTAGAAACTGCACGCACAAGTAACACTCATATTATTGACGATGCAGGTAATGACGCGCTCACAACCATCTTAAAAAAAATGGAGAAAATGAAAAATGAAACAAGATGCTCTGTAATCAGATGAAGGAACATCAAGAAAAGTTCGATAAAATACTGAGCACTCTAAAGTTGCTACCAAAATGAGATGTCGGCCGATTCATCAAGGAACCGTACAGTGAAGGAGCAGCCCCCATTGCTATCCCAAAAACCTTCAAAATGGCACCATACTTGAAAATATACAATGGCACTACGGACCCAGAAGATCACATAATCCACTACGTCACAACCATAAAAGGCGACGATCTGTCGAAAGGATAAGTGTCATCGGTGCTGCTGAAAAAGTTCGCCGAAATCCTAACGGGGGAAGCGCTTACTTTGGTATTCACAACTGCCGGCACGATCAATATCAACATTCGAAGAAATGACAGACAAATTCATCACCACTCATGCATGAGCAAAAAAGGCGAAAGCTAGGGTAAACGACATCTTTGCCGTCATGAAGATGACGGGGGAAAGACTCAGGGACTTTCTAGCCAGATTCAATAGGGTAAGAATGAGCCTACTCAACGTATCATAGGGGATGACTGTAGCGACCTTCCAAAATAGGTTAAATAGGAATGGATCGAAGGCGACCAAAAAGCTACTAAATAGGCTCATGATAAACCCTTCCACCACTTGTGAATAAATCCATAACACCTATTGTGCCGAAGTAAGGGCAGATGAAGATGACCTAAATGCTCCGATCCAACGGCTAACATCAGTCTAAATCGAAGCAAGGAAAGATCTCCACAACGATGGCTGAAGGGATCAACTATGCCGTTTCAGTCGAGAGAGGCATCGACCTTACATTCGGACATCCATTCCACCTCCTCCACGACACGTAGATGTCACTCCTCGATATCTCGCGCCATAACAACACGAAAGAGGGATGCTTACACTATTATCTGCTCATAACTTTTGTGTTTATCCTTTAGAAATACATATGCACTAGAAAAGCTCGGCAAAAAGGTGCAGTGATCGTAAAAGATAAAACCTGACCTGAGAACGGGGAGATCGAATGTTCTGTGCGAATTCCATCAGGAAAGGGGGCATAAGACCGAAGACTCCATACGCATGCGGCATGAAGTAGTAAGGATGCAAAACCAGGGACACTTGAAAGAACAGTTAAGTGATTGAGGACGGGTTAACTTCGCTCGAGGACGCGACCAACCTCAGGGACTCCCTAAACTGCCTTCATCTACTCGTACTATAAAAATGATCATCGGCGGTGGTGATGATTGGCAATCAACCACATAAAGTTCACCACTACACATAAACTCAAACTGACAGCCACTTACGAATGGTATGATGACCCCGAAGATAGGATCATCTTTAATATATCAGATGCCAATGGTTTGTCTTTCCATCGCTATAATGCTCTAGTTATAACTTTACGTATTGCAGATATCGATGTAAAAAGAATAATGGTGGATGACAGAAGTGGCTCGTGCATTATTCACCCTCAAGTCCTCGTATAGATGAGACTCGAGGATAAAATAATGCTACGGTGCATAACACTAACGGGTTTTAATAATGCAGTTGAACGAACCTCACGAGAGATAATGTTGCATGTACTGGCTAGAGGAGCCAATCTGGAAACAACATTTCTCATTATGAACCAAGAAACAACCCATATCGCTATCATAGGGCGCCCATGGATACACGCCATGCGAGCCATCCCATCAAGTTTCTATCAAGTAATCAAAATTCCTAATCCATGGGGAATATTAAGCATCCGGGGCGAGCTACGCACCGCCGAAGAAGCATAATAGTGAACCATATTAGGAACAAAACCCGACGTACAAATGGAGGCCATCAAAGACCCAGATGTCGTAGAAGCCTGCAAAGGAACGATAGAAGAGCTCTATATCGTCCAGTTGAACAAGAATGACAGCACAAAAAAAGCTTATATCGGTCATAATCTCTCAGAACCAGGTAAGTTCCATAAATTCATAACTAACAATGCTGATTTTTTTTGCCTTCTCCTATTCAGATATGACGGGCATCCCAAGAGACACCACCACTTACAAGCTAAATTCCGACCCCCACTACCCGCCTATGTGGCGAATGAGGAGAAAGTTTAACATCATAATCAACGACGTAGTTAGTGAAGAAGTCAATAAGCTGCTCGTTAATGTCTCCGTCCAAGAATCAAATTACCCTCAGTGGGTCGCCAATATGGTCATGGTGAAAAAGAAAAGTATAAAGTGGAGGATGTGTGTTTACTTTAACGACCTAAGCAAAGCATGCTCGAATGATTCCTTTCCGTTACCGCACATTGACCAGCTTATCGACGCACGGCGGGGCATGAGTTTTTTAGCTTCTTAGATGCCTATTCCAGTTACAACCAAATTCTAATGGTAGAGGAAGACCAAGAAAAAACTACTTTCATCACCCGTCAAGGAATGTATTGCCACAAAGTCATGCCATTCGGACACAAGAACGCAAGGGCAACATACCAAAGGTTAGTCACCAAAATGTTCAAAGATCATCTCGGTAAGACCATAGAGGTCTACATCGATGACATGCTAGTAAAGTCAAAAAGGAATGAAGATCATATTGATCATCTTAAGAAAGACTTAGTCATAATGAGGCAATACAATATGAATTGAATCCCGAAAAATGTGCCTTCGACGTAACCTCGGGTAAGTTCCATAGCTTTTTGGTATCGTAAAGAGGCATAAAGGTCAACTCAAATCAGATCAAGGCCAACGAAGGAATACCAGAGATATTAACCAGCAAAAAGCAGGTACAAAAATTGACAGGACGAATAGCTGCCCTGTCAAAGTTCATCTCACAGTTATCGAACAAATGCCATAAATTTTTTAATATATTAAGGAAGGATCACGAACTTCAATGGAATTCAGAATGCATTGACGCCTTAAGGAAACTAAAAGCGTACATGTCCTTACCGTCATTACTTGTCAAGGCAAATCCAGGCGAGTGCCTCCTGGTGTATCTAGAGGTCTCCCAAGTCGCGGTAAGTGCAATTTTAGTCTACGAAAACAAAGGTATGAAATATCCAATTTACTACATCAGAAAAACCTTAATTAATGCCGAAACAAGGTATCCCCACCTTGAAAAATTGGCTTTGGCATTATTCATAGCTATACGAAAGCTTAGACCATACTTTCAATGTCACCCCATAAAGGTAGTAAAGATCTTCCCCCTCATGGGCATCCTGCACAAACTTGAACTATCGGGTAGGTTGACCAAATGGGCCATAGAATTAAGTGAGCATAATATAACATATCAACCGCAAACTGCAATTAAGTCTCAAGTGCTCGCCAATTTCATCATTGATTTTACCGCGAAAATACTACCTGAAGTCGAGCAGAAAGCTCTCCGCACTTCTGTAAGATACGACCTATAGGTTCTCTACACCGACAGCACATCTAATGTGTCGGGATCAGGACTGAGACCCATCCTCAAAGTCCCTACAGGCGAAGTGATTCTCCAATCCATACGGTTCCCCCAGATGACAAACAACGAGTCCGCGTATGAAGCTGTGATTGCAGGATTGAAATTATCCCTCAAGTATGGCGCTCCACGACTCGTCCGTCATTACGACTCTCAACTCGTGGTGAATCAAGTAACTGGGACTTTCCAAATCAAGGAACAAAGACTGCATAAGTACCAGTCAGAATTCACTAACTACTACCATAATTCTATAAGTGCCGCCTAGAACAGATACCCCGGACACAAAATATCGAAGTGGATGGTCTCTGTAAACTAGAGGCTGCTACCAAAAATATCAGTAAAGGAAATAAGGTCACCCTTTTCCATTCATCGATAGACCTGATCGAGGTACATTCTATAAATTTATCTTGGGACTGGCACAATTGCATAGTAACATATTTGCTGGAAGGGACGTTCCCACAAGATAAGAAAGAAGCAAAACATCTTCGTATACAGGCGGCCAGGTACAACCTCGTGAACCATGACCTAAATGCCTTGGGCCAAATCAAACAAGGCGGGTACTAAAAGAAGTACATAAGGGTCACTGCAGTGCCCATATAGGAAATCGAGCCCTTGTCAGATGCCTCATCCGCGTGGATACTACTAGCCTACCATGAAGAAAGAAGTTGCGGATTAAGTCAGGAAATGTGAGAAATTCCCAAGATAAACCCCTATGATACACCAAGCAGGAGAACTCCTACATTCCGTCACTTCGCCATGGCCATTCATAAAGTGAGGAATGGACATTGTTGGACCCCTCCCTGCAGGACGAGGTAAGGTACGATTCATTTTGGTTCTAACTGATAATTTTTCTAGATGGGTAGAAGGAAGTGGTGTACACCCAAATATGCGAGCAAGAAGTTATCGCGTTCATATGGAAAAAATATGCCACTTTGGCATTCCCAAAGAAATCAACTATGATGACGGATCTCAATTCGTTGGGAAGAAAACGACCGAGTTTTTTAAAAAATGGCACATTAAACGGATACTCTCCCGTCATACCATCTGGCCAAGCCAAATCCTCTAACAAAACAATATTAAATATATTGAAAATGAAGCTCGAAAACGTCAAGGGGATATGGCTTGAACTGCTACGAGAAGTACAATGGGTATACCGTACCACGCCAAAAAACAACACAAGCGAGATGTCGTATTTGTTAGTTTATGGGACTAATGCGATCATACCCGTCGAGGTTAGAGAAATGATAACTAGGGATTTTGACGTATTTCATGCTCCTTCTTGCTTATGCTTTGATTATAAATTCTTACAAAATAGTCTCAAAAGGCTCATAAGTTGTGCTTGATAGCAGATACGATCGACCAAGTGACAAAATGTCAAAGATCGGCTCTAAAGGAGTGAAACCTGCTGAAGTACCAAAGACAAGGCAAACTCAGGACAAAAAGGCCTAGTGCAGCCATACTACACTTTGTGCGGTCCACACTTGGGGATTCAGAGAGCTGGGAAATTGAGCTTCAAGGAAGTGCGACCGCATTCAATCTTGCACGGTCCGCACTGAAGGTTCCGCGGCTGCACTACCATTATGTGCGATCCACAGAAGAGAGGATCAGAGAGATATAATTTAACAAGGATCAAGCCAGCATTGTCCTCGGTCATGGTTGTGCGGACCGCATTAGAGATCTCCGTGGCCGCAATCCATTATGCGCGGTCCGTGGAGCCTGAGTTCAGAGAAGCCAAGACTTCAAGTCCAATAGCCTAGTGCGGCCGCAGTCCATTTTGTGCGGCCCGCAATGACCCCTAGGGGCATTTTTGTCCAGTTTTTCTAGCTTAGTATAAATAGAACTTTTTTTCATTTTTAGGGTATCAGACATTTTAGAACTTCAACTGCGCTCGTGAGAAGACCTACTGTAGCCATTTTTCGTATTTTTACTTAGGTTTATCATTGAATCTTTATATTTAGCTTAGTAATTAATTAATATGTCTTTATCTTCATCTATTTCTCCATTTTCTTCTTCAAGCATGAGTAGCTAAACCCATTAGCCAGGGTTTTGGCTCAACATTAGTGTGGGTAATTGATGGGTGTTGCAACTTAAGGCTAGATTGACTATGAGTGTTTGTTATTTGGGTCAATTTTATGGTATATTTTATGAATTGGTGGTTGCAAACACTAGTTTGTGCTTAGCTGACTTGGCTTTTCTTGAGAAAGAGAACCTAAGTCTCCAAAATTAATCCAACAAGGAATTGGGATGGACTCAAGAGAATTGATAGTCCCAATTAAAGGGTTAAACCTCGAAAGAGTAATTACCCGACTTGAACCCCAGTTGCTTGAGCAGATTTGCCTACCTAGTTGGTCTTGAGAAAGTCAATTGGACAAAATCACTCTCTCTACTGAGAGGTGTGAGAGTGGGTAACATCGTGCAATGGTTATAACATATTTTCCCAAACATGTCAAGCATGCGTTAGAAGCAATTACCCATCAATTAGCCACCTAGGTGAAAGTCACTACCCTAGTGCATTTTAAACCATTAGATACAACTCTTAGCAATTTTCACATAGCATAATAACTTATAATTAGTATTTGATAATATTAGATTGTTAAAGAAAACCCAAAAAATGATGAGAAGATCAATTAAGAACACACTCACAATTCTAAGCTAGATAGATACTTAACTCCAATTATAGCTCTTTGTGGATTTGATCCCGACCCAAAATAAGGTAAAAGCTATTGCGACACTCTCTTGCTACTCTTTAGTAGTGTGGAGTTGGCTACGATCAAGAATCTAGTCTGAGATACTCTAATGAGAGCGGACCAAGCAACGACGAAAGTAGGTTACAAGACCTGGATGAAGTCGAGCAAAGAAATATGGCTCACATAAGAAAGCCCAAAAGCAACAAGCAGTAAGGTACTACAACAAGAAGGCCAAAGTACGACCACTCAGAGTCAGGGACTATGTTCTCAAAGACTAAAAAACATAAGAAACAAAAGATCTAAATGAAGGGAAATTGTGAACAAACTAGGACGGGCCATATAAAATCGTATCAGTAGTAAACAAACGAGCATTCCAACTAGAGAAAATGGAAGGAAAACTACTAAAAAATAATTGGAATGTCGCCCACCTCAAATACTTCCACTTCTGAAAAGAGACACCGCCTAAGTCGTACTCTTTTTCCCTCACCGGGGTTTTGTCCCAATCGGGTTTTCTCTATGAGGTTTTTAATGAGGAAACGAGGAAGACATCTCGAGGTCCGAAGTATTTTTCATTGACCCACCTACTGAGGTCATCTGCGGGTTGAGCAATGAAGGGACTAGGTATAAAGAATCTCTATTGTATGTACAAAGTCAACATATATTTCCGACAGAAATATAGTCAAATCTCCAGTGTATGAACAAACTCGACATGTATCGCCATTGTAGTTATAAAGAATCTCCATTATATACACAAAGTCAACGTGTCTATAATGCATGAAAATCGGCATATGTGACACTCCAACAGATACAATGGCTAAGGCCACCATCGACGTAAAGGGTTCGACATCACTCAAACAACGATGGGATATTACTTCGATACCAGCTCGAAAGTAACATCCCAATGGCTAAGGCCATCCTCGACGAAAAATGAGTTCAACATCACTAGAACCACGATGGGATATTACTTCGACCCCAACTCAAAAGTAACATCCCAATGGCTGAGGCCATCATCAACGAAAAATGAATTTGACATCACTCGAACCACGACGAGATATTACTTCGGCACCAGATTGAAAGTAACATCCTAATGGCTAAGACCATCATCAAGGAAAAATGAGTTCGTCATCACTCGAACCCCGATGAGTTATTACTTTTGCACCAGCTCGAATGTAACATCCCAATGGCTAAGGCCATCATCGATGAAAAATGAGTTCAACATCACTTGAACCACAACGTGATATTACTTCGGTACCATCTCTAAAGTAACATCCCAATGACTAAGGCCATCATCAACGTAAAGGGTTCAACATCACTCGAACCACGACGAGATATTACATTGGCACCAACTCGAAAGTAATATCCCTACAACTAAGCCGTTGCTAACAAAAAGAGTTCAACTAAATATCTCAATAAAGCTTCAAAATAATGCGACGATAGAGAAAGTCATCGTCAAACAAACCGAAGAAAGAAAACAACAACTCAGAGATACACAACGAAAACGACTTTATTACAAGACATATATTACAAATGTTTGTTTTTACAAAGGGCTCAAAGACGCCGTTACAAAAACTACGAAGCAAAAAATAAGTACAAACCAAATACTACACATCATTTTCGGTTGTATACACGTATTCATACCAAGAGTCGGAGGCAAGTATGTTTGCATCATCAGAATTAATATCATCTCCGTCAAGAGTAAGAGTATCGTACCTGCATGCCTCACGAGCTGCACGGGCCTTGGCATGTATATCTCGGAGCTCTACTTCAGATGTCATCCCGTCAATATGAAGAGCCTTCTAGACATTGGTCTCGGCTTCGGCGTGAACCCACAACTCACACAAATGTCGAGGCATGACAGGGTTAGCTGAAGCATGAGATGTAGAAGGACGTAATTGTCTTCGTACATCCTCCGCTTTCAAAGAGGCCACTATCTCGCTTAATGTGGACAGCTCCGCCTCCAACCCTTGAATATGCCCCTAAAGTTCCGCTGTCTTAAGCGGATACGTCTCAATCTCCTTAGTCCACTCCAACCTACAAACATGCTCAATTCACCCTTAAGCTCTTTGAACTCCACTGTTTCAATATCATATTTCGCAGTTTAATTGGCCACCTTTGTTTGGAGGTCGGCATTTTATGACTACTCCCTTACTTAGCTCAAGCTCATTTTCCTTTACATTAAGGGCTGCCTCAAGCTCGCTGTTACAGGCGACGGCCTTCATAAGGTCCTTGTCTCATTCCTTTGACTCCTCGATCTTTCGTTCCAATTGATCATCCCTCTGCTTGAGCCCTTCGTAGAACAACCCGATCTCTTATACCTGCAATGGGATGGGGTGGATGCCTCATAACTGCAAAAGATAACTACAAATTAACACCAAGTTGAACGAATAAAAAAGAAAGAGTAAACAAGTTGTGACACTTATGACAAAGATGTGTTCAGTTATGATAAAGATGTACTTATGCCAAAATTTGCGACTCGCCCGGTCATCTATTCTAACAACTAGCCCTTTTCTCCCACGGTGCCTCAAATGCACCATAGTACCGTGTGAAAGCTAGGTGAAAACAAGTGTATGGGGTGGTGAATGGTAACTTCGCACCCCGCTATCTCCACATATTTTGTACGAAGTCCCTTTCTATTGGAACCATCTCTATATGAGTGGGAATGTAATATTTTTCACGGAGGGCATCGATATGGACTTGCTCAGTTTTAGAGAATATTGAGGTGGGAATATGAGGAGGTTCGTTAAGAAATTCTCTTCGAGCCATGGGGTTTCTCGATAGTATGTCCTCCACGGTGGGAAAGCTATCCCCTTCCTCCACCATCATGTCCTCACCACCAGAGGGGAGCGCCATGGACAACAGGGTGGTGTTAGACACCCCTTTACGAGAACGATGTGTTCTAGGAATCTCTATGGCAGGAGATGTGTTAATATAATAGAAAAAGCTAAGAACGGAGAATGGAAGATTGAAAGCAAAGAAATCATTAGAGAAAACACGGGAGGGATGAGAAGAAGACAAAATAGCCAAGAGTTTTTGAAAAAACAAACCCTCTCGTTTAATCTATTGGATTGGGTGGTATTAGAATCGAAGCGAAAGGCTGCAAAATGGCACCAAAATCGAAGCGACAAACCATCAGCCTCTGTCCTAAAAACACGAATAATGATGATGCGTGTGGAAGTGGCATCATTTACCGATAAGACACACCACCCAAGATATCGTTAAGCATGCTAACCTTCCGTTGTTTGACAAACCATAGAGATTCATAAACCAAATTTCTCCACAATTGTGGGTGATGTCCTCTTATCGAGGACACATCAAGCCGCAACCTCGGCAAGTGGAGGGACTAACTGTATGTGTCCGGATCTAGATAACCCCGGCTACTGAAGAATATGACAAGAGACGAGATCTTTACGATACAGTGTCATGTAGTCGTTGAAGATGGCAACGACTGAGAACTGTTAGAAGACACATGACTTTTGCAGTAGCGTAGGCCTAACAGGAGGCAATAGGAGTATACATTCAAATATTCTTTATATTATACCTTTTAGGGTTCAAGGAGGCATTGTCCCTTATATATACCGAGAAAAAAACCTTGTAAGGGGGGATTTTTGGCTAAAAGCATCAATTATAATATCTTTCTACAATCAAAGTTGTGAGATTGATGCTTAATCATTTGGTTTGATTATATCAAGATATATTATTCATCTTCTTTATCCCTTTCATCTTTCAATTTGGAGTTTAATATACTTGGATGGGATTTACATTTTTAATCTTCTTTAATTGATTTAACCAAAAAGTTTTCAATATCTTTTGGGTCAAGAATCAAGAAGTATAGAGAACGTACAGAGTTTATGTCCAGATGCGAAAGCAATGGAACATGTCTTCCAAAAAAGATGAAAATAATTCAAAACTCATCCGAAACACACCCGAAACCCTCAGGACCCGTAAAAAATATCATCCCATAGGTAAATTGAAAGCCCAATGCCATGTGATGCAACCTACTTGTAAACATCTCCCGAGTTCCGACCAAAGTACTATTGACACAAGATTTTACATGTCGTATTCCTGCAATTGATGAGTTCTAAACCTATAACAATCCTCCTTCTTGTCAAATTGAGCGAATCGAGAGAATTAATACATACTACTAAACATGTAAACATGTATTGTCTTTATTTATTCAACTATTAGCTCTTGATGCTATAGATTTACAGAGACGAGTGAGAAGGAGAAGATTTGAGAGAGAGAATGAGGAACTGAATCTTCTGGAATCCTAACTAACTAATACAAAGATTCTAACATATACTTATACACGTCTTTCTTCTCTATTTTGGTCTGTTTACAAATTGCCCCTCTCACTTACTTCTATGTCCTATTTAGTCCCTAGTGCCTCAAGCTAGTACGTGAAAGACATCTTCTACTCCCAGCTTGGATAGTAGGGACTAATGTTGTGCTACACTCAATCCTTTTGTCATCAGGTCCGCATGTTGCATTCTTATTGGGATATACTGAGTTGCAATCAATCTATCATTGAGCTTTTCCCTAGAAAAGTGGCAATCTATTTTAATATGTTTAGTCCGCTCGTGGAATATAGGATTTACAGCTATTTACATAGTTGCCTTGCTATCACAATGCAAGTGAACTAGTACCTCTACTTTGTTTCCCAACTCTTCTAACAGTCCAACCATCCAAACAATCTCAGCCACTCCAGCTGCTATACTTCTACACTCTGCCTCTGTCGAGCTTCTACTAATTGTCTGTTGCTTCTTGGACTTCCATGATAATAAAGAATCACCAAGCTTCACAACATATTCTGTTACAGACCTTATTGTGTTGGGGCAGGCTGCCAAGTCTGAATCACAAAAGGCTCTGAGTGTTGTTGCATGTCCTTTTCTCAACAGAATCCCCAATCCAGGAGCTGACTTGATGTACCTTACCACCCTCAGGGCTGCATCTAGGTGAGACTTCTTGGGTTGTTTCATGAATTGACTCAACATTTGTACTGCAAAGCAAATGTCTGGTCTTGTGATTGTGAGGTAGATTATATTTCCAATGAGCCTTTGATAGGCTCATACATCTTCAAGCTAGGGATCATCTGTTTTTCCAACATGATTGTCATAGTCAACTGTTGTTAGCTTGTGATTCAACTCAATAGGAGTGTGTACTGGCTTGCAACCACTCATCCCTACATCAGTGATTAACTCCAATGCATATTTTCTCTGATTCAATAAAACACCTTTCTTTGATCTGAGAACTTTAATTCCCAGAAAATATCTTAGTTCCCCTAGGTTTTTTTACCTTAAAGGAACTATGCAGAGTGTCCTTTGTTTGGCCAATGAGGAACTGCTTATACCAGCTATTAAGAGATCATCAACATAGACAGAGACTATCACCATTGTCCCCTTCATGCCTCTTGGTAAATAAGGAATGATCATGGGCACTCTGAGTGTACCCAGCTTGTAAAAGAGCTTTTGTGAGTTTGATATTCCATTGTCTAGATTCTTGTTTCAATCCATAAAGGGATTTTAATAATCTATATACGTTGTACTCCCCCTGTTTGTGAAATCCCTGAGGAAGGTCCATATAAACTTCTTCAAATAAATCTCCTTGTAGGAAGGCATTGTTGACATCCATTTGAAATATGGGCCAATTCTTGGAGGCAGCAACACTGATCACAGTCTCACAGTGACTATTTTAGCCACTGGGGAGAAAGTTTCATGATAATCCAGTCCTTCTTGTTGTGTATATCCTTTGGAAACCAATCTTGCCTTGAACTTATATATTTCTCCATTAGCCTTTTGCATAATTCTATACAACCATTTCGAACCAATGGGATGTTTCCCAGCAAGAAGGTCTAGTATCTCCCATGTATTATTTTCTTCAAGGGGTTGAATCTCTTGTTCCATTGCATTGATCCAATTCTAATATTTAACAGCATCCTTGAAGGATTTTGGCTCAGTATAAGCTGAGAAAACTCCCAGGAACATTGATATTCTGGTGATAAATGATAGTAAGCAATGTGAGAAAATAAAGGATATTTATAACCATTTGAGGGTTTGGTTTGAACTACATAGTCCTTGTGTCAAACAAGATGATTAGAGTTTCTTTAAGGTTTGTCATCTTTAGTAGGTGGAGGCACTTGTGACTCTATGGCAACAGAAGGTTGAGCTGGTTCAACTAGTTGAATTTCTAGTCCAACTGGAAGTGCACTTGTGGGTGAGACTACAGGACTTGTTGGTTCAATCACTTCATTCATAACCTTTGTCTCCTCTGCATATTGGTGAGATTCTGGCTGAATATCACAAGGATTAGGACTTGGATCAAGAAACTTATCTTCAAGGATGTTGTCATGATCTTGCTGACCCAGTGCTGGTATAGAAGGGTAGAACTACTATCAACAGGCCCTTCTTGCTGTGTTGATGAAAGAGGAATGTGTGGAGTGTCTGATGACAAAAGTAGAGTATGAGTTGGACTTGAGTGAACATATCATCTTCATCACTGCCTTTGTCTTTAAATGGGAAGATATTCTCATTGAAGGTGACATCCCTGCTGACAAGAAAACTTTGATTCTCTAAGTCATACAGCTTGTACCCTTTTTGAGTGTTAAAATAACCAAGAAATACTGTCTTCTTGGCTCTAGGAGAAAATTTGTCCTTTCTTGGTAGATTTCTTACATAACTCAAACATCCAAAGGCCCTCAGATGATCAATATTGGGATGCTTCTGATATAACATCTCATATGGAGTCCTACCCTGCAAAACTGGTATAGGCAATCTGTTTATTAAATAGACTGATGTTTTCAAACACTCTCCCCAGAACCTAATTGGTACTCCACTTTGAAATTTTAGTGCTCTTGCCATTTCCAAAATATGCATGTGCTTTCTTTTCACAATTCTATTTTGTTGTGGAGTGTAAGCACATCTACTCTGATGTACAATACCAAGTGAAGCCAACAATTCAATGCACTTAGAGTTGAAAAACTCTGATCCATTATCAGATCTTAGAAATTTTACAGTAGCAACAAACTAATTCTTTATTATGGAAAGGGAATTTTTCAACATAATGATCACTTCACATTTAGAATGTATTAGATAAACCCAAGTGTACCTACTAAGATCATCCACAATATTGACAAAATACTGCTTTTTATCATATATAGTCATTTTATAAGGCCCCCAAACATCTAGATGAATTATTGGAAGATAAATGTTGAACTAGTAGTACTTATAGGGAATTGTAATCTACATTGTTTTGCAAAGGGACATATATCACAGTCATTAGCTTCACTACTACTAATTTTATTATTTATACTTAGAATTTGCGGAACATTCCTCATGTCTACATGTCCTAACCTCATATTCCAAAGACCAGAGTCTGTTTTCTTTCTCTAAATCGTACCAGCTAACATCGACATCCTTTCCTGCTTATTCGACACGTACAAGCCTGCTGACTCTTTACCAATCCCCAGCACCTTCCCACTAAAGAGTTCCTGAAGTAGACATAAATCAGGGTAGAAGCTGACCCAACATCTAAGATCCCTAGTAAGCTTTGATATTGACAGTAGATTGAACTTAAAATCAGGTACATGTAACACATTCTTTACCCACTGATCTGCCAAAATTTCTGCATTTCCAGTATGTTCTATCTTTGCCCTTATTTCAGTTGGTAATTGCACTCCACTATTACTCTGGCCCTCCATACCCTTAACATTAGTTAGGACCTCTTTATTGTGATTAATGTGATATGTAGCTCCCGAATCTATTATCCAATAGCACTAGAGAAATTATATCTTCTGTGTTGGATGAGCATTCTCCAGCTGATGGTTTGTTTAATAGTCCTACTAGCTGATTATATTGATCTTCAGTTAATACATGTCCTTGAA
The DNA here is from genome assembly GCA_034376525.1 of Nicotiana benthamiana. Classification (NCBI taxonomy): domain Eukaryota; kingdom Viridiplantae; phylum Streptophyta; class Magnoliopsida; order Solanales; family Solanaceae; genus Nicotiana; species Nicotiana benthamiana. Next base: position 134,215,806 of record CM067331.1, read on the forward strand.
ATTGATTCATAGTTGTCCCCAACTCTTCAATACTTGCTGCATTAGCATAGGTTTTTTGTCCTCCACGTTGAAATTTCTTTTTGCTTTTGAAATCTGCTGGATAACCAGTGATTTTGTAGCAATTTTCTTTCAAGTTTCCTTTGTAGCCACAATGTTCACGTATCAACTCAAACTTCTTAGGTGGCTTGAATCCCTAAGTCTTTCCTGCCACCATAGTGAGGGGATCTCTTTTTTTGTCACCAACTCCTAGTGATCTCTGACTATCCTCCTGAATTACTATCATATAGGCCAAGTTTACTGAAACAACGGGTCTCCTCATGAGAACATTACTCCTAACATTGCTATAGCTCTCATTCAGACCCATAAGAAACTGCAGTAACCTAATTTGCTCTAGAAGTTCAAGTGAAGGTCTAGACTCCTCACAATCACAGGAAAATTAAGCAGCCAACACGTCTAATTCGTTCCACAAATCGTTTATTCTAGAATAATTTGTTATAACTGAATCTGTACCTTGTTTTAGAGTAGCTATTTCTGTCTATAAGTGATAGATTCTCATTAGACTGCATCTATCAAACTTCTCTTTGCAATCACTCCATACTTTCTTTGTATTTGACGCAAAAACAATTTCGGTATCAATTCATTCACAACTGTGCTACCAATCCATGAGAGCACAATTGCATTACATATTTTCCATTGTTTTGCGAGTTCTCCTTTGTACATATTTTTTACGCACGTTCCATCCACAAATCCTAGCTTATCTTTTCCCCTCATAGCTGATTTCATCACCTTGCTCCATAGGGCATAATTTTCTGGCCCTGTGGGCTTTATTGGGACTAATACTAACCCAGGAGCATCCGAAGCTTGAAGAAAGAGTGGATGATTGTGTTCAAGTTGAGTTACCTCATTTCTTGCCATGTCTATCAAGTGTTAGCTTTATCTAAATTTTATTATCCATAAATTCTCCTTCGACTGCTGGAATCTTCGTCGGAACCCTAGTTGTCAGATCGCTGCTTTGATACCATGTCAAATTGAGCGAATTGAGAGAGGTAATACAGATTCCTACACATGCAAACATGTATTGTCTTCATTGATTCAACTATCAGCTCTTGATGCTGTAGATCTACAAAGATGAGTGAGAATGAGAAGAAGAACAGAGAGAGAATGAAGAACTGAATCTTCTGGAATCTTAACTAACTAATACAATGATTCTAACATATACTTATACACATCTTTCTTCTCTATTTTGGTCTATTTATAAATTGCCCCCACTCACTTACTTCCATCTCCTATTCAGTCCCTAGTGCAATAATACTTTTTCATATAGAGTCATCAAATAATTTTATATAAAAGGTTGAAATTGTTATAAATAGAACTCTATTTAAGGTGAATGTCTATAATTAGAGAGATTCTAGGGTTTACTACTTGGTGGCTAAGTCACCACCTCCCTATAAATATAGGGGTTCTATTCTATTGTAAACCATCCCTAAGTATCATTAAGAATATTCCTCTCCCTATTCTCTCTATATTGTTCTTGTTTTTATATTATTTCATAACACGTTATCAGCACGAGACTCTACCGTCTCAAGAATCGATTCTCGAGAAAAACTAAGGTATTTCTCTCTTCCTAATTTGATTTTCGATTATGTCTGACATTACGAAAAGAAAGTTCGTTGCCCTTGAAATTTCGGGGAAGAACTATATGACATGGGTGTTGGATGCTGAAATCCACTTAAAAGATGCTATGGGTCTTGGAGACGCCATTAAAGATAGAGATAAAGCATCCACCCAAGACTGTGCTAAGGCCTTGATTTTCTTGCGCCATCACCTTGATGAAGGGTTGAAGATTGAATATCTCACAGTTAAAGATCCACTCATCTTGTGGAATGGCTTAAAGGAGAGATATGACAACTTGAAGTTGGTCACTCTGCCACAGGTACGATATGATTGGGCTCATATGAGGCTCCAAGACTTTAAGTCTGTTTCTGAATATAATTCTGCGATGTTCAGAATTACTTCTAAGTTGAAGCTCTGCGGAGATAATATCTCTGATTATGATATGCTTGAGAAAACGTTTACAACGTTTCATGCGTCCAATATGGTACTGCTACAACAGTACAGAGAGAAAGGCTTCAAAAAGTACTCTAAACTGATTTCTCTCCTACTTGTGGCTGAGCGAAACAATGACCTGCTCATGAGAAATCACGAAAATCGACCCACCGGGTCTACACCATTGCCTGAAGCAGATAAGGTGTATTCTCATTATGCCAATCATGAAAAGGGCCATGGATCTAATCATGGTCGTGGTCGTAATCGGGGTCATAGCCTGGACGTAGACAAGGAAGAAATATCCATGATGTCCGTCACCCCCCCGAGTAGAGATGACCGCCGAAAGCAGAAACGGGATTATGAGGATCCTAAGGCAAATAGTTCAGAAACTTTATGTTATCGTTGCGGTGGAAAAGGGCACTGGTCAAAAGCTTGCCGTATACCAAGACATTTGGTTGACCTTTATCAAGCATCTCGAAAGAGTAAAGGCCCTGAAACAAATTTTGTCTCTGACGACAATTTTGACATCACCCACTTGGATGTGGCAGATTTCTTTGAGCAACCCGATGGGAAAATAGACCACCTAACCGGTGATGGATCTGTGATGAAAGAAGATGGAGTTGTTTGATTTTATTTCACTTATTTGTAATAGTTAGTGAATAAACTAATAGTCATTAGTATCAGCTCGTATTAGTTAGTTTATGATATAATGTTAGTATTAGTTCTTTAGAATGTTTCAATATGCTCAGATTTCAATAATAGTTTTATTTTCCAGTAGCGGTAATCGACTAACCTAACAGTTAGTCGATTATCTAATATTTCGCATTAAAACTGCATAACAATCGATTGTGTATGTTCAACAATCGATTGTCAAAGTTCAACAATCGATTGTGTATGTTTAACAATCGATTGTCTTAAGACAGTGTGATCTGAAGTTTTTCAAAATAGCAAATAACCGATTGTGTATGTTTAACAATCGATTGTCTTAAGACAGTGTGATCTAAAGTTTTTCAAAATAGCAAATAATCGATTGTGTGTGTTTAACAATCGATTGTCAATGTTCAACAATCGATTGTGTATGTTTAACAATCGATTGTCTTAAGACAGTGTGATCTGAAGTTTTTCAAAATAGCAAATAATCGATTGTGTGTGTTTAACAATCGATTATCAATGTTCAACAATCGATTGTGTATGTTTAACAATCGATTGTTTTAAGAAAATGCTTAAACTGAAATTTTCAAACTGCAAAGTAATCGATTATGGAAAACATATAATCGACTATTTGATTTAGTTAGTCAACTGACCTCAGCAGATTTTGAAAATATTGTTTAAATGTGAAACAAACGAATTGAATTTGTTTATTCTTATGTTCGTGTATTTCTTTTGTATGTCAAACTATGGGAAAGCAAATATGGATATCTCACAAAGCAAGCTTGGATCAACGTCCAGCTGTAAAAATATTTGTTTAGTTGATTCATATACTACACATACGATACTCAAAGAAAAGGAATATTTCTCTCAACTAAATATGTGTAAGGCAAATGTTACTACAATCTCTGGTAGTAGTAAATTGATTGAAGGCTCCGGAAGAGCAACTGTAACTCTGCCCAAAGGCACGATGTTTATCATAGAGAATGCAATGTTCTCCTCCAAGTCTAAGAGAAACTTGTTGAGTTTTAAAGATATACGCCGGAATGGCTATCATATTGAGACAACAGATGAAGATAATCTTGAATATCTCATCATTACAAAGAATGTCTCCGGCCAAAAGAGGGTTATTGAGAAATTCCCATCTTTATCTTGTGGCCTGTATTGGACAAGAATTAGTGCAATTGAGGCACATTCAACAGTAAACCAAAAGGTTACTGATTCCAATACTTTCGTACTTTGGCATGATCGATTGGGACACCCGGGATCGATCATGATGAGACGGATTATAGAAAGCTCATATGGGCATCCGTTAAAGAATTTCAAAATTTTTTCAAATAATGAATATCCTTGCACTTCTTGTTATCAAGGCAAGTTGATTATCAGACCATCACCAACAAAGGTTGGGACTGAGTCACCCACGTTTTTGGAACGTATACAAGGGGACATTTGTGGACCTATTCACCCACCCAGTGGGTCCTTTAGGTATTTTATGGTCTTGATAGACGCATCCTGTAGATGGTCTCATGTGGGCCTGTTGTCATCACGCAACCTTGCGTTTGCGAAATTAATGGCACAAATAATTCGACTACGAGCACAATTTCCTGATAATCCAATCAAGTCTATTAGACTGGATAATGCTGCTGAGTTTTCATCCCAAGCATTTAATGATTATTGCTTATCAATTGGGATAAAAGTGGAACATTCTGTAGCTCATGTTCACACTCAAAACGGTCTTGCAGAATCGTTAATTAAATGCCTGCAGTTGATTGCAAGGCCATTACTCATGAAAACGAGGCTGCCCACTTCGGTATGGGGTCACGCCATTTTGCATGCAGCAATGCTAATTCGTCTCAGACCGACGAATTATCACAATTATTCCCCGTTGCAATTGGTTTTGGGTCATGAACCCAATATATCCCATTTAAGAATCTTTGGATGCGCAGTATATGTGCCTATAGCACCGCCATTCCGCACCAAAATGGGTCCGCAAAGAAGGTTAGGAATATATGTTGGGTTTAAATCGCCCTCCATCATTCGCTACCTCGAAACATTAACAGGGGACTTGTTTACTACACGATTTGCAGACTGTCGATTTGATGAGACACTTTTCCCAAAATTAGGGGGAGAAGTTGGTGAAACCAAATGGGAAATTTTGTGGAAAAATGCATCATTATCTCATCTTGATCCACATACCTCTATTTGTGAAAGAGAGGTACAAAAGATTATCCATTTGCAAAGAATAGCAAATCAAATGCCTGACGCATTTACGGACTTGAAAAGGATAACGAAATCACACATCCCCCCGGAAAATGTTCCAATCCGTATTGATGTCCCTGTTGGACAATCATCTAGTGTCATAACCAATGAGTCGAATGCACGCCTGAAGCGTGGCAGGCCATTAGGTTCTAAAGATCGAAATCCTAGAAAGAGGATTGCAAATGATAAAAATGACACTACGAAAGAATCTCATGAGGAAATTCATGATTTAATAAATTCTGAGATTCATGAAGAATCCATTGAGCCCGAGACTCTGGAAAATACGGAACTATCCATAAATCCAATCAATATTGAGGCAAATTTTGATCGAGTGGATATAGTGGTGGATAATGTCTTTGCTTATAATGTCGCATCTAGCATTATGCAAGAATGTGAGGATCTCGAACCTCAATCTGTTGAAGAATGTCGAAAAAGACATGATTGGCCAAAATGGCAAGAAGCAATTCAATCAGAATTGAATTCGCTGGCAAAACGTGAAGTTTTTGGCCCTATAGTTGAAACACCTAATGGTGTTAAGCCCGTTGGCTATAAATGGGTCTTTGTACGCAAGAGAAATGGGAAAAACGAGGTACAAAGATATAAGGCACGCCTTGTTGCGCAAGGTTTTTCTCAAAGGCCTGGTGTCGATTATGAAGAGACATATTCGCATGTAATGGATGCTATAACCTTTCGTTATCTCATCAGTTTTGTTGTCCTTGAAAAGCTTGACATGCTTTTAATGGATGTGGTTACTGCCTATCTTTATGGCTCACTTGATAATGAGATATACATGAAAATTCCCGATGGACTCAAAGTACCAAACGCTCATAATTCAAAGTCTCGAGAAATGTTTTCAATTAAATTGCAAAGATCTTTGTATGGTCTAAAGCAATCAGGACGAATGTGGTATAATCGTCTTAGTGAGTATTTGTTAAAAGAAGGCTATATAAATGACGCCATTTGCCCGTGTGTTTTTATAAAGAAAACACAATCGGAATTTGTTGTACTTGCCGTATATGTCGATGAAATAAACCTTATTGGAACCCCCATAGAACTCCAAAAGGCAATTGATTATCTAAAGGATGAATTCGAGATGAAAGATCTCGGAAAGACAAAATTATGTCTTGGTTTGCAAATTGAATATTTAGCAAACGGAATTTCTGTTCATCAATCTACCTATATAGAAAAGGTACTGAAACGGTTTTACATGGATGGAGCACATCCTTTAAGTACACCGATGGTTGCTCGATCACTTGATGTGAATAAAGATCCATTCCGACCGCAAGAAAGGAATGAAGAGCTACTTGGTCCTGAAGTACCATATCTTAGTGCAATTGGCGCACTAATGTATCTTGCAAATACTACAAGGCCTGACATATCCTTTTCAGTTAATGTCTTAGCAAGATTTAGCTCGGCTCCTACAAGGAGACATTGGAATGGGATCAAACATATATTGCGGTACCTAAAAGGGACCACCGATATGGGCTTATTTTATGGCAATAATTGCAGTCCTGATCTTGTTGGTTATGCTGATGCCGGATATTTATCCGACCCACACAAGGCTCGATCTCAACCGGGTTATGTGTTTACCTGTGGAGGCACCGCCATATCTTGGCGATCGACTAAGCAATCAATTGTGGCTACTTCATCTAATCATGTCGAGATAATTGCTATTCATGAAGCAAGTCGGGAGTGTGTGTGGTTGAGGTCTATAATACATCATATTCAAGACAAATGTGGTTTGAAATGTAATAAACTACCCACGACTTTGTATGAAGACAATGCAGCATGTATAGCTCAATTGAAGGGAGGATTCATAAAAGGAGATAGAACAAAGCATATTTCACCAAAGTTATTTTTCACACATGATCTTCAAAAGAATGGTGATATCAATGTGCAACAGATTCGTTCAAGCGATAATATGGCTGATTTGTTCACAAAATCTCTACCAACGTCAACCTTCAAGAAGCTGGTTCATAAGATCGGAATGCGAAAACTCAAGGATGTGAATTGATGCTCTATTCAGGGGGAGTTAATGCGCGTTGCACTCTTTTTCCCTTACAAGGTTTTGTCCCAACTGGGTTTTCCTTGCGAGGTTTTTAACGAGGCAACCAATAGGCGCATATTCAAACATGTGTACTCTTTTTCCTTTTCTTTAACTTTTTTCCCATTGGGTTTTGTTTTAGTTAAGGTTTTAACGAGGCACATTATTGAATAGACATTCAAGGGGGAGTGTTATAAATAGAACTCTATTTAAGGTGAGTGTCTATAATTAGAGAGATTCTAGGGTTTACTACTTGGTGGCTAAGTCACCACCTCCCTATAAATATAGGGGTTCTATTCTATTGTAAACCATCCCTAAGTATCAATAAGAATACTCCTCCCCCTATTCTCTCTATATTGTTCTTGTTTTTATATTATTTCATAACAGAAATAACCTAAAACTCCATATTAACACCGCCCATTTAGGTGTGCTAGCTACTTCTTCACATAAGGTTCTCTATTTGGATAGTATTTGAGTTACAACTTGACAAAAGATCGCCAAACGTTGAAACAACGTGGAGGATAAAGTTCTGTTTGGACATAGATTTCACTTTTGAAAAATGAAAATTTTTTGTCAATGCGAATTAGATGCGAAATCAGAACTAAATCTGACATGTTCGACCTTTACATTTCTAGCATTTCGCATTTGTTGTACGTTTAAATTTATAATTCAAATCTATAATGATTTTAGTTGATTTATGTATATATAAACTTATGCTAACACCGAAAATACTACTCTTATATCAGATGATGTTGGAAGAGTGGCTTCTACCACCGCTGGTGGAAACAAATTATTTACTTGAAATTCACTTCACACAAATATTCTCTATTTTTCATGAAGTTCATAGTGTAGTTCAGTCACAAGCGGACTTATGTTATTAAGTGAGGGGCCATTCGCACCCCAAAAGTTAGTTAAAATTTCCATTAATATATGTATATATTCTTAAAAAATACTGATTTATTAGTACGCCTTATGTCTAAAGCAAATTTTGGTTGAAATTGCACCGCGAAATGTTTGTAACTATATAAATTATTTATAGATATAATCAAGTCTATCTATAACAATTTTATTTATTCCAAAACTTTTTAATTGCTATAGTGAAATGTTATTATAGAAGATAGATATTATAGTATTTGGTTTAAAAAACCCCCACTTATATAGTAAATAATTATTATAGAAATATTATTATAGAGCGCTCTAACGATATAAAATTAATTCTTTCTTGGTTGTTCTTTTCTCAAATATCCTCTAGTGTCTTGACGGTTGAACACACCCATGGCGTCAAGTCGTCAAGATTAAGTACTCTTTTTATTTTCTCCGTACGATTTGCATGCCCCCCTCACGTACGTCTATTCTTCAACTACTTCTGGCCCGTCCACTGTTCCTTCGGATACATTTATCTGATAAGAATGGACCTTGGGCCTAACTCAACCCCAAAAGCTAGCTTATGAGGTGAGAATTGCCCAAGCCATAGAAGGAGACCAATGACCTCAAATCCCTCCGATGTGGGACAACTCAACACCCCCCCTCACCCCCAGATCTCTGGAGCGTGGACAACATAAATGGGGGCCCAGCATCGATAACAATAATTGGGATGAGTCTGGCTCTGATACCATGATAAGAATGGACCTTGGGCCTAACTCAACCCCAAAAGCTAGCTTATGAGGTGAAGATTGCCCAAGCCATATAAGGAGACCAAGGACCTCAAATCCCTCCGATGTGGGACAACTCAACATTATCTGATAAGAAAATGGCCTCTCCAGTTACGAAGTATTCATGCCCAGCACCAAAAATAATAAACTTAACTACCTATTCCCGGGCGGACATATAATCCCAAAAGAAAAAGAAAAAAATTGTTAAAGGATAGTATAGAATAAAAGAATAAGGGGAAGAGACTTTGAAGCGTGAAAGATCATTATTTTTCAAAAGATATTGGCCATATCTTTTGTTGTGATTAATTTGATAGTGTAGTCATCGTCTTTAAGTAATTTGAACCTCTCGTTTTGTTTTTGCAGAATTATGGCAGAATCAACTAACTCGAATTTTCACTAGAAGAACTCTCTTTCTAAAAATATTAATTTACCTAATTCCCAAGTGCTTAATCTTGACTATTAATAATATTACCAAATTTTAATTTCCTTCCAAATCATCTCTCAAAATATTCAAACCTTATACGACAAAGTATTTACAAAAACACTTCTTCCTTTCTCTATTTTAATTTCCAACTAGGGCTAAGTTTCCTCCTCTTAAAGCTAACTCATTAATACCAACTAATCTGATATCTTTTTTAGGTGAGTCCTTTCGTACTGTACTCGTTGTATTGTAAATACATTAACTTTAAAGGTCTTACTAATTGAGGAAGCAAACTGAAGTAGAAGATTAGATCTAACAATAAGAAGAATGATCAATACTTCTTGGTATTCGGTTTAAACATGCAGAAGAATTTTGCGGATTCCGAGTCTGACTTGTACAAAGAGTTAGCTAGTATGTGGAGAGTGTGGTCTTTTTTTGTTTTTGCTCATGTACACCTCACAATTCCAAGCCAAAAAGTAGTACGGATGTGAGTGTGCATCCTATGTGAACCAAAAAAAGAGGTATTGTAAAACTAGTTTTTTTTTCTTCCCTTTTTTAATCAACTAGTCAAGTTGGGATATGAATTTCCAGGCACAAAATCATAGTCTTTAAAATTAATAAAAAATATCTGAAATAATCCAGCAGATGGAGTTGATTGCTTAGAATAGAGGTTGGTTGTGAGTGTGTATATATATATATATATATATATATATATAACCATCAAACGAAAAAATAGACAAGATTAGGTGAGAGATACCCTGCCATGTAATGATTTGACTTTGCTTTATGAACAAATTGCTAATATTTTCACTTCTCATCCATGAAATTTGATACGAAACTTTTTAAAAAGCATTATACAATCCTTGTAAATTTGGTGGATCATAAGCACTATTTTGTATCCCGTGGAAAGTATTTACTCACGCAAGGTAGTTCATCAGAATGCATTACTTTGCTTTTTCTCCATAAATTTTTGTTACTGCTTAACAAAAATTATTTTATTTTGATGTAACTTTCAAAATTCACTGATCCGACTAAATTGAATCCATACAGCATATAATAATTGATAAGCGGGATATGCTCCCTGTAAAAAAAATAAAAATAAAAAATAATAACAACGGAGCTCGAAGCCGAAACATATAACAATGTTAATTGAATAACTCTACATTTCTTTTCTTACTGTATGCCTTCCATCTCTTTTCCTTTTTTAGAACAAGTCGTCTACTTTTATTTGTAGACCAAAAATTAGTTTAATATTTGAAAATAGTTTTAGAAAACTACTTTTCATTTAGGAATGACCTAAGAGTTATATCTGTTTTGCAATTGTTGTTAAAGAAATGTCGTGAATCACGTCAACACTATTTTAATAGCATGTGATATTAAAAAGGATAATTCCAGTTTGCAAATGGAGAGTGGTGTATGGGTCCAAATTTGACGATTATGGACGAATAAGACTAACAATGAGACCCTCGTAGCTTGGTGTCTTGTGAAGGATAACAAACGGGTGAATAGAGACTGTACAACCTTTACAGTAACGTAAGTTTAATAAGGGGTGTTAGGAATATTCCTTCGAATATTTTCCATTATATGTCTTTTAGGGTTCAGAAGAGATTTATCCCTTGTATATAGCAGAAAAATAACCTTGTAGAGGGCCTGGGAATTTTTGGAAGCTAAGAACACTGATTGTAATATCTTCTACAAAAATATTCAGTTACAGGATCAAGGAATATTATCCATTGTGTTCATCTTATATATCTGTTTTTCTAGAGATTATTATTCTTATCTAAGATTTACCTCATCATTTTCTTTATTGATTTATTCAAAAAGGTTACAATATATTTTGAGTCAAATAATTTGGGCGCCGTTTGTGGGGATTTTTATAGCCATGATTTTAGTTTCGTCTAGATCCTTGAAAGAGATAATCGCCTCTTCATAGCCTCTCAAAGATCAGCATTGGCAGGAAAGGGAGAAGCAAGATTCAACGCAATAGTAGGTGTCACAAACAACCTTCTAGATTCCATCAACGAAGCCGGTAGGAAAATAATGAAAACAGAGGGAGATATCATATCCACCTCGCACGTAAGCGTGACTGTCTCGTACGAGAAAGAAACCTCAATATCCGCAGCAGAAGAAGCACCGCCAGTTGTGAAAAGGCTATTAGAGGAGTGGTTGACAAACACCTTGAGCAGCATACTCAACAAACCCACTCAAAGGAATATCGGAGGCACAATACACGCAGAAACCGCAACTATTATCGATGGGCCAGAAACTCCACGTGCAGGTAACATTCATATTGTCGTTGATGCGAATAACAATGCACTCGTGACTATCCTGAAGAAAATGGAAGATATGTAAAATGAGAATAAAACGCTCCGTGAATCATATGAAAGAGCATCAGGAAAGGGTCGATAAAATATCGAGCGCTCCGAAGTTGCTACCAAAATGCGACATAGGCTCCGAAAACACGGTCACTCTTCTCCATTCCTCAATAGACCAAGTCGAGGTACATTCTGTAAAGCAAACATGGGATTGGCACTACCGTATTGTAACATATTTGCAGGAAGGGACGCTCCTGCAAGATAAGAAAGAAACCAAAAAACTTTGAATACAATTGGCCAGATAAAACCTCGTAAATTATGATCTTTACAAAAGGATGTTCATTGCCCTCTAGCCAAATGTCTTGGGCCAAATCAAATAAGGCGAGTACTAGAAGACGTACATAGGAGGCGCGGTGGTGCCCATACAGGAAACCGCGCCCTTATTAGATGCCTCATCCACGCAGGATACTACTGGCCTACCATGAAAAAAGAAGTTGTAGATTACATTACGAAGGGTGAACAGTGCCAAAAATACACCCCTATGATACACCAATCAGGATAACTCCTGCATTCTGTCACTTCGCCTTTGCCATTCACAAAGTGAGGGATGGATATTGTCGGACCCCTCCCAGCATGACGAGGTAAAGTATGCTTCCTTTAGGTTTTTAACTGACTATTTTTCTAAACGGGTGGACGCAGGTGCATACTCTCAAATACATGAGCAGGAAGTTATAGTATTCATATGGAAATATAATATGCTGCTTCGACATGCCCAAAGAAATAAGATGTGACAACGAACCCTAGTTTGTCAGAAAGGAAACAACCGAGTTTTTTGAAAAATGGCACATTAAGAGAATAATCTCCACGCCATATCATCCCACTGGCAACGGCCAAGCCGAGTCCTCCACTAAAATGATATTGAATATATTGAAAAAAAAGCTCGAGGATTCCATGGGTTTATGGCATGAACTGCTGCCAGAAGTACTATGGGCGTACCTCACCACGCGAAAAACTAGCACATGCGAGACGCCATGTTCACTAGTCTACGGGACTGACGCAGTAATACTCGTTGAAGTCGGAGAACCTAGCATGAGATACTCCAACAAAAGTGGACCAAGCAATGATGAAAGTAGGCTACAAGACCTGGGTGAAGTCGAAGAACGAAGAGATATGTCTCATGTAAGAATGTTAGCCTAAAAGCAACAAACAGAAAGGTCTATAACAAGAAGGCCATAGTACGACCACTCAAGGTCGAAGACTATGTTCTCAAAGCTTAAACTCATGCAGTGAAGGACATTAATAAGCGAAAAATGGGAACAAACTTAGACAGACCATATAAAATCACGGTGGCAACAAACAAAGGAGCATTCCAGTTAGAGACAATGGAGGGAAAACTACTCCAGAATAATTGGAACGTCTCCAATCTCAAATACTTCCACTTCAGAAAAAAGGCGCCGCCTAAGTCGTACTCTTTTTCCCTCACCTATGTTTTGTCCTAATCTGATTTTCTCGGTAAGGTTTTTAATGAGGCGGCAAGGGAGACATCTCGAGGTCTGAAGTATTATTCATTACTCCTCCCGTCGATGTGATCTCTAGGCCAAGTAATGAAGGGACTAGGTATAGATAGCCATTGTATTCACAAAGTCAACATGTATTTCCTACAGGAACATAATCAAATCTCCAATGTACGAATGAAAATCCCAATGGCTAAGTCCATCGGCGAAAGCATGAGTTCGACTTATAATCAAATCTCCAATGTACAATTGAAAATCCCAATGGCTAAGAACGTCCACGAAAAACAAGTTTGACTTCACTCAAACTACGACGGGGTATTACTTCAGTGCCAGGTTGAAAGTAGTATCCCAATGGTTAAGGCCATCGACAAAAATGAGTTTGACTTTACTCAAACTACGACGGGATACTACTTCGATTCCAGATCGAAAGTAACATCCTAATGGCTAAGTCCATCGACAAAAAATGAGTTCGACTTCCCTAGAACTACGACGAGATACTACTTCGATGCGAGATCGAAAGGAAAATCTCAATGGCTAAGTCCATCGATGAGAAATGAGTTTGACTTTACTCGAACTATGAAGGGATACTACTTCGACACCAGATCGAAAGTAACATCCCAATGGCTAAGGCCATTGACGAAAAATGTATTCGACCTCACTCAAACTACGACGGGATACTACTTCAATTCCATATTGAAAGTAACATCCCAATGGCTAAGTCCATCGACAAAAAATGAGTTTGACTTCCCTAGAACTACGACGAGATACTACTTTGATGCGAGATCGAAAGGAACATCCCAATGGCTAAGTCCATCGATGAAAAATGAGTTTGACTTTACTTGAACTATGATGGGATACTACTTCGACCCCATATCAAAAACAACATCCCAATGGCTAAGGCCATCGACGAAAAACGAGTTCGATTTCACTCGAGCTATGACGCAATACTACTTCGATGACATATCGAAACTAAAATCCCAATAGCTAAGGCCATGAACAAAAAATGAGTTCGACATCACCCGAACTACGACAGGATACTACTTGGATGCCAGATTAAAAGCAACATCCCAACGGCTAAGGCCATCGATGAAAAATGAGTTTGACTTCACTCAAACTACGACGGGATACTAATTTGATGCCAAATCGAATGTATCATCCTAATGGTTCGACCTCACTCGAACTATAACGAGATACTGCTTCGATGCCATATCGAAAGTAACATCCCAATAGCTAAGGCCATCGATGAAAAACGAGTTTGACTTTACTCGAACTACGATAGGATACTACTCCTATGCCAGATCGAAAGTGGCATCCCTAGGGCTATGTCCATCGTGAAACGAAAAGGGCCCGACCTTACCTGAAGTAATATCCGCTTAATAGTTCAACAAGTACCCGCGACACCATAAATATTACAAAGATTGTCACCGAATCAATAAAACAATCCCTTCATTACAACAAAATATTACTAATAACCTATCTTTACAACGGGCCTAAGCATGCCCTTACAAAAATCCTGAAGCAAAAAATAAATACAACCAAAAACATACACATCATCCCCGGTTGGATACACATCTTCATACTAATAGTCAGAGGCAAGACGGTTCGCATCATCTGAGTTGAATTCATCCTTGTCAGGCGTAAGAGGATAGTACCCACATGCCTCGCAAGCTGCACGACCTTCAACACGCATGTCCTAAAGTTCTGCTTTCGATGCTTTCCCTTTAGTACGAAGAGCCTTATACACATCGAGGTGGCCTCAGCATGAACCCGCAACTCACATAAACGACGCGGCACAACCTGATCGGTTGAAGCACGAGATGTAAAAGGTTGTGAGCATCAACTTGCATCCTCCGTTCTCAGTGAGGTCACTTGCCTGGTTAGCACAGATAGCACCGCCTCCGACTCCTCAACATGACCCTTATGACCCGCCACCTTGAGCGCGGATGCCTCTTCCTTCTTAGCACGCTCTGGCCTGTAGATACAGAGGGCATCTTCCAAGACCATCACTTCGGAAATAACGGCCGCCAATCTGTCAACACTCACATTCAGCTCACCCTTAAGCTTGTCAATCTCCGCTAACTTCACACCCAACTCGGCAGTCAAACTGGCCACCTTTTCCTGCAGTCCGTCATTTTAAGCCAGCACACCTCTACTTAACTCAAGCTCGTCCTCCTTCGTCTTAAGAGACGCGTCGAGTTCGCTATTACGAGCAGCGACTTTCACGAGATCCTCATCCCGCTACTCAAATCCTCAACCTTGCACGCTAGTTGGTCTTTCCTCTGCTTAAGCCCTTCACAAAATAATTGGAAGCCCGGGTCCTGAGTGTAGATGTCGGCTATTGCACGGTGCTTGATGCGGTATTTTTAATATTTGGAAGATGTTTTCCCATAGATGGCCGTTCTTTTCCTTTCCCAACGCTCGCGCTTAGTCTCCATGATAAGGTTTTGCCATAATGAGAAAAAGTTAAAAATGAAGATAGGCTAAGAATAAAGACAAAACCCAATGACAAAAGGGAGAAGAAAGCTCTACCCGCAAAGCCATTCTGGCACGCTCTGAGATAACTCCATATTGCTCATCGTCCTGAGCACCTCATTTTCGAGGTCAACACATAAAGGGGCTAAGGCAGAAGCTACTTGCTCGTTGTTCGACAATAAGTTATAATCCCCGAGGATAACTATATGCTGATCAGAACCCTCTATCCTAACCTCTACATGAGTGTGGCATTCAACAAACTCATACGCGTCCCACAGATTGACATCCAAACCCGAGCCTTCACCCTCAACACACGGGCCTCCTCCAACATTGGATGATGTGCCACCCTCAGTAGCGCACATAAACACCTCCTTGATAAACTCTTTCTGTTTGTGGAGATCTTCCTGCCAAAATGGCATTGCCATAAATGTTGGCACAGGTGCCGTCTGCGACGCACACACTCTACTTCTACCAGTATCCATGGCAGCATCCTTTCCAAGCTCCACTCTGCTCCTCTTTTTCAGTAATGACTCGTCCCCGTTAGAGGATTCATCCAAGAAGGTGGGGCCGGTATACAGGAGGCATCTTCCCTCATGACCAAATCCCAAAAAGGACCTTCTATTTAAAGTGGTTGAGTAAAACACCCTCGAACAGATTAAGCCAAAGTAAACTACATTTTCGCTACAGCAAGAGCCTGTCGGAATGCAGAGACCGGGGCCCTCCGCCTAGAAGCTCCTCGACCTGTCATCACGAAGAGTTGTATCAATAGATAACAGTGTATAACCAACGAAGTGATGCAAGGGTAGACATTACCAGATGAAACTCTCAGGCCATAACATTTCATGAAGGCGGGCAAATCTCGGGTCTCCGCTGCATGGGGAAAGATACGTGCTACCCAATCCCTTATACCCGAAATAGGGTAGGGTGGGCGCCCCAAAGCTGTAAACAAGAAGCAAACAATCCCGATAAGGAATGAAGAGGAAAAGAACGAATGAAACAAGTGAAGACACTTACGATTCTCATTCCACCACTCCGGGAACTTAACGGGATCAAAGACAACGTGTTCGGTTCTGACAAAGAAGTACTTATGCCAAAACTTACGACTCTCTCAATCATCGGTCCCAAGTACCAGCCCTTTTGTTACACGATGCCTCAAATGCACCATAGTGCCCCTATGCAAGCTGGGCGAGAACATGTGCCAGAGGTGATGGACAGTAACCTCACATCCCGTCAACTCCGCATACTTTGTCAATAGCAGAAGTACGTTAAGCGTGTATGGTAAAAGTTGCGCCGGCAAACTTTATAGAATCTGCCAAACTCCTCCGCTAATGGAGGGAGGGGGAAAGAATAATCGATAAAGAATGGGTACTCATAAAAAGCGCAGTACCCAGGTCTATGGACTTCCACATAGTCCCTTCCTGCTAGAACCATATGAACATAAGCGGGGATACTATACTTTGTACGGAGAGCATCAATATGAGCTTCTTCCGTTTTAGAGAATACCGGTGTACGAGTAGGAGGAGGATCTTTGAGGAAATTATTTCGAGACGTAGGGTTTCTCGACAACAACTCCTCCATGGTGGGAAAGCCGCCCCTTATTCCACAATCATGTCCTCACCACCAGAGAAGAGCACTACGGACAACGGAGTGGCCTCAGAAACCCCCTAATGAGATCAATGCGTTCTAGGTGTTTCTTTGATAGAAAAGGTATTACAACAGCATAGAATGTTGTGAACGAATAATGGGAGAAAAAGAAGCAGAAAGTTTTTAGAACAAAATGGTAATGATGAGAAAGGATAATCAGAAGTGAAATGGCCAAGAGTTTTTGAAGAAACAAACCCTCCACCTATTTATAGGATTGGTTGGCGCTAAAATCAAAGTGGGTGGCTGCAGAGTGGCACTAACATCGAGCGACAGGCCCTCAGCCCCTATCTCGAAAACACGTATAATGATGACACACGTGGAGGTGACGTCATTTCCCAATAAAATACATTATCTGTTATCTTGTTAAGCACGCTGACCTCCCTTTATTGGTCAAGCCGTAACATTTCGAAAAGCCAAATTTCTCCATAAGAGCTAGTGGTGTTCGATATCAATGACGCACCAAGCTGCAATCTCGACAAACAGCGGGACTACTATATAGGTCCAAATTTGGACAACCACGACCGTTGACGAATTAAAACCAACGACGAGACCCTCGTAGCTTGGTGTCTTTTGGAGGATAACAGATGAGCAAACATAGACTGTATGATCCTCATAGTAGTATAGGCCCAATAGTGGTACTAGGATTATTCCTTCGATTATTCCCCATAATATGTCTTTTAGTGTTCAAAAGGGGTTTGTCCCTTATATATAGTGAAAAAATAACCTTGTGTGGGGGCTGGGAATTTTTGGAACCTAAGAAGACTGATTGTAATACTCTTCTACAAAAACATTTAGCATCTTTAATGTTCAGTTACAGGATCATGGAATACCATCCGTGGTGTTCATCTTATATATTTGTTGTTCTAGAGATTATTATTTTTAGCTAAGATTTACCCCATCATTTTCTTTGACTAATATAGTCAAAACGATTAAAATATATTTTGAGTCAAACAAGTGGTATTTTTCATAATATAAACTTTTAGCATAACTTAATATTCTTATAATAATTTATCACATTACTATACCAAATCATATTTTTATTTATGTAAAATACTGAATTCGATAAGTAAAATATTGTCCATGGAAAAAAGAGTGGCTGTAGAATACCGTATGTAAATTACTTTCTTTTGGACACCATTGAAAGAGACTATATCCACGCTTCAAAGTTATGGTCTAATGTCATCAAAGAGAATTTTACCATTTCATTCAAGCTCGCATTCAGTAATAAAAACCAAGCTAATGTTAAAAATCTTATATTCGTCTCTAGTACAAAACATGTTTGTCGTAAGGCCAATAGACTGAATCTAGCCGCTGAAAGGCACTAGAGAGAGAATGAGCAACCTCTTACTACAAAACCCATCAGAAAATTCAAGCCTAATTCCTCCCAGATCTCCTGATAAACCACTACATACACATAATTCATCATCCTTTAAAACAAATTATCCTCCGACCCCAACTTCCTATAAGGATAAATTAGCACAAGGTAAATTATTCTCAATAGAACAACACTCTTACTTGGGGCCACATTGTACATCAATGGACACCCAAGCCTATGATAATGAGAATCCTCCATTGGAATCTATGTGTAAAAACTTGAAACAAATTACTCTGAGTGAGGAAGACAAACACAGAATGTACAATCCATGGAGATATTCATTAATTATTATGCTCTTGGGGTAAAGAATAATTCATCATTATCATAAGAAGAAAACACAAGAACTATGGAAGATTGATCAAAATTACCCTCATAGATTTAGGGGAGGATTACTACATGGTTAAATTAATGAATGAAGAGAGCACGATCAAGATCCTCCACAATGGTTCATGGTTCATCAATGGACACTTCTTATTAGTACAAAGATGGATCCCAAATTTTGTAGAAAATAAGGCATCCCAAAATTACACAGCCATTTGGATTATATTACCTCAACTCTCTATGGAATTCTATGATGGGATTATCCTCACAAAGATTGGGAACTGTATTGGTAAGCTACTGAATGTGGATGCATGTACATCTACCACCTTGAGAGGGAGATATACTCGCCTATGTGTGGAATTGCTATTGGATCATCCAGTCAAAACCTCTATTTTAATAGGGAAACACAACCAACTAATCCTCTATGAAGGAGAAGGCTTCCTATGCAAGAATTGAGGACAATTGGGTCACTCTACCATTAGCTGCACATATAGAATTGCACCAAGTGGACAACAAAAGGGAATAGCCATTGAGGAAGAAGTAGTCTCTGAAGGAGATGCTACAAATGAACAGAAAACGGTCCAAGTAAGGGAAAGGGCAGGGCAGCCAATCAACAATAAATGAGGGCAATCTCCTCAACTGACACAGGTACAAATGCAAGTTTCTTGGCTACAAGGCCAGGTAAGTCCATCAACTCTCATGTACAAGCCTTACTAACACTTCTACAAAATTAGCCACTACCTTAACCTTTTTTGATCTCCAATCAGATTAGGGAAAGAAGACAAGCTTAGAGGCTTCTCACTTCATTGAAAACCCACAATACACAAGTAATAGTGGTTTTACGAAAAAATCACATGAGAACACTGTTTTGAAAAATTCTGTTAACAAAAAAAATAACAAATGAAAATCCTATTTTGCATGCCGCTCTTTCTACAAGTGGCAAAAACGTGTCACAAGAAAATCATTTTAATAATGACTCAAATCCTTTAACCAACAAAATGGAAAAATAATTAAACAACCCGTTAATCCATATAATGAAGCACAATAATATAATTACATCTACTACTAGCCAACCCGACTTCCTAATCACCCAATCAACGGAAGATAATAATACACTTCAAATAAAGAACATGCAAACTCCCTCTACTGTTTACAACTCATCCATGCAACACATGGAAGTTGAACAATGCCAAGTGGAAGATGGCCTATCCATGCAAGATCCAGTAGATTTTAATATAAACCACACGCAAGAAATTCCTCATACTACAACCCTAGATCAAATCATTGCTATCCCTACCAACCCAATAGCTACTACCATCTCTATATTACCCTTAAAATTTGGAAATGGCAAGAACACCACTAACATTAAGAAGAAGGTATCGCCTAATACAACTAATTCATCTGTTCAGGAACCAAGCAATGAACAATCTACAACTACTCCCTCCCAAAATCCAACCAACTGCGGTAGTCTATGCCCAACCACCAAGGCCTACCAACCATGTATCCCAATCATGGGTGGAACTGGGACTGCAGAGGCAAGCCATCTCTTTCAACATGAGATTAATGGCCAGGACTCTATTCTTATCATACAGAATACACATTTCTTGCACAACTAATCTCAGAGGGAACGATCCTAGACATGAATAACTATATCAATCAAATGTGGATGAATAATATACTATAACCCCTTCCAACATCACTGAACCAGACTCTAGTGCACAACATGCAAGAGATGTGAAATATACCACACAATGCCAACCAACAACTACCACAAAATCCACCAACCAACCTACCCTTCTTTGCCCCGGAGGATCTAATGATGTTGAATCCTATTTTTACACAATGGACACTACAACCACCCATGCAAGGCCAGCAACTAGGTCCTCAACTAGAGCCAATGGAAGTACAACCCCAAATCCCAAACATGCAGAATTGGGAAGGGATTCAGGAGGAAGAAGAGGAGGAAGAGGAAGACCTAAAAATCTTGTTAGAGCCACCAGTAGCCTTTTCAAATCTAAACGAGGTAAAAATACTTATCTCCAAGGAAATGCTAGACAGGAAGTGTATCTTCAGCTGCCCGACAACACATTACAAGTGCTCCTTTGACATCCGCCCTCCCCACGATCCCACAATAGGCAAGAATGTTGTCATTCTAGTCCCTTCCTTGAGGAGGAATCCAAACAACATCCCCCCCCCCCCACAATGAGTCCAATGCATCAATCTAGTAACATGATTGTTTGGAATGTTCGAGGTTCAAACAACGACAATTTTAGGAGGCATTTTCGTGAAATTATAAATACTCACTAGCATAACCTTGTTGCGTTGCTTGAAACAAAAATGGAAAGCTATGTCTCCATTGTAGAAGGGTATCACTTTAACGAGATGGTCGAGCTCCCAGTGGTAGGAAACTCTGGTGGCATGGTCCTCCTTTGGAATATTATAGTGGTTAAAGTATACATCTTCACAAAAAATGGCTAATCCATCCATGCAATAATAGAGGTAAAGCCCAAAAATTTCTCTTGGCTTTTTTCTACAGTTTATGCTAGTAACAATATAGCCATTAGGCGTTTATTATGGGATGATTTTAGATATATCTATGATAGATATATGGGATCTTGGCTTCTCTCAGGTGATTTTAATGAACTAACTAACTTTACGGACAAATTTGGGGGGTATCTATTAATCAAAAGAGGGCCAGAACACTTATGGAATGCCTTAATTATTGTAATCTAATTGACCTAGGTTATAAAGGGTGCAAATACACTTGGTCAAACCATCGTAGAAGAAATAAGGGTCTCATTATGGAAATGTTAGATATAATATATACTAATCAAGTTTGGTTACACGAATATAATAAAGTTACGGTTACACATTTTCCTAAAATTCACTCCCACCATAATCTTATATTAGTTAATATTAATAATAATATTAACAACAATAACGCCAGGCCTTTAGAATGGAAATCTTTTGGTGCTCCTATCCTAATTTCCCAAGAATTGTCACGGATAGCCGGGCTAATAAGGATATTATAGAGAGTACTGAGCAATTCCAAAAAATATTTTGGAATGGAAAAAGACAATCTTTGGTAATATTTTTGCAAAAAAAAAAACTTATTAAAACGTATAACGGGCATCCAATACTCTCCTAGTTACCAGTTTAGCCAATTTCTTAGAGACCTAGAAGTTAACCTCCTAGAAGAATATGACTCTATTCTCAAATTAGAGGAGGATTATTGGAAAGTTCGTTCTAGGGTTAATTGGCTAAATGAGGGAGATGTTAATACGAAATATTTCCATATGCAAGCCACTAATCAAAGAAGGAAATATAATATTATTTTCTTCAAAGATAACAATGGAAACTGGATAGAAAACCACAATGCTCTCATGCACCATGCGTTAAATTGCTTCCACGATATTTTCATTACATCTCATGACCACACAAATTGGAAACAAATAACACTGGCCATCAAGAATTGCAGCAAAATAGACGTGTCTTTCCTTGACAGGCCCCTTAGAAATCATGAGATTAGAAAAACTATTTTTTCATTTAAACCCACCAAGACACCTGGCCCTAATGGTTTGCACCCTTTTTTTTTCCAAAATTTTTGTCCTATTCTAGGACATAAGGTTATTAAATTATGCCAAGGAATTTTTTAATTCCAACACAATACCGCTTGACCTTAATAAAACATATGTTTATTTGATCCCTAAATTCAACAATGCAAATAAACTATAAAATTTTAGACCTATTAGTCTTTGTGATACTTTTTATAAAGTAATTACTAAGATAATTGCAAATTGTATTAAGACTCTACTAAACAAACTAGTTAGTGAACATCAGACTAGCTTTGTGAAAAATAGACGACCTAGTGATAATGCAATTATTATTCAAGAGGTCCTGAAACGTTTTAATAACCTGACAAGAAAATAAAATTGGCCTTTAAAGCTAGACCAGGAAAAGGCCGTCGATAAATTGGAATGGTCTTTAGTTTATAGAATACTAAGGTTCCATAATTTCCCTCCTAAACTTCCCTTATTCTGAGTTGTATAACAACTACCTCTATCTCAATTCTAGTTAATGGTTACAAGACAGATGGTTTGTCCTACCAGGGGAATAAGGCAAGGGGACCCAATGTCACATTATATATTCATCTTATGCATGGATATGTTATCCAAAAATATTGAACACCAAGTTGATACCTTACATTGGGACCCAAGTTTTTGAACAAAAAGTCTCCCTTTATCTCATTTGTTTTTTGCTGATGATTTAACCTTAATGGGTAGAGCAAATAAAAAACAATCACTACTATGAAGGATAATATGGATTTCTTTTGGCGATTATCTGGCCTTAATATCAATAAAGATAAATTAAAGCTGTTATTTTCAAAGACTTGCTCAAGTGGTTTGTGCAACTAGATCATTTCTATGTTAGACATAAAAGTCAGTAAAGTTTTCGGTAAATATCTAGACTTCCCAATGAATAATAATGCAATCAAGCACAAAACTTAGTTGCCTCGAATTGAAAAAATGAGGGATAGACTAAACATTTGGAATGGCAATTGGCTCAACATGGCAGGAAGGTGTACTCTAATAAAGTCTACACTAAAGACAATACCGAATCACCAAATACAACTCTCAATGCTCCCTAGTTGACTCTTCAAGAAATAGACAAGAGTCAAAGAGATTTCCTATGGAGAACTACTTCTGAAAAAAAGAAAATGCACTTAACAGGCTGGAATGTGGTTACATTACCCAAAGATATGGGGGAACTATGTATTCGAAAGGCAAAATCCAAAAATTTGTGCCTTCTAACAAGCCTTGTTGGGAGGCTTCTAAATAATCCTTCTTTTATCTGGGCACGAATTATTACTAGCATATATAGCCATACTAAAACTACAAAGGGGGTTTCTCATACTTGGAAAAGCATCCAAAGGGGATGGAATTGTTGTAGAGAGAGTATAAGAAGGCCTATGGAAAATAATAATAATATGTCCATATGGGATACTAATTGGATCCCTAAATTTGGAAATTTTTAAGGGATAATATAATAGGCCCCCTCAATAATAAAGAGAGTGGATTAAAAATAAAATATATTAAAAAAATATAATAATTGGGACATGGGCACACATTTCATTTGAGCTTCCCAACAATATTCTGAATAGTATCCACTCACTAATAACATCCACCGTTCACTATAACACAATTATATGGACTAAAAATTCTAGTGGGATATTCACAACCTCCTCATGCTACAAATTAATTGACATGTATAACTATACTGGTAATGATTTTGCATGGATAGGTGGATTAAATTGTCCTAGGAAAATTAAGTTTTTTATATAAAAGTGTTACCACTCAAGACTTCCTACTAGGGATTACCTAGGAAAACTTGGTATCAATATATATACAAATTGCCCAATTTGCAAAAACAGTAACGCATCTCTCCTCCACGTTTTTTTGGGAATATAAAGTGGCGAACACTTCTGGAGATCTATAGAAGTTCACTTATACAACCCCATGCCACAAGAGCATTGGGTGGATTTTCTAAAGAATAAAACTCATAATATACCAAACAATCTCATCAATTGGGAGGATATTTTTCCATTTCGTTATGGTCTATTCGGAAAATCAGGAATAAAAATAATATTAATAATGCTACTAATAATATCAACACCACTAAAATGTTTGATCAAGCACTAATATATATTTCAATAACTACTACACGACCTACTAGTAATATTTCCATTAAGGTGAAGGTCAAATCTGCCTCCTAGGGATTGGTACAAAGTAAATATCCATGGAGCCTTCAACGAGGAGAACTCACATAGAGGCATCAGTGGAGTCATACGCAATAAAAAAGGAGAATAGTGTTGGAAACACGTTCTCAAGGCTTTATACTAAAACGTGTGTTCTTATGTGTAGGTTTTGATGAATGACAACAAGCGCAAATTGATATATGCGAAGTTCAAGTACAAGCGCACAATTGGTGGATAACGAGATTCAAGCACAAGACAAACTTTTATAGTTTAAATGAGTCGTTCTTAATTGTGATCTTGATCCGACAACTTGACTCATGACATGGCTTCTCTCGTAAAATTATTTTTACAAAATCATGCATATTTAATTTAATGCTAAATGATTTTAAATCATGCATATTTACTTCAGTCAAAATGATTTTTAAACATGCCTCTAAAATCTGGACTAAGATAATCGATTATGTACTTATGATAATCGATTATGTTAAGCCAAGACTGCATGACAATCGATTGTGAACTAATGACAATCGATTGTGTTAAGGCAGTGAGCATCAGGTTTTTCAAACCTGCATGACAATCGATTGTGAACCTTATGACAATCGATTGTGATGAGGCAGTGTACATCAAAGTTTTTCAAAACTCAGAATAATCGATTGTGAAGCTAATGACAATCGATTGTGAAGAGACAGTGTCCATCAGATTTTTCAAAAGTCACAAAATAATCGATTGTGAACATATGAAAATCGATTGTGTTGAGGCAGTGTCTTCCAGACTTTTTCAAAGTTATTAAATAATCGATTGTGAGTATATAACAATCGATTGTCACGAGGCAGTGTCTAAAATGATTTTCAAAGTATGATTAATAATCGATTGTTAACATTGCACAATCGATTGTGAAGCTGACCGTTGTCGTAAAAATTTCAAATACCGTCAGGTAATCGATTGTTGATTTTGTACAATCGACTGTTGATATTAAAATCTGGAAAAGATTTTTTGAACGTTGCTGAATAATCGATTGTTGATTTTGTACAATCGATTGTTGAAATTAAAATCTGGAAAGGATTTTTTGAACGTTGCTGAATAATCGATTATTGATTTGGTATAATCGATTGTTTTACGAAAAATCTCGAAATGATTTTTTGAACGTTACCAATAATCTATTGTTGATCTTGGACAATCGATTGTTAAGCGTAAAATCTGGGATTTATTTTTGGAACGATTGGCAAACAATCGATTGTGGCTTCTTGACAATCGATTGTCACACAGTAAAATCAGCAACTCTTAATTGGCAATTAGGCAACGGTAATGCCAAGTTTTTCAACTATAAATACATCTTCATTTCAGTGTATTAAACACAACAACACACAACAACTGATCATACAATTGCTATAAGCTTGCATACTATTGTTTATCATTTTATATTCATTTCATAAAGCTTTTGAGAGCCATATTCTTGTCCGAAGTTGTTGTGATCTTGAGCTTACTTCTTTTACTCATATCTACTCATTAAGGAGTGCTTTGTTTGAGTGTTTAGTGTTTTGTACACTTGTAAGAGAATTGTGATTCTCTTGTTGTAAGGAACTTGTGTTTCCTTGGTTGAAGTCTTGGAGTGTTGTATCTCCGAGCAAAGGTGTTAAGGCTTGTGTCCTTAAGTTGTAAAGGTTGGTTAGACACCCGTAAGCTTAACAGTGAAGTCTTGGAGTGTTGTATCTCCGAGCAAAGGTGTTAAGGCTTGTGTCCTTAAGCTGTAAAGGTTTGTTGAGCACCCGTAAGCTTGACAAGTTAGTGGAAAATCTCGAGAGAGTCTCTCGAGGACTGGACTAGCCACGTGTTGTGGTGAACCAGAATACATCGGTGCGTACTTTATTATTTATCGCACTTATTTACTTCCTGCAATTTTTTAATTCCGCAAAGTTTATGCTAATTTTTATTATAACGCTACTCACCCCCCTCTAGCGTTAAGCGTATTATCTAACAATTGGTATCAGAGCCCAACTCTCTGAAGACTTAACAGTTTGAGAGAACCATCCATGGCTTCTACTCGTGACTCTTTTGCAGGAATTGATGAAGGACAATGCTCCACACGACCACCTCTATTCAACGGTGCAAACTACACGTACTGGAAGAAGAGGATGAAAATCTTCGTTCAAGCAAACAACTTTCATCTCTGGAAGGTGATAACGAAGGGAAATCAAATTCCAACCAAAAAGGTTGAAAACGAATGGGTTCCCAAATCCGAAGAAGAATATGACGCGGATGATATCCGAAAGGTTCAAAATAATGCTAAAGCAATTAGTTTTTATATTGTGCGGTAAATGCTGACGATTACAGGAAAATATCGTGTTGCACAACGGCAAAGGAAATGTGGGACAAGCTGGAAATTACGTACGAAGGTACGGACCAGGTAAGGGAAGCTAAAATTGATTTCCTAACCCATACTTATGAATTATTTCACATGAAGGAAGGTGAAAAGGTGGATGAAATGTTTGAACGATTTTCAATAATCGTAGATGATCTACATGCTCTCAAGAAGACATTCACGGATAGAGAACTTGTTCGAAAAATTCTTAGAAGTCTCACTCCGGCATGGCGATCAAAGGCCGACGCAATCCAAGAATCCATTGGCGTCTCAAATGTCACCATCGACGCATTAAGAGGTAACCTTAAGACTTATGAGTCTACTATTCTTAACCCTCTTGTTGATGATCAAAGGAGGCAAAGAATAGCGCTTAAGGCAAGCACAAGCCAACCTCAAGTTGATGAGGACGGAGACAACGAGTTTGGACTCGTTATCAAAAGATTTCAAAAGTTCATGCGAAAGGAGTATGAACGAAAGGGCAAAAAGCAAGGCGAGCAAATAAAGTGCTATGAATGCGGTGAAACCGGGCACGTCAAATCAAATTGCCCAAACATCAAAAAGGAGAAGAAACCTTTTAAGAAGCAACGTGCATACATTTCTTGGGGAGGAGACTCCGGAGATGAGTCAAGCGAAGAAGAAGAAGACGAAGCCGCAAACCTTTGTCTTATGGCGCAAGAAGACAAGCAAGATGAGGTATGTCAAATCTCTTCTAAAAAATTCTTTACTCTTGAAGAAATGCGAACTGCTTTTGATGAGCTATATACTGAATTTATTAAGGCTTCAAAAACTGTCAAGAGCATAAAAGAAAATGCTTCTCTAAAAGAAAAAGATTTTCAAAAACAGCTTTCTTTGAATTGAAAAGGATTTAGAAAAACTGGTTTTAGAAAATGAGAAGCTGAAAGAGGAAAACAAGTTTTTCGGAAAAAGAAGCGCCGACAAGCCCGAAAGTTCTATTAAAAATTGTTCTTCTTGCATGCATCTCAAAAATGAGGTAGATAGACTTAAAGGTACCTTAGATAAGTTTAATTCTTCCCACAAAAATTTGAATAAGGTCCTTGTTAATTTGAAATCAACCAAGCATGGCATAGGCTTTAAGAATGAGCCTAAAGAAAAGGTTGACGCCAAACCCCAACCACGTAAGGCTCAACCTAGGATTAATAAAACAAATGCTTATCGTAGAAATAGCAATCCTAGAACAAATATGCATGCTAGACCAAATGTTGAACATTTTAGAAGACCTAGAAATGACTTACCACCTAGAAATGACTACCCTAGAAATGATACATATTCTAGGACAAACACTAGAAGGAGTTTTGAACCTTTTAGAACATCTAGACATGACCATTACTCTAGAAATGCTGCTCATTTTAGAACTAATAGTAGGAGAAATGGTTCTCATGAAATGCGCAATAGTCATAATGAAAATAGAGTAATTCTTTTTCGTCCATCAAGTTACTATGAACCTAGAAGGATGCATAACCCCAACGTGACTTGTCATTATTGTAGACACATTGGTCATATTGCTCCTGCATGCTTTACACGGCATAGACATATCACTCAATCGCATCATTATAATATGCCTAACCCTCAAGGACCCAAAATGGCATGGGTACCTAAAACGCATTAATTTGTTTTGTAGGTATGTTTGAAGGGATCAAGTGTACTATGGTACCTTGATAGTGGATGCTCCAAGCACATGACGGGAGACGAATCCAAATTCCTTCAACTAGAACACAAAGAAGGAGGAAGTGTTATTTTTGGTGACAACAATAAAGGAAAGATTATCGGCATCGGATCGATCGGTAAGGATGAAAATTCTTCCATTAAGCATATATGACTTGTTAAAGGTTTAAAGCATAATCTCTTGAGCATAAGTCAATTATGTGACAAGGGAAATCTTGCCTTATTTGATTCGGATGAATGCTTAGTATTTAGACGTAGTGATTTCAAAATTATCCTTCGTGGTTTTAGAGTGGATAATATTTACATGGTTGATCTTGCTAATTCCTCACCCAAATATGTGGATTGCCTTATGAGCAAAGGGGATGATACTTGGCTATGGCATCGTAGAGTTGCTCATATAAACATGCATCTTTTGAACAAATTGATTTCACAAAACTTAGTTATTGGCCTTCCCAATTTGAAATTTGAAAATGACTCTATTTGTGATTCTTGTCAAAAAGGGAAGCAAACAAAAGCATCTTTCAAATCGAAAAACATTGTTTCAACTACTAGACCATTGCAACTGCTTCACATGGATTTATTTGGACCATCTCGCATTGGAAGTCTAGGAAGAAATCGTTATGCTTTTGTGATTGTTGATGATTATTCTAGATTTACTTGGACTTTATTTCTTGTCAATAAAAGTGATGCTTTTCAGAATTTTAAATATTTCCTTAAACGTGTTCAAAACGAAAAGGAAACAACCGTCACTTCAATTAGAAGTGATCATGGGGGAGAGTTTGATCACAATCTCTTTGCGGACTTTTGTGACGAACTCGGCATCGAGCATACTTTTTCCGCTCCACGAACACCACAACAAAATGGGGTGGTGGAAAGGAAAAATAGGTGTCTCGAAGAGATGGCTAGAACCATGCTCGAAGAGGCTAAGATTCCCAAACATTTTTGGGCGGATGCCGTGAGTACCGCATGCTACATCTTAAATAGAGTAGTCATAAGGCCTATACTCATGAAAACTCCCTATGAACTCTATAAGGGAAGGAAACCAAATATCTCCCATTTTAGAGTATTCGGTTGTAAATGTTTTATTCATAACAATGGCAAAGATCAATTGGGAAAATTTGATGCTAAGTCCGATGAGGGAATTTTCATTGGTTATTCTTCACGTAGCAAAGCATATAGGGTTTTTAATAAAAGAACCAAAACTGTGGAGGAATCCCCTCATGTTGTATTTTCCGAAAATAATGCTCGCTTGGCGAGAAAGGATTCCGGTTTTGATCTTGCAGGTATTTTAGATAGCTTGAAAGACAAAATACAAGAGGAAACGCCTAAGGAAAACAAAGATGAAATCTTGGAACAACCAACGGAGGAAGCGCCACAATTGGAGAATGAAACGAAAACGCCTAACGAGTGGAGGACAATCAAAGATCACCCTCTCGAACAGGTAATTGGCGACGTCGGAGAAAAGGTAAGTACCCGAAACTCCCTTAAGAACACCTTAGGACATACTGCTTTTGTGTCTCAAATTGAACCAACAACTAACTCCGAAGCAATTGGGGATGAATTTTGGACCTTGGCAATGCAAGAGGAGCTTAACCAATTCAAACGGAATGACGTTTGGGATTTGGTGCGAAGACCCGAAAATCATACCATAATTGGTACGAAATGGGTTTTTCGAAACAAACTAGATGAAAATGGTGTAATCACTAGAAACAAAGCTAGGCTTGTAGCAAAAGGCTATAATCAAGAAGAGGGTATTGACTATGAAGAAACATATGCTCCCGTAGCTAGATTAGAAGCTATTCGTCTATTGCTCGCTTTTGCCTCTTCTATGAATTTCAATTTATATCAAATGGATATGAAGAGTGCTTTTCTAATGGTGTTATACAAGAAGAAGTTTATGTTGAACAACCCCCCGATTTTGAAGATTTTAAATCTCCCGATCATGTTTTCAAACTCAAAAAGGCTCTCTATGGTTTAAAACAAGCTCCCCGAGCTTGGTATGAAAGATTGAGTAATTTTCTATTGTAAAATGATTTCATTAGGGGGAAAGTTGACACCACCCTTTTTGTTAAGCATAAAAACAATGATATTTTATTAGTTCAAATATATGTGGATGATATCATATTTGGTGCTACTAACAATGTCTTATGCAAGGAATTTTCCGATTTAATGACAAGCGAATTTGAGATGTCTATGATGGGTGAGTTAACATTCTTTTTGGGATTACAAGTAAAGCAAATGAAAGAAGGTACGTTCATTTGCCAAGCCAAATATTGCAAAGAATTGCTGAAACGATTTGAAATGGACAATGCAAAAGCAATGGCGACTCCCATGAGCACATCCGATCATCTAGACAAAGATGAGAAAGGTAAGGAAGTCGACACTAAGAAGTATCGAGGTATGATTGGATCTCTTCTATATCTTACTGCTAGTCGTCCGGACATCATGTTTAGCGTGTGCATATGCGCCCGTTATCAATCGTGTCTGAAGGAGTCTCACCTTACTACGGTAAAACAGATTTTGAAGTACCTTGTAGGTACTACAAATGTGGGTCTATGGTACCCCAAAGGTTCTTCATGCCAACTCGTTGGCTATTCTGACTCCGATTTTGCTGGATGCAAATTGGACCGCAAGAGCACTAGTGGCACTTGCCATTTGCTCGGTAGCTCTCTCGTTTCTTGGTTTAGCAAGAAACAAGTAAGTGTTGCATTGTCCACAACCGAGGCTGAATATGTAGCCGCGGGGAGTTGTTGCGCTCAAATCCTCTGGATGAAACAACAACTCTTGGACTATGGCCTAAGTCTTGATCATATCCCTCTTAGATGTGATAATACTAGTGCCATATGCTTGACGAAGAACCCCGTTCTTCATTCGCGAACAAAACACATTGAAATTAGACATCATTTTATAAGAGATCACGTTCTCAAGGGCGATGTCGAAATCGAATTTGTTGAAACCAAAGACCAATTGGCCGACATCTTTACTAAGCCCTTAGAGAAAGAGTCCTTCTTCCGAATTCGTAGTGAACTCGGGATTCTTGACTCCACGTTGATCTAAGTCATGCATTGCATCTTTTTATCTTACATGATTTCTAACTTGAGCGTCGGAGACGTCTAACGAATTTTTGCAGGTATCGCCCTAAAGGTAGGGGGAATTATAAAGCATGACGCGCAATAATCAAGTCTTCTTCAGAAAAATCGGTTTCTGTCGTCTAATAATCGATTATCTCGTATCAATAATCGATTGTACTGCTATTACTTGAGTTATCATACTCTCTTTAAGTAATTAGGTTTTCTCTTTCAAATAAATAAACAAGTTTTATTTACATCTTTGGCATCATCTTATATTATTTTTGCTAATGGCAAAAGGGGGAAGATAATGGGTATGCACTCTCAATATTTATAAGCTTAAATGGAGGGGGAATTCATATATTGAGGGGGAACTAATCGCATACTTATTGCATATCTTTACTTGTCTTGAATCGTCATTATATATTGTTTAAGTTGCATATCCCGCTTAAAGTTTGCCATTATCAAAAAGGAGAAAATTGTTGGAAACACGTTCTCAAGGCTTTATACTAAAACGTGTGTTCTTATGTGTAGGTTTTGATGAATGACAAACAAGCGCAAATTGATATATGCGAAGTTCAAGTACAAGCGCACAATTGGTGGATAACGAGATTCAAGCACAAGACGAAGTTTTATAGTTTAAATGAGTCGTTCTTAATTGTGATCTTGATCCGACAACTTGACTCATGACATGGCTTCTCACGTAAAATTATTTTTACAAAATCATGCATATTTAATTTAATGCTAAATGATTTTAAATCATGCATATTTACTTCAGTCAAAATGATTTTTAAACATGCCTCTAAAATCTGGACTAAGATAATCGATTATGTACTTATGATAATCGATTATGTTAAGCCAAGACTGCATGACAATCGATTGTGAACTAATGACAATCGATTGTGTTAAGGCAGTGAGCATCAGGTTTTTCAAACCTGCATGACAATCGATTGTGAACCTTATGACAATCGATTGTGATGTGGCAGTGTACATCAAAGTTTTTCAAAACTCAGAATAATCGATTGTGAAGCTAATGACAATCGATTATGAAGAGACAGTGTCCATCAGATTTTTCAAAGTCACAAAATAATTGATTCTGAACATATGACAATCGATTGTGTTGAGGCAGTATCTTCCAGACTTTTTCAAAGTTATTAAATAATCGATTGTGAGTATATAACAATCGATTGTCACGAGGCAGTGTCTGAAATGATTTTCAAAGTCTGATAAATAATCGATTGTTAACATTGCACAATCGATTGTGAAGCTGACCGTTGTCGTAAAAATTTCAAATACCGTCAGGTAATCGATTGTTGATTTTGTACAATCGATTGTTGATATTAAAATCCGGAAAAGATTTTTTGAACGTTGCTGAATAATCGATTGTTGATTTTGTACAATCGATTGTTGAAATTAAAATCTGGAAAGGATCTTTTGAACGTTGCTGAATAATCGATTATTGATTTGGTATAATCGATTGTTTTACGAAAAATCTGGAAATGATTTTTTGAACGTTACCAATAATCGATTGTTGATCTTGGACAATCGGTTGTTAAGCATAAAATCTGGGATTTATTTTTGGAACGATTGGCAAACAATCGATTGTGGCTTCTTGACAATCGATTGTCACACAGTAAAATCAGAAACTCTTAATTGGCAATTAGGCAACGGTAATGCCAAGTTTTTCAACTATAAATACATCTTCATTTCAGTGTTTTAAACACAACAACACACAACAACTGATCATACAATTGCTATAAGCTTGCATACTATTGTTTATCATTTTATATTCATTTCATAAAGCTTTTGAGAGCCATATTCTTGTCCAAAGTTGTTGTGATCTTGAGCTTACTTCTTTTACTCATATCTACTCATTAAGGAGTGCTTTGTTTGACTGTTTAGTGTTTTGTACACTTGTAAGAGAATTGTGATTCTCTTGTTATAAGGAACTTGTGTTTCCTTGGTTGAAGTCTTGGAGTGTTGTATCTCCGAGCAAAGGTGTTAAGGCTTGTGTCTTTAAGTTGTAAAGGTTGGTTAGGCACCCGTATGCTTAACAGTGAAGTCTTGGAGTGTTGTATCTCCGAGCAAAGGTGTTAAGGCTTGTGTCCTTAAGCTGTAAAGGTTTGTTGAGCACCCGTAAGCTTGACAAGTTAGTGGAAAATCTCGAGAGAGTCTCTCGGGGACTGGACTAGCCACGTGTTGTGGTGAACCAGAATACATCGGTGCGTACTTTATTATTTATCGCACTTATTTACTTCCTGCAATTTTTAATTCCGCAAAGTTTACGCTAATTTTTATTATAACGCTATTCACCCCCCCTCTAGCGTTAAGCGTATTATCTAACAAATAGATGTTGGGTTACTACACTTTTGTGCCAAATTATATCACATGTTCATGCAGAACTTCTAGCTTTTCGACAAGCTCTGCAAACAATTATAGAGGAAAAGTTCACACCATATGAACTTTAGACGGATGCAACTGAGGTGATACGATTCTTAGAAAAGGATTACCCTACTTACAACGTTTAATTTATGAGTGCAGGTGCTTAATGGGGAAGGAAACGGAGCAGGGGGAGATCAGAATGAAGCACAACTTCCATAAGGGAAATACGATGGAACACAAGCTGGCCAAGGAAGCTCTAGAGTACCCTAGTCATAGTATATCTTGCTATTTTGTTAAACCTCCTAATTTTTTACTAAATGCGTATTGTAAAGATAAGGAAAGTTGTAATAGTTTCTGGTCGTGTAGTTTGTATGCATGCAATACTTTGGCTTCTCTAGGCAATGATAATGCTCTAGGTGACGTGGAACAATTATGTACTAATAGCATTTCTATGGGACACGTCCCCTAGCACAATGTCGTGTGTTATTATTATAATATAAGTATCTTTAACCCTTCAAAAAAAAGTAATAAAAACCAATTTTTCTAAGGAATTTTTTTTATCCTCCCTCAGGTCCAAAATAAGTGATTCTTCGGATGTTTTCATACAGATTAAAAATTTACCTTTTAATGTTAATTAGCAATGAAATTGACCATATTAACCTTTACTATCTCACATAAACACTCCTAACACATATTCCAACACTATTTACTGCTAGGATAATGTAGGAAAAAAATAATTAATTCATTCTTAAAATTTGAAAAAATTACTTATTTTAGACCACAAAAAAACTAAAAAATTAGTTATTTTAGACGGAAGGAGTATAAAAATTCTCTCAAAATCCCTCAAGAATATTGCACAAAATTCGAAAATACAACGCATTTTATCCTTAAATAAATAATGACATGCGGAAGGGCTGTTAGTTTCATAAGAGGACTCATTCACCCACCGTTTACCATCGTAAGATAAGATTTCACGTGGATTAGACTTTATTAATATTTTTTCCGTTTACTTTTATTTGACATTGGTATATATATTAAAAATATATTTTAATTTTTATTTATTATCTTACGCATATCATGATAAGACAAAATAATTTTTTATAATATATTTATATTAGTTATTATTTATTTCAAATTATTTTATCAAATTCAATAAAATATACACTAATTAATATAAATATTATGATAAAAAATACATTTTATTTATTATTTTCTAGAAAGCATGGAAATTCAAACTATGTCAATTAAAAATGAAAGGGATTAGTTTATAATAGTCAGTGAGATACATCGATTTGATTTATTTAGCAAACAAAATTAATTAATTAAAAGATAATAAATAAAAAATGCATCGAAGCAAGTGGGCATTTATTAAGTCACTGAAACAAGTGGACATTTATTAAAACTTTGGGCTGCTATCAGCTGCCAAAACAGAATCTTTGAAAACCAATCGTGGCCTTTATTATATTTCGCAATCTGAATTAAGAACAATTTTCTTTTCTTGAATTTCAACTCTTAATTTTTATTTGGTACTATTGATGGGCGCTTGAAAACTATGTTCTACCAAAAAAAAATTAAAAGCTGTTATGAAATAATATAATGACAAGAACAATAATGCAAGAATAAGAACAATATAGAGAGAATAGAGAGAGAGAAGTATTCTTATTGATACTTAGAGATTGTTAGGGATGTTTACAATGGTAGAAGACCCCTTTATTTATAGGGAGTGGGATGATTTATCTACCAAGAATAGAACTCTAGAATCTCTCTAATTATAGACATTCACCTTAAATAGGAGATTTCATAACACTCCCCCTTGAATGTCTATTCAACAATGTGCCTCGTTAAAACCTTAAAACCAAAACCCAATGGGAAAAATTAAAGAAAGGAAAAAGAGTACACATGTTTGAATATGCGCCTATTGGTTGCCTCGTTAAAAACCTCGCAAGGAAAACCCAGTGGGACAAAACCTTGTAAGGGAAAAAGAGTGCAACGCGCATTAACTCCCCCTAATAAGAACATCAATTTATATCCTTGAGCATTTGCATTCCAATCTTGTGCATCATCTTCAAAACGATCTTTGATAGACGTTTGACAAATCAACCATATTGACTTGAATAAATATTCCGTACCTTGAAATCATCATTCTTGATAGATATGAACATCTTCATATAATGTCGTGGAATAACTCTTCAATATCTCCATAGATGCATTCTCAATGCCATCATGCTTATAGTTATAGCAAGATACAATATGTACACAAATTGTACTTAGGATGTGGTACTTCAGGACCAAGAATTGCATATGCTTCAAGCAACTTAAATCTTTCAAGTTAAGTCATATAAGCCATATAATAGACTTTAGATGCATATCAAGTTTTCACGTCATGCTAAACAAATAAGATATCGAAAACTGATTATACATACCTTTGACTTTATACTTTCAAGCATTTGAACTATAGGTTCAAAACTACATGTCTTTCATATGGAATCAATTCTTCTTGAATTGTATCTCTTCCATTTAGTTACTTTCTTTGGGTCAGCAAATGCGTATAGCACGCTTTGCAATATGTTGCAATTGAATTATCCCTTTTATGAACTTCAGGTTCATATCATGATATTCCGGGATATCCAATACCAATGATAATTCATCCCATGTAACCTTTTCTCAAGTGTTTATCATGTCTCCCCCTCATGTTAGAAAAGCTAACTTGTTTCCTCAATTTTGGGAAATCATCTTTGTGCATTATCATGTCAATATACACGGCACATTAATAATAAGATGAAATTATTTGGTTCCTGACCCTGAACCACTTGTGAGGGGAGAATATAATATACTCTCGTATACAACGTATATCAAACTGATATATATAACTTTGTTCTCATAAGAAACAGTTTAGCTATTAAGTGGAAGCACTCAATAATTATCTTGCTAAACCAACTTTGATATAAACCAACTTATCAAGATGAACTATCTTGAGTAGAAAATCTGGAAATTATGCTCGAAGTTAGATTACTGAGCAATTTACCTCGCAAGCACCGGCCAGGCTGCGGGTTAATAACAATTGCGCATGTAACCATATCATAGATGCATCATATGTGGTATACATGGCAGGTGAATGGGCCCATATTCACCTTTGATATTTTCAGAATTTGTGGGCTTCAACCCGAACTCTTTAGTTGGTCAGTTCATTAATGAGAACAAGTGATACAAGAGAATTCGTAAAGAACTTTCTAGTTCTTTGATATTCACCTGTGTGAATTTGCATATCATACTTAAAATGAGATGGCTAATACGAATGCTAACTTAACAAATTATCAATATTGGTAAACTTCAAATTTACACCATGACATGTGCACTTATCAATAAACTTCAGGTTTATTATGACATGGGTTTTTATACCAATAGATATCCACTTTATTGTGGCATTCTTTCTTTTGTGTAGTACAAACTGGAGAACAAAGCGGGTAACTTTTCATATGCAAACTACCCCGCTACAAGTTGTAGTAATAGGAGATATCAAAGCCTTCCTTTATTTATAGTCTCAATATAATCAATCGCTTTCGCGTGTACTTTGGAAACTGAATAAGTTTCTTTGAGACTTACTACAGCACAATACTCAATTGTGTTTCTCCAACATAGTAATAATTGGCTCTTCTAGAGCTCTCAATTAATTTTGTACTACCACAGATTCATCAACATCCATGTGGTGAATATCTTTCTTAAAGAGAAAGTTATACCATTATGGTCATGTCAAACTTATATGCAAGATATGTTTCTTGCATTATCGTTGTCCTTTAATAGTCATATTTCCAAAATACTTTGGCGTACAATAGGTACGTGACCAACGATCATTCATGCCATATATCATCTCAAACCTCCTTCTAGGGGTGAGTGTGGTATATTTAATACCAATTTCATGTTCATATTCTTCCAATAATGAATATGTATTCGTGAATCAGATGTTGTCACATTCACTTCGGGGATATGTGATCTTGTTATCCTTTTCAAATCTATAAATGCGTCAGGCATTTGATTTGCTATTCTTTGCAAATGGATAATCTTTTGTGCCTCTTTCACAAATATAGGTATGTGGATCAAGATGAGATAATGATGCATTTTTCCACAAAATTTCCCGTTTGGTTTCACCAACTTCTCCCCCTAATTTTGGAAAAAGTGTCTCATCAAATTGACAGTCTGCAAATCGTGCAGTGAACAAATCTCCTGTCAATGTTTCGAGGTAGTGAATAATGAAGGGCGATTCAACCTCAACATATATTCATAACCTTCTTTGCAGACCCATTTTGGTGCGGGATGGCAGTGCTACAGGCACATATACTGCGCATCCAAAGATTCTTAAATGGGATATATTGGGTCCATGACCCAAAACCAATTGCAACGGGGAATATTTGTGTCAATTCGTCAGTCAGAGACGAACTAGCATTGCTGTATGCAAAATGGCGTGACCCCAAACCAAAGTGGGCAGCCGACGAACTAGCATTGCTGCATGCAAAATGGCGTGACCCCAAACCGAAGTGGGCAGCCGACGAACTAGTATTGCTGCATGCAAAATGGCGTGAACCCAAACCGAAATGGGCAGCCTCGTTTTCATGAATAATTCAAGATTATTCTCATCTATTGTCTCAATATGATATCCATTTTGAATGATATTTTTAAAACTCAACAAGTTCCTTTTAGACTTGGAGGAGAACATTGCGATTGATATCATTAAAACTCAACAAGTTCTTCTTAGACTTGGAGGAGAATATTGCATTCTCTAAGATAAACGTCGTGCCTTTGGGCAGAGTTACAGTTGCTCTTCCGGAGCCTTCAATCAATTTACTTCCCATGGTTTGACATATAAAAGAAAATATACGA
The DNA here is from genome assembly GCA_034376525.1 of Nicotiana benthamiana. Taxonomy (NCBI): domain Eukaryota; kingdom Viridiplantae; phylum Streptophyta; class Magnoliopsida; order Solanales; family Solanaceae; genus Nicotiana; species Nicotiana benthamiana. The sequence goes on from CM067331.1 coordinate 134,254,639, forward strand.
ACATGAGAATAAACAACTTCAATCCGTTTGTGTCACATTTAAATAATATTTTCAAAATCTGCTGCGGTCAGTTGACAAACTAAATCAGATGGTCGATTATATGGATTACTATGCAGCTTGAAAATTTCAGTTTAAGCATTTTCATAAAACAATCGATTGTTAAACACACACAATCGATTGTTGAACATTGACAATCGATTGTTAAACACACACAATCGATTATTTGCTATTTTTGAAAAACTTCAGATCACACTGTCTTAAGACAATCGATTGTTAAATATAGACAATCGATTGTTGACTATTTTGAAAAATTCCAGAGCACTGTCTTATGACAATCGATTCTTAAGCATAGACAATCGATTGTTGACTATTTTGAAAAATCCCATATTACAGTCTAACGATAATCGATTGTTAGACATAGACAATCGATTGTGGATGATTTTTGAAAAATTCCAGATTACAGTCTAACGACAATCGATTGTTAAACATTGACAATCGATTGTTGACTGTTTTTGAAAAATTCCAGATCACTGTTTTAAAGACAATCGATTGTTAAACATAGACAATCGATTGTTGACTGTTTTTGAAAAATTCCAGATCACTGTTTTAAAGACAATCGATTGTTAAACATAGACAATCGATTGTTGACTGTTTTTGAAAAATTCCAGATCACACTGTTTTAAAGACAATCGATTGTTAAACATAGACAATCGATTGTTGACTGTTTTTGAAAAAATCCAGATCACACTGTTTTAAAGACAATCGATTGTTGATCATTGACAATCAATTATTTTGCAGTTTCTATGCGAAATATGAGATAACCGACTAGTTTTTCAGGTTAGTCGATTACCTCTACTGGAAAGTAAAAATATTATTGATATTTGAGCATATTGATACATTCTAAAGAACTAATACTAACATTATATCATGAACTAACTAATACGAGCTAATACTAATGGCTATTAGTTTATTCATTCACTAATACAAACAAGTAAAATAAAATCAAATAGCTCCATCTTCTTTCATCACGGATCCATCACCGATTAGGTGGTCTATCTTCCCCTCGGGTTGCTCAAAGAAGTCTGCCACATCCAAGTGGGTAATGTCAAAGTTGTCGTCAGAGACAAAATTCGTTTCAGGGCGTTTACTCTTTCGAGATGCTTGATAAAGGTCAACCAAAAGTCATGGTATACGGCAAGCCTTTGACCAGTGCCCGTTTTCACCGCAACGATAATATATAGTTTATAAACTATTTGCTTTTGGATTCTTATCGTATCGTGCTTGTGGCAGAGTGACCAACTTCAGGTTGTCATATCTCTTCTTTAAGCTATTCCACAAGATGGGTGGATCTTTGACTGTGATATATTCAATTTTCAAACCTTCATCAAGGTGATGGCGCAAGAAAATCAAGGCCTTAGCATAGTTTTGGGTGGATGCATTATTTCTGTCTTTAATGGCGTCTCCAAGACCCATAGCATCCAAGTGGATTTCAGCATCCAACACCCATGTCATATAGTTCTTGCCCGGAATTTCAAGGGCAACGAACTTTCTTTTCATAATGTCAGACATAAAACAAATTTACATCAAGAGCGTGTTCATACTTACGGGCTCTATTACAATTATCACATTCACTTCAGGGAATGGATCAAAATCATGTGCTTTACACAATCTCATGTCAGATATTACTTTCATAAAGTGAAAGATTATTTTGAGAATCCTTATTGTTCTCATTACCACAATAATGACGATTATAACTTCGTCTATTGCCATGTCCACATCCATTGATACCTTTACGGTAATTAGTCTTCTTTCAGACTTATCACATACTGCTACCACATTCTCTAAAGGGAATGGAGCAAATTCAATTGGACGGAATTCTTTGCCACGTCCACATTCATTGATACCTTCATGGTAATATTTTAGTCTTCTTTCAGACTTATCATATACTGCTTCCACATTCTCTAAAGGGAATGGAGCAAATTCAATGGGACGGATTTTCAATTATTTGCCCACAATCATACATGAATTTAATCATGGCAGGACATAGAGATTTTACCACTTCATGTGGTTATAATTTCTTACAAACTCCATTAGAGTTATAATCAAACTTTGTTTGTATATTAAATCAAATCGTAGAATTTCAAGAATTTGAAAGGGAAAAGTAAATTACTTACCTTTAAGGTATACCAATTATATTTTCAATGTTTTCTTCCTTTTCTCCACTGATGCAGACGGCGGCGGCTCCGATGCGGAGAAATTGACGGCGGCTTAATCTTCTTAAAGAGCTTCTTGAGACGGTAGAGTCTCGTGCTGATAACGTGTTATGAAATAATATAAAGACAAGAACAATAATGCAAGAATAAGAACAATATAGAGAGAATAGAGAGAGAAGTATTCTTATTGATACTTAGAGATTGTTAGGGATGTTTACAATGGTAGAAGACCCCTTTATTTATAGGGAGTGGGATGATTTATCTACCAAGAATAGAACTCTAGAATCTCTCTAATTATAGACATTCACCTTAAATAGGAGATTTCATAACAAAAGCATATTTGTTTTAGAAATCTAAATTTCAGCATGGTTAAGGGCGTCTGAATGATACTTATGAAAATTGCCATTTCTCGTCCTATATAAAATTTATAAAATAAGAAATTTGTTATGAAATAGAAGATTCTTACACTTCTATTTAAGGTGAATGTCTTTAATGTACTTAATTAGAGAGATTTTAGAGTCCTATTATTGGTAGCAAGATCTTCCTCTTCCCTATAAATAAAGGTGCTCTCTACCATTGTAATTCACCCCTCTCAACTCAATAAGAAGAACTCTCTCTACTGTTCTCTCTATTGCTATTGTTCTTGCTCTATTGTTCTTGTCTTTTGCTTTAGTTTATAACACGTTATCAGCACGAGACTCTACCGTCTCAAGAACCATTCTCGAGAAATCTGAGGTATTTCCCTCTTCCTAATTTAATTTTCGATTGTCTTAACTTTTGTTTGTGCAAGGTTTTGCTTCAGAGAAAGAAAGGAAAGAAAGAAAGGAGAAAACATTGAAAATAGATTTAGTATACCTTAAAGGTAAGTAATTTACTTTTCCTTTTCAAATTCTTGGAATTCTATAAATTTTATATACAAAGTTTGATTATAACTCTAATAGAGTTTGTGAGAAATTATAACCACACGAAGTGGTAAAATCTCTATGTCCTGCCATGATTAAATTCATGTATGATTGTGGACGTGACAAAGAATTCCGTCCCATTGAATTTGCTCCATTCCCTTTAGAGAATGTGGAAGCAGTATATGATAAGTCTGAAAGAAGACTAATTACCATGAAGGTATCAATGAATGTGGACGTGACAAAGAATTCCGTCCAATTGAATTTGCTCCATTCCCTTTAGAGAATGTGGTAGCAGCTTGCGTAAAGCACATGATTTTGATCCATTCCCTGAAGTGAATGTGATAATCGTAATAAGAGCCCGTAAGTATGAACACGCTCTTGATGTAATTGTGTCATATGAAAAGAAAGTTCGTTGCCCTCGAAATTTCGGGCAAGAACTATATGACATGGGTGTTGGATGATGAGATCCACTTAGATGCTATGGGTCTCGGAGACACCCTCAAAGATAAAGAAAAAGCATCCACCCAAGATTGTGCGAAGGCCTTGATTCTCTTGCGCCACCACCTTGACGAAGGTTTGAAGATTAAATATCTCACCGTCAAGGATCCACTCGTTTTGTGGAACGGCTTAAAGGAGAGATATGACAACCTGAAGTTGGTCACTCTGCCACAAGCACGATATGATTGGGCCCATCTGAGGCTACAGGACTTTAAGTCCGTTTCTGAATATAATTCTGCAATCTTCAGAATTACTTCTAAACTGAAGCTATGTTGAGATAACATCTCCGATTACGATATGCTTGAGAAAACGTTTACAACGTTTCATGCCTCCAATATGGTACTGCAACAACAGTACAGAGAAAAGGGCTTTACGAAGTACTCTGAACTGATTTCTCTCTTACTAGTGGCTGAGCGAAATAATGAACTGCTCATGAGAAATCACTAAAATAGACCAACTGGGTCTACACCACTGCCTGAAGCAGATATGGTGCACTCTCACTATGCCAAACATGAAAAGGACCGTGGTCATGGTCATAAACGGGGTCAAAGCCAAGGACGTGGACAAGGAAGAAATTCCAAAGAAGTCCGTCACCCCCCAAAGAGAGATAACCACCGAAAGCAGAAACGGGATCCCGAAGATCCTAAGGCAAATAGTTCAGAAACTATATGTTATCGTTGCGGTGGAAACGGGCACTGGTCTAGGACTTGCCGAATACCAAGACACTTGGTTGACCTTTATCAAGCATCTCGAATGAGAAAACGCCCTGAAACAAATTTTGTCTCTGACGACAACTTTGACTTCACCCACCTGGATATGGCAGACTTCTTTGAGCAACCCGAGGGAAAGATAGACCACCTAATCGGTGACGGAACCGTGATGAAAGAAGATGGAGCTGTTTGATTCTACTTGTATTAGTTAATGAATAAACTAATAGTCATTAGTATTAGCTCGTATTAGCTAGTTCATGATATGATATTTGTATTAGTTCTCAATATGCTCAAATATCAATAATATCTTTACTTTCCAGTAGAGGTAATCGACTAACCTGAAAAACTAGTCGGTTATCTCATGTCGCATAAAACTGCAAAACAATCGATTGTCAACGATCAACAATCGATTGTCTTTATAACGAATTTTTCAAAAAGTGATCAACAATCGATTGTCTATACTTGACAATCGATTGTCTTATCCTGTGAGGTCCAGAATTTTTCAAAAATGACCAACAATCGATTGTCTATATTTGACAATCGATTGTAAGATACAGAGGAATTTTTCAAAAATCACCCACAATCGATTGTCTATGTCTAACAATCGATTGTCGTTAGGCAGTGTAATCTGGAATTTTTCAAAAATCACCCACAATCGATTGTCTATGTATAACAATCGATTGTCTTAAACAGTGATCCGAAGTTTTTCAAAAATAATAAATAATCGATTGTGTGTGTTTAACAATCGATTGTCTATGTTCAAACAATCGATTGTGTTTGTTTAATAATCGATTGTCTTATGAAAAACGCTGAAATTTTCAAACTGCAAAGGAATTGATTATGGATAACATATCTGATTTTGTTAGCCAACTGTTAGTAGCAGATTTTGAAAATATTATGTGACACAAAAGAATTGAACTTGTTTATTCTTATGTTCGTATATTTCTTTTGTATGTCAAACTATGGGATAGCAAATATAGATATCTCACAAAGCGAACTTGGACCAACGTCCAACTGTAAAAGTATTTGCCTAGTTGATTCATGTACTACACATACAATACTCAAAGAAAAGAAGAGTAATTGTGTAAGGCAAACATTACTACAATCTATGGAAGTAGTAAATTGATTGAAGGCTCCGGAAGAGCAAATCTAACTCTACCCAAAGGCATGACGTTAATCATTGAGAAATGTTCTCCTCCAAGTCTAAGAAGAACTTGTTGAGTTTTAATGATATCAATCAAAACGTTCTCCTCCAAGTTTAAAAGGAACTTGTTGAGTTTTGAGAATCTATCTTAGAGAATGCAATGTTCTCCTCCAAGTCTAAAAGGAACTTGTTGAGTTTTAAAGATATCATTCAAAATGGATATCATATTGAGACAATAGATGAGAATAATCTTGAACTCTTCATGAAAACGAGGCTGCCCATTTCGGTTTGGGTTCACGCCATTTTGCATGCAACAATACTAGTTTGTCGGCTGCCCACTTCGGTTTGGGGTCACGCCATTTTGCATGAAGCAATGCTAGTTCGTCGGCTGCCCACTTCGGTTTGGGGTCACGCCATGTTGCATGCAGCAATGCTAGTTCGTCTCTGACTGACGAATTGACACAAATATTCCCCATTGCAATTGGTTTTGGGTCATGAACCCAATATATCCCATTTAAGAAGCTTTGGATGCGCAGTATATGTGCCTGTAGCACCGCCATCCCGCACCAAAATGGGTTTGCAAAGGAGGTTAGGAATATATGTTGAGTTTGACGCGTCCTCCATTATTCGCTACCTCGAAACATTGACAGGAGATTTGTTCACTGCACTATTTGCAGACTGTCAATTTGATGAGACACTTTTCCCAAAATTAGGGGGAGAAGTTGGTGAAACCAAACGGGAAATTTTGTGGAAAAATGCATCATTATCTCATCTTGATCCACATACCTCTATTTGAAAGAAAGAGGCACAAAAGATTATCCATTTGCAAAGAATAGCAAATCAAATGCCTGAAGCATTTATAGATTTGAAAAGGATAACAAAATCACATATCCTCGAAGTGAATGTGATTCACAAATACATATTCAATGTTGGAAGAATATGAACATGAAATTGGTATTGAATATACCACACTCACTCCTAGAAGGAGGCTTGAGATGATACCACCCTCACCCCTAGAAGGAGGTTTGAGATGATATATGGCATGAATGATCGTTGGTCGCGTACCTATTGTACGCCAAAGTATTTTGGAAATATGACCATTAAAGGACAACGATAATGCAAGAAACATATCTTGCATATAAGTTTGACATGACCATAATGGTATAACTTTCTCTTTAAGAAAGATATTCACCACACGGATGTTGATGAACCTGTGGTAGTACAAAGTTAATTGAGAGCTCTCGAAGAGCCAATTATTACTATGTTGGAGAAACACAATTGAGTATTGTGCTGTAGTAAGTCTCAAAGAAACTTATCCAGTTTCCAAAAGTACACGCGAAGGCGATTGATGATATTGAGACTATATATAAAGGAATGCTTTGATTCTCCTATTACTACAACTTGTAGCGGGGTAATTTGTATATGAAAAGCTACCCGCTTTGTTCTCCAGTTTGTACTACACAAACGAAAGAATGCCACAATAAAGTGGATATCTATTGGTATAAAACCCATGTCATAATAAACCCGAAGTTTATTGATAAGTGCACATGTCATGGTGTAAATTTGAAGTTTACCAATATTGATAATTTATTCAGTTGGCATTCATGTTAGCCATCTCATTTTAAGTATGATGTGCAAATTCACATAGGTGAATATTAAAGAACTAGAAAGTTCTTTACGAATACTCTTGTATCACTTGTTCTCATTAATGAACTGACCAACTAAAGAGTTCGGGTTGAAGCCCATAAATTCTGGAAATATGAAAGGTGAGTATGGGCCCATTCACCTGCCATGTATACCACATATGATGCATCTATGATATGGTTACATGCGCCATTGTTATTAACCCGCAGCCTGGCAGTGCTTGCGAGGTAAATCGCTCAGTAATCTAACTTCGAGCATAGTTTCCAGATTCTCTACTCAAGACAGTTCATCTTGATAAGTTGGTTTATATTAAAGTTGGTTTAGCAAGATAATTATTGAGTGCTTCCACTTAATAGCTAAACTGTTTCTTATGAGAACTAAGTTATATATATATCAGTTTGATATAAGTTGTATACGAGAGTATATTCTCCCCTCACAAGTGGTTCAGGGTCAGGAACCAAATAATTTCATCTTATTATTAAGGTGCTGTGTATATTGACATAATGCACAAAGATGATTTTCCAAAGTTGAGGAAACAAGTTAGCTTTACTAACATGAGGGGGAGACATGATAAACACTTGAGAAAAGGTTACATGGGATGAATTATCATTTGTATATGTATATCCCCGAATATCATGATATGAACCTGAAGTTCATAAAAGGGATAATTCAATTGCAACATATTGCAAAGCATGCTATACGCATTTGCTGACTCAAAGAAAGCAACTAAATGGAAGAGATACAATTCAAGAAGAATTGATTCCATATGAAAGACATGTAGTTTTGAACCTATAGTTCAAATGCTTGAAAGTATAAAGTCAAAGGTATGTATAATCAATTTTCGATACCTTATTTGTTTAGCATGACATGAAACTTTGATATGCAGCTAAAGTCTATTATGTGACTTACATGACTTAACTTGAAAGATTTAAGTTGCTTGAAGCATATGCAATTCGTGGTCCTGAAGTACCACATCCTAAGTGCAATTTGTGTACATATGTATCTTGCTATAACTATAAGCAATGATGGCATTGAGAATGCATCTATGGAGATATTGAAGAGCTATTCCACGACATTATATGAAGATGTTCATATCTATCAAGAGTGATGATTTCAAGGTGCGGAATATTTATTCAAGTCAACATGGTTGATTTATTTATCAAATATCTACCAAAGATCGTTTTGAAGATGATGCACAAAGATTGGAATGCAAATGCTCAAGGCTTAAATTGATGTACTCATTAGGGGGAGTTAATGCGCGTTGCACTCTTTTTTCCTTACAAGGTTTTGTCCCACTGGGTTTTCCTTGCAAGGTTTTTAACGAGGCAACCAATAGGCGCATATTCAAACATGTGTACTCTTTCCTTACTTTAATTTTTTCCATTGGGTTTTGTTTTAAGGTTTTAACGAGGCACATCATTGAATAGACATTCAAGGGGGAGTGTTATGAAATAGAAGATTCTTACACTTCTATTTAAGGTGAATGTCTTTAATGTACTTAATTAGAGAGATTTTAGAGTCCTATTATTGGTAGCAAGATCTTCCTCCTCCCTATAAATAGAGGTGCTCTCTACCATTGTAATTCACCCCTCTCAACTCAATAAGAAGAACTCTCTCTACTCTTCTCTCTATTGCTATTGTTCTTGTCTTTTGCTTTAGTTTATAACAAAATTCCTATTATTTTCATGTACATCCTAATTTTCAATTTTATTTTTGATAATAAGAAAAAGGATAGCCCAGGCGTGCATCGTACTCTTTTCTGCTTACTACTAAGGGAGTTCGAACGGTAAATTGCCTTTTATCTAGTTGGAATTAAAGTTAGTGTTAGTCCTTAAACCTTAGATTAGCTAATTAATATTAATAAATTGCGGCGCATACAAAAAAGTAACGCCACGACGTACTGTTCTCTTGCTTCACATCGACATTAAGTTGTTACGTATTTGTTAAACTTATCATAATTAAAATTATTGGAGATTAATTGTATGAAGTAAATTGCGTATGTTTTATTATATACGAGCTTCCAAAAGAAAAATATGGTAGCCTCATAACCCTAATTAAATCGTAATACTTTTGGAACATATGCAAGTCCGTTCGACCAAAATTTAAGCATAAATTTAGCTTTGTTTAGTTTTAATTACGTAAACTGTTATTTAGGAATGGGTATTTTATATATTTTCATTTTAAGAACATGTAATTGATCCATGCGTTCTGGATTAATCAATATATATTCATATATTTATTATTTAAATGTGTTTTTATATTTAGTTTATTCCATTTACATTTTGTAATCCTAGAGCTCTCTCGAAACCCTAATTTCTCTTGCCGAGAGTCTATTGGAATAATTTCTCTATCCTCACAAGGTAGGGGTTGTTAGTAAATTGTATTTGTAAAATAATTATGAAAAATATAACTGAACATAAACAGAAACAAATTTTAATCTCAGCCCACTGAATTCACAGTGTTTTCTTAAGGAATTTAATCCCCTCCTAGCACCCAAAGTTATTGATTATTTACTCCCATGATAGAACGAATTACACACTAGTTTAGTGGTACTTCAAATCCCAGTGTTTCAGTGAGCACATAGTTCGGTAGCAAATTTCACTTATTGTTGCTTTGCTTGATGTTAAAAGTATGCAGAAGAAGGAGGAGAAACTTAAAAAAATCATATGAAAATTCTGAGCAGAATAGTCTTGTATGTATGCCAAAGTTGGGCTAAAATCTAAAGAGGTGCAACTCTACAGAATGATTGTTTATACAAAACTGCCACATCATAGCTACCATAACCTAAATGGCTATTTACTCAACAATAAAGATGAAAAATAAAGAGGAAATATTGAAGAGGATAGTTTAATTTTCACTTACACAACAGAAAAACAGATTTGATTTAATATTAATATTGTTTTCAATATTATTATTCTGTTATTAAAATAAATATTTAAGAACATTTATGTTGTTATTTTACTATTAGCAAATAAAGTCGGTCCAAAACAATCAATCGATCATTTGACTAAATCCAAATCCAAATCGAAATCCAAATCCGAATCCAAATCTGAATCCGAAGCCGAAGTCGAAGCTGAAACCGAGTCAAGCGAGCGACGAAGACGACGACGTGAGGCTTGCATTATTTTTGACTCTTTATAAGCTAGAAGAAGAACAATTACTTATATACCCATAAAAACCTCTTCCTCTTCCAATATGGAACAATGTCCCTTTGTCAAGGGGAGAAACTTAAAATTTCACTTAAAATTTTCATTTCCCTCCATTTTTTGTTCACCGTATTTTAAGCATATCATATACTTAAAATCCCAACAACCCCCCACATGAATGGGGAATGGCTATATCACGGAAATATGCATACAAAACTGTGTGATTCGCACGCAAGAATTAATTGCATCTGGATAAGTAGGTTTCCTTTTGAACTATCCATAGTGAACTTATGTAAGATATACTTGGTCAATCGGTAGATTTGATATCTTTGGACTGTCGAACATTAGTGTATATCTAGAAAACCATAAGTCATACAAACCAACCCTTAACCGTCTTTGGTTCTCATTGTTGTGTTCGTTTCAGCCATGTAAACCTTCCTGATTTCATAAGTGCGTAGAGAACATGCCTTACGAAGTTCTCCTTGAAGCGGCTAACGCGTCACACTTACATAGGCGTTTTCTAAACGTATATACTAATTGATAACCCTGTATCAAATTTAGAAATTATTAAAAAGCTTTAATATTTTATCTTTGGTACTGAACATTGTCTCATCACGAATATGGACCAAAAGTTTAGTTGACAATGTTGAACCGTTATTAATGACTTTGTTTGATCTCCTTGAACCTAGATCTTAGGATCTCCTGTCTTCTAGGTAGAGTTACCACCACTATGACTTGTTCTCCTCCATAGTCGCATTTCCCTTGATAATTTCTTAATTACCTCGCTAGTTAGGCCTTTTGTAAATGGATCCCACATATTATCACCTGACTTTACATAATCAATCGTGATAATTCCTCTAGAGAGTAATTGCCTTATAGTTTTATGTCTTCCTCGTATATGACGAGATTTACCGTTATACATAATGCTCCCAGCCCTTCCAATTGCAGCTTGACTATCGCAATGTATGAATATTGGTGCCAATGGTTTGAGCCGAAATGGAATATCTTCCAAGAAATTTCGGAGCCATTCACCTTCTTCATCGGCTTTATCTAAGGCTATGCATTTAGCCTCCATTATAGAGAAGGCAATACAAGTTTGTTTGGACGACTTCTAAGATATTGCTCCTCCACTAATAGTGAATATATATCCACTTGTGGACTTGGAATCAATTGATACGGTAATCCAATTTGCATTAATGTATCCCTAAATAACTGCAGGGTATTTACTGTAATGCAAAGAAATATCCTGGGTATGTACTAAATACCCCAAAACTCATTTCACGACCATCCAAATATCGATTCAGTTTACATATAACACCAGCTATATCTGGTCATGTACAATTCATGATGTATATTAAGGCCCTAATACACTAGCATAATTCAATTATGATATGCTTTGGCCTTTGTTCTTTGCTAATATAAGATTCACGTCAATTGGAATCTTTGCAACTTTAAAGCCCAAATGCTTGACTTTTTTCAAATACTATCTTAATATAATGAGATTGTGACAATTCTAGACCTTTAAAAGTCTTATGGATCTTAATTCCTAGAATTACGTCAGCAACTCCCAAGTCTTTCATATCAAACTTACCAGTTTAGCATGCGCTTAGTCGCATTTATGTTGGCGATATCATTACTCATTATCAGCATATCATCCACGTATAAGCAAGCAATGACTATGTAATTTGAAACATTTTTAATGTACATACATTTATCACATTCATTTATTTTAAATTCATTTGACAATATTGTTTGGTCAAATTTCGTATGCCATTATTTCGGTGCTAGTTTTTGTCCGTAAAGGGACTTAACAAGTCTACATACCTTTTTTCTTTACCTGGAACCACAAACCCTTCAGGTTATTCCATGTAAATTACTTCCTCCAACTCTCCATTTAAGAAGGTTGTCCTAACATCCATTTGATGGATTTCAAGACCATAAACTACAACTAACGTTACTGATATTCACATGGACGCAATTCTTGTAATTGGAGAGTATATGTCAACATATTCAAGACCTTTGTCTATACCCTTTGACCATAAGTCTTACCTTAAATTTGTCAATAGTATCATCATATTTCATTTTCCTCCTAAAGATCCATTTAGAACCCAACGGTTTATTTCTAGGAGGAAGATCAACCAATTCCCATGTTCCGTATGGATTCTATTTCATTATTGACTGCCTCTTTCCAAAATAATGATTCCGAAGAAGACATAGCTTTTTTATACGTTTGAGGCTCATTTTCCAATAAGAAATTCACAAAATCTAGTCCAAATGAAGTAGATGTTCTTTGATGTTTACTACGTCTTGGATCCTCCTTATTAAGTGTACTTTTGTTTGTTTCTTACCGAGATAGTTTAGATCCTTCACCAATCGACTTTTATTCCTTTTTATACGGATATATATTTTCAAAGAACTCAACATTATCTGATTCTATAACCGTATTATTATGAATATTAGGATTTTTTGATTTATGAACCAGAAATAAATATATTTTACTATCAATCGCATATCCTATGAAAACACAATCAACGGTTTTTATCTCATTTTTACCCTTATGAGTTTAGGAACTTGTACTTTTGTCAAACACCACCACACTTTAAAATAATTCTAGTTGGTTTTCCTTCCTTTTTATTTTTCATATGGAATGGATTGTGTTTTTCTATGGTGTACTCAATTTAGTATCCAGCTAACCATAAGAACGGCTTCCCCCACAAGTTCTATGGCACTTGATCTTATAAATAATGCATTTATCATCTCCTTTAATGAACGATTCTTTCTTTCTGTATTCACATTGGATTAGGGCATGTAAGGGGTCGTTGTTTGATGAATAATTCCATATTCTAAATATATTTGTTCAAAAGGAGATTTATATTCACCATCCATATCACTTCTTATCATTTTGATTTTCTTGTTAAGTTGCATTTCAACGTTATTTTTGTATTGCTCGAGTGCGTTTATTGCTTCATCTTTACTATTAAGTAAGTAAACATAGCAATATCGAGCACTATTGTCAATTAAAGTTATGAAATGCTTCTTTCCATCGCGAGATTGTATTGACTTCATGTCATAAATATTTGTGTAAATTAGGTCTAACGGATTTGAATTCCTTTCAACTGACTTATAAGGATGTTTAACATACTTAGATTTCACGCATACTTGACATTTTGATTTGTCATATACTAAATTAGGCAATTGATAAGTATATATTATATATGTTTTAAGGTAGATATTATATTAAATAAACAAATATTTTATTTATGGATATGACTTTCTGTTTAATATTTATACAAGTTATTAATAAATATTGCAGGAAAAGAAATGAAAAGGAAAAGGAAAGAAAAAAGAGTGTTCAAGCAGAGATATCAAAAAGGCTAAGGATTGGCATCCCCAATCCGAGGATGTCATCCTCAATTTTAAGGATGTCATTCGTGGAAAGAGTTGAGAGAAGTGGAAGAAATTAATTCAAGAGCTACGAATGTCATCCCCAGTCCAAGGATGACATCCATAAGAAGTTTACATGCATAATTTTCTATAAATAGGCATGACTTTTTAATGGAAAAGGAGAATTCTTATTCGGAGAATACCAACTCTAATATTGACTTGTTTTAATTTTAAAAGTTATTTATGTTATTGTAGAATAGTAATTTTCTTCTTTATCTTTTCTCCATAATGGAGTAATTTTCTTTGGTTGGGATACTAGATAAAGCTATAAAAGTGTTATAATAATTATCTTAATTTTATTATCATCTTATGTTGAGATTTTCTCTTTATCATGTTTATACACCAAGGTATTTGATATTGATTATATCGATAAAATTATATTCACTTACCAAAATCTTTATCTTGTTATTGTATTTCTTATTCGGGAGAAGAGAAATATTTAAATAACTTCATTAATTTAACAAAGGCTAATCGAAAGAGGCTTTTTCTCACTTGGTGTACTCAATTAAGATAATTCTTGTTTGGAGCCATTACTTTAATTGGTTAATTACACTAACCGAAAGAGGTGTTATTAGTCAATTATTATTTAATGTCACTAACTGTCAATAAATTAATAACACTAAGCGCGAGCGGTGCTATTTATGTATTATTGTTATGTGGAGTGATTATCTTATAAATAAGTTGTCATTCTTTAAACAATGTCTCTGTTTAATTATTAATCAATTTACTACACTAATCGAAAGAGGTGTTATTAATTGGATACTTGTATGAGATTTGGTTGAATTAGAAATAAACGATCATTACATTAAAGATAAATAAATAATAAAATTTTGAATTTATTATAAATGGTTTTATCTTGATAATTCACAATATCCCAACCTCTATCTTTTATTATAAAATTGTTAAAATATTTCTTACTTTTATTTTACTATTTTTCAAGAAATCTCTCTTTACCAATATGATTCTCTCAAATAGTAACCTAGACAATACAAATCTGTAGCCTAGGTGGTTTCAATCTTTGCGGGACAATATCTTAAAGTTTACTATAATTTGACAGAGTACGAGCAGAAAAATTATATACGCTCAAAGCTCTTCAATTTTTTGGTGCAGTTGCTGGGGATTGGTAACATCTACTTCAGATTAATTGCCTTACTACTACTTTGAGATTGTTTTTCTTTAGATTAAGTCTTTTGTTTTCTAGTGCCTCACAAGTACCAGGGAGCAATACCATACAAAAAAAAGGATCCTGAAGGTCAACTCATTTCATGTTCTTTCAAATGAATTTTGATCAACCAAGTAAACTGAAACTGCTTGTTGAGTTGGTAGAAGAATACTGTCAAAAGACCATCGAGTGTGACTATTATGGAGGCAACCACCAAAGCTTTAAATGCCAAACAAGTAACACATTCTCCTTTGCGGATACTAGGTGAATCAATAACCTTGAACAATTAATTAATAAAATCAGTCAAAGGTTCATTACTTGTGAATATTGTGGCGGAAGTCACCTTACTCATGAATGCCAACTTGGTAATTCCTATTCTTTTGGTTTATCGAATAAACAAGCTAATGTTATTTCTAGGTCTTGTAGGCTTATTGATTCTAGTAAATATGACTGTAATCCAGAGTGCAATCAATATTCACAAAAAGAATCAAGATATTGAGAGTCAATCACCTCATGAGGAGAATGTAAACTTGAAAAAGTTGTGCATAATTTCATCGAAAATATCGATGAAAAATATGCACAGAATCATAAAGCCATTATGGGTCTAACAATGAAAGTAAATCAATTAGTAAGTATGGCAATCTCCTTGAATTTTTGTAGCAAGCTTTCAAACGAAACTGCATCTCGCGAGGATGGGCCAATTGATAAAAAAATTAAGCTTTGTGAGAAAGAATCAATTACTCATGGTGAATATCCTGATCTAATCTAGAAGGGTGACAATAAATGTTTGGTTAAAAATAATTCAATAGGTGATTAGTGCTACTCCAGTTTTCTTATTCACATAAATTGATTAAATAAAATGTAAATGAAGATGTCGTTACTCGCACAAACTAAATTTTCAATGACCATCATTCTTTAATTTCTTTTGATCATTATGAATTTGTGAATTTTGTTGTTGGAGACTTTCAGGAAAATGCATGGAATGATCCTCGTGAAAAAATGCAGAATGAAGTTAAGGATCAACACGTATTATTACTTACCCGCTCGAGACAAGGCCGAGAAAGAGAGGAATGCGAGAAAAAATAAAATATTTTGTGATGTTCTTAGACAAATCCGCTCTAAGATAAACCTCAAGTAGCGAAAAAGAAAGAGTGATTCAAAATTAAGGTTGAAGTTCACGATCTCTGGAAAAAGAAAAAAAATAATTCAAGGGAGCCTGTTTACCTCATCTTACTTTTATATTATTTTTCATGAAGACATGACAACATTTAAGTATGGGGGTAGAGTAATATATATCGTGTATGTTTATATTTTTTTAGTATAACTCTCCATGGATTTCTTTGTTCAGTTCTTTTCCATGGTTGTAATAATTTAAACTGAACACTTTTTAGAATTTGTAGTACATAACTCGGCTAAAAACATAATAATTTTGAGAATGAGATTTTGAAAAATGAGATTTAATTGAGCATCATCCATGTGTTGTATGAATATCTTATCAAGCACATATTTATTTATTGCTGATTAAAATTATAATATTTGTTGGTCCCAAGTGTATTGTGTTGGTAGGTTATGTTGCCAAGTTCATGTGCTTAGTTTATATGATGACCCGACCAGCCGTTACAGTCCCGTTTTCCCCATTTTCTGCTTCTTAATGCTTCTTTATCAGTGTCTTGTGTGAATGAGTTGACTTTGAATAATTTTAGAAGGAAATGAGACGCTTAGTCTCTTTAAGAAAGGCTTGTTTTGGAAAAGTTAACTGGAAATTGACGTATGTGTTAGGACGCTTGGATATTGATTTTGATGATTCAGATAGCTTCGCAAGATGATTTATGACTTAGAAGTGTGATCGAAAGTGATTTTGGGTCCGATGTAAAATTAGGCTAGAATTGGCGAACTTAGTATTTTGGCGAATTCCAGTTGATAGGTGAGATTCTGATCCGAGGTTCAAAATGAATTCTGAGAGTTGTTGTAGATTTGTTAGGTGATCTGGGATGTGTGTGTAAAATTTCATGTCATTCGGGGGTGATTTGGTTGGGTTTTTGATCAAATGCGTATTTCGGAAGTTTTAGAAGAACTTATGCTTGGATTCTATGTAATTTGATGGTTTTAGCATTGTTCGATGTGCTTTGATGATTGAAATAATTTTGAATGATGATTTAGGATGAGTTGGTGCTCTTGGTTGAGGTCTCGGGGACCTCGAGGTGATTTCAGATGGCTAACGGAAGGTTTTTGGGATTTAGGATGTTGTAGAAATTGCAGGTTCAGTGTTGCAGACTTTTGTTCCCTACGATCGCAGGAGGTTCTCGGCAATCCCATAAGAGGATTTTAAGGAGGTGTTTAGTTGTTCAATGCAATCACAGAGGGAGGCTTACGATTGCACAGTGTGAAGTTGATCTGGAATCGAGTAGAAAATTGTTCAATGCGATTGCATGTGTAGGTGTGCGATCACATTTACGGATCTTGTACATTGCAATCGTATGTATATATTCGCGATCGCATACTGTTAAATTTGGAGCTGGAATTTTTGTGCATTGTGATCGCAAGCCTGGGGTTGCGATGGCATACAGGAAAAAGGGACCTGGTAAGAAAGGTTTTATAACTATTTTGTTCCGTGAGGTTAAGTTATTTTCAACCATTGTTGAGCATCCTTGAGAGCTTTTGGACGGAATTGAAGAAAGTTCTATTGGGATTGATTGGAGGTGAATCCTATGAAATAAAAACATGATTTAGTTGTAAAATCAACCTAGAAATTAATGAAAACTTAGCAAGAAGGGGAATCACTCGAGCTTGAAATTTGATATTTCAAATTAGGATTTGACGATTTTGGTGTTCTTTATATGTATAGACTCGTGGAGAGATAATGAACCGGTTGTGTAAGAATTTCTGAGTTTCAAGAAGTGGACCCAGGGCTCGAGTTTTGCCAATTTCGAGATTTTTGCTATTTTTTGATTGTTTTTGATTGGGTATTGTTCCATTGGCATATAATAACGTATTCGTTGTCGTTTTGATCAGATTCGACGCGCGAGGAGGTATATCTAAGAGGCAAGGGCATAACGGGCTTGAGGTGAGTAATAGATGTAAATGATGTCCTGAGGGTTTGAAACCCCGGATTTGCACATCGTAGTGTTTTATTGAGGTGACTTGCACGCCGGATAGCGAGGGTGGGGTAGAGCACATTGGGGATTGTGGCTTGGCCCGTCCTGGTAGATGAATTCACTACGTATTTGACAGAAAATTACTGGTTATCATTCTAATTTGAGCTGATTACCATATTTGGGCTTTTTGCCAATTGATTGAATCCTTCAGGGATTGCTAATACGAGTTTCTTACGATTATTACAGATTATTGAACTCATTCCTAGTATATAATACTGTTTTGCAAACTCAACCACCTTTTTCTCAAACTTGAAACTTAATAAATATTATTAATGATATTTGGGCTGAATATTTCTATATTATTGTGCCCGAACGGCTTATGTGATTTTGGACTGAGTATGGAATCGGGTTGCATGCTGCAGCGGTATTATACTGATATTGATATGAGGCTAAGGGCCTAGTTGATGCCACAAGATGGCTTATATTGCGCTTGTTCCGTAAGGGGCCCCTCCCGGAGTCTGACACCCCAGTGAGCGCCGTCGACGATACATGAATGGAGCGGGCTGCACGCCTGAATGGGTACTAGAGAGTATCGGACTATGAGTTACATTTCATATTTGACTATCATTTACTTACTTATCTATTGCAGTGTTTCCTTAAATACTTTCATTGGTTTACAGACTTTATATTACTTAGTTTACACTGCTGCATGTATAGAATTACTTTCTGCCCATTCATTATTTTTTATTCTCAGCCTTTATTTATGTTTATTACTCACTGGGTCGGAGTACTCACATTACTCCTTGCACCTTGCATGCAGATCCAGGTGCATCTGAGGCTGAGTGAGGATTTTCTCTATTGAACAACATATTCGCGGGAGCATCAAGGTAGCTGCATGATGTCCGCAGTCCTGATCTTTCCTTCTATCGTATTACTTCATTTCCGCATTTCTTTTGAAAAATCTATAGTAGGTTGATACTTATGTATTAGAGGCTTAGACTTGTGATAACAGATCCTTTCGGACTATGTAGAAGGTTTTATTTGATATTCCACATGTTAATCTCTTATTTCTGGCTCAAGTATTATGAATTAGTTAATTATCTATGCTAATTGAACATGAATTGTATAAGGAGCTGGATTAAGGTTATCGTTTGGTCGGGCTTGCCTAGCATTATGTTGGGCTCCATCACGATTGGGGTTGGGGTCGTGAAAAGTTGGTATCAGAGCCTAGGTTACTTGGTCTCGCGAGTCATGAGCCGGTTTAGTAGAGTCTCGCGGATCGGTACGGAGACGTCTGTACTTATTCTCGGGAGGCTGCAAAACCATTAGGAAAACTTCATGTTCTCGAAATTCTTGTCATGCGGCTTTGTTGAACTGAGAACTAAACTTCTGTTATTCTATTCTCTCATTGATGGTGAGGACACGCGCTACTAGACGTGGCGGACGACCACCAATGCCACCTATTGAGGCCACCAGAGGTCGTGGACGCGGTCATGGTCGTGGCAGAGGTATAGCAGCCGGGGCTGCGCCTGCTGATCCACCAGTTGCCCCAGCTCAGGATTAGGCTCCCGTTGCAGACATACCAGCAGCACCTGTTCAGGCACCAGTTGTGCCCATTGTTATTCCGGGTCTTCAGGAGGCGTTGGCTCAGATATTATCAGTTTGCACTGGCCTGGCTCAGGCCGTTCCAGCCATCACAGCAGCAGCAACAGCAACTTCGCAGGCAAGGGGAGGCAACTAAACCCATGCTGCTATACACTTGAGCAGGTGGTGCAGGTACTACAGACACCAGAGGCACCTTCAGCTCAGCATGTCGCACCAGCTCAGGGCTTCGTGGTTCCAGCTATGCCAGATGATGAGCAACATTGTCTCGAGAGGTTTGGTAGGCTCCAGCCTCCGACATTCAGTAGTGCTGAGGGCGAGAATGCCCAGAGTTTTCTTGACAGGTGTCAGTGTATGCTCCGTATGGCGGGGATCCTTGAGTCGAGTGGTGTGTCATTTACCTCATTTCAATTTAGCAGGGCTGCTCTTACTTGGTGGAGGACTTTGAGAGGCGTAGGGCTGTCCGTGCAGCACCCCTTTCTTGGCAGCAGTTCTCCTCTCTTTTCCTGGAGAAGTATGTACCTCATCCCGTAGAGAGGATCTGCGTAGACAGTTTGAGTGGTTGAGGCTGGGGGATATGATAGTAACTCAGTACGAGATGAGGTTTTCACAGTTGGCTTGTCATGCTATTTGGATGGTTCCGTCAGATCGTGAGAGGATGAGGAGATTTGTGGATGGCCTTAAATACCATCTCTGTATTTTGATGACTAGAGAGAGAGTATTGGGTGCTACATTTGAGGAGGTGGTGGATATTTCTTGTAAGATCGAGTCAGTTCGCCATAGAGAGGAGAGAGAGGCTAAGAGTCCTCGTGGATCGGGCAGTTACAGTGGTGCTCCTTCGAGGGGCCAGTTATAGCATGGTAGAGGTCGTTCTTTCATGCCTGCTCAGTCGGCCTATACAGAGTATCATAGGGGATCTTCAAGTCGTGGTCATCATGGGTCCTAGCAGGGCCAGTCTTCACTCAGCGCCCTCCCAGCTCAGAGTTCATCGTATGCCCTATCGGCTCAGGGTTCTTCCAAGCTGAGTGCATCTGCTAGTCACTCCGTTGTGAGGGGTTCCCTTCAGTCCCCATCTCCAGTACTGGAAAACTGCTATGAGTGCGGAGAGTTAGTTCACTTGAGGAGGCAGTGCCCTCGACTTTGTGGCAGTCAGCATCAGTAGAGGGGTCAGCACTCGACTTCTGCTCCAGTTACTTCATCACCTGCCCAGCCAGCTAGGGGTGGAGATTAGGCAACCAAGGGTCGTCCAAGAGGTGGAGGTTGATCTGGCGGTTGCCAAGCTCGTTTCTATGTTATGCCGGGCAGGACAGATACTATTGCTTCAGACGCTATCTTTATTGGTATTGTTTTAGTTTTCCATAGAAACGCCTCAGTATTATTTGACTCGCGTTCCACCTATTCTTATGTGTCTTCATATTTTTCTCGTTATTTGAGTATGCCCCAAGAGTCCCTTTCTTATCATGTTCATGTGTCTACCCCGGTGGGCGATATTGTTGTTGTGGACCGTGTATACCGGTCATGTGCTGTGATTATTGGAGGTATGGAGACCCGAGTTGATTGACTGCTATTAAGCATGGTGGACTTTGATGTTATTTTGGACATGGATTGGTTATCTTCGTGTAATGCTATTCTAGAATGTCATTCTAAGACAGTTACTTTGGCTATGCCGGGTGTACCGAGGATCGAGTGGCGTGGTATGACTGATTATGCCCAGCAGAATGATTTCTTTCTTGAAATCCCAACGTATGGTTGTGAAGGGTTGTCTGTCATATCTAGCTTTTGTGCGAGATGTTGTAGCTGAGACTCCTAGTATTGATTCGGTCCCGGTTGTGAGGGGTTTTCCAGACGTATTTCCTGCAGACTTGCTGGGTATGCCACCAGACAGGGATATTAGTTTTGGTATTGATCTGGTGCCGGGCACTAAGCCCATTTCTATTCCGCACTATCGTATGGCACCAGCAGAGTAGAAATAATTAAAGGAGCAGCTTTAGGAGCTCCTAGATAAGGGGTTCATTCGGCACCGTGGGGTGTACCAGTTCTGTTTGTGAAGAAGAAGGATGTCACAATGAGAATGTGCATCGATTATAGGAAATTGAATAAAGTAACAATGAAGAACAAGTATTCCCTACCTCGCATTTATGACTTATTTGACCAGCTTCAGGGAGCGAGGGTGTTCTCCAAGATTGATCTCCATTCGAGTTATCACCACTTGAAGATTAGAGATTCATATATTCATAAGACTGCTTTCAGGACTAGATATAGTCACTATGAGTTTCTTGTCATGTTTTTCGGGCTGACCAATGCACCAACAACGTTCATGCATCTGATGAACAGTGTATTTTGGCCTTATCTTGATTAATTTGTCATCGTGTTCATTGATGATATCCTTGTATACTCGCGTAGTCAGGAGGAGCACGCGCAACATTTGCGGGTTATATTGCAGAGATTTATGGAGGCGAGGCTTTATGCAAAGTTCTCCAAGTGTGAGTTTTGGCTCAGTTCGGTGGCTTTCCTAGGGCATGTGGTTTCCAGCGAGGGTATTCAGGTTAACCTATAGAAGATAGAGGCAGTGCAGAGTTGGCCTAGACCATCCTCAATCACGAAGATTCGTAGTTTTCCTGGGTTGATAGGCTATTATTGTCGGTTTGTTAAGGGTTTTTCCTCTATTGCATCGCCCTTGACCAAGTTGACTCAGAAGGGTATTTCATTTGTATGGTCAGACGAGTGTGAGGAGAGCTTCCAGAAGCTCAAGATAGCTTTGACCATAGCTCCAGTATTGGTTTTTCTATCAGCTTCAGGTTCTTATACGTATATAATGTTGGTTCGCAAGTTTGGATTGGTTGTGTATTGATGCATGATGGTAAATGATATGGAGCTAGATGCTATAGTTCATTCATTAAAGATTTGGAGACATTACTTGTATGGCGTATCTTGTGAGATATTCACTGATCATCGCAGTCTTCATCATTTGTTCAAGCAAAAGGATCTTAATCTGAGGAAGCAGAGGTGGCTAGAGTTACTTAAGAATTATGATATCACCATTCTGTATCACTCGGGAAAAGCCAATGTAGTGGCCGATGCTTTGACCTGAAAGGCGGTGAGTATGGGGAGCTTGGCGTACACTCCAGTTGAGGAGAGGCCATTTGCAGTCGATGTTTAGGCCTTGGCCAATCGATTTGTGAGACTAAATATTTCAGAGCCCAGTCGGGTGTTGGCTTGTGTGGTGTCTCGGTCTTCCTTGTATGACCGCATCAGAGAGTGTCAGTATGAGGTTCAACATTTGCTTGTACTTAAGAATAGGGTTCAGCATGATGATGTCAGGGATGTGACCATTGGAGATGATGGTGTGTTGAGGATGTAGGGCCAAATTTGCGCGCCCAATATGGATGGGCTTCAGGAGTTGATATTGGAGGAGGCCCATAACTCACGGTATTCCATCCATCTGGGTGCTTCGAAGATTTATCAAGTTCTTAGACAACACTATTGGTGGCAGAGGATAAAGAGAGATATTGTGGTGTATGTAGCCCGTTGTGTTAATTGTCAGCAGGTGAAATATGAGCATCGGAGACCAGGTGTCTTGCACCAGCAGATGGTTATTCCCGAGTGAAAGTGGGAGAGGATTGTGAGCACGTGATTTTTGCCTCACTTGAAATGTTCCTATAAATTTATTAAATTAGGATTTTTCTGTTATTTATTTGATTTTTTAGGAATTAATTGTGTGACTTTGTGTGTATTTGCATCTTTCTTTTATTATTTGAATTTTTTGGATTTATTTTGCGTGATTTGGTGTTTGTTTGAATTTTAAGAATTAATTGCATAATTTTGTGTTTATTTGCATGTTGCACGTTTTAATTAGTATAATTCATGAAAAAAAATATAAAAATGGCATGTTGGCATTTAGAATTTAATTTTTATATTTTTAGGTTATTAATTAGTTAATATTGAAAATAAGAAAAAAACAATCAACAATACAAAATTGGTTAATTTTCTTTGAATTTAGAGTCTAGGTTATTGTAGGAGTTTATTGAGTTTATTTCATGTTGAATATGTTTTTGGCTATTTTTTTTTTATTATTTAAAATCTGGAAAAAAAATAAAACAAAATATACAAAAGAGAATAATTGATTGTATATAATATTGGCTTTCTAAAGACCAAGATATGGGCCACTTTAATCATAAAATTTGGCTCAAAAACCACCTGATCCATAAAAATTGACCCAAACCCAACATCCCTGCCCAGTCCAAAAGCCCTAGAAGCAAAACGGTGTCGTTTTACGCCAAGGAGATCCGAGCCGTTGATCCACATTAATCGGACGCTCGAGATAGGGGGGATGTCACACTATATAACTTTCACATATCACCCCCTATTATAGACCTCGTACCATGTCCTAAACAAACCCTAGATCCACCGGTGTAACACCACCACACCACCATTGTATCTCTACCACCCGTCGCCCGCTGAAAATCGCCGTCGGCAACAGCGTAACCCCAAATTAACCCAAAATTACACCTCGTAATCCCTATGATCCCCTCTTTCAAACCCCACCATTGGTTACCCTCGAATAACTCCCCTTCTTGACGAATATCCATTTGAAGTTTGACAGCGCAGCCGTCCATGGCGGCGACCGGCCCTCAAACATCCCAAGCTTTACATCCTAGATTCCTCACCCCACCCTTATCACATATCTGAAACAATCATCCCTCGAATCACACCACACCTGCTCGAATATCGATTTGAATAGCCCGGCCAAAACCTAACCACCCCCAAAATTCGTCAAACCCACACCGAACACTCTTATCACACCCCTCAACCCAAATCCATGCCCCATGGCCCTCGAATCACCATTGTTGTGGTTTATTGATAGATCAAAGTCAGCCGGAACCAGTATAATGTTGCATGCAATTGCTGAAGCCTAATTTAAACTAAGTTATCCAACTCTGTTTAATTTTAGTAGGATGTCTTTGTAGAAGTCTTTTTCCTGTTACTTAAATACATTCTTAGTGTTCATACCCTCCTCTCATTCTCCTTTCTGTTTAGGATTAATACATGGTTCATTCGATAAGCTTATTGTGTAGTGAGCATAGTTGTTGATATGTTCTTCTCATGAATATACTTTGTGTTGGGTCAAGTTTGCCTGACCCTATTAATTTGAACCTCTTTATGAAAGTTGGTTAAGTGTTTGGTTTTGACTCTGATTTCTTATGTTTGGGTCTTGGGGGTAAATGTATATGCTTACTGATGTGCTCTTTCTCCTGAATACCTTAATGCTGGTTCAATTTTGGCTGACCCCGTTATTTTGAATCTATTTCAGAAAGTTGATTAAGTGAGCTCTTTGACTCCGAGTTATTATCTTTGGATCTTTTGATAAATATATACGCTTATGGTTTTATTTCCTCTCCTGAATGATTTTTATTGTTGATTTCTTCTATTCGATCCTGTTCTGATTTTCGTAATTTGCTTTGGATAGATAATGGTGCTTCATAATGGTATTTAATGTGGATTAATTCAAATACTTAGGATAATTTGGGTAGGTGATTCAGATTTTAGGGCATTTGATTGTAGATAAGTTAGCTAGGGTAAGGTTGGGCTAGGGTTAATAATTATAGGAACAATACAGGGGTAATTAAGGTATTGTAACAAAGAATCTTTGGCAGTTAAGTGAAGAAACTTCTACAATACGGTATAATTGCAATTCAGATTTTTATTTTGATAACTTGGGTAGCAAGCTAAGAAATGGGGGACTAAAGTAGTAAATAAAATACGGACCAAAAGGCAATTAAAAATCTGAAGGTAGCCTTATGTGTGAGGATATATAATAACACTCAAAAGAAAAGGGGGATGGCTGGAAAAAGATAGAAAAAAGAGAGCTAAACAAAAGATAGAAAAGAGCTGAAAATAGGAGAGCTACCAATTCAATCGAGTCTCTAAGCTTAAACTTCACAAATTTTGATCCAAAACTAGTTATGGTTCCCAATTCTTATCATGGACTAAAGGTTTATCTGCTGGTTGGTTGTTTGGTTGAGGTTTGAGTTAGTTTGACTATTTGAAATTGGTGTTGGTTTTGTGATTTGCATTTCCTGGGCTTTGAAAGTGCTGAGATTACTGTTCCATTGACTTGGGTATCTTTTTACTGTTTCTCTCGTTGAATCTGGGCTTATTTATCACTGTTGTTGCTATTTTTGCTTTATGAATGCTCGCTCATAGGGTTCTTCTTCATTCCGGGTACACTCAAAGTTCCATGATGTAGTCCTTCGAATTAAATGTAAAGGAAGCTTGGTTTCACTATTTAGAAGTCTCTCTAGATTGTATAACTGATCGGAAGTAGTATTCCTATATAGTTTAATTTATGCATTCATGTAATTCATTCTAATTCATCTGGGTTGTACGTGGACTGTATACACACTGATTGAAGAGTTTATTTTGATTTGGTCAGGGTTTGTAATAAAATAGTCGTCTGATACATTGTTTGATTAAGTAAATTTATTCTTAAGGTCTTGAAGCTATCAATCATCAGTATAGGTCACTGATATGGGGTTTATAGTATTTTGATAACATGAGATTGGGTAATAGTGTTCATTCCGGTATGTTCATATATACCAGTTCAAATTAGGAAGTTCCCTTTGTGTAATTAATGTTGCTTTCGATTCGTTGGTCAAGTCTAAAATTCAAGTGTTAATCAGTTGTGTTATGTTGGTTTCTTGAATCCTGTGAATGTTTGAATATAACAACCTATTATCATATATCAAATACATAGTTCTACCGTTTAATTTTTTTTGGGAATAATTGTGCAAGCTTGCATGCGAATAAAGAGGTCGACTCATCAAGGATCAGGGCTCAACAAACCGTCTATGGCAACTTGGGCCTCAACCGGGGCTACTGCATAGCCCAATTAGGTGTTCCTGTACTGGGCCTCATTAGCTGCTAGTTCGACCAGGTTGGATAAGGAATCCAATATCTTTGGGGCTCACCTAAAAAGCCCAATGGCTTAGAATCAAAGGCTGAGTTATGACATGTCCGTTATTCATCTTTATTAGAGACTAATTTAGTAGAGAATTATGGCTTGCTTTAGAAATGTCCCTCAAACTAGTAATTTGAGACGACTGTGCCATATAAACCAAATATTGCACGCCTCTCACTTGTTTAATATTGAATCGATCATTATAGTCCGAGGCGTGCCGTTTAGCGAATTCCATGGCCCTTGCAAAAGTGCGAATGTATGATCGCTGAGGCGCGCTAGCTTAACAATTTACTTTCTTAAACCCGGGTGCACATTTATGAGACTCAAATCCAAATCTCAACGAAGTTGAAATGTGTCTAAACCACGGGTGCATTTATGTGACGTTGTTCAGGATGCGTTTTAACAACGTTGCAATTCTCTTTAAAATAATAATAGCAAAAGTGGTTAAAAGATTTATATGCACATAAGTTTTAATTATATAAACTCAGATAATTTAAGCAAAATATAATAGTTGAGCGACCGTGCTAGAACCACGGAACTTGGGAATGCCTAACACCTTCTCCCGGGTTAACAAAATTCCTTACTCAGATTTCTAGTTCACGGACTATTAAACAGAGTCATTCTTCCTCGATTCAGGATTATCAATGGTGACTTGGGACACCATAAATCTCCCAGCCGCGACTCTGAAATTCTCTTAAATAATTGAATTCCATTTCGATTGTCCTTTAATTGGAAAAGCTCCCTTATCTACGCCCTTTGCCGGGTTGTAGTGCCAAAAGGAGGTGTGACAAGGATCACTATGGATTTTGTTACCGAACTCCCTCGTAGTTTGAATAAATTTGATGCCATTTGGGTGATTGTAGACAGGCTGACCAAGTCCGTGCACTTCATTCCGATTTGTACTACTTATTCTTCAGAGAGGCTTGCAGAGATTTATATTTAGGAGATTATTACTTGCATGGTGTACCGGTTCCCATGATTTCAGATCGGGGTACTTAGTTTACCTCTTAGCTTTGGCAGACGGTTCAGCAAGAGTTGGGTACTCAGGTACAGTTAAGCACAACCTTTCACCCTCAGACGGACGGACAATCCGAGCGCACCATTCATATATTGGAGGATATAGTACACGCCTGTGTTACTAATTCCGCAGGGTCATGGGATCAGTTCCTACCACTTGGAAAGTTTGCCTACAACAATAGCCATTAGTCCAGCATTCAGATGGCACCGTATGATGCCTTGCATGGGAGACAATTTAGATCTCCAATTGGTTGGTTCGAGCCCGGCGAGGCTAGATTGTTGGGGAAAGATTTGGTTCAGGAAGCTTTGGATAAAGTGAAGGTAATTCAGGAGAGACTTCGTACGAGGCAGTTGAGGCAGAAAAGCTATGCGAACCGGAAGGTTCGAGATGTATCCTACATGGTTGGTGAGAAGGTTTGTTGAAGGTCTCACCCACGAAGGGTGTTATGAGATTCAGAAAGAAAGGAAAGTTGAGTCCACAGTTTATTGGACCCTTTGAGGTACTTAGAAGGATTAGGGAGGTGACTTATGAGCTTGCCTTGCCATCAACCTTATCGAGCATGCATCAAGTTTTCCATGTTTCTATGCTTCGGAAGTATATTAGGGACCCATCCCATGTTCTGGATTTCATCACGGTTCAGTTGGAGGGTGATTTGACTTATGATATAGAGCCAGTTGCCATTTTGGATTGTTAGTTTCAGATGTTGAGGTTAAAGGATGTTGCTTCAGTGAAGGTGCAGTGGAGAGGTCGGCCCGTGGAGGAGGCTACATGGGAGACCAAACATGAGATGCAGAGCAGATACCCTCACCTATTTAAGGCTTCTGGTATGTTTCTTGAATCACTTGGATTGATTTGGAGTGAAATGAGACGCTTAGTCTCTTTAAGGAAGACTTATTTCGAAAAAGTCAACCGGACATTAACTTATGTGTTAGGACGATCGGATATGTATTTCAATGATTCAGTTAGCTTCAGGGGATGATTTGTGACTTAGGAGTGTGATCGGGAGTGATTTTGGAGGTCCGGTGTAGAATTATGCTTGAATTGGCGAAGTTAGTATTTTGGCAAATTTTGATTGATAGGTGAGATTTTGATCCGAGGGTCGAAAGGAATTTAGAGAGTTGTTGTAGCTTTGTTAGGTGATCTGGGATGCGTGTATAAAATTTTAGGTCATTCGGAGATGATTTGGTTGGGTTTTTGATAAAAATGCGTGTTTCGGAAGTTTTAGAAGAACTTAGGCTTGAACACAATGTAATTTGATGGTTTTAGTGTTGTTCGATGTGTTTATATGATTGGAAAAAGTTTGAATGATGTTTTAGGATGCGTTAGTGCTCTTGGTTGAGGTCCCAGGGGCCTCGGGGTGATTTCGGATGGCTAACAGAAGGTTTTTAGGACTTAGGATGTTGCAGAAATTGCAGGTTCAGTGTTGCAGACTTTTGTTCTCTACGATCGCTTGAGGTGCTCTACGATCGCATAAGAGGATTTTGAGGGGTGTTTAGTTGTTCAATGCAATCGCAAAGGGAGGCTTTTGATCACACAGTGTGAAGTTGATTTGGGAATTGAGTAGATGATTGTTCAATGCGATCGCAAGTGTTGGTGTGCGATTGCATAGTCTAAGGATCTTGTGCATTGCAATTGCGTGTATATATTCACGATTGCATAGTGTTAAATTTGAAGCTAGAAATATTTTGCATTGCGATCGCAAGCTGGGGCTGCGATCGCATAGAGGAAAAAGGGACCTGGGTAGAAAGGTTTTAAAAGCATTTTGTTCCGCGAGGTTAAGTCATTTTCCACCATTGTTGAACTTCATTGAGAGCTTTTGGACGGGAATTGAAGAGGGTTTCTAGTGAGATTGATTGGGGGTGAGTTCTATGAACTAAAAACATGATTCAATTGTAAAATCAACCTAGAAATTCATGAAAACTTAGCAAAATGCCAAGAACTAGGGCTTGAAATTTGATACTTCAAATTAGGATATGAGGGGTCATTTGGACTCCAATTTTTGTGTTCTTTATATGAATAGACTCATGGAAAGATAAGAAACCGGTTGGCGTAAGAATTTCTGAGTTTTGAGAAGTGGACTCGGGGCTCAGGTTTTGCTAATTTCGAGATTTTTGCTATTTTTCGATTGTTTTCGATTGGGTATTGTTCCATTGGCATTTTGTGACGTATTCATTGTGGTTTTGATCAGATTCGACGCGCGAGGAGGTCGATTTGAGAGGCAAGGGTATAGCGAGCTAGGATTTCGACCGGCTTGATGTGAGTAATAGATGTAAATGATGTCCCGAGGGTTTAAAACCCCAGATTTGCACATCGTAGTGCTATATTGAGGTGACTTGAATGCCGGAACCGTTGCGGAATGTGACTTGGTCCGTCCCGGTATATGAATAGACTGTGTATTTGACTGTAATTTACTGGTTATCATTGTAATTTGAGCTAATTGACATATTTGGGCTTCGTGCAAATTGATTGAATCCTTCAACGATTTCCATTACGGGTTTCTTACCATTTTTATATATTATTTAACTCAGTCCTAGTATTTAATACTGTTTTGCAAACTCAGCCACCTTTTTCTCAAACTTGAATCTTAATTAATATTTTTAATGAAGTTTGGGTTGAATATTTCTATATTATTATGCCCGAGGGGCTTATGTGATTTTGGACTGAGTGTGGGATCGGGATGCGCGTCGCAGCGGTATTATACTGAAATTGATATTAGGGCGAGGGCCTAGTTGATGCCACGAGATGGCTTATGTTGCACTTGGGCCGTAAGGGGCCCCTCTCGGCGTCTGACACCCCCAGTGAGCACCGTCGATGATAAATGAATGGAGCAGGCCGCATGCCACAGTGGGTGTCACACGTCTTTTTTTACACGGCTACCCCGAAGGATGGCATGTATAATGGAGTTTTTCCAATTGAAGTGACATTATTTGAAATGACATTATTTATTAATTAAGAGTCGCCACTTGGGATAGGTTTGGCTTTTGGTGTCCCAAGTCACCGGTTTATTTAGAATCCCAAATCGAGGAAATTTTTCGACTGTCCAATTGGAGTCTGTGAACCAGAAATTCTTGAGTAAGGAATTATGTTGACCCGAGGGAAGGTGTTTGGAACCCTCGGATCCCGTGGTTCTAGCACGGTCGCTTAAACTATTATAAATGACTAATTTCCTGATTTTTATACATGTTCATCCTACAATGCAATTTTAAAATTATTAACCGCTTTATGTCACTTTTTAGGAATATTTGCAACATCATCAAAAATTGTCTCGAACCACGTCACATAAATGCACCCGGGTTCTCGACACATTTTAACATCGCTGAAACTTGGATTTGGGTCACATAAATGCGCATCCGAATTTAGGAAGATATCTTATTAAAATATCGCGCCTATTGCAACTACGCGTTTTAAAATTTGCGGAAGAGCCGTGAAATTCGCTAAACGACACCTCCACATTTCTATGCATCTTTTATTGTAGTTAAAGGACCAACACAGTGTATGATTTTGTTTAGCGTGGCACACCCATTTTAGTTTTAAGAAAAGACAACATAAAGAGACGATAATTTTCTATTATACACGTCACTAAAACAAAAGATACGTCCTAATTATTTCATATGTAAACGATATATTCAAAAGAAAGATTCAACATGTATATCTTCGGCCTCATTCATGGTTTATTTCACAATTTGGGCTTTGTTATTGGAAATATCATGCCCAGAGAATGCATTTCCTTATGCTTCGCAACTGAAACAGTTTGGGCTTTCAATTTTAGCCCAGAAACAATTTACTACAAATTAATCACAAAGAGTATGACAACATTTATTCAGATTGTTACACTACAATTGTTGACATTATGTAATTGATCATTTTTAGACATATTGAAAACATTTCACAAAGACATTTATGGTAATGTTTTCGTGGTTGAAAATTAATAAGATAAAACTCCGTTTTAAGACCCAGCATCTAAAAAAAACTGATGTACTCGTCAATCAGAGTACATATATCGTATCCCTATTACAGAATCGATCATGAAAATCAAGCAGGTTATTTGACTCTTTTATTTTATACCTACTGAAATTGAACAAACTAGAGTTCATAGTCTAGATACAGTCCAGCATGTTTAGACATTTATACATATTACAACTCCAAAGATGAATGAATATCCTAAATACTACTAAATTGGTAACATTTGTACTATGAAATTAACATAAACATTTAAGTATCTTCATAATCACGCATATACACAGTTGTTGCCTTCCCAGATTTTTTGAGTGAGAATGGTACCTGGAATTACAGCAAAAGAGATCCTATGAGTAAGGTAAACGTGAAGCAAACAAGCACCAACAACCAAATTAACCAGTAAACCCAGTAATGTATCAAGAACTCAGGAAATTTTGAGAAGCAACACAAATTTAGATCCTTAATGCATATTCCTCAAGTCATCTTCAACTTCTAATGAATGGAACTTTTTATTATTATAGAAGATTTTGCCAGGTAAACTTAAAATTGATTTTCAGCTGAGGGTTCTCGACCTTTTCTTCGGAATGTAGATATAAAAAATGTATCTAAAGTGTATCTAAAAGTGCATCCCCTGTATATCTAAAAATTGTCACCCTTTTAAACAATCAGACGTCTCTTTTATAACCAAAACCTTATGGCAACAAAATCTTTTTTGTTTTCCTTTTAGTCCCTTACCCATTTTTCAGATTTGCCTAATTTATCCTTGAATTTCTAACTTGTGCCTCAAGTTATATCTGAGGATGGGGTTATATCTGAGGTTTGATTTCTAGGTCATCGAAAAGAGGAGGACGTGGGTAGTTAGGGGCGCATTTTTTGTTGGGATCTAAGCTTTGCCGGCGGTGGAGACGATTTCCAGCCGACGGCGGATGGTGGGTCTATGGTGGTTCATGGGTTCTGTTTCACCGGTGACTGTTTATACGAGGAAGGCCAAGTTTGTCTCTCAGTATAACACATGTGTTTGTACATATATTGGTTTTGGGAAGGGAGTTTCAGGGCCGTTGGATCAATATTAATGGATGGCTGAGATTGATTTCCCCAAAACGATGTTGTTTTAGGGCATCTCTTATATCAGCTTAGGTCAGAGAGAAATGAACAAGATAAAAAAATATTTTTGGATTTCAGTTTTTGATTACCTAAGGAAGAAACTTTAAAGATAAACAAAAGATAAAGAAATTTTTTTCTCTATATTATATCCTAAAGTTCTAGTCAAAATAGAAACAATATACTTTTTTTGTTTTATTAATTTCCGTAAGAGGGCTCAAAGGAAAATCTTATTGGCTTTTAGAATAAAGATCTTAAAGAAAACTTGTAAAGAGATATCAAAAGAGAAAAATTTCATTTTTTGAGTTTTTAGTCCTAGTATCCTAAAGGAAATATAAAAGCAGTTTTTTGAGTTCTAGATATCAATTTTCTAAAGGAAAAACCACCTCAAAATTTCTTTTTTTTTCTAGGAGTATTATTTCTAAAGAAAATGCTAACGACAATATAAAAACATAAAATATCTTTTTTTGAATTTTTGATTTATAATATATTTTTCAAATACAAAATATGAAATAATAACAAAATACTCGACAAACTTAACTAGACTATGACAGACTCTAGAATAACTAATTGATTGAATACGACTACACAATACTAGAAAGTGAAACATGAGCAATAGACTCGAAAAAAAACTCCTCAGACAGTTCCTGAATGCAGTGGCCCTGGGTATTTGTCATGCTCAAACTCCGGTAAGTAGATCCACACATTTATGAGAAAACTAAAACCAACACTATTTGAGAGAATAACATTCTCTATTAGAGACATGCAAGATATGGTTGTGACTGTTTTTCTAAAATTAACCTATGTGGCTAAAAATGGCTAAATATGCAAGATTTGGCTAAGAACTCGCGAAGCAAAGAACCTAAACTCACAAGAAAGACTCCACTCTACATGGGTTGTCTACGTATCATGCTCCGAAAGACGAGAATCAGGTATGCGTAGTTCGTGCAGATTGGATACGGGCGACAATTTAAAAAAAATTAATTTAGAGAAAATATATTTTTGGTCTTTTTATATAGAAAAATGATGAAACATGTAAACTCTTTTTGGATTTTCTTTTTCTACTTTTTTATTAAAAAAATGATGGGAAAGTTCAAAATCTTTTTTGAATTTTTCATGTTTTTTTTCTTTTAAAAAAAACATGAAAGAAAAACATAACTGGGTCCTACTTAATTTATTTTTTTATACTTCATCCTCTCTTTTTTTCATTTATATGCAACCATCATTGATCCGCCAAATGACCCATTTTTCCCTTGAGGATTGCAACATGTAGCACATAAGATGCAACAGGATAGTCTTTTATTTTTGGGTTCACATGTCCTAGATGGACCCAACCCCTATGTTGAGTCTCCAAAGTTAGATGCATATGATGCAAACAAGCATTTCTATTAGGGATCCAGCATGAGGCTATGTTATTCTAGGTTTAAAAACATGGGTTTATTTATTCTAGACTTGGCTTACCAAGCGGATAGCTCAAGCCGAAGGGGAGTGGAGGTAGGCAGCATACCGGGAATACAGAAGCTTCACCGGTGTTGCAACTTGTCCGAACCTCGTTCTAAAATTTGGATATGACTGTAACAGAAGAGAAGCTACACGAAGTGCACCCTTCCCAGATGATTTAGAAGACTCAGAGAAAGGAGGATTTCGCAACAATTTATATACAGTTCAACAACATCAAAGCGGTAAAAAGCAACATTTAGCACATTAGTCCAAATAGGTAAATAAAACCAAATAATAAATAAGCCAAATATAATAAATATTCTAAGCAAATTCTTGAACCATGAACCAGAGATTCTGGGTTCTTGTCCCTAGCAGAGTCATCAGAGCTGTCACACCTCCTTCTTACTATCCCCGAATGGTTATAAAGGGAGTTTTTTTCAATTTAAGTGACAATCAAAATGAAATTATTATTTAAGATCAGAGTCGCCACTTGGGATAATTTATGGTATCCCGTGGTTCACGACACGTTCTAGTTAACCTTATTGGAAATTAGAATGGGATCACATGAAATGTACACCCGGGTATATAATATGTTTATTTTATTATTAATATTCAAAATTATGGCATAGTCACATGAAATGCACACCGAATTTATGTGATATTAAGTCTTAACATTGCTTGATTATCTTAAGTTCCACGACATAGACAAGCTGCATGTTCAGTATATCAAGGATTTTGCTCATGCAGACTTTATCATTGGGATCACTGCTAAGGATATCGTCTATAACCAGATTATTTCCTTTTACAAGAATCAAGGATAAACACCTTTTCCTCAAGGTGCATCTGATTGTTTCTAAGAGAAAAAAAAGGGAAGATAAATCAAGGAATGATCATATTGTTTTTCGTCTTTTTAAATACTCAAAGGTTTTTGTGTTTGTAAAGAATATGAAGTCTAGTTTCTACCCGCAACACCCTATTTCTGGAGGAAGGTTTATACAAGAAAGATCATAATACATTAAGCGGAACAATTTCTATTGTAATAATAGAACTACACAGAATAACGATTCTTGGCACCTCTGTCTAGTTCCTTTGCATCATAATGAAATATAAAGCCAATCGAGTCATTATAATCCAGAAATACGCACTCCAAATTAATTCAAACATGGATCTACTAGGAAATATGACTCAAAGGGAACATAACATAATACTAAAAAAATTATATAAACTTTCAGAAATCGCTAACGATGCAATCCAAACAATAATCGATTTTCCCCGGCTGTAATCAAATAAAGAACAGAAGAATGGAAAAGGGACCTGTTTAGACGAAACTCATACTCAATATCGAATCGACAGATACAAAATTCAGCTCCACAGTTCGATTAAGGACAGCTATCAAATCGAGAAAAAACCACGAACCAAATTGAAGCGACGAACAAACCTCAAATGCATTTATTCATAAAACTTGAATTTAAAAGAAAGGTTAAGACGAACATGCCGGAAACTCCGAATGAATCGTGAAAGCAAAATTGACCAAAAGAACCAGAAATTCGGCCGGCAACCTCTGACAAAAAACGGAACTATCAAATGGTAACCTCACCAGCGACCTCGACAGTGACTATGTTTGTGGCTGGTTTTGGAGTGTTGTACGCTGAAGGAGATAGTGATGAAGGGTCAGCTGGTTTCAAGGGATGATGTCATTTGTTGGTTTCTGTGTGTGAGAGTATTCAGAATGAAGAAGAAGCAAAATCAGATGAGGGAAATGGCTGAAGGTCTCCTAGTTCTCGTTCGATGTTGAAGAAGACAAAGGACAGTGGGGGGCTCTTTGGATAAGAAACGGCAGATTTCCCATTTTTTTATCCCTAGGTCTAAGTTTTTTTTTTGTGTGTATTTTTCGACTGATCCTCTCTCTAGTGTCTATTTTTTGGCTGATAGTCCTATGTGTTTATATTTAGGTCTAAGTTAGTTTTTGTAGTGTTTTATTAGGTTAAGGGGTATGAGCCTATAAATTATGGGCTTGAGAATTATGGGTTAAGTCTGAAATTTAGTTTTAAAATAGGTTGTTTGAGCCCAAATTTTATTCTTTCTTCGAGAACGAGACTAAAAATACGATCTCATTTACTAATTAATCATACTTAATTAACAATTAAAATGAGATTGACCATCAAAACAAAAATATTTTTGGTATTTTTCAAGATTAAAAATGACTACAAAATATTAATAAAATTATGTTTTTGTAATTTTCATTTTCTTATAATAAAATAAAGTAAAAGATCAAAATTAGTTGAAATAGCGATATTATGCCCAAATTAATTATTTACATGCTAAAATATAAAAAGTCTTAGGGAGGGTAAAAAATCACATGTCTACAAGAATATGTGCGAAAATGAAGCAAATGAAGTGCTTAAGAGAAGATGAAACGGATAATCTCCTCGGAGCAAATCCATAATGAAATGGAAGGAAGACACATATATGAAGAAGGGGAGGAAGAGGGCACCTTAATGCAATGCCGGAAACATGCTGCAAGAATAGGAGATTTGTCACCAACCCACAGTAAAACAAATAAAAAGTGTCATCAAAGGGATAGAAGCTGGGATGGCAGGATGGTTGAAGATGCAAACAAAAGGAAGCTCCCAATGAGAGTTGCAAAACAAAAACAGGTCACTCAAACTACTTTTACAAAGTCCAGTAGAACAAAAAAGAAAGCATGAATAATGAAGGCCTTTTTATTAGAAAAAGGAAAATTCCTTCCCATCGTAATATCCTCATATGTAATATCATTACAGTGTATGTTATAAACACTGTGATGATCATGGCTTATTTGGCACAAGCAAGTTATTATGTTGTAATTTTCAATTTCTTTTTCTTAATAAAAAATTAACCCTAGGCTCTGCCTAGTGGATTGCCTAAAAAAAAAGAGAAGATGAAACCAACTTAGACCAAATATGTCCTACCTTGAATCAAAAGCCTTCTTTTTATCCCCCACAAAAGCCCTATATGATTTTGAGTTGATGAAACTTACATTAATGGTGACTCACATAAGGGGAATCCTTATGGTACTTAGAGCCGGACTTGTGACCTTTCTTTGAGATAGATGAGAGTGTTTCCACTATTCTCGTACTGAGTGCTACAATATGAAAGTGAGGTTTGCTTAGGGAGAGGTGAGGATATATGTGTTTGGGTTTCACAATGACCAAAGTAGTAGAAAGAGTTCCCTTGATAGGTTGAGCCAATTCTTGATGCTCTTGTGTCGCACTAAAACCATGGTGCTGAAAAGAGTGAATATTGTTAATGATTCATTTGAGTTGAGGGGGGTTGTTAGTCCCAATTGATTCTATATAAGGTTACTTTAGGTCAGCTGAATTTTCTTGGATTTACTCTTAAGAGGTGGTTTTATTTTGTTTGCTTGAGGACAAGCAAAATCTTAAGTTTGGGGGAGCTGATAACTGGGAATTCTAGTTCATATTACACTCCTTTTTACTTGAGTTTTGATTTAAAATGTATACAAAATAGTCCCAAAGCCTTACATGTTGTACTTGTTTGCAGGGTTTGGTCACAAAGGTGACAATTAGCAAGCTCAAAACAGAGTGACACATGCACAAGTATCAAGAATAAGTCAAAGAACTGTTGCAACAGAACTATTGCGGCTGCAAGCCATTTAGTGCGGTCCATAGTGAAGAGATTCAGAGAGGTGCACTTTTGGAGCCTAAGGAAATGCAGATCATGAAGGATTTAGTGCGATGGAAATGGCCTCCTTGCGGCAGCAACCCATTTTGTACGGTCGCAAAGACGGGGTTCAGAGAGTTGGGAATTTGGAAATAAAGGCTAATACGGTATGCGGTCCTTTTTGTGCGGACTGCACTTGGAGCCACAGTGGTTGCAGTACATTTTATGCGGCCTGTGGTGGCCAGATTCAAATAAAGATTATTCAAGCCCAGAAGCCTCGTTGCGGTCCGCGGTGCATTTTGTGCGGACCGAACTACCTCGTCAGGGGTATTTGTTTCCAGAAAATTTGACCCAGTATAAATACTTTCTTTTCACATTTTGAGGGTATCTTTTGTAATCTGACTTTGGGATGAGCATGTGAGCGGTTGTTCTTAAACGTTTTGAGTAATTTTATAGTGGTTTTGTCATTGAATCTTCAAGTATTAGCTTGTAATCAAATTATGGATTATTCCATTTATTTATTAGTTTTCTTTTATTATTATGAGTAGCTAGACCCATTAGCTAGGGTTGTGGCTCAACCCTAGTGTGGGTATTTGACGGGTCATGAATTTTATGGCTTGAATGTCTATGGGTTTTTGATATTTGGACTAATTTGTATTTTCCATGTTGAATTATTGGTTGCAAAGACTAATTTGTGCCTTTTTGACTTGGGCTCCTCTTGGGAAAGAGAGCTTGAGCTAGGAAAATTAGTCCAACAAGGAATTGGGGCATATTCAAGAGATTCATCGCCCCAGTTAAAGGGTTAAACCTAGAGATAGTAATACCTGACTTGAACCTAAATTGCTTACACAATTATCATACCCAATTAGTCTTGAGAAAGTCAATAAAGGCAAAATCACTAAAACTACCGAAAGGTATAGAGTGAGAGTATTCGATCATTGGTTATATCATAATCCCCAACATGACAAACTTTCCTTAAATTTGAGAACCCGTCAATTAATCACCTAGGAGAAAGTCACTTCCCTAGTGCCTCTTTAACCATTTAGACAACCTTTCAAGTATCTTAATCTTACATTAATTTAGCATCTTATTAGCATAATATTAGAAGTAATCAAAAGACCAACTATGATTGGAAGTTAAATTAAAAGCACTACACATATCTAGTATGGATAGGAAACCAACTCCCACTTTTAGCTCTCTATGGATTCGATCTCAACCATTGAGGGTAAAAGCCGTTTCGACCACTCTTTCCACTTTGTAATGGTATAGGGTTGGCCTCGATCATGAGGTGGTTCCATCTACTAAATTTTCCATCCTACAGTGGTGCAATCATCTAAGAAGTTTCTTCCCAATATTAGTGCTGGCGAGACCCGTACTCGCCAAATGTTTCACCAAGCCACAATTTTCCTTGCCTGCAAAAGCTTTTGCTCTTTGATAGGCTACAACCTCTTCCTTATCTTTTTCGCTTCTTCATCTTTTTCTTCTTTATTATCTTTTTCTGCTTCAGAGGTAGTTCTCAAAGACACTATTTAGAAGATCGAAATGGGGTTCCCGAGGAAATGATTCTCGCAAATATTGCTTCTAAGGATGTACCTTTCAGAATAGATTAGACTTTTAGCTATTATTTTTTTATTCTTTATTTTTGTGTACGGATCCATCGTGGGCTTTTGTAATCATCTTTTATTAATACAAAATGTTTCTTCAATTTGTGCTAGACTTCCCTTTATTTGCGTTTGTAAAGAATCTGAGCATGTGACTTTACTGATCGGTAAATACCGGACCCGGGCATAGGTATTACCTCAATTCTTAGTTGATTAATTTTATATTCCCTGAAACCCTCTGCCGTTCCTCAGACTGAGTCAGGATTGACTTGATACAAACTTAGGCCGCCCGGACCCATAATATCGAATTGAGTGAGAACGAGGCTTCGAATTTTAGAATCAAATTTAGCCTTTTAAGCCCCATTGATAGTCCTCGAGGGAGAATTTGCTCGAACATCTGAGAATAACGATAGCCCTTAGACAGAGAGTCCCCGAGTGAGCGTTTTCTCGAGTTCGGGCGGCCTAAAAACTTGATTTGAATTTAGAATAAAAATAGCCCAAAGGCGTTATAGATAGACCCTGGATGAGGATATGCTTAGACTCGGATGAATCCTAGGCTAATGTAGCCGAGAGAGTGTCTAACTTAATCTGAAAGAGAAAATATCCTTGAGACTTTGTTAGAAATTCTTGTATGAGAACTGGCCCGGGCTCAAGTAGCCCAAGGGCCAAAGAATCGGGTGAATGACCATACTAGTAATAGCAGAGATCCTCGAGATAGGGAACTACCTCAAGGCTCGAGGTTAGGTTTATATGAATATCTCCTTAGAGCTCATAGTTATAGTAATAGAGATCCTGGAGATCATGCACCATCTTGAGCCTAGGTTGACCCCCCTTCAGAGCCCATTCTATCGTATCAAGGGTCCTCGAGATCAGGCACCATCTCGAGGCTAAATTGGTGTCGATAGATCCTCAAAGCTTATATTTACTTTGACAGGGATCCCGAGATCAGGCACCATCTCGAGGCCTTAATTGATACTGATGGCTTCTGGGAGCATATAGTCGTGGTACCAGAGATCCTTTAGATCAAGTACCATCTCGAGGCTATGTTGATATGGGGATTTTTGATCCCTCGAATGTCATACGACAGTGTTAATCATATGATACGGTCATGAAATAACCGAGGTGATCTCGCTGGTACATCTCTTGGAAAGTGATAATGGCCTAGTCAGAATTAATTGGACATTAGAGTAGGCGGATAGTCGTTATTTTCTCTATATATGAGTTTATTTCCTTCTTTTCTAAGGATTTTGCTATTTTCCGAAACTATCCGCTTTCATAGAGTTCTTCTTCCTTGCTTCGACTCTTTCACCTCTTTTATTTGAAGTTTGCGCCTAAGTCCTCATTCCCTTTCTCTTGTTCCAACTCAGTTCTGGCTGTCATGCCCGAACTTGTTCACCAAGAAAAGGAGAGTTCCAGCTCCGCCTCCCGCTCGGTTGGTAGTGCGTCACCGATGTTCGGTGAGCCAACCCTAAGAGGCTTTATCTCAAAGAAGGACTTCACGTTAGATAGGTCTCCCAATGTTTAGGACATTGGGAGTATGCATCGAGGTTCATTTCATCAATAAGAGATGAACACCTCGAGGCTGTAAGGAGAGACTGCAGATGAGGAGAAGATGTGGAATTGTAGGTACCTTCCTTGGAAGAGAGCATTACGGCTCATGTGGAGGGGTTCTGAACGTATACACGTACCCCTTTACATTGGCCCCTCTTGATAGAGTTGTGCTCGACTTCTATAAAAAATATCGGGCTACCCTGGCACAGGTTCACCCATCATTGTGGAGGGTAGTAGTAATGATGAGGTTCTTCGCAAAGGAAGTCGGGCTTGAGTTCACCCTTAGCCATCTCACTAGGTTGTATCGGCCCTTTCATTATCGAGGCCTAATAACTTTATGATGTCAATCCACCAAGCCCTTTGTTGTCGATGATGAAGAAGATGGGGACTGAGTGTGGATTAATCTATTCGTCTGAGTAAAGATTGTCGATATTATCACGTGGAGTTCCTGCTGTTTCCTGAGGAATGGAATGTCACACGTAAGTGGGACACTTGTGTCTTTTATCGTTTCTGCTCATGGTGGAGACAGATTCTAAAAAGACATTTTCCCTTTAAATTTTCTTGAAGTCCCATGGATGCTA
Source organism: Nicotiana benthamiana (assembly GCA_034376525.1). Taxonomy (NCBI): domain Eukaryota; kingdom Viridiplantae; phylum Streptophyta; class Magnoliopsida; order Solanales; family Solanaceae; genus Nicotiana; species Nicotiana benthamiana. Next base: position 134,296,069 of record CM067331.1, read on the forward strand.
TACAAGGTCCCTGATCTGATGGATTTTGCTTGGAAACTGGCAGCCCGTTCAACCTACGATGAGCACAAGTGGCGAGACTTGTCCAAAGGTAGATGGGTGGCAAATACGTGCTGTGTGGTTTGCTTTCTTTGAAAGGTACTTTCTTCTATGTGTACTAAATCCGCCATGGCATGCATTAGGGAATTTTCTAAGATGAGATTGTATCACCTCGAGGAGGATGAAGGATAGTTGGCTTCGAGACCGATGAATAATAACAAACAGAAGGAAACTTCATAGGGCGAAGGTGCTCGTAGCGAGACAAATCCTTCCCGGAGGCCCGGAGGAGATGTCTCGGTTGATCCTGCAGCACCCAAGGCTTCTGGCCATAGGAAAATAACTCCTCCTATGCCACTGTCTTCTCTTCCCATCGAAGGTACTTTGAGGGACAAGGATTTTTAGTTGCCTTCTTCTTTTCCCATCAAAGGTACTTCAAAGGGTGTTCGAGATCAGGAGCCACCTAATATCTCAAAAAATCAAATTCCTATTGGGAGTGGTTCTGCTGGGGCCAACAAGACCAGGACAGTAGGTGTGCATTCGACTTTTGAGGAGGATCAGCGCCTCTATTCAATGACGAGTTTTGGTCGATTGGTTTGTTAGTTTTGCACTTTAATTTCTTTATTCAGCTCATTTTTTGTAGGCATTCGACAAGCTTATGTCCGAGCTACTTTGCCATAAAGCCAGGTTGTGAAAAGCCTTGGAGGGGGAGAAAAATCTTAGGCTTCTTTGTGATAAAAGGGGAGATGAGTTGGTATACTTACGATACGAGGTGAATCGAAGCTTGAATTATGAAAGCCACCTTAAGAAACAAGTAACTTTTGCTTTGAGGGAATGTATGATTCTTCTTCTATCTTTAGAGATTAATATTGTGGTACTTTAGTTGCAGAGCAAGACTGAGGATCTGGAACGCCTTTGGGGAAAGGTTGGCCAGGCGAAGTATGAGTGTAACAGGCTAAGGGCTCAGATAGATGACCATATTATGGCCAAGAAGAATGTTTTGGCCAAGGTTTCTTCCCTCGAGATGCAGCTCCAGAATGCTCGTGAAAACAGCTGGTTTAAAACGAGCAGGATTGCAAGGCTCGTGTCCTATATTTTAGAGATTAAGGTTGAGGTCATGGACGCTCGGGCTGAAGCTAAAGAGGTTTGGACTTAGGCCGACAAGAAAAAGGTCATCTATTTAAAAGACATTGTTGATGCTCGAGCTAAGTTGAGGGGGACTTCAGATCAGGAGAGCACAAACAGTGAGTATGCCTGGAACAAATCCCGAAGGGAAACCCTTGAAGAGACTCATGATAGGGGCTTCTATATCTTGGAAGAGATGGCGCTGGCCAAGGTGGATGAATACGATGCCAAATTCCTCATGTCTGATACCGAAGATAATGAAGAAGAGGCCGATTGGGCCGCAGTCCCTGAGGGAAAAATAGACTAGGTTTTTTTTTATTCTTTGTACAATGTTCTTAGAGAACTTTTGTGAATGTAGACTTGCATTGTTTCATGTATGCATATATAAAGAAACCTTTCGATTTTCTCCTTCTATCAATTTCCATTTGCTTGAGTATGTCTTTATTTGTTTTGAATTTGTACGTTCGTTGATGATTGGCCAGACGACTTGGACTGTGAAGTAAAAACCCTTAGGTCTGCAAATTGGCCCTGAGGTTTGTTGGGCTGGCTTGAAGGCTCTAACGCATTTGACCTTAGGCATTTATAGTTAACTGTTTCGGGCTTAGTCTTCGAGGCAGATTTCGACTGGAGCTCATTGACCCTTAAGTTTTTGAGTTTTAAGCTAGCTCTTAGGCTCTTACGCATTGGATCAATACGAACTTTAATTTTATGATGGCGGCAGCAGCTCTTACACATTGGGTCAGTACGAGCTCTAATTTTAAGCTGGCGAAGGTGAATCTTACCTATTGGATCGGTAAGACCTTTAATTTTAAGATGGAGACAGTGGCTCTTACACATCTGGTTAGTACAATATTTAATTTTAATCTGGCGATAGTGGCTCTTACGCATATGTAGGCTTTATTTTTCCCTTGTTAAATAATTTTTGAAGTTCTTGTGTTCTCTAGACTCTTCAACGGTTCAATAAGAACCTCGATTGTGAGCCGTTATGCAGCAATAAGTGAGCACTTTGGTAGGTTTTTCTCGATGGCTGAATTGTTTCGAAGCCTATTGTTTGGAGATAATATGATCAAAGCTCTTTTGCTTATGCTGAGGGTAGCGTGATTATTCAGTTCTTTTTGAAGTTTTTTTGAAGTAATTGAAGTTCTGAGATGTTATAGCAACAGTTGGTATCCCCAAGTTACGTGAGTTTTGATGGTACAGCCTTGTGACCGTAGTCATTATATTTGGCCGAAGCCTATTAGTCACCGAGTGATGTAGTTTCGGTATCTATATTGTGGGTAATGCCTTTTTAGGGGTCTTATAAGTTTGGATATATAGCCGTAACTTTAAGATCGAGATTATGCCTTTTGTAAGGTCTTACAAATTTTAATGCACCTTGCTTGAGGTCTTATAGATACGTAACTTGGTACAAGTATGGTTCATGCCTTGCTTGAGGTCTTATAGTTTTTGTGTTGCCTTATAGAGGTCTTATGTTGTTGATAATGCCTTGTGGAGGTCTTACATTTTCTAGTATTGCCACGTGGAAGGCATTCAAACTGAAGGTTGCCCTCTTGAGGACTTACAGCCTTGAGTTTCTGATAGCTTGGCTGGATGATAGTCGTCGACATTCCCCGAGATGTCAAAAGTTTTTTTTGGCTCTAGAGTAATTCTTTGTAAACTTAGTGTTGCCTCATTGAGGGCTTACGAGTTCAAAGTTTCTGACCCGGGGGTCATACAGCTTTGGGTTTTTGGTGTCAGACCCCGAGTATTCGGGTGGTTCTTTTTTAACTTATGGAGTCGTTTATTGTGAAAGTAGCATACTTCTTTAAAACACAAAGCATTTTGATGGAGGCAAAAATATTGTTCGATTACTTGGTACAATTATACATATTTTTGTTGTCAAGGGATTGGTTCTTCTATGCAGATAGGGTTCATTCAACCGTTTGGCCTGGTATATCATTTTACTATCGAGACCTTTTTTGGCTCATCTTGACTTCTTCGAGAAGGTAATCTTCTGGGGGATACCCCAATATTCGAGGTTGATTGAAGGTAATCCTTGAATATTTGTTAAGTTCTCCCTAGGTAGAATATAGATGTGGCCTCGTTAAAAACCTTGCCAGTAAAACCCTTCTTGGGATAAAACCCAAACGAAGAAAAAAAGTGCAATGTATGCTTTGAAACCTAAGGTCTTCAAGATGGACAATGCTTTGACTGTTCTGATCGGACACCTGCCCAAAGGTTAGTGTAAGATAAAATAAAAAGGAGACAGTTATAACTTAGTGGTGATGGCGCTTCGAGCCTCGACATGCTTAGACAGTTTGCTCCAGGGATGCGGTACATTCCTTTGCTTGTTTAGCCGGGTGTAGCTGAGAATGCATCTCGCAATTTATACTCCACTGTGTGTTTATCCTTTGGCTCGTTTGATGCTGAAGGAGTCAATGTTGGTTCCACATCGTGCACCGCGAATATCTCCCTCGCTGCATGTTGTTCCCCATACACGATTATTATTCCGTACTTCATCGGAAATTTCATCATTTGATGAAGGGTTGATGGTACTTCTCTCATACAGTGTATCCATGGCCTTTTGAGTAAGGCGTTGTACCTCATGTCTCATTGAAGACATAGAATTTGACGTTCTGGGGCGTACTGGCCACGTTGACGGGGAGGGTAATTTCCCCTTTCGTTGTTTTGCTCTCCATGTTGAACTCGTTGAGGACTCGAGAGGAGGGAATGATCTGATCGAGCAGTCCAAGTTGCTCCACCACCCTCGACCTGATAATGTTGGACGAGCTGCCTGGATCCACAAGTACACGCTTAATTTGAAATTTAGACACAAGAAAAAAATACCAAGGCACGTTATGAGGTTGAGATAGTTTCTCGATGTCCTCATCACGGAATGTGAGATCATCTTCGGGTATATAACCCCGAGTTCGCTTCTCCTTAGTGGTGGATATATTTGTTCTTTTGAATATGGGTTTCTGCGGGATGTCGATTCCTTCAATAATCATGTGGATGACATGTTGCGGCTCATCTGTTTCGTCTCTCTTTCCTGGAACTGGTTTTTGACTTGATCGCTAAGGAACTCTCGAAGGTGCCTTTTGCTGAGTAGCCGGGCTACTTCCTCTCGGGGGTGTCTGCACTTTTCAGTGCTATGACCTTGTGTATAGTCAAATTCACACACTAATTTAGGGTTTCTCTACAACGGATTTAATTGTACATGTCTTGGCCAGTTGGTGTCTCTAATTTTTTCGAAGGTCGATACGATGTCTAAAATGTCAATGTTGAAGTTGTATTCCGACAAGGGGTGCTTGCATTGGTCCTGTGTGTCTGTTGAACCCGGCCCTGCTTACGAGTCCTCGAGGATTCTGACCTCGATTTTTTCGATCGATCATTTTGGGGTACGTTATGCCTTGGGGCATTTTTTCTATCTTTGGTGTATGATTGGTACCTTTATTTGTTTGGCTTTGACTTCTTTGCCAAGAGTCTTCTTGGGTATACTGAGCCCAAAGGGGATCCTAGTTGGTCATCCTCGACCTTAATCTTTAATTGATATCGGTTGTGAACATTCGACCAGGTCATAACGAGTTATTGACCCAAATTCTGCTTCACCTGCTTCGAAGCCACTAAGCTTCGTTCATTCAAACCTTGGGTGAAGTACAACACTACCCAATCATTGGAGATAGGTGGTAATTCAAGTCTCTCCTTTCGGAAGCGGGAGAACAAACTCCCGCAACATTTTGTTTTCTCTTTGTTTGATTTTGAAAACGTCGTATTTCCTTGTAGCCACCTTGATGGCACTAGCATGTGCCTTTATGCAAGAATCTTCTAGCATGGCAAATGAGTCTATCACATTCGGAGCTAGGTTGTGATAACACGTCATGGCCCCTTTCGAAAGTGTTTCTCCAAACTTATTTAGCAGGATAGATTCGATCTCGTCGTCCCTTAGGTCGTTGACCTTCACCGCATAAATGTAAGCAGTGACGTGCTCGTTGGGTCTGAGGTTTCATTGTACTTCGGATGATCGTACATTCTAAATTTCATAAGGATGGGCTTTGGAGCAGCATTTAACGGGAATGGCTTTTGTACGAATTTCTTTGAATCAACACCCTTCAGGATCGGGAGTGCCCGGATCTGGTTGACCCTTGAATTGTAGGTCTCCACCTTTTTTTTCGTTAGCTTCTATCAATTTTTTGCCTGATTCAATCCTCTTTGTGAGGTCCTGGAGCATCTTCATAATAGCGGGGTCAGCTGATGACCCATTATTACTCGATCTTTCTTGTACTTGTTCGGCTCGAGGAGCTATTTTCGATATTTTTGTGCTTGGAGTTTGTTGGTGGCTCTGTAGTTGATAAATTGCCAGTAACATCTCAAAAATAACGTGAAGGCTTAACCTCTTACTCCCATCGTGCTGGGATTTCCCAAGCTTCTTGTTGATTTTCTTGGCGTATACTCTTGTTGGTGAGAGAGCTTATGTCGATGTGTTGGGCGTTGCACGAGACCACGTCTACGGGAATTGGTTCCGGTGCATCCTTATTGTTTCGTGGTGGTACATAAATACCTCGAACAACTATACTATTCTCTCTATGGTCCTCAAGGCTGTCATTTTCATGTGCGTTTACTAAGTTAGGCAGTTTGACCTAAAATCAAAGATTTTCGAGAAGAAAAAAGTGTGAAGAATAACTTGCGTTATGCAGTAAACCAACAAGAAAACAATCACTATTACTTTTAGCCCCACGGGGGGCGCTAAACTGTTTACCTTGAAAATGGTAATTACAATTAGATTTGATTTTGTGGTTCTAAAATACGTTATTTATTTTTATGCTTGTTATTAGGCATTAGATGCTAAGTGTGAGGCAATAAAATAAGACAAGAACTTGAAATAAGTATATTTAAGCAAACCGAGTGGCTAAGAATCGGGGCCTTAAGGTCGAGCTAGGTTCGAATGTATGGATAGCCGATGAAAGGCTAACAATTTTGAGAGATTTGATGAAGACTATTTATGATCAATAATGAGTAATTAATGAAGAACAATAAATGGAACACAGTAAATGTAAACTAAATGTAAGTAATAGAATCAAGGGAGAATATGTTATAGTTAGAGAGCAGAAAATATTCTTGTTCTTGTATTGAATGTTGTATATCTTAACAACCATTTAATGCCAGGCTACAGCTCATACTAGCCTAATAGACTTAGTCAGCCTATATCACGTGCCTTGGGAACTTCCCATTTTTCCATCATAACTACAGATCTGCATTGCCCCGAAATAAAACGTTGATAACCCCTCGGGATTGAACCTTGACCATTGTCTCGAGCCTTGATGTGCCTACAAAGCGCCATAATGATCATAAAATTAGACCCTTTGAAATTTTTAAAGATTATTATGATCAACCGAATGCTCGGCACACGTTAACATGCTCTTCGGCGCACGATAGCAAAGCTTCCACCGAGCCCGGAAATGGCCCGTCGCCGGAGAAACCTTCATGCAGAAGCTGATACCACTGTCACCCCCGACCATGGTGCTGCTAAACCTCGAGAACCATTGACTTTTGGGAGTTTCCTACCTCAAAAATTTCAAGCTATTGAAGCGATTCATGAAGCTGAATGCGATGAAGTTTTCAAGCAGAGTTCTGTAACCAAACCAGCTAAAGATGCTAGTCAAGTTGTTCGCCAACTAAATTTCTCTGAAACTAGCAGATCGGAGGTGAAATGCCCAACTATAGCTGAGGTTGTACTAGGAAATCGAAGTGCTCAAATGGGAAAACCCCGATCGTTTATGCCTCCCACTGATAGGGATGGTAAGAAGATAGTTAGCTTATGTGAGGATGATCTGAAACCCCAGGTTGAGTATTGGAAAACTGCGTTAATTGGGTATATTATTGGTGAGTCCCTCTTTGAAAAAGCTATGGACAACTTTGTCTTGCATGTTTGGAATTTTGTCGCTAAACCCCAGATTTTAATCCACTCTGAGGGTTACTGCATTTTTCGATTTAAGTCGATTGAGGATAGAGGCAAAGTAATACAGTCGGGGCCTTATTCATATAGAAATAACCATTAGTGTTGAGGCCATGGGAGATTGACTTCTCTTTTCTTGTTAATACAATCCCTGTTTGGATTGGATTTCAAGGCTTACCAGTTGGTTACTGGTCTACTGAAGCATTGAGTAAGATGGCTAGTGCTGTTGGTAATCCCTTGTATACAGATAAGTTCACGGCTCATTATGAAAAGATCTCAAATGCTGGAGTGCTTGTGGAGGTTGATGTTGCCCACCCCCTTCCAGATCAGCTAGAAATTGAAACTCCTTTTGGTTCTAAGGTACAGCAAATTGAGTATGATTGGAAACCACTGTTCTATAACCATTGTCTGAAATTTGGCCATGATGACTTGGATTGCTGGTACAATACAAAAGCTGACAATGAGAAGGAAAATAAGGAAGAAGATATGGCAAGGAAGCAGGAGCCTAGAAGGAGAAGAAAGACTAAAGCAGTCAGGAGAGAATGGCTCATTAAGAAGCAACCTGTTAAGATACAGGAGATCCTGAAGTTGAGTCTAGTAAGGCAGTGGAAGTAGCACTGTTAAATACAAACCAGCAGATGGCATTGACCACCAGTGTAGAGCCTTCACTGCCTTGACTGAGTGGGCGGTGGAAACTTCTCAATCACGTCAACCTTAGCATGGTCAACCTCAATTCCTTTACTATATACTCAATGCCCCAAGACTTTCCCTTCTTGCACCATAAAATGGCTCTTTTCCCAACTCAGCACTAAATTTGTCCCCACACATCTTTTGAGCACTATTGTAAAGACAGTCCTCCAATGAATCCCCCACCACGGAGAATTATCCATAAATATCTCCATAATGTTTTCAACTATGCCGTGAAAATGGCTAACATATACCGCTAATTATAGGCGATGTATTGCGAAGTCCAAAATGCATTCTCCGAAAGGAAAGGATTCCATACGGACAGGTGAAAGATGTTTTCTCTCTATCATTGGGGGCTATTGATATATGATTGTACCCCGAATATCTATCCAAGAAATAAATGAGAGATCGTCCAGCCAACCTGTCCAATATTTGGTCAATGAATGGCAAGGAAAAATGGTCATTTTGGGTGGTTGTGTTCAATTTTTGATAATCCATGAAAATCCTCAATCACGTTATTGTATGAGTCAAGATCAACTCGTTATTCTCATTTTGTAAGACCGTCATTCCTCCCTTCTTCGGCACACACTGGACAGGGCTACCCAATTACTGTCAGTGATGGGGAAGATGATACCCGCTTCTAACCATTTGATCACTTCCTTTTTCACCATCTCTTTCATATTCGAGTTCAGCCTTCGTTGATTTTCTCTAGAAGGTTTATGCCTTTCTTCCAAGAGAATCTTGTGCATATAAAAAGTTGGGCAGATACCCTTTATGTTTGCCATGGTCCAACCAATAGATGCCTTACATTCCTGTAACACATGTAGGAGTTGCTATAGCTGCACAGCTAGATAACCGGATGATATAATAACAGGTAAAGTACAATTAGGCCATAAGAACGCGTACTTGAGGTGAGCTGGAAGCGATTTTAGGTCCAACTATGGTGGCTTCTCTATCGATTGTTTTGCAGGTGGTGTTATTCTTTCCTCTAAGTATAGAGGATCGAACTGGGGCTCCTTTTTCCAAGACCCTTGACCTTCGAGAGCCATGACCCACGCTGCAAACTCCTCATCATTCACATTTTCCAAATTCATCAAGCAGGCTTCTAATAGATCCTTGAATTTAATTGTCCCATGCTCCTCTTGTAGTATTACATTTATGGCCTCTCTAGCGAGCAATTTGCAAATTTATTGGGCCTCCTCATAGATTGTTGGACATTGAATATTTTTTCTTTATTGTTCAACATCATTTTCAATTCTCTAGTCTCACAATCAATCAATGCTCTTCCAGTGGCTAAAAACGGCCTTCCCAAAATAATTGGTATCTCTTCATCCACTTGACAGTCAAGAATGACGAAGTCTGCAGGGAATACAATTTTTCTTATTGGAACATGCACATCATCAAGAATTCCTGTCGGACTTTTGACTGTATGATCAGCCAGTTGCAAAAACATTAAGGTCGGTCTAGCTCTGCCAATGCCCAATTTGGTATAGATTGCCAAGGGATTCAAGTTTATACTGGATCTCAAGTCTCACAATGCTTTAGCAAAAGCATAACTCCTAATGGTGCATGGGAGGTAAAACTACCTGGATCAGACACCTTTTGAGCCATAGGCCTTGTCACTACCGCGTTGCAGGTCTGCATCAGAGTTCCAGTGGAAAGGTCCTAGAAGTCAAATTTTTGTGACATCAGATCCTCAATCATTTTTGCATACCCTGGAATTTCCCTCAAAGAATCCATCAGTAAATTCAGTTGAATTTGTCTGAGTATTTCCATGAATTTCCTCTATTTATCTTCTGTTTTTTTCTTTGCCAATCTCTGAGAGAATGGTGCAGGAGTCAACCTTTGCCCACTATTTTGTGTCTTTTCTTTGCTGGAATATTTTTCTACCACATGGTCTGGGAGTTGTTCACCTTCCTTATCCTTACCCTCATCAACCTGTGCATGTTCAATTACAACCTCGGTGAGCTTTGCTGACTCATCTGTCTCAAATGTAACTGGAGTAGTTGGTGTTGACTCTCTCCTAGATTGAGAAACTTCTTGCTCTCTGTCTAAATCTCTTCCATTCCTGACACTCACTACCACAAGCTGATTTGGGTTATGCTCTTTTGGATTAATATTTGTATCTGCAGGCAGTGTTCCTTGTGGGCGATCCTTCAAGGACATAGATATCTATCCTAATTAAGTTTCAATGCATTTGATTGCTGAATCATGTGCATCTAACTTCTCTTGCATCTTTCCATTTGTCATAATGAGTTGTTGCAGTATGCCCCTGATTTCGATCATGTTACTGTCATGTTGTTGATAAGGTAGTTAGTATGCCAACTGTTGCTAGTGCTACTGATTATAGCCCTGCTTCCTTTGATAAGACACAACTTAGCCTTATGGTCGTGATCCTCCTAGATTGGGGTTATGATGTTGCTAGTTTGGTCTGTACTGCTGGTTTGATGTTGGTTACCATTGCTTCCCACCTTGCCTCTAGACTCCGAAATTATTGACATAATTCATGTCTTCTCCGAAACTCTGGTTGTCATTCTCTCCACTCCAAGAGCACATATATAACTAGTTTTATACAAGGAGGGCATAAGCCTTCATTTGTGGTATCAATAATGTGCTCTTGTTTCATACCATCTTATCGATTTTCTTTGTTAGCAAGCTCATCTGGGACATGAGAGCGGCTATATTTTTTGCATTTGTGTTGTTTGGGGTCAAGAGCGATAGAATGAACTATTGAACTAAGTGTTGTGTCTCTCGTCATCCAGCCTGAATTGAGACATCTTGTCAAGAAGAATCTTACACTCTGTGAATGTTTTGCTCAAGAATACACCCCCGGCAGAATCGTCTACATTGGCCTTCAGACTATCAGCCAAACCAATATAGAATATCTGTCCCAGCATTTGATCTAGATTGCCATGGTGCGGACATTTTACTAACATACGCTTAAACCTCTCCCAAGTTTCTTCCAAGGTCTTAGTCAGCTTCTACTTGAATTACAATATCTCATCAATTTGTCTCGCAGTTTTGTTGGGTGAATAAAACTTGTTTAAGAACTGCTTAACTAGTTCCTCCCAAGTAGCAATGGAGTGTATTAGGAGTGAACTCAGCTAAGTCTGAGCCTCTTCAGTCACTAAAAATAGGAACAATAATAATTTGATTGCCTCAGGAGTCACATTTGGCTGTCTTTGAGTAACACAAATTGATAAAAAGTTCTTCAGATGTTGTTGTGGGTCTTCAATGTATGACCCGGATAACAACCCTTTATTCTACAACAGGTGCATCATGTTGTTGGTAATCTGGAATGTCTTCGCTTATATCTGAGGAACCACAATAGATGCGGCCAGGTGTTGTCAGCAGTTGGTTGTGCCCAATCATAGAGAGCAGCTTCTAGCACAAGAGGTGCTACCACTCTGACGTTTGGGTCATCTCGATCATTCTTGTCGTTCCCATTGACATTGTCTATGTCACCCATTTCAATTTCGAATTGTTCGTTTTATTTTAGTTGTTTGCCCTTATTTTTAGCCTGGTTCAATGTTCGGAATGCTTTCTCGGGATCTGAGAGTCCTTCAAAGAGTTCACCAATTCTCAAGGAGCTTCTAGGAATGGACATGCGTCACAGCAGACTTCAAACGTGAGAATTTCAAAGGAAATATTTTTAACACCACAGAAAATTGATCTAAACTAATATTCCTAGCAATTCTTTTGCAATAAATAACATCGTTTGTTCTCCGGCAACGGCACCAAAATTTGATCATGCCCAACTATGCCTTATGAAAAAACTAAGCGGTTGCTGCAAATATAATCCACGTCAAGTTCGGAGTCGAATCCCATGGGAAACAAACATATTTACTATAACTTTTAACATGCTAATGATAAGCTCAAACAATTTTCAGATGCAAGATTTTTAATGGATAATGAGTACAATATAGTTAATTAAGAAAAAATGAAAATAAAACTAATAATAATCAAGAATAGAGTTGAATTAAATGGTAAAATGGTCTAGGTTTATTGATTTCCATAATTGCCGGATTATTTCCTGACATGTTAGCTATAATCTCACAGTAATACTCTATGAGGAATATGAGTCCTGGGCTATCATAATTATCTCTCGATCAATTACGATAATTTACTAGAAGTAACTACTCTAGTTAACAATTTAAGCAACTCGGAATTATCCCACCAAAGCTTCGTTATCTCTAACTATGATTTTAACTTCAAGTAATTAATCTCTTAACTTACCCGAAATTGGTGTTGTTCAACAACAATCTAACCAAGTTTACTTCTCAAGTAACACAAGATAACTAGACACCATTAATCAAGGGTCCTTTCAATTAATCACAAGACAACACGTAGTTGAACAATCATAGAGAAAAATGGCTCAATTATTTCAAAACAGAGTCAAGACTTCATCCAACAATTGGTTCCATCAATCATAGATGACGAGTTTAGCTACTCATACTAATAGATAGAATGAACTATAGAATGTTATCATAAACAATGGAATTAAAAAGAAGAAGATGAAAACTCTGAGGAAATTCTCTGTTTTTTTCCCCGTGTTCTTGTCTTCAAAATCTCTTTAAAATAGCCATCTTTCTCTTCTAGGTGAATTAGGCTTCATGTAGGTTTATGTTAGTCGCCTTAGAAATTATATAATTGATCCTGGGTTATTGGTTTCCGTCAGCTCGTCCGTGGCCGCGGATTGGACCGCAGATTTTGCCAAGATTCCATCTCAATGCGCGGCCCAGTGCGCTGTCAATCCATGGCCACACACCTGGAGCGGACTTCCCCAATTTGTTCTCTTTCTCATTTTTCGACCGTGCTAACCTCCAATCGGCCTTCCACGCTCCATATTGACTCTGAAACACTCTTTAGCTTCCTCATAGCTCGAAGTGACTCCTGCAAAATATAAAACTCTTAATTAGAGCATTTTGTTATCTTTTAACATTCAAACATCGATAAAATGCGGCTAAAGTATGGTGTAAATAGTATCTAAATTGCATAATTACAGTCTACTATCAACTTCCTAAGATTATTAAAATACATCAAACATAAATGATAAGCTTACATCTTTAATACATTATTCTATACTTATAAGAGCAAAGAAGGAAATGGAGGAATACCATTGATAACTATGAGATCTATCTCTATTAATTAAACAATGACGATTACAAAGGTTTGCCACCAAAATCTTGGCTTTTGCTTCGTTATTGGAGATCTCCTCCCATTATTCTTTACCCTTTTCTCTCTAGGACCCCCTTTTTCTTTCCTTCTTACCTCGTATATATATTACCAATCTTCCCCTTTGTCCAACAACCTTTAACCAGCATACCCCCTCTCTTGGTCATACTTTCCTTGCTCATTCAAGCAGGGGCAGATTTATAGGTATAGTTATGGGGGCACGTGAACATATGGTCTCTCCGTAAAATTAGATATTTTATGTATGTATTTTTTAGAAATGGTATAATATTAACTGTTGATATCCATACTTTGAGAAGGTTGAATTGTGCACTTGGTCGGAGGATGAATTATTTACCAAGAGGTGTAGGGGTCAAATCCTATTTGATACAATTTTTCTTATTTTTCTGCCGTATAAGCTTTTCGATGGTTCCATCTCGGCACTGGCCGAGATAATCATTTTGACCGAGAAAGACATCCACCGAAAATAAGAATGGAAATACGTAGTTACGTTTAACAAGCATTTTTTCCTGCAAGCTATTGTGAGTTTACCGATCGAATTATTTGTTTTATCATTCAATTTTTTGCTATTGAAAATTGAGTAACCAAACATATAATTCGGACGCTTATGTGAATTTTCTACAATTGCAAAGGAATTAGTTGGATAGCGCATATCCATTGGGTAAAAGATGTACATAGCATCATTGGATTACATCCCTGTTTTCTTTCACCAATTCACCTCAACAAAATTAATTAATTGTGACAAAGCATTAAAAAGAATGTGCAGGTTGTTTTGATGGGCTCTCATAAAGGTTGAATTTAATCGTATTATTAAAATTTCGTATACTTTTTCCCTTTTAAACTGAAAATAACCGGGCCATCAAAAATCGAGTTAGTTAATTAGTTTAAATTGTTTGACTTTAAACGGTAATAACACCAAAGAAAAGTTAATCATGTAATAAGAGTTCTTTTGCGATTTTAACCAAACAAAACGAGTGAATCATGTACTAGTGACATTCCGCAACTTTTATTTAAAATTAATGATAAGAGAACAAAAGAAAACAATAAAAAATCTTCAAACTTTTTATTTTTCTCTCCTTTTTTTTTCTTGGTGTAATTAATCACAATAATTTGTCTGGCAAGTGAAATATTCTCAAATATTGCTAGCTAGTTGCTTGACTAGTGCCCTATACATATAAATTTTAGCAAAAGACATAAATGCAAGTTCAAATCTTTATTCTCCAATGATACAAGATATTTCTCTACTTCTCTAAAATATTCATTTCTTTGGGAGGATATTTATTTTGTCTTTAATCAAGTCAATACAGCCCCCACATCCACATAAAAGTGACGTGCCATTCAAGAATAATAATCATAACCCACAAATTAAGGAATATATACATCTTGCAAAAAAAAGGATATTTGGATAATGCATGTCTGAATTTCGTTTCGAGGGCAAAAAATCCATAGGCCTTTCTTTTTAAATTTATTAAAAAAATAGATAATGCATGTCCATCGGGTAAAAGATAAACATATCATTAGATGACATCCCTGTTTTCTTTCTCCTCAATAAAATTAATCAACTGTGACAAAATATTTAAAAATAAACTAGGAAAATGGAAAGAAAATGTGCTAAGAGAACGATTAAATTACAGTAGCATTTCACTGGTTGACACGGTAGTCTTGACTTAAGGAAAAGAAGGAAAAAAAGAAAAAAGTTCAAAAGGTTTTCAATTGGCTCAATAAAGGTAGACTTTTATATAAATGAATTCTCGTATACATATTTCCTGAAAATAGCTGTGAGTGATTGAGTAAGTTGATTAGTTTAAATTATTCAACTTAGAAAGGAGTTAAATAAATGGGGAAGTTAGAATTGGTTGTGTAATAGGACATTATTATTTATTTCGTGTGATTTCAGTCAAACGGAATAAGTGAATTGGTGATATTTGGTGTGATGTTTATTACTCCCTCCCATCTACTTTAACTCTTGACATTTTTCTTGTAGTTTACAATATTTGATTTTTTAAATATTAAGAAAGAATTATTTCTTTTTTTAAAGTTGTTTTTGGAGTAAAGTGTCCAAGAATATTTGTTATATTTTTAATAAACAATTAATATTAATATTATTATTGTTATTATTAGTTAATATTAAAAGATGAATTTTTAAATATATATATATATATATAGAACCAAAAAATCAATTAAAGTAAAAATATAAACAAGTGACAAGTTAGAAAACAAAATAATTTAATATTTTCAAGTTTTTTATATCTCTCTTGCTTATTTTTCTGTCAATAATTAGTCATAATTATAGGGTTACATACCAGCAAAAATTTTAACGAACATGTAGGCTTCAAGTCCAAAATCTTTTATTTCCAATTGGTACCAAATACTATTTCTCTACGTTTATAAACTCTTCGTGTTATAAACTAAAGTAAAGACAAGAACAATTATGCAAGAGCAATAGCAATAGAGAGAAGAGTATAAAGAGCTCTTCTTATTGAGTTGAGAGGGGTGAATTACAATGGTAGAGAGCACCTCTATTTATAGGGAGGAGGAAGATCTTGCTACCAATAATAGGACTCTAAAATCTCTCTAATTAAATACATTAAAGGCATTCACCTTAAATAGAAGTGTAAGAATCTTCTATTTCATAACACTCCCCCTTGAATGTCTATTCAATGATGTGCCTCGTTAAAACCTTAAAACAAAACCCAATGGGAAAAATTAAAGTAAGGAAAGAGTACACATGTTTGAATATGCGCCTATTGGTTGCCTCGTTAAAAACCTTGCAAGGAAAACCCAGTGGGACAAAACCTTGTAAGGGAAAAAGAGTGCAACGCGCCTTAACTCCCCCTGATAAGAACATCAATTTATGTCCTTAAGTCTTCGCATCCCGACTTGTGAACTAGCTTCTTGAAGGTTGACGTTGGTAGAGATTTTGTGAACAAATCAGCCAAATTGTCACTTGAACGAATCTGTTGAACATTGATATCACCATTCTTTTGAAGATCATGTGTGAAGAATAACTTTGGTGAAATATGCTTCGTTCTATCTCCCTTTATGAATCCTCCCTTCAATTGAACTATACATGCTGCATTATCTTCATATAAAGTTGTGGGTAGTTTATCACATTTCAAACCACATTTGTCTTGGATATGATGTATTATCGACCTTAGCCACACACACTCCCGACTTGCTTCATGAATAGCAATTATCTCGGCATGATTAGATGAAGTAGCCACAATTGATTGCTTAGTCGATCGCCAAGATATGGCGGTTTCTCCACAGGTAAACACATAACCCATTTGAGACCGAGCCTTGTGTGGGTCAGACAAATATCCAGCATCAGCATAACCAACAAGATCCGGGCTGCAATTCTTTCAATAAAATAGGCCCAAATCGGTAGTCCCCTTTAGGTACCGCAATATGTGTTTGATCCCATTCCAATGTCTCCTCGTAGGAGCTGAGCTAAATCTTGCTAAGACATTAACTGAAAAAGAAATGTCAGGCCTTGTAGTATTTGCAAGATACATCAATGCGCCAATTGCGCTAAGATATGGTACTTCAGGACCAAGTATCTCTTCATTCCGTTCTTTAGGTCGGAATGGATCTTTGTTCACTTCAAGTGAACGAACAACCATCGGTGTACTTAACGGATGTGCGTCATCCATATAAAACCGTTTCAATACCTTTTCTGTATAGGTAGATTGATGAACAAAAATTCCGTTTGCCAAATATTCAATTTGCAAACCAAGACATAGTTTAGTCTTCCCGAGATCTTTCATCTCGAATTCATCCTTTAGATAATCAATTGCCTTTTGGAGTTCTTCAGGGGTTCCAATAAGGTTTATGTCATCAACATATACGGCAAGTACAACAAATCCCGATGTTGTTTTCTTTATAAACACACATGGGCAAATGGCATCATTTATATAGCCTTCTTTCAACAAGTACTCACTTAGACGATTATACCACATACCTGATTGCTTTAGACCATACAAGGACCTTTGCAATTTGATTGAAAACATTTCCCGAGATTTGGAATTGTGCACATTTGGCACCTTGAGTCCTTCGGGAACTCTCATGTATATGTCGTTATCAAGTGAGCCATAAAGATAGGCAGTAACGACATCCATTAAGTGCATGTCCAGCTTCTCATGGACAGCAAAACTTATGAGATAACGAAAGGTTATCGCATCCATTACAGGCGAATATGTCTCTTCATAATCGACACCAGGCCTTTGGGAAAAACCTTGTGCAACAAGTCGTGCTTTGTATCTTTGTACTTCATTTTTCTCATTTCGTTTGCGTACAAAGACCCACTTGTAGCCAACGGGCTTAACACCATTAGGTGTTTCAACTATAGGGCCAAAAACTTCACGTTTTGCCAGCGAATTCAATTCAGATTGAATTGCTACTTGCCATTTTGGCTAATCATGTCTTTCTCGACATTCTTTCACAGATTGAGGTTCGAGATCCTCACATTCTTTCATAATGTTAGATGCTACATTATAAGCAAAGACATTATCTACCACAACATCCACTCGATTAATATTTGCCTCAATATTAATTGGATTTGGGAGTAGTTCCGTATTTTCAAGAGCTTCAGGCTCAATAGATTCTTTGTGAATCTCGGAATTAATCGAATCATGAGCGTCCTCATGTGATTCTTTCATAGTGTCATTTAGATCGTTCTTTTTCCTCTTTCTAGGATTTCGATCTTTGGAACCTAATGGTCTGCCACGCTTCTGGCGTGCATTTGACTTATTGGATATGACACTAGATAATTGTCCAATAGGGACTTCAATACGGATCGGAACATTTTCCGCAGGAATGTGGGATTTCGTTATCCTCTTCAAGTCCGTAAATGCGTCAGGCATTTGATTTGCTATTCTTTGCAAATGGATAATCTTTTGTACCTCTTTCTCACAAGTAGAGGTATGTGGATCAAGATGAGATAATGATTCATTTTTCCACAAAATTTCCCGTTTGGTTTCACCAACTTCTCCCCCTAATTTTGGGAAAAGTGTTTCATCAAATCGACAGTCTGCAAATCGTGCAGTAAACAGGTCGCCTGTCAATGTTTCAAGGTAGCGAATGATGGAGGGCGAATCAAACCCAACATATATTCCTAACCGTCTTTGCGCACCCATTTTGGTGCGGGATGGCGGTGCTACAGGCACATATACGGCACATCCAAATATCCTTAAATGGGATATATCGGGTTCATGACCCAAAACCAATTGCAACGGAGAATACTTGTGGTAATTCGTCGGCCTTAGACGAATTAGCATTGCTGCATGCAATATGGCATGACCTCACACTGAAGTGGGCAGCCTCGTTCTCATCAGTAATGGCCTTGCAATCAACTGCAAGCGCTTAATTAACAATTCTGCAAGACCGTTTTGAGTGTGAACATGGGCTACAGAATGTTCAACTTTTATCCCGATTGATAAGCAATAATCATTAAATGCTTGGGATGTAAACTCAGCAGCATTATCCAGTCTAATGGACTTGATTGGATTATCTGGAAAGTGTGCTCGTAGCCGAATGATTTGTGCCATTAACTTCGCAAACGCCAGGTTGCGAGATGACAACAGGCACACATGAGACCATCTACAAGATGCGTCTATCAGGACCATGAAATACCTAAACGACCCACTAGGTGGGTGAATAGGTCCACAAATGTCCCCTTGTATACGTTCCAGAAACTGGGGTAACTCAGTCCCAACCTTTGTTGGGGATGGTCTGATAATCAGCTTGCCTTGATAACACGAAGTGCAAGGATATTCATTACTTGGGAGAATTTTGAAATTCTTTAACGGATGCCCATATGAGCTTTCTATAATCCGTCTCATCATGGTTGATCCTGGGTGACCCAGTCGATCATGCCAAAGTACAAATGTATTGGACTCAGTATTCTTTAGATTTACTGTTGAATGTGCCTCAATTGCACTAATTCTTGTCCAATACAGGCCACAAGATAAAGACGGGAATTTCTCAATAACCCTCTTTTGGCCGGAGACATTCTTTGAAGTGAGGACGAGATATTCAAGATTATCTTCATCCATTGTCTCAATATTGTAGCCATTCCGGCGTACATCTTTAAAGCTCAACAAGTTTCTCATAGACTTGGAGGAGAACATTGCATTCTCTATGATTAACATCGTGCCCTTGGGCAGAGTTACAATAGCTCTTCCGGAGCCTTCAATCAATTTACTACTTCCAGAGATTGTAGTAATGTTTGCCTTACACATATTCAGTTGAGAGAAATACTTCCTTTCTTTGAGTATTGTATGTGTAGTACATGAATCAACTAGGCAAATACTTTTACAGTTGGATGTTGATCCAAGTTCGCTTTGTGAGATATCCATTTTGCTTTCCCATAGTTTGACATACAAAAAAAAAGGAGATACACGAACATAAGAATAAACAAGTTCAATCCTTTTGTGTCACATAATATTTTCAAAATCTGCTACTAACAGTTGACTAACAAAATCAGATATGTTGTCCATTATCAAGTACTATGCAGTTTGAAAATTTCAGCGTTTTTCATAAGACAATCGATTATTAAACACACAATCGATTGTTGGAACATAGAAAATCGATTGTTAAACACACACAATCGATTATTTGTTATTTTTGAAAAACTTCAGATCACACTGCCTAACGACAATCGATTGTTAGATATAGACAATCGATTGTGGGTGATTTTTGAAAAATTCCAGACCTCACTGTTTCAAGACAATCGATTGTTAGACGAAGACAATCGATTGTTGGCTATTTTTGAAAAATTCCAGAACACTGTTTCAAGACAATCGATTGTTAGCCAAAGACAATCGATTGTTGATCAATTGTTTTTCAACTTTAATGCGAAAATAGTTGATAATCGACTAGTTTTTCAGGCTAGTCGATTACCCCCACTGGAAAATAAAAGTTTTATTGATATTTGAACATATTGAAGATATTCTAAAGAACTACTGCTAACATTGCTTTATGAACTAACTAATACGAGCTAATGCTAATGACTATTAGTTTATTCACTAACTAATACAAATAAGTAGAACAAAATCAAATAACTCCATCTTCTTTCATCACGGATCCATCGCCGATTAGGTGGTCTATTTTTCCATCGGGTTGCTCAAAGAAGTCTGCCACATCCAGGTGGGTGATATCCTCATTGTCGTCATAGACAAAATTTATTTCAGGGCCTTTTCTCTTTCGAGATGCTTGATAAAGGTCAACCAAGTGTCTTGGTATACGGCAAGTCCTAGACCAGTGCCCATTTCCACCGCAACGATAACATATAGTTTCTGAACTATTTACCTTAGGATCTTCTGGACCCCGTTTCTGCTTTCGGTGGTTATCTCTCTTTGGGGGGTGACGGACTTCTTTGGAATTTCTTCCTTGTCCACGTCCTTGGCTTTGACCCCGTTTATGACCGTGATCATGGTCCCTTTTATGTTTGGCATAATGCGAGTGCACCATATCTGCTTCAGGCAGTGGTGTAGACCCAGTTGGTCTATTTTCGTGATTTCTCATGAGCAGATCATTATTTCGCTCAGCCACTAGTAAGAGAGAAATCAGTTCAGAGTACTTCGTAAAGCCTTTCTCTCGGTACTGTTGCTGCAGTACCATATTGGAGGCATGAAACGTTGTAAACGTTTTCTCAAGCATATCGTAATCGGAGATGTTATCTCCACATAGCTTCAGTTTAGAAGTAATTCTGAACATAGCAGAATTATATTCAGAAACGGACTTAAGTCCTGTAGCCTCAGATGGGCCCAATCATATCGTGCTTGTGGCAGAGTGACCAACTTCAGGTTGTCATATCTCTCCTTTAAGCCGTTCCACAAAACGAGTGGATCCTTGACGGTGAGATATTCAATCTTCAAACCTTCGTCAAGGTGGTGGCGCAAGAAAATCAAGGCCTTCGCACAATCTTGGGTGGATGCTTTTTCTTTATCTTTGAGGGTGTCTCCGAGACCCATAGCATCTAGGTGGATTTCAGCATCCAACACCCATGTCATATAGTTCTTGCCCGAAATTTCAAGGGCAACGAACTTTCTTTTCATAATGTCAGACATACTCGAAAATTAAATTAGGAAGAGGGAAAATACCTTGGATTTTCGAGAATGGTACTTGAGACGGTAGAGTCTCGTGCTGATAACGTGTTATAAACTAAAGTAAAGACAAGAACAATTATGCAAGAGCAATAGCAATAGAGAGAAGAGTAGAGAGAGTTCTTCTTATTGAGTTGAGAGGGGTGAATTACAATGGTAGAGAGCACCTCTATTTATAGGGAGGGGGAAGATCTTGCTACCAATAATAGGACTCTAAAATCTCTCTAATTAAATACATTAAAGACATTCACCTTAAATAGAAGTGTAAGAATCTTCTATTTCATAACACTTCGTTTTTTTTTGGTTGTTTGTGGGATATTTATTTTGTGTTCAATCAAGTAAATAAAGACCCCACATCCACATAAAAGTGACGTGCCATCCAAGATTAATCATAATCAAAAAAATTATTTACTTCTATTCAAAATAATAATTTTTTTTATATTTTTGCACATATTAAAAAATTTATCGTTTAGCTTTAATTAACGATAAAATTACCCATATTAATTTTTACTATCTCATATAAATACTTCTAGCATATATTTCAATATCATTTACTCCAAAAATAATGTAAGAAAAAAATAATTTATTGATTTTTAAAATTTAAAAAAACTATTTATTTACAAGAAAAAAAAGTTAAAATCACTTATTTTAAATCGAAGAAAATATGGAATATACATCTATTTCAACCCAAGAAAAAAAGGATTTTTGGGGTGATTATTGTAATTATTTTAATTTTCTATTTCCTTTCCTATTAAACTAGTTTTCCTCTCCTAATTAACCTCTCCAACCACCGCCTTCTATATATATATATATATATATATATATATATATATATATATATATATATATATATATATATATATATATATATATATATATATATATATATATATATATACCTCCTTCGATCTTCTCTTCAATTCTCTCCTCTCCTCTCTATCTTTTCTTCTTTATTGTATAGATATATACTTTACATACACATATTCTCTCTATTCATAGTCGGTATGGCAGCTAACGGCGTTAGTTCTGGTTTAATTGTGAGCTTCGGCGAGATGTTGATCGATTTCGTGCCGACGGTCTCCGGCGTTTCCCTTGCCGAGGCTCCGGGTTTCTTGAAGGCTCCTGGCGGTGCACCGGCAAACGTCGCCATCGCAGTGACTAGGCTCGGGGGAAAGTCGGCGTTCGTTGGGAAACTCGGCGACGATGAGTTCGGCCACCTGCTCGCCGAGATACTCAAAAAGAACGGCGTTCAAGCCGACGGGATCAACTTCGACAAGGGAGCGAGAACGGCATTGGCATTCGTGACCCTACGCGCCGACGGAGAGCGTGAGTTCATGTTCTACAGGAATCCCAGTGCTGATATGTTGCTCACTCCCGACGAGTTGAATCTTGATGTTATTAGATCTGTAAGTGCCATCGTCATCAAATCTCTTTTTATTTTATTTTTAATTCCCAACTCGCATTGCATTTTATGATTGTGCGTGTTTCTCATGTGACCTTTCATGTGATCTTATTTGGTTACACTGCTATGAAGCTGGTGTGTTTGTTGTTAGTCTGCTTTTGACTTAACTGTAGTTTTGTTACTTCCTCCTCCCCTTCACAAAATATTTAATTTATATTTTTATTTTAGTTTAAAATAAGTGTATAATTATATAATTAAAAAAATTAATATATTTTTATAAAATAACTTCTATGTATATATTTTAAAAAAGGTTTCTTACTTCTCACAATAAATATTCAATTAGGAGTAATTTAATTATACTTAATATTTTTATATAAGATTTAATATTTTTTTAATAAATATACTAACAATAAATTAAACACTTATTATGAATAGGATGGAATAATTAATTTGGAAAGGACGTAAAACTTATTTTTATTTTTGGGTGGGTTGGTTGTTGTCTTTTTGGACTTAACTGCAGTTTTGTTACTTCCTCCCCTTCACAAAATATTTAATTTTTTTTTATTTTAGTTTAAAATAAGTGTATAATTATATAATTAAAAATTTTAATTTATTTTTATAAATAACTTCTATGTACATATTTTTAAAAAGGTTTCTTACTCCTCACAATAAAGATTTAATTAGGAGTAATTTAATTATACTTAATATTTTAATATAAGATTTAATATTTTTTAATAAATGTACAAAATAAATTAATACTTATTAGGAATCGAATGGAATAATTAATTTGGAAAGGACGTAAAACTTATTTTTATTTTTGGGTGGGTTGATTGTTGTCTTTTTGGACTTAACTGCAGTTTTGTTAATTAATAGTAACAAAAGGGCGTAATATGTCATAATTCAATTAAATTATTTTCGCTGTAGGTGGTTGTTATCACGTTTCGAAAAGTTTTATTTTGTGTTTTATGTAATTGATACTAGTTATATGAGATACTTTTTATTTCATAAATTTATGGATCCATTTTTATATTTTTGGGTCTATAAAAATATAGATTCATAATTTTGTAAGATAACTATCTCATACTAGGGATGTACATAGACCGGGTTGGTTCGGATTTTACAATTACCAAACAAAACCAATTGTGTCGGGTTACTAAATCTAAAGACCAAACCAAACCAATAAATTCGGGTTTTTCAATATCGGTTTTACTCGGGTTTTTTTGGTTTTCGGGTTATTCGGGTTTTTTCGAATTTTTTTCCGAAAAAATATTCGTAGAACAAAATATATAACGTATGCTCAAAATATTTCTTTAATCCTAGTAAGATACAACTATATAAAGTATTTTTCAAGAAAATAATACAAAATATGAGATATGTCATGACTCATGACATTATCCTAAAATATTCAATAATAAAAAATAATAAAATTATGTACAATAAATATTGCTAATTAAAAAGTCATAATAAAAATAAACATATTCTAAAAGCACTAATTCATGCTAAACTAGATAGACTAATGAGGGAGCATTAATTATATTCGTAAAAGCTAAAGAAAAATAAAAATAGGTTATGTATTTTTATCTAAATTATTGCAAAATAAAAAATAGACATTTAATACATTTCCGTTCGTAATATTGAATTGAATGTCTTTTGTTAACATTAATATTGATTGCTAGCATTATTTAATTTACTAATATTAATGGCTATAGAATTTATTGGAGCATTCAAAAGTTCTAAATCAAACCTTGAAATAACATTTTAAAAGATAAAATTATGAAATTTTTTAAGAAATATTTATAAATTACATTACAATAAGTATATTTATATATTAAATATATCTAAAATTGCTATATATGTAATGTCGGGTTGGTTTGATTTCAGTTTGACTTTCTTTAGTTAAAACCAAACCAAACCAAACTAAACCAATTATGGTCGGGTTTTTTTTCCAACACCAAATCATAGTCGGGTTTTTTTTTCTGGGTTTGACTCAGATTATCGGGTTGGTGCGGTTTATCGATTTTCTTTGTATACCCCTACCTCATACAACTAATATCAATTGTATGGGATAAAATAAAATTTTCCTTACCTTTCTATTCCTCTTCATTTATTGCCTCTATTTGACTAATTGGATGCGATATTACTTTTATAAATTAGATTAGATCCAACCCGAAATACCCCAAAATCAGTAGGTCAGAGTCTCGTACATACTTTTGGCAAGAAACTTCTTCGTCATATTTTCAAGTGTCTGAAGGGGGAGTAACGGTAAAATTATCCTCCTGTATTAGGAGGTCATAGGTTTGAACGTAAAAATAATTTGATTATATATAATAGATCATTATGGTTGTTATAAACTAAAGCAAAAGACAAGAACAATAGAGCAAGAACAATAGCAATAGAGAGAAGAGTAGAGAGAGTTCTTCTTATTGAGTTGAGAGGGGTGAATTACAATGGTAGAGAGCACCTCTATTTATAAGGAGGAGGAAGATCTTGCTACCAATAATAGGACTCTAAAATCTCTCTAATTAAGTACATTAAAGACATTCACCTTAAATAGAAGTGTAAGAATCTTCTATTTCATAACACTCCCCCTTGAATGTCTATTCAATGATGTGCCTCGTTAAAACCTTAAAACAAAACCCAATGGGAAAAATTAAAGTAAGGAAAGAGTACACATGTTTGAATATGCGCCTATTGGTTGCCTCGTTAAAAACCTTGCAAGGAAAACCCAATTGGGACAAAACCTTGTAAGGGAAAAAGAGTGCAACGCGCATTAACTCCCCCTAATGAGTACATCAATTTATATCCTTGAGCATTTGCATTCCAACCTTGTGCATCATCTTCAAAACGATCTTTGGTAGATATTTGATAAATAAATTAACCATGTTGACTTGAATAAATATTCCGCACCTTGAAATCATCACTCTTGATAGATATGAACATCTTCATATAATGTCGTGGAATAGCTCTTCAATATCTCCATAGATGCATTCTCAATGCCATCATGCTTATAGTTATAGCAAGATACATATGTACACAAATTGCACTTAGGATGTGGTACTTCAGGACCACGAATTGCATATGCTTCAAGCAACTTAAATCTTTCAAGTTAAGTCATGTAAGTCACATAATCGACTTTAGCTGCATATCAAAGTTTCATGTCATGCTAAACAAATAAGGTATCGAAAATTGATTATACATACCTTTGACTTTATAGTTTCAAGCATATGAACTACAGGTTCAAAGCTACATGTCTTTCATATGGAATCAATTCTTCTTGAATTGTATCTCTTCCATTTAGTTGCTTTCTTTGAGTCAGCAAATGCGTATAGCATGCTTTGCAATATGTTGCAATTGCATTTCCCTTTTTATGAACTACAGGTTCATATCATGATATTCGGGGATATACATATACAAATGAAAATTCATCCCATGTAACACTTTCTCAAGTGTTTATCATGTCTCCCCCTCATGTTAGTAAAACTAACATGTTTCCTCAACTTTGGAAAATCATCTTTGTGCATTATGTCAATATACATAGCACCTTAATAATAAGATGAAATTATTTGGTTCCTGACCCTGAACCACTTGTGAGGGGAGAATATACTCTCGTATACAACTTATATCAAACTGATATATATATAACTTAGTTCTCATAAGAAACAGTTTAGCTATTAAGTGGAAGCACTCAATAATTATCTTGCTAAACCAACTTTAATATAAACCAACTTATCAAGATGAACTATCTTGAGTAGAGAATCTGGAAACTATGCTCGAAGTTAGATTACTGAGCGATTTACCTCGCAAGCACTGCCAGGCTGCGGGTTAATAACAATGGCGCATGTAACCATATCATAGATGAATCATATGTGGTATACATGGCAGGTGAATGGGCCCATACTCACCTTTCATATTTCCAGAATTTATGGGCTTCAATCCGAACTCTTTAGTTGGTCCGTTCATTAATGAGAACAAGTGATACAAGAGTATTCGTAAAGAACTTTCTAGTTCTTTAATATTCACCTATGTGAATTTGCACATCATACTTAAAATGAGATGGCTAACATGAATGCCAACTGAATAAATTATCAATATTGGTAAACTTCAAATTTACACCATGACATGTGCACTTATCAATAAACTTCGGGTTTATTATGACATGGGTTTTATACCAATAGATATCCACTTTATTGTGGCATTCTTTCGTTTGTGTAGTACAAACTGGAGAACAAAGCGGGTAGCTTTTCATATACAAATTACCCCGCTACAAGTTGTAGTAATAGGAGAATCAAAGCCTTCCTTTATTTATAGTCTCAATATCATCAATCGCCTTCGCGTGTACTTTTGGAAACTGGATAAGTTTCTTTGAGACTTACTACAGCACAATACTCAATTGTGTTTCTCCAACATAGTAATAATTGGCTCTTCGAGAGCTCTCAATTAACTTTGTACTACCACAGGTTCATCAACATCCGTGTGGTGAATATCTTTCTTAAAGAGAAAGTTATACCATTATGGTCATGTCAAACTTATATGCAAGATATGTTTCTTGCATTATCGTTGTCCTTTAATGGTCATATTTCCAAAATACTTTGGCGTACAATAGGTACGCGACCAACGATCATTCATGCCATATATCATCTCAAACCTCCTTCTAGGGGTGAGGGTGGTATCATCTCAAGCCTCCTTCTAGGAGTGAGTGTGGTATATTCAATACCAATTTCATGTTCATATTCTTCCAACATTGAATATGTATTTGTGAATCACATTCACTTCGAGGATATGTGATTTTGTTATCCTTTTCAAATCTATAAATGCTTCAGGCATTTGATTTGCTATTCTTTGCAAATGGATAATCTTTTGTGCCTCTTTCTTTCAAATAGAGGTATGTGGATCAAGATGAGATAATGATGCATTTTTTCACAAAATTTCCCGTTTGGTTTCACCAACTTCTCCCCCTAATTTTGGGAAAAGTGTCTCATCAAATTGACAGTCTGCAAATAGTGCAGTGAACAAATCTCCTGTCAATGTTTCGAGGTAGCGAATAATGGAGGACGCGTCAAACTCAACATATATTCCTAACCTCCTTTGCAAACCCATTTTGGTGCGGGATGGCGGTGCTACAGGCACATATACTGCGCATCCAAAGCTTCTTAAATGGGATATATTGGGTTCATGACCCAAAACCAATTGCAATGGGGAATATTTGTGTCAATTCGTCAGTCAGAGACGAACTAGCATTGCTGCATGCAACATGGCGTGACCCCAAACCGAAGTGGGCAGCCGACGAACTAGCATTGCTTCATGCAAAATGGCGTGACCCCAAACCGAAGTGGGCAGCCGACAAACTAGTATTGTTGCATGCAAAATGGCGTGAACCCAAACCGAAATGGGCAGCCTCGTTTTCATGAAGAGTTCAAGATTATTCTCATCTATTGTCTCAATATGATATCCATTTTGAATGATATCTTTAAAACTCAACAAGTTCCTTTTAGACTTGGAGGAGAACATTGCATTCTCTAAGATAGATTCTCAAAACTCAACAAGTTCCTTTTAAACTTGGAGGAGAACGTTTTGATTGATATCATTAAAACTCAACAAGTTCTTCTTAGACTTGGAGGAGAACATTTCTCAATGATTAACGTCATGCCTTTGGGCAGAGTTAGATTTGCTCTTCCTGAGCCTTCAATCAATTTACTACTTCCATAGATTGTAGTAATGTTTGCCTTACACAATTACTCTTCTTTTCTTTGAGTATTGTATGTGTAGTACATGAATCAACTAGGCAAATACTTTTACAGTTGGACGTTGGTCCAAGTTCGCTTTGTGAGATATCTATATTTGCTATCCCATAGTTTGACATACAAAAGAAATATACGAACATAAGAATAAACAAGTTCAATTCTTTTGTGTCACATAATATTTTCAAAATCTGCTACTAACAGTTGGCTAACAAAATCAGATATGTTATCCATAATCAATTCCTTTGCAGTTTGAAAATTTCAGCGTTTTTCATAAGACAATCGATTATTAAACACACACAATCGATTGTTGGAACATAGACAATCGATTGTTAGACATACACAATCGATTATTTGTTATTTTTGAAAAACTTCAGATCACACTGTTTAAGACAATCGATTGTTAGATATAGACAATCGATTGTTGGTCATTTTTGAAAAATTCCGGACCTCACTGTATCTGACAATCGATTGTCAAATATAGACAATCGATTGTTGGTCATTTTTGAAAAATTCTGGACCTCACTGGATAAGACAATCGATTGTCAAATATAGACAATCGATTGTTGATCACTTTTTGAAATTCGTTATAAAGACAATCGATTGTTGATCATTGACAATCGATTGTTTTGCAGTTTTATGCGACATGAGATAACCGACTAGTTTTTCAGGTTAGTCGATTACCTCTACTGGAAAGTAAAGATATTATTGATATTTGAGCATATTGAGAACTAATACAAATATCATATCATGAAATAGCTAATACGAGCTAATACTAATGACTATTAGTTTATTCATTAACTAATACAAATAAATCAAACAGCTCCATCTTCTTTCATCACCGATCCATCATCGATTAGGTGGTCTATCTTCCCATCGGGTTGCTTAAAGAAGTCTGCCACATTCAAGTTGTCGTCAGAGACAAAATTCGTTATGGGGCGTTTACTCTTTCGAGATGCTTTAATAAAGGTCAACCAAATGTCTTGGTATACGGCAAGACTTAGACCAGTGCTCGTTTTCACCGCAACGATAATATATAGTTTATAAACTATTTGCTTTTGGATTCTTATCGTATCGTGCTTGTGGCAGAGTGACCAACTTCATGTTGTCATCTCTCTTCTTTAAGCCTTTCCACAAGATGGGTGAATCCTTGATGTTGAGATATTCAATCTTCAAACTTTCATCAAGGTGATGGCGCAAGAAAATCAAGGCCTTCATACAGTTTCAAACCTTCATTAAGGTAATGGCGCAAGAAAATCAAGGCCTTAGCATAGTTTCAAACCTTCATCAAGGTGATGGCGCAAGAAAATCAAGGCCTTAGCATAGCTTTGGGTGGATGCACTTTTTCTGTCTTTAATGGCGTCTCCAAGACCCATAGCATCTAAGTGGATCTCATCATCCAACACCCATGTCATATAGTTCTTGCCCGAAATTTCGAGGGCAACGAACTTTCTTTTCATATGACACAATTACATCAAGAGCGTGTTCATACTTACGGGCTCTTATTACGATTATCACATTCACTTCAGGGAATGGATCAAAATCATGTGCTTTACGCAAGCTGCTACCACATTCTCTAAAGGGAATGGAGCAAATTCAATTGGACGGAATTCTTTGTCACGTCCACATTCATTGATACCTTCATGGTAATTAGTCTTCTTTCAGACTTATCATATACTGCTTCCACATTCTCTAAAGGGAATGGAGCAAATTCAATGGGGCGGAATTCTTTGTCACGTCCACAATCATACATGAATTTAATCATGGCAGGACATAGAGATTTTACCACTTCGTGTGGTTATAATTTCTCACAAACTCCATTAGAGTTATAATCAAACTTTGTATATAAAATTTATAGAATTCCAAGAATTTGAAAAGGAAAAGTAAATTACTTACCTTTAAGGTATACCAAATCTATTTTCAATGTTTTCTCCTTTCTTTCTTTCCTTTCTTTCTTTCTCTTTTCAATCTTTTTCGTTCTTTTCTCCTTTGTCTCATTGTTCTGTTTCCGTTTCTTTTCCTTTTTTCGTTTGTCCCTTTTTTTTTTTTCTTTCTTTTTCTTTTTCTTCTTTCTTCATTCTTTCTTTGAAGCAAAACCTTGCACAAACAAAAGTTAAGACAATCGAAAATTAAATTAGGAAGAGGGAAATACCTCAGATTTCTCGAGAATGGTTCTTGAGACGGTAGAGTCTCGTGCTGATAACGTGTTATAAACTAAAGCAAAAGACAAGAACAATAGAGCAAGAACAATAGCAATAGAGAGAAGAGTAGAGAGAGTTCTTCTTATTGAGTTGAGAGGGGTGAATTACAATGGTAGAGAGCACTTCTATTTATAGGGAGGAGGAAGATCTTGCTACCAATAATAGGACTCTAAAATCTCTCTAATTAAGTACATTAAAGACATTCACCTTAAATAGAAGTGTAAGAATCTTCTATTTCATAACAATGGTTCGATATTCCCTCGATCTCGTACATATTTTTGGCAAGAAACTTCTTCGTCATATTTTCAAGTGTCTGAATGGGAATTAACGGTAAAATTATCCTCATGTACTTAGGAGGTCATAGGTTTGAACCGTATTTATATATAATAGATTATTATGGTTCGGTATTCCCTCGGTCTCGTACATATTTTTGGCAAGAAACTTCTTCGTCATATTTTCAAGTGTTTGAAAGGGAGTAACGGTAAAATTATTATCATGTGATCAGGAAGTTACATGAGCCGTGAAAATAATTTAGTTATATAAAATAGATTATTATGATTTGGTACTCCCTCAGACCCCGTATGTAGCAAGAGTTTAGTGTATCGGATTGCCCCATCTTCAAGTATTTAATGTTATTATAATAACCTAATATTTACTATTATTTTTTTCCAATTTTTTATTTTATTCTTTAAACGGTTTCATAAAGCTAGAATTTGTCAATTTGGAATTCTATTAAGAGCAAAAATTGGGGAAAAGAAGAATTTGGATGATTGAGGAAAACCTTAAAGCTAGTGGATGTCATGTTACTATGCATGCAATGCAGCTGGGTGTTGGCACACGGATTTTTCTTAGAGTAATTGTCCGCTAGCAACTTTCCTGCCGTTCAGGTGTTGAAATCTGAAAGAGCTATTCTTGTCTCCTTGCGTTCATATATCATTATCCTTATCCCCAACACTCTTGTTACCACGCGCCGATTTGTTTGATCTATTCTCTTAGGAATAAACAAAAAAAGACCAGAAGTATGTATAGATTTTTAGTTCACAAAATAGTTGCAAGAAAACAAGTTAGTATGATATTATTTTTTCTAAACATAATTGATCTTAACCAATAAAAGATTTCAATAATTGCCAGAAAAGATGTTTTAGTGAAGGTTTTTTTTTTTTTGCGCTGAAATTAGTTTTATCTCTTACTAAAAATACTGCATGCGTGTTAAAGGGTACTAGTTACAGAAGAATAATGAATACATCACGCCAAAAACTCATAAAAGTGTGTAATGACGATATACGAGGATTATATAGTGTATCACCTCGAGTGTCACTAGCCACTAGCAACAGGTTTGCAAGAAATTTATTATCCGAAATAATAAAAAATAAATGCATGAGATGTATTTGTATGTAAATTTTTTTTACTAATAATTAATATATATTTTTATCTCATTAAATCACTTAACTATAGTAAATTAATGTAGTGTAAACATTCTGTAAAATTTTGCATTAGTGAAAATCCTTTCAGATGTCACTATCATGGATTCAAAGTCATTCATTTGTACCATCGTAATAGGAGAAGTTTTATTGACATTAGTTCTGTGACTCTTTCTTTCTCTGGTTGATTTGTGGATAATAATCTCATATTTCTGGATTCACAAAATCGTGAGACAAAAAAATACCTATGCAATTAGTATCAGTTATATGTATAAGATACAAAACAAAAAAAATTCGTAATAGTTAGTAGTTATCTAATTCACTATTTAGTTAATTTCATACTTACTGGAAATGGAAGACGAGTACCTATTACGATGGTGAAATCTAATTTCTCATTTATTCAGTTCAGAAGATAATTTGTTAATTTTTTTAGCGTCGTAATTGAATGTCATTTGGCAAAAATCATGGAATATTTTGATTTTATTGATTATGACAGGAAGACAGAAGAAATGGTCCCCTAGGAATCATCCCTCTCGGCCCAAAATATTGTTTTGCTCATTAATTATCTCGCTGTGACTTTTGATTATAGCTTATTATTTCTCTGATTTCTAGCCCAGTTATAGAAATGGTGAGTTTCACCATTCACCTAACTTCATCATTGCGTTTGGCCGGCAACTATTTATCAAAGTTCACCTTGTGGTAATTAATTAATTAATTGCGATGACTAAATTTTGTGACTGTGTATTAGGCTAAGGTGTTCCACTACGGTTCGATAAGTTTGATAGTGGAGCCATGCAGATCAGCACATTTGAAGGCAATGGAAGTGGCAAAGGAGGCAGGAGCATTGCTCTCTTATGACCCAAACCTCCGTTTGCCGCTGTGGCCGTCGGCAGAGGAGGCGAGGAAGCAAATCAAGAGCATCTGGGACGAGGCAGATGTGATCAAGGTGAGTGATGTGGAGCTGGAATTCCTAACCGGAAGTGACAAGATTGATGACGAATCTGCCATGTCCTTATGGCATCCTAATTTGAAGCTCCTCTTGGTCACCCTCGGTGAGAAAGGCTGCAATTATTACACCAAGGTATACGTTTCTTCTCTCTTTTACCTATCTATTTATATATTGGTCCACATTCTTGAAAATCTATGAAAATAAAATCGGGCACAAATTCCATTAATATTCTCTACATGCGACATGTTGTGTCTGTTATTTTATAGTAGTGACAGATCTAGGATATTTTGAATTAGAATGAAGTTTAAAGTAGGAATCTATCCATGTTCCATAGGAAAAATAATCCAATATCCAACCAAGTACACCATTTAATTATTTTAGAGCATAAATGTCAACAGATAATATTTGACTAATTCTAAAAAATACAAACATAAAATATATAGTTTAACAATGAGATTATGGGTTCGCGTGTCTTATCTTTGTTTTGTAAAGGTTATAACCACTAAAAAAAAAGAGACTATAATACTTAGGCACAATGTAAAAGACTTGTTACTCTATTAATTACTTAAAAGATTACTACAAGTATCGTCGATAAAATTTTGAAAGATAAGTTATATATTAATGACAATTTAAAATATGGTAAAAAAATTACCTCTCAGTGCAGTGTATATGCCCTCTCAATGTATATAAGTTAAATGATGTCCTTTTTGCCTTTCTTTGTTACTCCTACTTTATTAGGCTGCTTGTTATTGAATTCTCTGGTACCATAGCTGTAAAGTGGAAAGAGGGGGTCAGTGAGGAGTGAGGACTTCGAAGAAATGAACCACAGTGTTTAATTGTACTAATAATTAAAGTCGTACCAAGTAGGCTAAAGGTGGACCGACAGCACTTAGCACGAATTGGTACTATTTAATTACATTGAGTGCGCATAATTTTGTTTCTTCCACTTATCTTAGCCGCAAGGCCAGAAGGATTATGCCATAATTTAAGTATTCTTTACTTTTCACCGCTGCTAATTAGTTAATTAAGCTGAGTGTCCCTTCATAGCCATTAAGGACGCATATCTTTTGGTCTTTCTATTATTATAATTAATTAGAATCTGTGATTTTAATACACTGACAAAGTTGAATGGTTGTGTGCTTCCTCATTACGTAGACCGAATGCTACGTAATTAACTCCCCAAGTACTTTTAGTAAGCCATACTTAGGCTTAGTTATTTGTACCTTTCACATATAGCACATCTATACACCTATATTTTTTCCTTGGTAAGAATTTCTCTAAAATAAAATAAATTTGGATACCGAAGTTTTGTAATGTGGTATTCCCTCTGGTTCACAATAAGTGTCCAATTTGCTTTTAGGGAGCCCATTAAGAAAATACTAAATTCTATATAAAAATACCTATTATGACTAAGTTATCCCTACTTAAACATTTAATTTGAGGAGTAAGAAAACTTTTTAGGAATATGTATATATGAGTTATTTTGTAAAAACAAATCGAATTCTTTTTTGATTATTGTAAACCCGAGGGGGAGTACTACTAATAATTTGATCTAACTTATTTTTTGGGTTGTAGAATTTCCATGGAGGTGTTGAGGCATTCCATGTGAAGACTGTTGACACCACCGGAGCTGGTGATTCTTTTGTTGGTGCCCTTCTAACCAAGATTGTTGATGACCAATCCATTCTTGAGGTGACAATTAATATTAATACCTTTATAATTCTTATCCCTAAACAAATAGTGTGAGTTAATTAATTTGTGGAAAAACTAAAAATGTAGGATGAAGCAAGACTGAAGGAAGTACTAAGGTTTGCATGTGCATGTGGAGCCATCACAACAACCAAGAAAGGAGCAATCCCAGCTCTTCCTACTGAATCTGAAGCCCTCACTATGCTTTACGGAGGAGCATAGGACGAAGATGATGTTACCCTTTTAATTCTTTTTAATCGTGATATATTTCGACCGTTTACGAGTTTTTCCTTTCAATCAATCAAAATAGTTTCAGCCTTTCATTTCACTTTTGGGGTTTCGGATTTTAATGGTTTCTTGTAATGATGAAAGACTATGCATTAAGGCACTTAATAAAGTAAGCTTTCTTCCTATTGATATGTCGGTGGAATTTTAAAATTTACCTGTTATTTAGAGTTTGCTTTCTTTTTCAGGTTTTCCACTTCATCATAGTCATTTAAGTCAATATCAATTAGCCGCTTCATTCAAATCTTAACAAGTTGGGTCGGACTATATAATCTCCTATATCTGTTTCCCTTTTAAATTAATTTCGTTTAGGAGAGAAAACAATCTTCATCAATCCCTGCCCCCAGACCCCGGTAAGGAAATTTTGCTTAAGAGTTGATATTTAGATAGTCTTAGTCAAGCTCCAAAATGCAGTAATTCTTGATGCGATTGAACCAGAAAACAGGTTATTTCAGAATAAATTAGCTTCAAGCTTCAAGTACTTCAATACCATAAATTAGTTTGTCCCTTTGGTTTGAGGGTTTAAGGTGAAATCGTAACCATTGAGTAATGAGTCGAGGACATCTTGATGGCCTGTATTCTGTAGAACTTGAGTGTCAGATTGCAGTTTGGAACTTAAAATGTTGTAGTTCTTCATAACAATAGAAGGTTTTACTAGCTAAAAGAAAGAGAATAAGCTTTCTTGAATCTTGAACAAACTAAGGGAGAGGAAGTTGAACCTTTGAAACTTACTTCGAGAATGGATTTATACCTCCAACTTGCATTTTCTGAATTGCAAGTCCAGAAATTGCAAATGTCTTAGTACTAGTTTCCAAAATGAAAACACACACAGCGTTCTGTTCCAGTGTCGAAGAATGCCTCACTGTGTTTTAAGGTGAATTTATTGTAGACTTAAGAATAAGAAGCTGATGCAACCTGAGAGGCGAAACTACACAAGATAAAGATTATCTTAAGCAGAATAATGTTTCTTCTACTTAGTACTTACTAAACATATCTGTTGACAATATGAGTGCACTGGTAAGTACTACATGCAAGCACACTTAAGCGTTTAAATAGGAATCTCGCGACATTGGAGTTCAACCAAGATCTGGAACTGTAAAGTACTCATCGTCATCTGGGATTTCAATCCTGGGCTTCTTGTAAGACATTTGATATCTGGTTGGCTTGTAAATATTATGTGTGTTGCCCGCCTGAGATACTGATAGCTCGGGTACTTCTGCTGCTGTTTGTTCACCAAAGAGATCAATGGCTCCCAACCACTCCAGTTCCCCTAGCTCAAGTAGCTCCTTCTGTATAGGTTCAAACAATCAAATTATTATTTGTCAAATATTAGACAAAACGACAATGAAGCAGCAATATTGAATCAAGGGTCACAATTATTTCATGGATTAGACTGAGGTTTGCGCCAGGCCCGCGATTTCACAGATACATGTAATGGTTATAACATATACTCCTGGGAAGAAATATTAGAAAGTCTTATATGATAGAGCAAAGGGGGATACAATACAGGTTCCATGGGTTTAGCTGAATCCAACATTTTTGACATGGCGCTTAGATATATATGTGAAACATCACTATATTTCCAACAAATATTAAATTTTGAACCCAACTAGTGGAAAATATAGGGTATTTGAAGAAATATGAATAAGAAATAAGTTAGCCTTACCTTGTCAGTTGAATCATAATCTGGAAATCCTAGTAAATCATCAACAGGCCAAGATGGCGATGTGATACTGGACAACTGATGTGGAGGCATTTTCAGGCAAACTTGTTGAGAATTCTGCTGAGGTGGTTGTGGTGGATCCAATTGGGTTTTTACTGCATCCTTATTACAGCTTGAGCTCAAGGCTACTCGAATTCCAGTGGCTAGGAAGCGCTGGTGGTTTGCAGCAAGGCTGCTGGCAGAATGAATCGCTTCGTCACAGTCCTTGCAAAAGAGAGCTCTATCCTCAACACAGAAGATGAAGGCTGCTTTATCCTACATACATGACAGTTCAAGGTAAAGGTTAGTAATAATGAAGCCTCCCAAAGAATGTTAAATTTTTTTTGGAATATAAGGTTGTCGTCCTTTAGTTCCCTTTTTGTTTTCTGGCCTGTTTACACTCATTCTCTGAGGTTAATTACCATGTACAGAAAGATCATCTTCCCCAGCTTCTCAAGGTTTTCCAAATAAGAATTATTACTCGACTCACATATGCACGTTCTTGTTGTAGACTATTCAAGGACCTCTAAAGTTATGAGTAGATATCTGCAATAAGATAGACATGGAATTTCGTTGAGGTTTCCGGTCCTTAATAGGGTCGACACCATCATAGTTCACCCTGCCAACGGATTTTTATCTTTCAGTTTTCTCTTACTTCCAGATAATGCAACAAGTGAAAGCATACATTTTTTTCTTATAGCCGAGAAATTTGATGTTTCCTACTTCGAAACTCTGGATAATAAGTTATTAAGTCTGCTCCTCTACTCTTTTCCATTTAAATACTACAGTCAGTTTCCCAGCAGGTTCAAACTCATGATGTGCCCTAAACAAACATTGAGCGCTATACTACCTTTGCCAATTGGAAACATATACTATCCCTCAACCATCAAACCCTTTTCTTTGACAAATCCACCAAACCATTTTATTATGCCCAATTCTACATTTATAACTCATGTTTCCTTTGTAATACTTATGGTATGAGGTTTAAGACATGAGCCTGGGAAGTGGGAACCCCCTCTCCCCTTTTTCTTTCATTAGTAAAGCAAGATCCGGTTCGGGCAAGTCATGAGGAGAGACATAAACGCTCCGGTTAGGAGGTGTGAGAGGCTGACCATAGCGGGTCTGAGGAAAGGTACAGATAGGCCAAAGAAGTACCGAGGAGAGGTGATTAGGCAGGACATGGTGTTGATTCAACTTACCGAGGACATGACTCTTGATAGGAAGGTAAGGAGGTCGAGAATTAAGGTCGAAGGTTGATAGATAGCCAAGGGTTTCTACTAGTCTTACTAATAGTATTAATAATATTCTTATAGTTTCTTGTTCCTAGAGCTTTGTTATTACATGTCATGACATTCTTACAAGTAATACTAGTACTATTCTCGTTCACACGATGAAGGTTGCGGAGATGAGGATGCTCAGGTGGGTGTGCGGGCTCACCAGGTTAGATAAGATTAAGAATGAAGTTATTCGAGAGAAGGTGGGGGTGGCCCCGGTGGATGAGAAGATGCGAGAAGCGAGGCTGAGGTGGTTCGGGCATGTACGGGGAGAAGTCCTGATGCCCCGGTGAGGAGTTGTGAGCGGCTGGCGATGGTCGGCGCACGGCGAGGCAGAGGGAGACCTAAGAGGTATTGGGGAGAGGTGATTAGGCATGACATGGCTAGAATGCGGGTTTCTGAGGACATGGCCCTTGATAGGAAAGTCCGTAGGTCTAGTATCAGGGTTGTAGGATAGGGGACCCTAGAGTTTTTCGTTCTCCTCACCCGGGGTTGGGTGAGGCTTGGCAGGGCTATCTCATTTGTGTATTGGATTGTGTCTCCCTTATTATTGCATGCTATTAATGGTAGTTACTGTCTGGTATCATTGCATGCTATTTTATTTATGGTTCTTATGTTTAGATAATTATTTATGCTATTTCTGCTGTAGCTACTAATGTTCTTTTGTTGTTGTTTTTGTTTTTGCTGTTCCTTTCCTTCACTGAGCCGAGGGTCGATTGGAAACAGCCTCTCTGCCCTTTCGGGTAGGGGTAAGGCCTGTCTACATATTACCCTCCCCAGACCTCACCTTGCTATACTGGGTAGTTGTTGTTGTTGTAATACTAGTACTATTCTCGCATTTCTTATCTCTAGACCTTTATTGTTACACATTATGTGTTTTTTCTTGTTATTGTTATTGTTGTTTGCTTCCTTTTTATTGTTCCTTGAGCCGAGTGTTAATCGGAATCAACCTATCTACCTTCACAAGAGGTCTGCGTACACATTAATCTCCCTAGACCCCACTTGTGAGATTGCACTGGATTTATTATTGTAGTAAAGCAAGAACTCCATTATTGCTAAATACACTACATAAAATGGCAACCAAACGGTATATGTAGTGGGAGACAATAATAAATTAAAGATTAAGTAATAAATAAATCTGGCTAGTTCCTTAACCTCTATAAGCTAACAAGACCTCTAATCAAAAGGAATATGTAAAGTTAAATTTTCAATAGCCAAGGAGCAACTTAGCTATAGGATTGACATCTTAACACAATCTAGACTAGATCAAAATTATTATATAAATAAGGCACATCTGACTACAGTCCGACCTCTCGGTAACATCATCGTTATGTAACAACCATTCACTATAAAAGTCAAAATTTTCTTAAAATAAATCATTCATGTTATGTTATAATATATATCTTCTATAAGAAGAATTCACTATAGCACCCAAAAAAAATATCGGAATAATAGGGACGGTATATAAAGTAGAAAAAAGGTTTCCTTACTTGGCAAATATCACAAGGAGGAAGCTTGTTAGAGAGGCACTGAAGATGAAGCCTCTGATGCTTACTTGCCAGTTTATTTGCAGCATGAACTTCAATATCACATTTAGCACACAAAGCTGCCTCATCAGCACAGCAAATTACAGTAGCTTGAGCTTTCTCACATACATCACACTGGATCTTCATCTTTATTACTACTAATATCTCTCAACTATTCTTGCCTCCTACAACTAATTCAGGACATACCCTTTTGAGTTTAGCACACGAAAAAGAAGAAAAATAGAGTTTGGAAGATTTTAAGATGTATTTTCAAGAATTAAAGACTACCCAAATTTTGGTACGTCAAAAGTGTCGGACCAAAACCAAACTCTGTCTGCAGATGAACGAAAAATCTAAAGCAGGTGATGAATCCAATCAAAGAAAGAGAAGGGAAAATGGGAGAAAGAATAAGAATGAAGCAGAGAGTATAAAAAAGAAGCAACTTTTAAACAATGAAATGACTGGAGGAGATTTCAAGAAGATTTTATTTTAATTTTAATTAAAGAGAGTGAAGATAAGGGAATTGGATTTGCGTATAACATACTAGACTATTATTGATACAACACAGCATTTGTGGGACCCTTTTCCCCTCCCCCAATAACACAATATGTGTGGCTATTGGATTGCCGTTAATATTAGTGGCCCACAAATATTTGGGGCCATATTTATTACTCTCCATCTACCATAGTATTGGTTGGCGAGAGATGAAATACAAGATTCAACGTATTTGATTTAAGAAAAGTTGCATTTTTAGTCCTTACTAATTTATAAAGTTTTTAGAATGTGTGATTTTGGTACCTCCTTTAAAGGGTTTGTATATCTTACTTTTCGTAATGTGCACATAATAATATCTTAGTTTTTTTTTAAACCTGATGTTTTCCATTAAAAAAGTAACGCCGTAAAAAAGTTTAGGAGAACATTCACCAAGAATCAACAATGTTACGTCAGTTACCATCATTTTGTTACAGGAAAAGAAATATATATACACATATATAAGGAATATATAGGGAATGTGGTTGAACTTTACGGCACAAATCTAAATTAGTCATACAAAATAGTTAAAGAAAAGGTAAAGAAATTCTTAAGTGAGAATTTGACCCTTGGCTGAGGGCATTTGGGGGTGGGGGGGGGGGGTTGGACTTGGTTGGTGGTTTTTGGTCTGATAAGTGAAATATGTTTCAACTTTCTTTTGTCGTTTTTATTTCGATTTGAATATGAGATAGTTGGATTGGGAAAAGTTGGTCCCCTGAAGTGATGAGTTGTACGTAGCTGTTAGTGTCTC
The DNA here is from genome assembly GCA_034376525.1 of Nicotiana benthamiana. Classification (NCBI taxonomy): domain Eukaryota; kingdom Viridiplantae; phylum Streptophyta; class Magnoliopsida; order Solanales; family Solanaceae; genus Nicotiana; species Nicotiana benthamiana. The sequence continues at coordinate 134,336,613 of CM067331.1, forward strand.
TTTCACCTCACTTATATTCATTGAATTCTGGTGTTTTCATGGTACATGTGGTAAAGGATGGTGAAGATCATTCTACAATAATGTTTTTCATCGTCAAGATCATCCAAATTGTATGGTTGGAAATTATCCTTTATAGACATTATCTTTTGCATTATTTAAGTTAGGGTTTAATTGGAAGCCCTCTCTTAATTCCACTTGTTTCATTGACATAGAAAGATCTAAATTCAATTGAGGATATTTTCAGTACACTTTTAAACTTAAGTACTCCACCCATTTGATATGTCGACATATGGTCGAAACCACTACTACAAGAGAAATATAAACTAAAGTAGCCAGTAAAAGATATGCTTAACAGAACAATCAGAGAGCTTTTGGGGTGGTTTCAAGTAATTAGGTTCTTATACTCAATTAACCTTTGATTAAGCTAAAGAAAATACGACTAAGTTAAGGGTGTATGTATTACGAAGGAAAGTATTTTTTGTTGTTTGGTTAGGTATCAAAAAATATTATTTAAAAAATATATAATTTAAACAAACATTATCAGGGATGGCATGGGTAAAAAGGAGGTGGTAGGTCGGGATCTAGGGGCCAAAGTAGAGGTGATGAAGGTAGGTGTTTTACCAAAAACGTGCTTAACCTTTTCTTAAAACGAATTAATGAGAAAATAGAGGATGAACCCTAGTTAAATATAATAACCACTAGATCTAACTTTTAGATGTATTGATGATGTAAGACTGAATCCGAAAGTGTACCAACTACAAATGCTCAATAATTGTCAATGAATAAGGTAATAAAAGCATGCAATAAATGTAGATAATGTCAATAAATATAATAAGGAGGAATTTATCACCCAAATATTAGATGACTTGGATGATTCTCCGACCTGAAAATAACATGGAATAATAGAAAGTGAAGACGGACAAGAAATCTTCGGATCTCGTAAATAAAAGAGTATATCGAACAATATAATTAGTGGACAAGACAAGCTTTTTGTATATTCTTTGTAGTCATTCTTTTACAGTGTGCACTTATCAGAAAAGTGAAAATCCCATTTTTGTTCTCTATCTCTTCCAATTTACTAGAGATATTCCTAAGAAATCCTAAAAAGTACAACAGAAAGAATATCTAATGAAATATTCTTTTCTTTCTATTCTAGACCTCGACATTGATCTCTCTCAAGACGATTCCTCGTTCGTGTGTCGTGGTAAGCTTGATCCTTGACCACATCCGTGTGCAATCATTAAATTCAGTCTAAATTTTGACCAATACAGTTAGTCCCTCCATTTATTGAGGTCATGAACTCAGACGTCCTCAATAAGCGGATTCTGTCTGCAACCATTCAGAGAAATTTGGTCGTGATGATTGAATTGAATTGGCCGAGGTCGAACTGCATGCATTGTAAGTGGGGCTATGGTTGGTGAGACTGATGTAAGATGACGTCACACCATGCACATCATTATTACGCGTCTTTCCAATGCAGTGTTGTTGCTACTTTGATTTAGTGCCATTGACGACTCTCTGCCTCGATTCTAGTGTTACCTAACCCTATAAATAGAGGAGAGGGGCTTCATTTTCGAAGCTTTCGTCATTTTTTCCTTTTATATGCATATTATTCTTCTTTGATCTTTACTTGCGATTCCTCACAGCTTCTTCAATTCCTGTCCCGGATTTCTTTCCTCGTGGATATCTTCTTTTCCAAATTTTGTTGTACACACTTTGTTGCAGAAATATGTCAAACTCCCCTCATATTCACCACAGAGTTTCTGATGCCACTCCCTTATTGGTGGCCATTCCTCCCGCGGTGAGGAATTCGTGGTTGATGAGGAAAAAAGCTTCCCCACCGTGGAGGATGTGGTTCCTAAAATTCCTTTGGTCAGAAATGATTTTCCTAAGGAAGCTGCGCAGGAGCTTCCTGAGATGGGGCCGCACCAAATAGCCAACCTTCAGTCTAAATATCATATTCCTTCTCATGTCGAGATTATTCTGGCAGGAGGCGACATAGTACATGTTTATGGACCCAGATATCACGCTTTTTATGTTTATACATTCTTAGTTGGTTATTATTTTCCTCTCCTCCCCTTAGTGGAGGAGTTTTGCCGCTTTTACAATGCTTGCCTAGCATAGATTTCCCCTTATTTATACAAAGTCTTCCTAATGCTGGCGAAGTACGAAGAGTGGGCTGGTTGTGAGGTTAATATTTTCCATCCGCTGCATCTGTTCTCGCCCAACTTTTATAAGGGCACATTGATATATTTGCGACATCGTGGGATCAAAGGGTTGGTAGCCGGGATGGATGATAAGGCAAACCCGTGGTTCTAGCATAAATACTTCTTCATCAAGACTGAGCACCTTGTGGTGAATCCTACCAGGTTTCCCGAGCAATCGAACTTTAATTGTAAGTATCTCGCCATATGTTATTTTCTTTCTTCCTCTTCTTATTTCATTTTTGACTCACTAACGGCTTCCTTGTTCTCAGCTGAGAGGCGTGCACCTTCTCTTGTTTTCGATATTGAAGATTGGGTGGCTCACGTGTTACCCCACACTATGGAAATTCGTGATTGAGCGTCCTTTCACAAGCGCTTTGGAACCCAAGACTTCATCCAGTAAGTGTTACTTCTACTTCCAACTTGTTATCGTTCCTTATCGCCTTCTGATGTGACCTTCTTTTGGTGACAGGTTGGCGTGTTTCTAAAAAGGCAAAGGCTCCCGTACTTGCATTTCGCCAAGCTATCATGTCGGCTGGAATGCAGTTTGCTTTAGCTGAGTCTGATCAAGGAGGTTGGACTCAAGTCAAGCCAATGAGAGATTTTGCCACTTAAAGTATTGCCCTACCGGATGAGATCTCTTCTCAGCCCGTTTTTCACCTTGTAGATTATTCATCTCACAGGAAAGAGGAATCACCGAGGAAAATATGAAGGGTGGAGATAGGGAAGGCCATTGTCGCTGACGTTTAGCCGAGGAGACTTATTGCGCTGGAAGAGCAATCGATGCTTACACCGAAAGTTGAGATCGTCTCTATGGCTGGTGCCACCATGGAGAAGAGGCCCTTTGAAGTTGAAGGTAGCTCATTATCAGCGGTTGGGAGAGATAGAGGTGTCCCTGTGGGGGATGATGATTTTGGCTCGGGCATCGACCCTTATGAGGTACATACCTTCATGGAGAGGAATACTCATGTGGAAATAAAGACGGAGGGTCCTAATATACATATAGTCATTCTCATGGATTACCTCCTTTTGGCCAACTCAGAACGGGCAGTGACAACCTTCGCGCCCTTGTGCACGAATTCTAAGAATAGGACGTTGTAGATGCTGAAAGATACGAATTTGTCGTCGGGCATATCCGACATGGCCTTGCGAGTAAGTCTGCTTTTCCCATGTTTATTTCACTCCATATGTGCAATTTTTTCCACGGACCTCTTCTTTTCCCCTCTTCTTTTTGGTATGCCAGACCCTTATCATGGGAATTGAGCATGATCACCGGGAAAAGCGGAGGATGGACATTTTCAAGAAGACGACGTCTAAGTACCAAGAGTGTCGTTCTAAGCATCAAATGTTGGTCGAATTACTCAAATATGACGATTAGTTTATGTCACTTCGTGTTAGGATCAAGCAAAAATATGCGGAGATGAAGGCAAAGGACGAAGAGTTGAGGGAGAAGGGCAAGGAGATTTTGAGGGCCATAAGAAGATGCAGCGTTCTTGAGGGAGCGCTAATGGCTAAGGAGGACGAGCTCAAGATGAGCAAGGGAGTGATGGATGAGAATGTAGATCTCCAGGCACATGTGGCATCCCTAAAGGTCAGTTTTAACAAAGCAAGTCCAAGGTGACGACTTGAGGGCAGAATTAAGCACTAGTGATGCAGAGTTGAATCGGACTGAAAGGACCCGGATGGCCGTCGTGGCGGAGGCAGTGACTTTGGAAGGTGCTATACGTATTTGTAAGTTTGAGGGGGCTAACGTGGCAGAGACGTCGACACTCAAGGTAGCGAGATTGGAGGATTGGATTGAGAGTTTGGAGGCATAGTTATCTGGGCTAAATTAGCAGATCGTCACCCTGAAGGCCGAAAGGAGCAATAGTAGGCCCATCCATCTACTTCTTATACTTCTTCCTAGTGTATCACAAGATTTGTATGAGATGTGCGTTCACGCCGAGGCTCAACTTTACATGTACAAGTATTTGAAGGCTGCCGGGGAGGTTTCCAAGGTGGAGCTTGAGGGCGTCCGTGTCAAGGCACATGCAGCTCGTAAAGCTTGTGGTTACGACCCTGGTACACCTGGTGGATGATGAAGACGGCATGGATGGGCTTGCCTCTGATCCTTGGTATGATGATGAGTATGATGTGACATGAAGCTTTTGTACTTAATTTTAGTTTTTCTTTGGTTTGCTATTTTCTGATGGCGTCCTCGAGTCCTTAGTAAAAAGTGTTGCAATCCAACAATTGAAATGGAACAATTGCCTTTTTTCTATGTATTTTCGAATTTTTGTTCTCTTTTTCTTCTCGTTTTCTTTGTGGGGAAGTCCCTGATTTTTCGATCGTTTTCATGTAATGTTGATTTTGATGGAGTCTAACATAGACCGCTATGAGGCTGAAAATTAGTTAGCTCGAACGAGATAGAACGTAAAGTAATTCGAGCGAGTCGAATATCAGATAATCCAAGCGAGGTTGAATGTCAAGTAATTTGAGTGAGGTCGAATGTCAAGTAATTGGAGTGAGGTCGAATGTCAAGTAATTTGAGCGAAGTCGAATGTCAATGAATGAGGTCGAATGTCATGTAATTCGAGCGAGGTCAAATGTAAAGTAATTCAAGCGAGGTCGAATGTTAAGTAATTCGAGCGAGGTTGAATGTTATATAATTCGAGCGAGGTCGAATGTAGGATGTAGAATAATTTAGTGGAGTTGTGCAAAAAATGTTGCATGCTGCTTTGTTTATTTCAGTCATTAGTGAATATTACATGTTCCTATTTTGTTCCATACATTCATTTGAGAAGTTCCATTCTACCTAGTCTCTTTATTGCTCGGCCTGGAGAAGTAGCCGATAGGCGGGGCGATGAATTATCCTTGAACTTTGAGACATCACCTTCGTCACCTCATTAAAAATCTCCCCATAAAAACCTGATTGGGATAAAACCCAGGTGAGGGAAAAAGAGTACAAATTGGAGGGCGTCCATTCTCAGAAGTTGAAGTATTTGAGGTGGGCGATGTTCCAATTTTTTGGTAGTAGCTTTCGCTCTATTTTTTCTAGTTGGAATGATCCTTTGTTTGCTAAGGTCATGATTTTGTATGGCCTATACCAATTAGTTCCTAGTTTACCTTCTCTTGGGTCTTTGCTTGCTTGTGTTTTAGCCTTGAGTACATAGTCCCTGACTTTTAGTTGTCTTACTTTGGACTTTTTGTCGTAATACAAATCTGCTTGCTGTTTTTGGACTATCATCCTTATGTAAGCCATGTCTCTCCGCTCCTCAGCCTCGTCGAGGTCTTGCTTTCTATTTTCGTCTTTGCTTGTTCTGCTTTTATTGGAGTACTTAAGCTTGGTTCCCCAACCTCGACTGGTATTACTATGTCAGTACCATAGACTAGTGAATATAGTGTTTCTCCTGTGCTTGTTTTTTGCGTGTTGTAGTATGCCCATAGCACTTCTGGTAGTAGTTTTGGCCATAGTCCCTTGGTGTATTTGAGTTTCTTCTTCATGATGTTTAGTATAGTTTTGTTGGAGGATTCGTCTTGGCCATTGCCTGCAGGGTAATATGGCATGGAGAGTATCCAATTGATGTGCCATTTCTCGAAGAATTTGGTGGTCTTTTTCCCAGTGAATAGGGTTCCGTTGTCGCAGCTATTTTTTTGGGGATACCGAAGCGGCATGTGATGTAATAACTTCTTGTTCTTGTATTTGGGAGAATGCACCTACTTCTACCCATTTGGAAAAGTAGTCAGTTAAAATTAAAAGGAAATGCATATTAACTCATCTCGCTGGGAGTGGTCCTATGATATCCATTCCACATTTGATAAATGGCCATGGCGATGTGACCGAGTGGAGGTGCTCGCTTGCTTATTGTATCATAGGAACGTATTTCTGGCAATGCTCGCACTTCTTGATGAAGTCGGCAAACTCTTTCTTCATGGTGGGCCAATAATAGCCTGCTCGTATGAGGCATCTGACGAGGGCTCGGTTGCCGGTATGGGCACCGCAGTGGCCTTCGTGTACTTCCTCAAGGACGCGTCTTGTTTGATTTGGCCCTAGGAATTTCGCTAATGGACCGTCAAAAATTCTTTTGTAAAGGTCATGGTTTATGATGTTGTGTCTGACCGCCTGCATTCGAAGATTTTTGGCTTCCTTTTTGTGTGATGGGAGTATTCCTTCCTGCAAATATGTTATAATATGGTTACGCCAGTCCCAAGTTAAATTTATAGAGTGTACCTCAAGTTGGTCTAATGACGAGTGGAGGAGGATAACCACGTTTTCTTTTCCACTTATGTTTTTGGTCGCTGCTGCTAACTTGGCGAGGCTATCTGCCTCGATGTTTTGTGCTCGAGGTATCTGGTCGAGTTGACATCCGTCGAATTCTGGCAGTAGTTTATAAATTTCTACTTGGTACTTCTGTAGCCTCTGCTCTTTTAATTGGAAAGCCTCTATGACTTGGTTGAAAACAAGTTGTGAATCACATCAGAACTCGTCATGCTCCATACTTGAGAGCTAGATTTAGTCCTGCAATTACGGCCTCATACTCGTCCTCATTTTTAGTCATATCAGGGCATCATATAAGCTGACATATCTTCGCCGGTTGGGACCTCGAGTACGAGTCCTAGTCTAGATACTGACTTGTTGAAAGCATTATCGGTATATATGACCCATAGGTCGGGTAAACTGGGAAAGGTATGAGAAGTTTCCTGTTCGACCTCAAGCATTATTTTGTCACTGAAATCGGCGACGAAGTCGACGAGTACCTGAAATTTTATCATTGTTTGCGGTTGATTTGTTGTATCGTGCTCGCTCAATTCTATGGCCCACTTGGCCAATCTCCCCGACAGCTCAGGTATATGTAGGATGCTCCTTAGGGGGAAGTTCATGACCACTGATATGGGGTGACATCAAAAATATGGTCTAAGCTTGCGTGAAGCTCTAACCAGGGCCAACTTTTCGAGGTGGGGGTACCTTGTTTTGGTATCGACCAGGGTTTTCCTAATATAATAGATCAGAGAATGCTTACCTTTGTTTTCACGGACCAGCACTGCACTTACTGTGACTTCTGATACAACCAAGTATATCAGGAGGCGCTCGCTAGGTTCTGCTTTGGCGAGTACCAGTGGAAAGGACAAGTATACCTTTAGTTCTCTCAAGGCCACTATGCATTCTAAATTCTGCTGGAGTCCATTGTCATTTTTAAGCACGTTGAAGAATTTTTGGCATTTGTCAAAGGATCATGAGATGAACCTCGACAAGGCAACTATATGGCTGATCAATTTTTGTACCTATTTCTTGTTGGTCAATACTTTCGATATTCCTTCGATGGCTTTGATCTGGTCGGGGTTGACCTCAATGCCTTTTTGTGGCACTAGAAAGTAGAGGAACTTGCCCGAGGTTACATTGAAGGCACACTTTTCGAGGTTTAGCTTCATGTCGTATGACCTTAGAATATCGAAGGCTTCCTTTAAATGGTCGATGTGGTTTTCCTTCCTTTTTGAATTGACCAATATATCGTCTATGTAAACTTTCATTGTTTTGTCGAGTTGGTCCTTGAACATCTTGGTGTGACCAGCCATTGATAAGTCACCCATGCATTCTTTAGCTCCCCCGATGGGTGATGAAAGTAATATTTTCTTGGATCTCCTCCTCCCTGAGGATTTAGTTGTAACCTGAGTAACCGCCTAACAAACTTAACTACTCGTGCCATGTCGTTGCGTTGATAAGTTGATCGATGTGATGTAATTGAAAGGAGTCTTCCAGGCAGGCCTTTTTTAGGTTTGTGAAATCCACATACATCTTCTAGTTTTGTTTTTCTTTTCAACATGACCATGTTGGCAACCCATTAGGGGTATTTCGATTCTCGGATGGAGCCTTTAGCGAGTAGTGTATCCACCTCGTCACGTACAACCTTGTCGATTACGACATTGAATTTTCTTCTTATTTGTCTTATTGGTGGGTAGAGTGGATCAACATTCAACTTGTGTGTGGCAATGGCTTTCAAGATACCTGGCATATCTACATGGGAGAAAGCAAACAAATCAGCATTATCGATTAAATATCTATGAAATTTACCTAGTTCTGAGAGTTTATGGACGATATAGGACTTTTTGATTTGGTCGTTATTGTCTCGTTGGACGGGGTTGATGTCTTCAACTATTGACCATGTGGCTTCCTCGACGTCGAGGTCCTTGATGACGTATTTTGTTCGTCGAGTTTGGGCCCCGAATTTGGTAATTGCTATGCTCCCGAGCCTATCTCCTTTGACTGTTGAGTATATGTACAATATTGGGTGATGCGGTAGCATTCTTGGGCTATGCCTTGTTCACCTTGGATGCTGAATATCCCCTATGGAGTAGGGAACTTGATTACTTGATATAAGATGGCCAGGATGGCCCTCATGGCGTGTATCCAAGATCTCCCTATGATGGCGTTATAAGTTGTGTCCTAGTTCATGACGTGAAATGTTATTTCTAGGGTAACGCCTTTATCCAGAAGGGGAAGCATTATTTCTCCTAAGGTTTGATCAACTGCATTGTTAAAACCTATTAGCATTATGTAGCGCATTATTATCTTATGTTCGAGTCTCATTTGTGTGAGAACTCAAGGGTGAATAATACACGCGCTGCTCACGTCGTCTACCATTATTCTTTTTACATAATGTATTAAATATGTAAAATAATGACAAGAGCATCGGAGTAATGAAAGGTGAAATCGCGGGTATCTCACTTATTGAAGATGATACTGTCTTCGAGTTCATCATACCGTTCATGGGTGATTGACCGCTTCAGTTTATGTTTGGTAGTGAACTTCATGTGATTGATTGTTGTTTCGTCGCCTCCGTTAATGATCATTTGGATGGTACGGGCATGGGAAGGTGGCCTTGGAGGACCTTGGTGTTGTTCTCCTCCGTGGTCGAAGTTGGCTCTTCCCCGGTCACTCATTAGCCCTTTTAGGTTTCTTTGGCGAAGCATGTTTACCACTTCTTGCCATACGACTATGCAGTCTTCGGTCTTGTGACCCCACTCCTGACGAAACTCACAGAGGGAGTTTGACTTTCTGGTACTTGGATCAGACTTCATCTTTCCGCTTCTTCACCTTCGGATCGAACTTCTTAATGCGTACACTATTTATAAAGGGAAACACAAAAATTGTGAGCAGATAAGGGTGGAGGCATACCTCTATCGTTTTTTGAGTCCCTATATGTGGCCTGGATGATCTTCTGCATGGCGAGGGAATGGTGGGATGGCCGTTCTGGCATATGGTTGGTGCTTTTCCCGGTTAAGGCATGGACCTAAATGGTCTCTTCGGTCGTTATTACGACGGTCTTTCCTCGACTCCGTTTGGATCGACGTTAGACGTTAGGTTGGGCCATTGAGGTCATCTTCATCTTCTTTGGTCTCGGCACAATAGGCATTGTGAATATTTTCCCAAGTGGTGAGAGGGAAGTGGATTTCATCATTCACTCTAGCCTCCTCCTTCTGGTCCCCAGCGCGGACAGTGATGAACGTATAAGCCATTCTCTTGAACACTGTTATTGAATGTGCTGGTAATTGTGAGCACCATGTTAAGGTTCCCCAGTTAGGGTTTTGCCCAACTAATTTAACAACATTGATGCTACCTGCTATTTTGAGAGGTCGTTGCCTTTTATTGCTGTGACGTAATTAATGATATGATCTTCAGGTTCTGTTATGGAGTCGTATATCTTCAAATATGGTTGAATTTTGAAGGTCTTGGGTAAGGCAAGTTGGGGTACCTCCTCACTATAGGGTTGTTCGACGAACCAGCCAACGTCCTGTTTCGGTTGCAGTTTTGGGGTGTTGCTCGGTATCTTATCAATACTTTCTTGATGCTACCTCATTTGGTCGCGAAGTGTTCTGTTCTCGCTCTATATTTCTTCCATTTTCTTTAGAACGACCACAAATGCATCATTTTCTGCATCAACAGATGTGTGAGCATTACCTGTCGGGAGAGTAGCGGGAGCAGATTGCTCATTGGCGTTTGATGATCTGCTCGTCCGGCACTTCTATCGTCTCTTGAACGGGTTTGTCAAGTATGTTGTTTAGAGTACTTGTCAACCATGTCTCCAGTAGTTTTTCACCGTTGGTGGTGCTTCTTCTATTGTGGATGTGGAGGCTCCTCTTTCACATAAGGTGGTTACACTTCGATGAGGTGGAGGTGACTCACTCCGTCTAGGTGTAGAGCTCGGTGTCATATTCTCCCCGACTTCTATGTCAACCTCATTGATGGCTTCAAGAGATAACGTCCACTACTTCGTTCAGTCTCTCATCTATTTTTACTACCATTCTTAGTTCGTGCAAACGAGAAAAAGATAGTTGTTATCGGTTTTTTTATTTTAATCTAGAGAAAACTAACATTTTAACTAGAAATTCCCCACAGACATCGCCAAATTGCTTTACCAAAAAAGTGCTTAACCTTTTCTTAAAATGAATTAGTGAGAAAATAGAGGATGAATCCTAATTAAGTATAATAACCACTAGATCTAACGTTTAGATGTATTGATGATGTAGGGCTGAATCCGAAAGTATTCTATACCAACTACAAATGCTCAATGATTGTCATTAAATATTGTAATAAAAGCATGCAATAAATGTAGATAATGACAATAAATATTATAAGAAAGAATTTATCACCCAAATGTTAGATGACTAGGATGATTTTCCTTCCTGACAACAATGTGGAACAATAGAAAGTGAAGATGGACAAGGAATCTTTGGATATTTTAGACAAAAGAGTATATTGAACAATGTAATCAGTGACAGGACAAACTTTTTGTGTATTCTTTGTAGTCAACCTTTTACAATATACTCTTATCAAAAAAGTGAAGATTCCCTTTTTGTTCTCTGTCTCTTCCTATTTATAGGGGATATTCATAAGAAACCCTAACAAAAATAACAGAAAGAATATCCAATGAAATATTCTTTTTTTCTATTCTAGACTTATTCTACCGTTACTTTCATACTCTTTGCTTGACCTCGGCACCAATTCCTCTCAAGACGACTCCTTGTTCTTGTGTCGTGGTCGGCTTGATCCTTGCCCACATCCGTGTGCAGTCATTAAATTCAGTCCAATTTTTTACCAATACAGTAGGAGTAATGGTCGGGTGAGATTTTAGAGTTGGAGATGGGTGGGGGTGGGGTGGGAGCGGGAAATAAAGTGGGAAAATTTAAACAGAATTTTAAAAAATATATAGGAAGTCGTGAAGAAAATATAACATTTAAGTCAATCAAAAATAAAAAGATTAAAAAAAGATTTTTGAGAAAATAATTTTTCTTCCTACTAAAAAGTACTTTCACATCATTCGGAACAAGATATCCTTTTTTTTTTTGGTAATATAAGATATCCTTTTTCTTCTTTGATTAATTTAATAATATTTCTTATCCCGTCGTTACATGTACCCAGTAATAATTACTTAGTCAGTATTGAATTTTGTATAATTGGAGGGGTGTAATTACACTCTCCAATTCTCAAGGGGAATGTGAGATTTAGTAATAATTACACTGTGTAATTACAAGATTGCCTTTTATTTTCTTTCCTTTTTGTTTTTATTTCAATTTATTTTCTTTACAAATTTTTATTTCTATTATTTTTCTTTTTATATTTTAATTTCTTTTGTAATTTTAAAATATTTTTCTTTGTACATAATTTATCTTTTATTTCTCTACCTTTCCTTCTTCTGATTTCAAGTAATTGCTTATATTTTATTTTTATTTATTTTATTATTCTATTTTTTGAAACTACACCTCCTATGTTAGAAATAATGTGTCATTAAAAACTTGGCATATTGTAAGTGATGCAATTAAAGTGGAATTCCGTTGTTGAATGTACTTATAAATTTATTATAATTCATAATCTTAAGTTGTAGTGAAATTTATTATTATTATGTTGGAATTTGACATATGTTAAAATATTTTTTTTATTTTGAAATTGTGTTATATTCATGGTTTTGTATTGATCTAAATTTGGCGGCTTGATAATGGTAGATAAATTATCTTGAGGACGGGGTCGACCACGTCATTACAGCGAGGAGTCGTCCTCAGAAGGCCGAGGACGAGCAACAAGAGTAAAGGTAACAATAGGATAGGCTTAGAAATGGACACAAGGAATATCCTTTTGGATATTTCTTATATTGTACTTTTTAGGGTTTATTGGGAATATCTCTTATAAATAAGAAGAGATAGAGAACAATAAGGAACTTTACTTTTCATGATAAGAACACTTTGTAAAGAGTTGACAAAGGGGAATATGCAAATATTGTTTTGTTCACTGAATACTTGACTCAACATACATTATTCATTATCTGTTTTCTAGATCCGAGAACTCCTTATCCATCTTCATTTCCCATCCTTTCACATTGCTGTTAGGTGGAAGTATCATCCAAATCACATAATATTTTGGTGATAAATTTCCTCTTATTACATTTATTGCCTTTGTCTGCATTTATTGTATGTTCCTATTATCATAACATTCATTGGTAATCGTTGAGCGCATATCTGATATTCACTACCCTTAAATATTATCCATATCGTTGATATCCTTCAATGTTAGACCTAGAATTTATTATATTTAACTAAGATGCATCCTCGGCTTTATCATTAATTAATTTAGCAAAAGGCTCAACGTATTTTGGTCAAACAATTTGGTGGCGTCTATGGGGAGGTTTTAGTTAGAATTTTAGTTTCTTCTAGATCATGAGAAAGGACAGTCGTCTTTTCCTCATTTGCACGAACTAACAATGGCTAAAAAAGGAGATGAAAGACAGAAAGCAATAATGGGTGTCATTACCAATATTTTGAACACCATCAATGAGGATGACAGAAAAGATGATGATAATGTGATGTCGAGTGCTACACCCAGGCAGAGTAATTCACCTCCCTATCATAGAAGTATAACCGCTTCACGCAAAAGGGGAGCTTCCACGCCCATAGTTGAGGAAGCACCACCAGCAATGAAAAAATTAGTGTAGGAGCGGTTGACAATACTATCAATAACATACTCGACAAACCCATTCAAAGGGCGAATAGAAAACGTCGTGCAAGCAGATACCACAGCGACCACTGGCGAACAACCTGCTCCCCGATAAGTAAAACTTACACCGCTATTTATGCAGGTATGCCGCACTGGCATCCATTCTAAAGAAAATGGAAGAAATGGAAAATGAGAAAAAGGCACTCCACGACCAGATGAAGGAATATCAAGAAAGGGTCGATAAGATACTGGGCGCTCCAAAACTACTACCAAAAAGGGGTGTAGGCCGATTCATCGAACAACCATACAGCAAGGAGGAAGCCCCACATGCCATACCCAAGACCTTCAAAATGCCACCGTATTTGAAGATATACAATGATACCACAGACCTTGAAGATCACATCATTCATTACGTCACAGCGGTAAAAGGCAACGACCTTTTGAAAGAACAGGTACCATCAGTGTTACTGAAGAAGTTTGGTAAGCCCCTAACGGGGGAGCCTTAACCTGGTATTCACAATTACCGGCACAATCAATAACAACATTCGAAGAAATCACCGACAAGTTCGTCACCACCTATGTCGTAGCTAATAAAGCGGTGGCCAGGGTGAATAATATATTCGCCATTAGGCAATTGCCTGGCGAGGGACTCATGGACTTCCTCGCCTGGTTTAACAGAGTAAGAATAAGCTTGCCAAATGTATCAGAAGGGATTGTGGTGGAAGCTTTCCAAAATAGGTTGAATAAGAGAATGTGTAGAGAGCGGCCAAAATGTTATTAAGCAGGCTCATGAAATACCCTCCCACCACTTGGGAATAAATTCAAAATGCCTACTGTGCCGAAGTGAGGGTAGACGAGGACGACCTTAACGATCCAACCCAACGCTAACATGGGTCAAATATAGTCAAGGAAAGACCGTCGTAATGACGGTCGAAAAGATCAATCAGGTCGCCACCTCAACCGAGATAGGCATCAATCCTATGTTACAACAACCATCCCACCATCTCCTCGACATGCGAAAGGGACGTCCAGGACATATACAGCGACTCAGCAAAACAAAAGGTATGCCTCCATTCTTATCTGCTCACAATTTTTGTGTTTCCCTTTTAGAAATAGTGTATGTACTATACAAGCTTGGCACAAAGGGGAAGTAACAGCAAAAAATGAAGTCCGACCCAATACCCGAAATTCAAATGTACTCTGTGAATTTCACCAGGATCAGGGCCACAAAACCAAGGACTGCATAGCCCTATGGCAAGAAGTAGTGAGCATATTGAACCAAGGGCACCTGAGGGAGATGATGAGCAACCAAGGACGAGCCAACTTTGGCCGCAGATAAGAATAATACCAAGGCCCTCCAAAGCCACCCTACCCTGCCTTCACTATCCAAATGATCATCAGCGGAGGCGATGAAGCAGCAACCAACCACATGAAGTTACCACCATACACAAACTGAAGTGGTCGATCACCCACGAACGGTATAATGACCTCGAAGACAGTATCATCTTTTATAAATCATATACCCATGGTTTGACTTTTCCTCACTTCGATGCTCTTGTCATTACTTTACATATTTCGGATACTAATGTAAAAGAATAATGGTAGACGACAAAAGCGGCGCATGTATTATCCACCCTCGAGTTCTCATGCAAATGAGACTCGAGGACAAGATAGTACTACGTTGCATCACACTCATAGGTTTTAACAATGCAGTTGAGCGTACCTCAGGAAAGATAATGCTACCTGTTTTGGTCGGGGCGTCACCCTAGAAATGAAATTCCATGTCATAATACTGGACACAACTTACAATGCTATCATAGGGCGACTATGGATACACGCTATGAGGGATATCTCGTCCAGCCTATATAAAGTAATCAAGTTCCCTACTCCATGGGGGATATTCAACATTTGAGGCGAACAACGCACAGCCCAAGAATTCTATTGCATCGCTCAGGATTGTACATACACTCAATTAAAGGGAACAGACTCAGAAGCGTACAATTACCAAAGTCGGGGGCCAAACTCGACGAACAAAAGATGTCATCAGGGACCCCGACATCGTGGAAGCCACAAGGTCAATGGTGGAAGACCTCGATCCCGTCCATTTGGACAATAGCGAAAAGGTTTTCATCGGCTATAAACTCTCAGAAGAAGGTAAATTTCATTAATTTCTAAATGGCACCGCCGATTTGTTGGTTTTCTTTCATACAGATATGCTAGGTATCTTGAATGACGTTTCCACACATCAGTTGAACTTTGATCAACTCTACCCCTAGTATGGCAAGTAAGAGGAAACTTCAACACCACAATCAACGAGGCCATCAGTGATAAGGTGGATAAGCTACTCGTTGATGGTTCCATCCGAGAATCAAAACACCCCCAATAGGTTGCCAATGTAGTCATGGTGAAAAAGAAAAATGGGAAGTGGCGGATGTGCATGGATTTCACGGACCTAAACAAGGACTGGCTGAAAGACTCCTTTCTGTTGCCTCATATCGACCAGCTCATCAGTGCAATAGCAGGGAACGGGTTGTTGAGCTTCTTGAATGCCTACTCAAGTTACAACCGAGGACTAGGAAAAGACTACTTTAATCACCAATCAGGGAACGTACTATTACAGAGTCATACTATTCGGGTTGAAGAACACAGGGGTAACTTATCAAAGGTTGGTCAAGGTGTTCAACGATCAACTCAGCAAAACAATAGAAGTTCATATCGATGACATATTCGCCAAATCAATAAAGACCACCTGCAAGAGGCCTACGATATACTAAGGCAGTGCGGTATGAAGTTGAACCCCGAAAAAAGTGCCTTCGGTGTAACTTCGGACATGTTCCCCGGCTTCCTGGTGTCACAAATAGACATCGAGGTTAACCCCGATCAAATCAAAGCCATTGAAGGGATACCTAAAGTATTAAATAGCAAGAAACAGGTGCAAAAACCGACATGACGTATATATGCTCTGTCGAGGTTTATCTCACGATCCTCCGACAGGTGCCCCAAATTCTTCAACATGCTCAAAAAGGACAATTGGCTCTAATGGAATTCAGAATACATCGAGGCCTTAAGAGAACTAAAGGCATACTTGTCCTCACCCTCGCTACTCGCCAAAGTAGAACTTGGAGAGTGCCTCCTAACGTACTTGGTTGTATCAGAGGTCGCGGTAAGAATAGTGTTGGTCTGCGAAAACAAAGTTATGCAATCTCCAATCATTTACATAATCAAAACATTGATTGATGCTGAAACGAGGTATCCACACCTCGAAAAATTATCCGTGGCATTGGTTATAGTTTCATGAAATCTTAGACCTTATTTTCATTGCCATCCCATATCGTTGGTGACGATCTTCTTCCTACGGAGCATCCTACATAAACCCGAATTGTCGGTGAGACTAGCAAAGTGGGCCATAGAATTGAGTGAGCATGATATAACAAATCAGCCACAAACAACGATAAAATCAAAGGTACTTACCGACTTTGTCCTCGATTTTAATGCCAAAATAATGCCCGAGGTAGAGCAGGAAACTTCTCGTACTTCTCCCGGGCTACCTGACCTGTGGGTCCTATACACCGATGGCGTATCCAACGTGTCAGGAGCTGGACTAGGAATTGTACTCGAGGTCCTAACATGTGAAGTTATCTGCCAATCCATACGATGCCCCGATATGACTAATAATGAGGCCTAGTATGAGGCCGTAATTGCAGGACTTAAATTAGCTCTCAAATATGGATGGATCACGACGAGTCGTCCTCAGATGCGGCTCACAAATTGTTGTCAACCAAGTCGCAAGGACTTTCCAAATCAAAAAGAAGAGGCTACAAACAAACCAGGCATAAATTCATAAACTGCTGCTAGAATTTGACGAATGTTGACTCAACTAGATAACAAAACATTGAGGCAGATGGCCTCGCCAAGGTAGCAGCGGTTATAAAAAACATTACAAAAGAAAACGTGATTACCCTCCTCTACTCATCAATAGACCAAGTTGAGGTGCATTCTGTAAATTTGACTTGGGACTGGCACAACCTTATTATAACATACTTACAGGAGGGAATACTTTTTTCAGACAAAAAGGAAGCAAAAAAACTTTGAATGCAGGTGGTCAGGTACAACAGCATTAACCACGACCTATACAAAAGAACATTTGGAGGCCCCTTGAAAAAATGCCTAGGCCAAACCAAACAAGACGCATCCTCGAGAAAGTACACAAAGGCCATTGCAGTGCCAATACCGGCAATGGAGCCCTCGTCAGATGCCTCATTTGGGTGGGTTATTATTGGCCCACAATGAAGAAAGAAGTCATTGACTATGTCAAGAAGTGTGAAAAGTGCCAGAAATACGCCTATATGATTCACCAAGCCGGTGAGCACCTCAACTCGGTTACATATCCATGGCCATTTCTCAAATGGTGAATGGACATTGTCGGACCCCTCCCAGTAGGGCGAGGTACTATACGATTTCTTTTGGTTTTAATTGAATATTTTTCCAAGTAGCTAGAAGCAGGCATGTTTGCCCAAATAAGCGAACATGAAGTTATCACATTCATATGGATAAACATCATATGCCGATTTGGAATTCCCAAAAAAATTAGCAACAGACCTCAATTCACCGAATAAAAGATTGTCGAGTTCTTCAAGAAGTGGAACATCAAGCGAATACTCTCCATGTCATATCACCCTGCCGGTAACGGCCAGGCCGAATCCTCCGACAAAACATACTAAATATCTTTAAGAAATAGCTTGAGAACGCCAAGGGACTATGGCCAGAATTACTACCAGAAGTACTGTGGGCATACCACATCACAAAAAAAATAAGCATAGGAGAAACGCCATATTCAGTAGTCTATAGGATTGATGCCATGATACCAGTCGAGTTCAGGGAACCTAGTTTTAGATACTCCAATGAAAGCAGACCAGTCAACAACAAAAATAGGAAACAAGACCTGGAAGAAGCAGAGGAGAAAAGAGACATGGCCTACATTAAATGATAGCCTATACACAACAAGCGAAACCACACTACAACAAAAGGCCAGACAACCACTGACACTCGTAGACTATGTACCCAAGGCTAAAACAAAGGCGAGCATAAACCCAAGAGAAGGTAAACTAGGAACCAATTGGGACTGCCCATACAAAATCAAGGCAGCGGAAAACAAAGGATCATTCCAACTAAAAATAATGGAAGTAAGCTACTATCAAATAAATTGAACGTCGCCCACCTCAAATTATTTAACTTTTGAAAACAGATGCCCTCCAAGTCGTACTCTTTTTCCCTCTCTCGGGTTTAGTCCCAGTTGGGGTTTCTTAAGGAGTTTTTTAATGAGGCGGCGAAGGAGACTTCTCAAAGATCAAGTATGATTCATCGCTCCGCCTGGCAACTTCTTCTCCATGCCGAACGATAAAGGGACTAAGTACACTAGAACTTATCCAATATGTGTATGGAACAAACAAATACATGTAATATTCTCTAATGAATGAAATAAAGCAGCATCTTTGCACAACTCTACCAAGTCATTCTACACTTTACATTCGACCTCGCTCAAATGACTTTACATTCGACCTCGCTAGAATCACTTTACACTCGACCTCGCTCGAACTACTTTACACTTGACCTCGCTCGAATTACTTTACACTCGACCTCGCTCGAATTACTCTACATTCAACTTCACTCGAGTTACTCTGTGATCGACAACACCACAAAACTACGTGCAAGCAGCCAAACAAGTTAGGGACTTCACCGCATAACAAACAAAAAAGATAACGAGAATTTGGATATACATAGCAAAAAGATAATCATTTCATTTCAACTGTTCAAATTACAACATTTACAATGGGGTTCGAGAATGCCCTTAGTAAAATAGCAAATCAAAACAAAAACTAAGTACAACAATTTCATGCCATATCATCCCCATCGGCGTACTCATCATCGTACCAAGAATAAGAGGCAAGCCTATCCGTGGTGTCATCATCCTCATCTCCGCCAGGCGTACTAGGGTCGTAACCACAAGCTTCACGGGTTGTATGTGCCTTGACACAGATGCCCTCAAGCTCTACTTTGGAAACGCTCCCAGCAGCCTTCAAAGATTTATACACGTCAAATTGAGCCTCCGCGTGAACCCACATCTCATAAACCTCCTGTGGTACACCAGGATCGACAGAAGTATGCAATGTGGATGGTTGTGACTGTTGTCACACCTCCTCGACCCTCAAGGCAACAACTTGCTCATTTAACCCAGACAACTTCGCCTCCAAACCTTGAATCCGTCCTCTAACCTCGCCACCTTAAGCGTCGATGCCTCCACCTTATTAGCCTTATCGAACCAAAAAATGCGGAGCGCATCTTCTAGGGCCACCACCTCAGTCATAGCAGCCATTATGCCTTTCTCGGCACGGCCCAATTCCTCGACCTTGGCACTCACTCACCCAGTAGATCGATGGACCTTGCCTCTCTCTGCCCGAGTTTAGCCGTTAAGGATGCCAACTATATTTGAAGGTCAACTTTCTTAGATATCACCCCTTGCATACCTCTAGCTCGTCCTATTTGGCCTTTTAGTGCTGGCTCAGGCTAGGTGCACCTATCGATGGCCCTCATAAGTTCATCATCTCTCTCCCTTATCTCTTCATCTTTCTTTATCAGCTTATCATCTTTTTGTTTAAGCCCATCACGAAGCGACTGAAATTTGCATCCTGGCTAAGGAAGTCGGCCAACATTCAGTGCTTAGTACGGTAATCTTTGTGCTTGGAGGTCATCTTCTTCTTTGCTCCTCCCTTCGGTTACGCTCGATCCCCTTGATAAGAGTCTGACAAGCAAAAAGAGAGGGCTCACTATGGGTGAATTATGCATATAAAACAAATCCTAACAAGAAAAACGTAAAGTACTTACACGCAGAGCCATGCAAGATATACCTAATGACAAATCCACTTTTTTCATCACCTATAGAGTCGTGTTCTCCGAAGCCATGCATAGAGGAGCAAAGGCATGCACCTCCTATTTTGAGTTGGCCAAAAGTTTGTAGTCCACAGGAATAATTATGTGCTGGTTAGGACCCTCTGGCCTTATCTCCACACGAGTGTCTCTTTCCCGTTCAACCGTATCTCCTCGGGGTCAATATCTGAGCCCGAGTGGTCGTCTCTCGCGGGGACCGCGCTACTCCCCTTGATCACCAATTATGCACTACCTTCTGCGGCCCGGGTAAGCTCTCCACTACCACAACAACTCCAGAGGGCCTCCTCTCCATAACGACACCTGTCGTGGAAACGGTCTCTATATCTATTATAAGTGCATATTCCGCCTCAAAAGCGATGAATTTTTCCGGCTCGACGTCAATGACAACAGCCTTCCCGATTTCCACCCTTCATCTTTTCCTCGATGGTGACTCCTCACCATAAGACGGCTCTTCTACAAGATGATAGATGGGCTGGGAAGAGATCTCATCCTGCACGAGCGGTTGGAGGGGCGGAGTCCCTCATCGGCAGAACTTGAGTCCGACTTCCTCGAGGAAACTCAGCTAAGGAAAACTGTATTCCAGCCGACGCGATAGCTTGGCGAAATGCAGGCACTGGAGCATCTTCTTGGAAACTCGCCGACCTAGCAGCAAGGGGAGGTCGCATCAAAGAGCAATGGTAACAATAATAAACTAAAGAAATGACACTTTCTGGGTGGGTTCTTGGGTCCAAAATGCTTGTGGAAGGATGCCCAATCACGAATCCCCATGGTGTGGGGTAAGACGTGAGCCATCCAATCTTCAATATCGAAAACGGGAGAAGGTGTACACCTTTTAGCTTAAACAAAGAAGTCGCGAGTGAGCAAAAAATGAGAGAATGAAAAAATAATTAGCATACGGTAAGATACTTACGATTGTAGTTCCATTGCTCGGGAAACCCAGTCAGGTCTTCCACTAGGTGCTCGATCTTAATGAAGAAGTACTTATGTCAAAACTGCCTATTCGTCTTGTCCATCCAATCTACCAATCCTCTGATACCACGATGTCGTAAGTGTATCAAAGTACTTCTATAAAAGCTAGCTGAAAATAGATGCAGCATGTGGCGAAGGTTGGCCTCTCATCCGGCCAACTCTGCATACTTCGCCAGCATCAAGAAAACCTTATAAAAATGGGAAGAGTTATGTCGGGCCGACATTGTAAAATCAGCAAAACTCGTCCGCCAATGGGAGGAGAGGAAGAGAATAACCAATTAAGAACGGATAGACGTAGAAAGCACAATATCCGGGTCGATGAACCTCTATGATGTCACTTCCAGCCGGAACAATTGTGACATGAAGAGGAATATGATATTTAGACCGGAGGTCGCTTATGTGAAGCGGTCCCGTCTTAGAGAGCTTCTGAGCAGGAGTAGGAGCGGCTTCCTTTAGAAAGTCATTTCTAACCAAAGGGTTCTTAAGGACTATCTCTACTGCGGTAGGGAAGCTTTCTTCCTCTTCAGTCATGAATCCCTCACCGTCGGGAGGAAGGCCACCGATAATAGAGTGGCATCGGAAACTTCATCGTGAATATGAGAAGAGTTGGACATATTTCCGTAGCAAAACATATGCAACAAAATTTGAATAGGCTATTGACTGGGTAAGAAGTCTGGGATTAAAATTGAAGAGACTACAAGGAATTGAAAGCGGAGATCGGAGAAGAAAATCAAAGGGGAGCAATGTACCAGCGAAATGAGAAATGGCAAAACTGGGTGGCACCATAATCGAAGAAACATACTAAAAATGGCACCAGAACCGAAACGACAAAAGTGCAGACACTGCCTCGGGAAGATACGTAATAATGATGCACGTGGTGGACTAGGACGTTACAACGAGGAGTCTTCTTTAGAAGGATTATTGCCGAGGACGAGCAACTGGAGTAAGCAAGCAATGGTAGGATAGATTTAGAAATAGACACAAGGAATATTCCTTTGAATATTGCTTATATTGTACTTTTAAAGTTTTTTTGTAATATCCCTTATAAATAGGAAGAAATAAAGAACAAAAAGGGGCTTTGCTTTTCATTGTAAAAACACTTTGTAAAGAGTTGACAAAGGGGAATACCCAAATATTGTCTTGTTCGCTGGCTACTTGACTCAACATATATTATTCATTCTCTGTTTGCTAGATCCGATGATTCCTTATCCCTCTTCATTTTCATTCTTCCATGTTGCTGTCAGGTGGAAGAATCATCCAAATCACATAATATTTGGGTGATTAATTCACTCTTGTTATATTATTTGTCATTGTCTACATTTATTGCATGTTCCTATTATCATAACATTCATTGGTAATTAGTGAGCTCATATATAATATTCACTGGCCTTTAACATTATCTGCACTGTTGATATCCTTCAATATTAGATATAAAATTTATTATATTTAACTAAGATTCATCCTTTGCTTTATCATTAATTAGTTTAACAAAAAGTTTAACACTTTTTAGTCAAACGAGTTCTAATTTACTTGTTTGAATAATATTGGCTCACATTACATGCTGTTCATTTTTTTTAGTTAGAATTGATAGATTAATTTTGTCAAACATTTGAATAATGTTATGACATTATATTTATAAATATTAATTTATTTTATCAAACATAAATTCTGATGTTCTTACAAAATATATATTTTTAGTTTTATAAGTATCTTAACTAAATATTATTAATTTGAAGTGTTTGTATATATATATATATATATATATATATATATATATATATATATATATATATATATATATATATATATATATTAAAGCAACGAAGGTTAAAAAACATATAGAAAATGCAAGAAAATTAGGAAGGCCAACAACCGATATAAAATTGAAATTTCGTTCACTTTGACCTTTTTCTTGTTGTGCTTCGAAGTAATAGAAGTCCCGCTGGAGGGTTTTGTCAAAAGATAACTGCATAGTGATCACTATTAAAGTTTATAACCTTTTTTTTCCTATATATTATTTCATTTTTTCTTTTGTTTGAGAGCCTTATGTGATATCCAACACTAAATGGCTTGCAATTTATAACATTAATCAATAATTAAAGAGTTACTTTAGTAGTTTCTAACTCTGTCTCTGAATCGCCAATATAATTTCAATCATCTTACTGATGAAAAATATTGGCTTCGAATTTTCCAAATATTAAATAAAAAGAAATATTGAAAATTTAAGAATAAAAGTCTTCATAAAACCGAAAACTAAGAAAGCGAAAATATGATATTGGAATAAGCATTTGTGTGTCAATCCTTTGCACAATATGGAACCTTTACTTCAGTGAGCATTTTTCCATTTTTTTTCTATGTGTTTATTTGAACTTAAATTACAAAACCACCAACCAGTGAGCATATTCAAATTCAATATTCGAATGGATCTATAATTTATTACTTAATTTTTATTTTGTTAAATATTTAAAAATATTTTACTCCACAATCTTACATGGTTATTTAAATTTATATATATATATATATATATACACTCAAGAAAATTATACATCTTAAATACAAAATATAACTTCATTTATACTTATAAAACTTTATATGCATATATTTGTTATATTAACTTTTAAGTTTTAATAATTATTTCATTTAAAAACTTATAATTCAAGTGTAATTACACTATGACAAACATATTATTGTAATTATATAATTATGTAATTACTAAATTACATAATTACTACTCTAATAATTAGACCAATTCCAATTGGCGGATGACTTTCTAAACATGCCCTAAACGAATAGAAAGAAATCATCCTATAATTTTTCCACAAACTTTTATGATTATTGCATCAGAAATCTACTTGAGTTTCAGCTATTGATGGAATTGTACCACTCTTAGATTCGATGTCAAACCAGGCTCCAAACAAATTTGTTAACAAAACTTATTTATGTATCCCCGAGGAAAGAGTAGTTTTTGAAAAAACTTTTATTTACTTTTGTGAAGAAAAAATATGAAAATAAGTGAGACTTTATCAAGCCAAGCTGACGTATACCGAAGTGGCAACACCAAGCGCGTAAGCACCAATCGCCGCCGCCACCAATGCTTTCCCGGGCTTCACCACCGCACCCACACCAACAATTCCAATAGCACCAACCGGAACCCGCTTCAACAGCTCTTTCCCAGCCCCCGAAACGACAGCATCTGCGAATACCTCCACCGCGAACCCCTTAAACTCATTGTTTCCCAGCACAATTTCGCTCTCCTTCTCCTCGCTGGACCGGCGCGTGGAGACAGTTTTGAAGGCCTTATCTACTTGTAATCGAGTCGGAGGCGATTTGACCCAGTTGGTTATGAGAGGGACGGAGGGATAGAGAGAAGTGTGGAGGCGTTCGGAGGCGGAGAAGAGCTGGTAGGGTTTGACTCCGGGGAAGGCGTGCTGTAATAGGGAGAGACAATCCTCGTAGACTGAGTCACATGCCGAATTGAACTCGGACGAGTTTTGGAGTGAACGAGTTACTCGCTTAGAAGCTGAGAGTCCCATAACTGTAGTTAACTTTTTTCCCTGTGATTCTGTGCATCTCCGTTTCAGAATTCAGATTGTGGTGGCATATAATATCACAGGTTTTGGACTAACCAGTATTCGACCCGGAAATGTGCGGGTTAATCATCTTTTTCAGCCCACCCAATGTGTGTATTTCTATTATATATATATATATATATATATATATATATATATAGGTACGAACACAGTAATTAGAAGTTAGTACAAAATTTTATGTGAATTGTACCTTAAATTTGGCTCTATTTAATTGGTTATTGAATCTTCTTGCCTCTTGTTGGAAACGTGTATTGCCAGTTCTTTTTTAGCAGCTCCTTTTAAAATACTAAAAGAAAAATACAAATAAACACAAAATTACTCAAATAATTCCTAAGAATCAAAAAATAAGAGGGAAAGATGCGAATAAACACAAAATCACGCAAATAAATCCTAAAAATTCAAATAGTAAGAGAAAAATCCTAATTTAATGAATTTTATAGGAATATTTCGAGCGAGACAAAAATCACGTGCTCACAGGGACTATCCACCTGTCAGATTAAAACAAAATCAACTCCTAACAACACATCCATAACTCAATAAATCACCATAATATATATATCAACAATGCTAATCTCTGTATTACAAGCATGACATTATCATAACGATATTTGGATGTGAAACACATTATATGTATGCACATAACCACGTCTCTTGCCATAATAGTTACTCATAAATCACAACATTACCAATTTACCTTATGTTACCAAACTCTCATTTCAAACCTCCACTTTACTCTCAACGAGGCATAAATACCTCATAATTAATAAGCCGAATTAATGAGTCACATTTAACGCCACATGGGCACCCATCTTGTAGGCTAATACTCAATGTTTACAACACAAAAATGGCTGAATATGAACAGAAAATATACAAGAATTGACAAATAAGCCTAACAGGAATGACTCCCTATTAAAATATAGTAATTTTTTTTTAATTTTACAAAAGAAGAATTTTAAACACATAAACTTTTCACCACCAGAACCTCGTCCTTATATGACATCCGCCTTAGCTTGTAGCCTGTTAAAAATATTTCACATTATATAAAAATGTGAAGATCTTATCCTCAGCTCTGAATCACAACTATTTGCACATTGTGCCAACTGAAAATTTTCATTTTCTTTCTTTCTTCTTTTAAAATAACTTTCGTCAAATAAAATCACAACATATAATGAACCCTCATACTGATAAGGAATATAATTCAGGATTGAATTTAATTATCCTGAAATCACATCAATACTCGCTATAGTAAGTAATAGAAACTTTTAGCCTCATAGTTATCCTTAGTGACCAACACATAACTTTAGAAATAACTATCTCCATATAATAACCCAACGTGAGTATTCACATAAGTAGATTTCAAGATTACGAAGCTCACTCATGAATGTAGCATATTTAGAGGACTTTCCTCGATACTCAGAACCGAATCGATTTAATGAAATTATTACTTTATAATCACATTGAGATCATACTTGTAATGACACTATCTGGTGTAGCGACATCATCCATATCATGGCAATTATATCAATTGGTTGGGCCCCCACCTCTTAGGCGCCATCTACACGCTTGTTCTCCATCTCTAACTTGTAGCATATGTAGATTAGTAACTATAATGGAGTGTGTGGACTGAGTGTTCTGATAAAATAGATTCCTCCCAAGTCAGGGACAATCACTCCTGATGCTACTAGTATCACCACATTCATAACACCCATTTACAGTTCGGCTGCTCATACTGAGTCTGTGTCAGATAAATAGAATAAACATCGTATGAATCATATACCAGTTGTGCATTAAAAATATGACTGTTCCAAGTGAGTGCCATGATTAAGCACTACGAGTAGTCTGAAATTGTTTCCATGTCCCTGCAACATCCCATACAAATCTCAGCTTTTACTTATATACAAGTTTCAGAGGACCTTTGAACACCAGAGAAATATATCTCAGGCCAAAACTAATATGACACGTGACCGCACAATTTGATCGTTGATAGTGGACTCCTTTCACTTGGCTCAAAGCCATAAGATACATTCCGATAAACCACAATACTAGCATTCATCGATCGTATTCCACCATCATAAGACACCTCAAGCCATTTGTTTGGCACATGTCATCCTTATGACAGTTAAACTCACTTCTTCCTGTATCTCGATTGCTAGTTGTACCCTTAGATAAATAGAAATTTCATATATATAACATAGTCTCTATTACCACCGACTATGTTGAGACTATGTTCAGATCTACATCCACCTCGTGACTCTACTACTATCATGATGATTAGGCAATTAAGGGAACCTTCTCAAGACTATACTTATCAACCAGATGTCAGAACCAATTGCACCCTAATGTGCACAACTAAATGATCTCTCAATACTCATGCATTATCGATATGGATGACACGTGATAACAATGGTTTAGAAATTCTTGGATCCCTTATAATCCTTTTATAGCAACATGAATCATTGGCATATAATTGATACCGAGTGTGCACTTTCAATACACGAGTGGATGCAAAAAGAACATATGATATAGGCTTCAAACGGTATAAGTGTCACATGATAAGGAATGAAATGAAGTGGAATTTTCCTAACGGTTACATAGCCCCTCGTAGATAAGTACAGACGTCTCCTTACTAATAAGCGAGACTCTAATAAATCGGCTTGGGAACCATGACTCCTATGAACCTAGAGCTCTGATACTTTTTTGTCACGACCCTAGTTTGTCCTCCGTGAACTGTCATGATGGAACCTAGTCTCACAACTAGGTAAGCCTAAAAATGTAGAAATAAACAAAACTTAGGGAAGAAATAATTTAAAACCAGCTAACATAATGAAATAGTATTTAAAATTCCACCTGGCATAAACAATTTAACTTCTCGAACTAACAACAATTCCCAAAACCCGGAAACCCATGAATCACAAGCTAAGAGAGCTTACACATCTCTAACTCTGAAATGTCTCACATGAACTTAAAATACAGAAGGTCTAAATACTAATGCAGGAATAGAAAGAGACTCCTCGGTGTACGAACATGCTAGATATACCTCAAAGACACTAGAGCAGTCGCCTAGCCTCAGGGGTGATAGGACTGGATAGAAGTACTTGGATCTGCACATGAAACATGCGCAGAAAGGGCACGAGTACACTACAACAGTACTCAATAATGCCAAGCCTAACCTCGATTGAGTAGTGACGAGGAAGTCAGGTCCCTAGTGAGATAAAATAAGATATAAGGTATGATAGGAAAAGATAAGCAATTCAGTTGCAAGCTAACCATAAGAATTTAATACGAGAAAGTAAGGAATGAAATAACTAAAACAAAGGCTAACACGATCACAAGGATAATAACCAGGGATCTCTCAGTATCCCGAAGATCTCTTGATATCCTCAATCTGTACCAGGGATCTCTTCGTATCCCGAGGATCTTTTGGTATCCTCAATATTTGCTAGGGATCTCTTGGTATCCCGAGGATCTCTTTGTATCCTCATTATATACTAGGGATCTCTTGCTATCCTGAGGATCTCTTGGTATCCTCATTATATACTAGGGATCTCTTGATATCCCGAGGATCTCTTGGTAACCTCATTTTATACTAGGGATCTCTAGGTATCCCGATGATCTTTTGGTGTTCTCATTATATACTAGGGATCTCTTGGTATCCTCATTATATACTAGGGATATCGTGCTATCCTCATGATATACTAGGGATATCTTGGTATCCCGAGGATCTCTTGGTATCCTCATTATATATATATATATATATATATATATATATATATATATATATATATATATATATATATATATATATATATATATATATATATATGTATAGGGGGATCTCCCGGAATATAATCCGTACTTCCAAAGTAAACATACATGGGGATTTCTAGGAATACCACATCCATAGTCCCAAATAAACAAACAATAACAACACGAAGAATACAAATTTAAATTCAAATCCCATATCAAGGTAAAGCAGGTATTTCTATCCTAGCATGTTGCACATAATCCAAATAAGGCGTTTTGAGAAAGTAAATCAATTAAGTCAATCAAACATACTTCTGTAGACTAACAACATGCTTAATTTCCAAGTAATGTAAACAAGAAAGCAAAATTCAACATAAGGCTATTTTAATGAAAAATAGGACTTTTAACAACTAGCGCAAGTACACGCTTGCCACCTCACATACAAGGCATTTTAGTTACCACAATACCAATCCTAACGGGAGAGTCTCCCATGCAAGGTCAGACAAGTCAATTACCTCGAATCGACTCAATAATCAACCCGAGACTACGTTCTTGCCATGAGTATTCGACTCCAAATGGACCAAATCTATTCAATTCAATTGCATAATATAAATAACACTTCAAGTAACTGATTCTACAATTAAATTCTAAGCAAATACACAAATATTAGGTAAAACAACCAAAATGCCCCCGGGCACGCATCGCAGTATCGAGTAAAATTTACATTTCTAGAATCCTCATACTCTCACGAGTTCATTTATAAATAAATTATCCAAATACCATAACATTTTGACCCTCAAATCCTGAATTCTATCAATGACGGTTTTCCAAACTTTTCCATCTAAATTGATAGATTTAATATCAAACTTGTAATAGATTCGAGTAATCTAACCAAAATTTAGTTAAGAACACTTACCCCAATATTTTCCTTGAAAATCTCTCGAAAAATCGTCTCACCCAAGCTCCTTTGGTCCAAAAAATGTTAAAAATGGGTGAAACCTCGAAATAAAGCTTCTGCCCAGGTATATACTCTTCGCGATCACAGAAAATGCTTTGCGATCACAAAGCACAACTTTTCTAAGACCAAAATTTGCCCTTCGCGATCGCAGACAATGCTTTGCAATGATCGTAGACACAGCTCTTCCGGACAGCCTCCAGTGTAATGGTCATAACCTTTTGCACACAACTCCAAATGACAAATGGTTTGATATTCTCAAAACTAGAAACCAAGGATAAACATGTAATGGTTATCCTTCCAACATGCTTAAATCGAATTAGTTCGTATTCATTAATGATCCCAACGATCTCCTCTAATCAAACGCACTACTCTGGTGACATGAAACATCAATATAGGCCTAAGCCACAATTTGCACAATATGCGTACCAATAAGCAACAACCCAAACATACTCAAATCGTGAAAATGACTCAAATGAAAGAGTTGTACCTCAAGCTCACCAGTACCACGACAACACAAGTCTGAGAACCCATCTCACATCATATAAATAGAACACACGAATCTAACCCACAAGGTCATATCTCCACATAACTCCACTGCAATGCGCGATCACATCCAAACACTTCTCCACACGCTCGAAATCGACAACTACGCTTGATGTCTGGAACCAAAGCAAATCATCACACCCATGGTGAAGAAAATGAGATACACCACGCAAACCTAAAAGGACATAACCGATATGCCATTCACCGAGCAACACCTAATTACTCTTCCCACTCAATTTCCACTGTGAGACCCCATTAGAACTGCACCATAAGTGCCCATAACCAACAAATCATAACACATTGCAACATAAAGGAAACTCATAGACCTCTCCAGATTACTAATAAGCTCAATAACAAGCCAACCAAGCTGACTCAAATTAGAACATGCATCCACATTGGCCTGCCAGCGAACCCTTATCAAGAAAATCCTGATGTTGCTCCTTCAACTCCTTTAACTCTGCTCGCACTATAGATACAGTGCCCAACATCAAATCAATACCGAAATCAACAACCTTGCCTGGAAACATGCTCGGCCACATTCGAAATGTCCCTCACCACCGGAACTGAATAAATATGAGGAGCCTCTACACTGGCATCCATCACGAGAGCCCAAACAAGGCAGACAATCCTTCCCAGCCCTCTACTGGTCTTTGAAATATGAAACCACCTTTCCAAGGATATTAATCATCAAACCTCGCCATTCAATCTATGGCATTCCTGGCATAGCCAACAGTGCTACCTTAGCACGATAGTGCAGAATAACACAACACGGAGACAACCAATCCGCACTCAATATCACATCCAAAATATGACCTACCAAGCAACAAAAGATCCACTCGGGTCTCTAAACCGCGAAGTCTCTAAACAGTGCCGATACACGCGATCCACAGCTACAAAATAGCCTAAATATGAGAACTTCCAGTCTCCAACTCCATACAACACACGAATCACCATACTTGATCCCAATCATTCCACGAGAGATACTCTAAAATTCTTCTGTTCCACCAAGAAATTTTGAGTATCAACAATCAATCTAATAAGAAAGCACCACAATACTACCGAAGTACCATCAACTTAATCACATATCCTTATTCTAAAACATATACTCTCGTCAAATTTCCTCCTATTAGCAATACTATTTCCTTAATCTTCTGAAACTGCCCGCTGCCTAAGAGTTTTATGACATTCCTTTCAAAACTGAACTGAACCTTACACACGCAATATCGATCCTCTACAACATTCATATGACATACCATCCTAGGATCACGTGAGAACTTCATATCTCTTCTCAGCCACAAGCAACTATGTACTCAACCAACCAAGAACTTTCCATTGAGCCTAATCTAGAAGAAAATTACTATACATCCCATGCTCCTCACACCCACAGAAAATATACATCTCTAGCCACGGTAGAAATCAACAAGAACTCTCTGACTCCCTTTTGCACAAACAAGCCCATCAAGACTGAATCCTCCTAACTCAATCAACCTTTGCATGCCAGTAAACCCCAAGAGCATTGCCGTGAAATACCTAGAGAAACTCATTACCTCGTAAACATCCAAGGAACTAATCATACCCTTACCATACCGATCTGGCCTACTGCGAAGCCATCCCATCTATCCGAGCTCCCTTCTGGTTTACCTTACACTTGATACTCCTTCTTGATATAACATCACAATTCTTGAACCCAGACTCGCCACGCAAGGCCAAAGAATAAAACCACACCGTCTAAGGCTCCTAAGCCGCTGAACACTCTCTTAGATATGCCCAACAATACCACATTCAAAATGCTTACCCTGAAGAGACTTCCTATGAATCCAAATCCATTACCTTCACCTTCCTGATACTGATATACAAAATACCATAATTAATATAGAAAATACCACAAGTCGTGACATCTTCCAATGAAAACTCACTTTCTAGCCACATATACAACTTGAGGACACCCAATTGTTACATGTAAAATCTTGAACCCATTAAAACCATTCTCAAGAGTCATCCCTCTACTCAAACTACAATTAGCCTGATCAAACGAATCGAACGACTCGTGCCTCATTAGCACTCTGACACCGCAAAATTTGACATCATTCCATTACAACCTAGAAACTTCATACTCTACGCACCGAGCATCCTTTACCAACAACGACTCAAGACATCCCATCATTCTTGCACACCTATGAAGCATACTATAACCTTTGTCAAGAATTTTCTTTTACTCGAGCCATCCTTTGTCTCCATCTCCGTAGGCCATAACTAATTCACTCGTACGCCTTAACTGGAACCGACATAACACATAACCGTGCAATCAACTAGTTAATAGTAGACTCCCCTACTTGGCTTGAAGCCATAAATCTAAACACACTCAATAACTCATAACACATTTACTCTATTGCAGCCAAAATACTATAGTGAGATTAAACTCAAATCTGTTGTAAGCTTGTGAAAACACTGATAATCCAGTACTTTAAATCCCCTGCAAATCTCACATTCACTCGCACAACAGTTACACCCACTTTATTAAGTGACTCAATTTCAATTTTAACACATATCTTGCACTTGTAAATGAGATTCTTCTTACAAACTACATAAAGATCGCACAAACTTCCTAAAACTCCGCAGGAGATAATCCACCTTCTTCGCCTCGAACTAAAATTTTTCGCATGACTTCCATTGTCATGAACTTTACGCAGTCACTTGGTCTTCCTGAGTCTGAACTCATATCACAATATGAAATTTACTTCACTCCCAACTAAGAAATATGAAAAGATTCTTCACACGCCCATAACTCGGGGCTATACCTCTAATTAAGATGGAATTCAAGCACCTAATAGTTCTTGTCTCCTCCAGCAGACCCTTTTCATCATTTCCAACTCTTATGGATACACCTCGCAATACTGACATACTTACCATATTGCCATCCAGCCGTCAGTTCCACTAATAGGGATAGTACCGAACATAAAAGTTCAAAAAACTTGCTCACACCATTAGCACCTCGATGATCAAGCTATAAGAAAAAATTCAGCCTCAAGTCCTCCAAACTGGCCTAACATCAACTCACAGAGATCACATCTCGCTCCTCAATAAGGGAATCACAAGCTATCGATGCACATATGATACTGAGCGCTCATGCGTGCATACGAACGCGTGGAAGAATTTCAAGAGTTACTTTTCAAGCTGAATGAAAGGACACACGATAAGAACTCAAGAATGTGATGTTTTCCTAAAGGTTCTGCAGCCTCTTGAGGATAAATACAAACGTCTTCGTGCTGATCCGCGAGACTCTACTAAACCTGCTCATGGCTCATGAGACCTATATAACCTAGGCTCTAATACCAACATGTCACGACCCTAAACAGAACCCCGTCATGATGGCACCTCTTGTGAAGACACGGGCAGCTGACATAATTCCCAAATTCAGTTTTAATAGTTTTAATAAATCAATTTAAGTCATTTATAAGGATAAATCCCCAACAAGTACAGATTTAATAAAATAAAACAAGTGTGGAAATGAATACAGCCAAACATAAGGGTGTCACAATTCATGAGCATCTACTAGGGTCTAAATATAACTGAAAAGGCTGAAATATACAAGATGCAGACTAAGGAAATAGAGAGGGAGAAAAGCAGTGCTGCAAACTAATAACTAGGGATTTTGACGTGTTTCATGCTCCTTCTTGCTTATGCTTTGATTATAAATTCTTACAAAATAATCCCAAAAGGCTCAAAAGTTGTGCTTGATTGTAGGTTTGATGGATAAAGTGACGAAATGTCAAAGATCCGCTCAAAAAGAGTGAAACCTTCTCAAGTACCTAAGACAAGGCAAAACTCAGGAGAACAGGCCTAGTGCGGCCGCACTACTCTTTGTGCGGTCCATACTAGGGAGATTCAGAGAGTCAGATCTGAAGGCTTCAAGCAATGCGGCCGCATGCCATTCTGCACGGTCAGCGGAGAAGGTTCCGCGGCCGCACTACCATAATGTACGGTCCGTGGAAGAGAAGTTCAGAGAGAGGACATATGCTTAGGTTCAAGTCATCGCAGTACGTGATCATTATTGTGCAGACCGTATTGGAGACCTCCAAGGATGTGGTCCAGTCTGCACGGTCCATAGAGCCTGAGTTTAGAGAGCCAAGATTGCAAGTTCAAGAGCCTAGTGCGGCCATAGTCCATTTTATGCGGCCCGCGCTGACCCTGCAGGGGCATTTTTGTCCAATTTTTCCAGCTTAGTATAAATAGAATATTTTGCCATTTTTAGGGTATAAGATGTTACGGAATAGTAGCTGCACTCGTGAGATGTTATTTTGTAGCCATTTTGGGAATCTTAGTTTAACTTTAATAATAGATTCTCTCTATTTTCTTTAGTTTTTAATTAATATGTCTTTTTCTTCATCTATTTCTCCATTTTCTTCTTCAAACATGAGTAGCTAAACTCATTAGTATGGGTAATTGATGGGTGCTGCAATTTAAGACTAGATTGACTATGGGTGTTTGTTATTTGGGTCAATTTTATGGGTTAATTTATGAATTGGTAGTTGCAAATATTTGTTTGTGATTAGCTGACTTGGCTGTTTTTTAGAAATAGCCTAAGTCTCTAAAATTTATCCAACAAGGAATTGGGATGGACTCAAGAGAATTGATAGTCCCAATTAAAGGGTTAAATCTCGAGAGAGTAACTACCCGACTTGAATCCTAGTTGCTTGAGCAGATTTGACTACCTATTTGGTCTTGAGAAAGTCAATTGGGCAAAATCACTCTCTCTACCGAGAGGTGTGAGAGTGGGTAATATCGTGCAACGGTAATAGCATATCTCCCCAAACACGTCAAGCAAACCTTAAAAAACAATTACGCATCAATTTGCCACCTAGGTGAACTTTGATACCCTAGTTCCTTATAAACCATTAGATACAACTGTTAGCAATTTTCATTTAGCATAATTAGAAACAATTAGTAGTTGATAAAATTAGATTGTTAAAGAAACCCAAAAAATGATGAGAAGATCAATTAAGAACACACTCACAATTCTAAGCTAGATAGATGCTCAACTCCAATCCTAGCTTTTTATGGATTCGATCCCGACCCAAAACCGGGTAAAAGCTATTGCGACCCTCTCTTGCTACTCTTTAATAGTGTAGAGTTGGCTGTGATCTCGAACGTCGACTACTGCATTGCTAAACTCTGATGACTCTACCTCTGATCAGCCAATACTCGCTACCGGGTTCAGAAATACTTGAATCAGCACACAAGGTGCAGGGAGTAAAGTGAGTACTCCAACATAGTGAGTAATAATCATAACTAAAGTCTGAATGGTAAGAAATCACGAAAAGTGCATCAACATATTGTACAGAAGCAGTTCAAAAACCAGTAAGAAAGCAATGAAGCTATAAAATCCTTTAAAACATCTTAGCTCCGTTTAAACTTATCTGAAAATGACTTTTTCAACAGTTACACAAATGAATGCAGAACAACTAGTGCAGATAAGCACATAAATCCGCTTCCCGTGTACAAATACACAATTAAACAGGTAAATGATGGGTAAATATGAAAGATACACACATAAACGTTCGTACTTTAGGCATAATGTGAACAACTCTGCCCCTCGGGCAATATCTCACATCAATACCAACCCCTCGGGCAATCACATAGAACAATACCAGCCCCTCGGGCAAACATATAGAACAATACCAGCCCCTCGGGCAAACATATAGAACAATACCAGCCCCCCGGGCTATATCTCACATCATAATGGGTACCCGCGCTCACTGGGGGTGTGCAGACTCATAGAGGGGCCCCTTACGGTCCAAGCGCAATATCAAGACACCTCGTGGCATCATAAATAGGCTCTCGGCCTTATATCAATATCAATAAGCCACCTCGTGGCGTACATATCTCCGGCCGTTGACCTCATAATCATATCAGTATGTCACTGCTGCGGCATGCATCCCGACCCAAAAGATATCCTTACAACGCAAGCCCTCGGCCTTACTCAGTCAAAAATCACATAAGCCACTTGGGCAATAGTAAAATATGATGCTCAGCCAACAATATTATTTGAAATATCGTTTCAAGTGTTAACGCTCCTGAGTTTTTAAAACAATGGAAAATAACATGACTGAGTTTAGGTATAAAGTCAAAACAGTGAGGAAATATCAACAAAAATCACCAAAGGGTTCAAATAATTGGCACGAAATCCCAAATATGGCATTCATTAATTGGAATGGACTAAGTCACAATCCCCAATAATGCACAACCCCACGCTCATCATCAAGCGTGTGCCTCGCCTCAATATAGTACTACGATCAGGGTTTCAAACCCTTAGAACATCATTTACAATCATTACTAACCTCAATCATGTCCAAACTCTAGCCCGTGATGCCTCACCCGCATGAATCAACCTCCAAATTCTCCATATCTAGCCACAGTCAGTATAATCATTAAAATATGCTAAGGGAACGAAGCCCACTCAAAAAATCCAATTTACATCAAAAACCTGGAATAGCTCAAACCCGACCCCCAGACTCGCATCTCCAAAATCTGACAAAGGTCACATCAATAGAATCTTCATCCTCACATGAGTTTATATATACCAAGAACATCAAAATCAGACCTCAATTTCCTCTTCAACTTTCCAATTTAAGTCTCTTAATCTCAAGCCCAAATTCTTCAATATTAGGCTTAGATTCCATGATTTATTAGGTAGATTTCACAATAAAGTTGAGTATAGAGTTCAAACATCTTACCTCCAGGTGTTATCTCTTGAATCCCTCTTCATATCCTCTTAGCAAGCTCCAAAACTGAGTAAAAAATGGTGAACTTAGGCCAAAAGTTGCGAAATGGGTCTTTCAAACATTTTACCCAGCTATTTAATTCACTTAATCGCGATCGTAGAAAATACATCGCGATCGCGATCGTAGAAAATACATCGCGATCGCGAAGCACAAACTATGTTGGCCCAACATTTCTTTCTGTGCTATCGCGTACATACCCACACGAACACGATTCACATGGTCTTACACCTACAGATTGCGAATGAACCTACACAATCACAATTCACAACATCTTACAGTCACGCGATCGTATCTCCATCTCTGCAAATGAAAAGAATAACCTAGATGGCCCCCTAAAAATCTTCTACGCTATCATGATGAAGGAATACCTTCAACAAATCTGAAGTAAAGTTTTTTACTTCTCAACTATGCATTTGATCGGGTTATCCACCCGAAACACACCCGAGGCCCCCGAGACCTCAGCCAAACATGCCAACACATCCCATAACATCATTTAAACTTGTTCCTACCTTCGGAACGCTCAAAAAAACATCAAAATACCAAATTTACATCGGATTCAAGCCTAAGAATTTCAAGAACTTCCAAATTTCGCTTTCGATCAAAAAGTCTACCAAACCTCGTCCAAATCACCGTAAATTTTGCACACAGGTCACAAATGACACAACATAGCTACTGCAACCTCTAGAATTCCATTCTGACCCTATATCAAAAACTCACATGTCAACTGAAAAATGTAAAAAAACTCAATTTCGCCAATCAGGCCTAAATCTACTCTTGACCTCCAAAACATATTTCGGTCACGCCCCTATGTCACAAATCACTTGACGGAGCTAACCAAGTCATGAAAATTCCAATCTTAGATCATATAAAAACAAGTCAAATCTTAGTCAAACCCTTTCAAATTTCAAGCTTCAAATTGACAATTGTTTTTTCCAAATTCATTCTGATAACCCTGAAAACCAAAACCAACGATTTACATAAGCCATAATTCACTACATGGGGAAATTCATGCCCTAGAATTGACAATCAAAGTGCAAAAGCTCAAAACAACCGATTGGGTCATTACACCTCATTTCTGATCCTATCTAACCTGGTGTGCCCGCACATCCTTCTCAACATCCTCATCTCTGCTACCTTCATCTTCTGGACATGAGCGATCTTTATTGGCCAACACTCAGCCATATAAAACAATGTTGGTCTGATCACCACTCAATAAAACTAAACCTTAAGTTTCGGTGATACCTTCTTGTCACAGAAAGCACCGGAAGTGAGACTCTTATTCATCCATCTTGCCCTAATGCAATGTGTGCCATATTTATTAATCTCCCCATCCCCCTGAATAATAGACCCAATATACTTAAAACTCCCTCTCTTATGGATGACCTGCGAGTCCAGACTCACCTCCCTTCCCTCCCCCCTCCCCCGAGTCTCGCCACTAAACTTACACTCCAAGTATTCTGTCGTGGTCCCGCTCAACTTTAAACCTTTAGATTCGAGGCTCTTCCTCTAAACCTCTAATTGTGCGTTCACACCATCTCGCGTATCGTCAATCAATACAATATCATTAGCAAATAGCATGCACCAAGGCATGTCAATTTGGATATGGCACGTCGGTACATCCATTACCAGAGCAAACAAAAAAAGGTTGAGTGCTTACCCCTGATGCAACCCCATCATAACCGGAAAATGGTTTGAGTACCTACTCTCCATCCTCACTTGATTCTTTACTCCATTATACATGTCCTTAATCAGCCTAACATAGACAATAGGTACACCTTTAGCCTTCAAATATCTCTACAAAATCTCCATTGGAACTTTATCGTACGCATTTTCTAAGTGATGAACACCATATGTAAGTCCTTTTTTTCTCCCTATACTACTCCATCAATCTCCTAACAAAGTGGATGGCTTCTGTAGTCGAACGCTCATGAATAAATCCAAACTGGTTCTTGGAAATAGACACCCTCTTCCTCACCCTTAGCTTTAACTCTCTCTCCCAGACCTTTATAGTATAGCTAAGTAGCTTGATACCCTGATAGTTATTGCAATTTTGGATATCACCATTGTTCTTTTATACAGGAACCATCGTACCCCACCTCTATTCTTCAGACATCTTCTTTGCTCTAAAAATGATATTAAATAACTTAGTGAGCCATTCCAAGCATGCCTTGCCCGCACTCTTCAAAAACTCCACTGGGATTTCATCCAGCCCAGTTAGTTTGCCTCTAATCATCTTACGCATAGCCCGTTTAACTTCATCAATTCTAATCCACCTACAATGCCCAAAGTCACAACATCTCCCGGCGAGTTCCAAATCACCTCGAATAATGCTTTTGTCCCCCTCCTCATTCAAGAAACTATGGAAGTAAGTCTGTTATCTTCGATAGATAAGCCCCTCATCTAACAAAAATTTACTTTCATTGTCCTTGATGCACTTCACTTGGTCCAAGTTACGCGCCTTTCTTTTCCGCGCCTTGGCTAACATGAACAACCTATTATCCTCATCCTGGCCCTCGAGTTATAATTGACTAAACTTTATATTCTTGACCGTCGTAACTGCTAGTTAGGCCTCTTTCTTAGCCAACTTATAATTCTCCCTATTCACCCTCTTCTCCTACTCACTATACTTTTCACTAGCTTCAGATATGTTGCTTTCTTTGTTTCTACTTTCCTTGCGCCTCTTCATTCCAGCACTAGTCTCCCATGTGAATACCAGAGCAACCCTTTGAGATCCCTAATACCTCACATGTGGCTTCCCTAATGCACTCTACAGTCATGGTAGATATAGTGCTTGCATCCCCACTCCTCCTCCAAGCCCCCATGTCTCCAGCTTGACCACCTGTGTTTTAGCTTCTGTCAATGCTCCCCATTTGGTCCTATATTGGCTATACATTTCCGTCGTTCTCTTCCTCCTCTTGATCTCAAGGTCCATGACCAGGAGCCTATGAATGGTCGAGTAGTTCTCACTCGGGATGACCTTATAATCCATGTAAAGGCCTCTATTGAACTTCCTGCAGAGTAAATAATTAATTTGATTCTCGGCCACCGAACTCCAGAAGGTGACCAAGTGCTTCCTCTTCTTCGGAAACTCAAGTTTGCTATCACCAAATTAAATACTCTAGAAAAGTACGGAGAAGATGTTCTTCCGCCAT
Organism: Nicotiana benthamiana; assembly: GCA_034376525.1. NCBI lineage: Eukaryota > Viridiplantae > Streptophyta > Magnoliopsida > Solanales > Solanaceae > Nicotiana > Nicotiana benthamiana. The sequence goes on from CM067331.1 coordinate 134,376,463, forward strand.
TTATATATCCAAAACTAAAGCTACCATGCACATTATCATATCCCCAAGACGTCGCTCTAGTATGTCCATTGAAATATCCTCCTTTGAAAAGCTTCTCGGTATACGAGATACCACGCACCATCTCATTAATCCTCCTAGAAATGTCTCTTGACTTCTTCATCTAAGCCTCCTTGGGGTGCGTACGCACTGATTATGTTCAATGTAAAATTTCCAACAACTAGCTTAATAGTCATCAGCTTATCATTTACACTCCTAACCTCCACGACTAGTTCTCGGAGGTCCTTATCAACCAAGATATCTATCCTGTTCCTACCCCCTCCCTCCCAGAATATCAAAGTTTGAAACTGCTCACATCTCGCACCTTATCTCTTACCCACCTTGTTCAGAGGAGACGTTTCTCCTCCGTATCTCCTGCCCACGGAGATGAAAAAACTTACTTCGTCATGATAAAAACATGCTTTATAAAAGAACATTCATCTTAGATGGGACTTCTCTCCTTTTTTCCAAATTACTATTTGAATGAGAGCCATATGTCATAATTAAAAATTAAAGGCTGAGATCTAATTAACCAAAACAAACTCCTAACAATGGTTAGGATAATAATATTTCCTTTATTTGCTCCTAAATCTTTTGGCAACCCCACAAGTCTGAGCTAAAATATTATGTAATCCATATATATTTTGAAGAATCTTTTTCTTTTTATAGCAAAAGATCTCTTTTTTTCCCTACATTATTATGAGTTTTTTTTATTAGTTTTTCTTTTGTCTCAAATTCATAATTTTTGTATTTTTGAGTTAATCTTTTGTTTTCTTTGTTGTATTCCCTTTTTAGTAATCTGCTTAGTACTTTGTCTTTCCCTTAATAATTAACAAGTCAATGAGTGGTCCGCTTAAATTCTAACATCATATATATTTTTTAATTTAAATTTTACAAATACTCTTTTTATTCCCTTTGAATTTTAAACATCATATATTATTCACTTTGATGTTATTGTCACACTAAGCATTAGATGTTGATTCTTTCTCTTTTGAGAGGAATATAAAAATATAAAAATAAAAAACTAAAAAAATAAAGAAAAATTCTTATTCAAAAAGGGGAAAAAAGTATTTAAAATAAACAAGCAAAGACCCTCGCAATAAAGTAGGAAGAAAGTACTTCTTTGAATGTATATACGAATTACATAATCTTTTGCCTAGAATAGTGGGATTGTCAAAACTTTTTAGAGCAAATAATATAAGTATTTATTATTCTAATCATGATTAGGAGCTCGCTTTGGATAATTAATTCTTAACTTTTTAGTTCATAACTACGATATATGGCTCCCGTCCAAGTAGAAACTTGAAAAAATAGAAAAAATAAAAAATGAAAGAGTTTCATTCAAATCTTAAATATCTAAAAAAAAAATCAGGAATACCGAAAACAAAGGAACGCCATCAATTTTCAGTCACGAATTGTTATAATCTTTTTTTGCCAATAAACATAACAATTTCCATGACAAAAGAAATAATGTTATGAAATAATATAAGAACAAGAACAATATAGAGAAAAGTAGAGAGAGGAGTATTCTTATTGATACTTTGGGATTATTTACAATGGGAACCCCTTTATTTATAGGGAGGTGGTGACTTAGCCACCAAGTAGTAAACCGTAGAATCTCTCTAAATATAGACATTCACCTTAAATAGAGTTCTATTTATAACACTCCCCCTTGAATGTCTATTCAATAATGTGCCTCGTTAAAACCTTAACTAAAACAAAACCCAATGGGAAAAATTATAGAAAAGGAAAAAGAGTACACATGTTTGAATATGCGCCTATTGGTTGCCTCGTTAAAAACCTTGCAAGGAAAACCCAGTGGGACAAAACCTTGTAAGGGAAAAAGAGTGCAACGCGCATTAACTCCCCCTGAAAAGAACATCAATTCACATCCTTGAGCATTTGCATTCCAATCTTGTGCACCATCTTCAAACGATCTTTTGTAGAGATTTGATAAATAAATCAGCCATATTGATTTGAATAAATATTCCGCACCTTGAAATTATCATTCTTGATAGATATGAACATCTTCATATAATGTCGTGGAATGACTCTTCAATATCTCCATAGAGGTATTCTTGATTCCATCATGCTTATAGTTATAGCAAGATACATATATACACAAGTTGCACTTAGGATGTGGTACTTCAGGACCAAGAATTGTATATGCTTCAAGCAACTTCAATCTTTCATGGATTGACATATAAGTTAAGTCATATAAGCCATATAATAGACTTTAGATGCATATCAAGTTTTCATGTCATGCTAAACAAATAAGATATCGAAAACTGATTACATATACCATTGACTTTATACTTTCAAGTATTTGAACTACATGTCAAAAACTACATGTCTTTCATATGGAATCAATTCTGCTTGAATTGTATCTCTTCCATTTAGCCAATATTTTGTTTGTATTCGACAAACATAAGATCCTCATCGATATTTAGCGCTATCATAGATGTCGTCGACGAACATTTTATATCGGTTCCAGTAAATTTTCATAAAGACATAACATGGAGATCTCTTTATTCATATATTCAGGTACCTGAATCTCTCATGAGATTTTATGAAGTGTTATGTCATGTGATCTTCTGGATCACTTGCCTCCTTATTATGATCACTTTGATCATTTGCTCATCTTCTTTATTAAGAAGTTCCTTTTGAAACCGATTTGTCTATACGCTTTAAGCGTATCAAAGACTTTGTCCTTCTGGGACTTAATATGAGCATTTGCAGTGAGAATATAGTTACTTTCTTTGGGTCAGCAAATGCGTATAGCATGCTTTGCAATATGTTGAAATTGAATTATCCTCTTATGAACTTCAGGTTCATATTATGATATTCGAGGATCTATATATACAAATGATAATTCATCCCATGTAACCTTTTCTCAAGTGTTTATCATGTCTCCCCCTCATGTTAGAAAAGCTAACTTGTTTCCTCAACTTGGAGACTCCATCTTTGTGCATTATGGTGTTAATGAAAATATACACCGCACATCAATAATAAGATGGAGTTATTTGGTTCCTGACCCTGAACCACTTTTGAGGGGAGAATATAATATACTCTCGTATACAACGTATATCAAATTGATATATATAACTTTGTTCTCATAAGAAACAGTTTAGCTATTAAGTGGAGGCACTCAATAATTATCTTGCTAAACCAACTATGATGTAAACCAACTTATCAAGATGAACTATCTTGAATAGAAAATCTGGAAATTATGCTCGAAGTTGGATTACTCAGCAATTTACCTCGCAAGCACCGGCAAGGCTGCAGGTTAATAACAATCGCACATGTAACCATATCATAGATGCATCATATGTGGTATACATGGCAGGTGAATGGGCCCATATTCACCTTTGATATTTCCAGAATTTATGGGATTCAACCCGAACTCTTTAGTTGGTCAATTAATTAATGAGAACAAGTAATACAAGAGAATTCGTAAAGAACTTTCTAGTTCTTTAATATTTACCCATGTGAATTCTCTATTACTGCACATCATACTTAAAATGATATGGCTAACCCGAATGCCAACTGAATAAATTATAAATATTGATAAACTTCAAATTTACACCATGACATGTGCAATTATCAATAAACTTCAAGCTTATTATGATATGGGTTTTTATATCAATAAACACCCACTTTATTATGGTATTCTTGTGTAGTACAAACTGGAGAATAAAGCGGGTAGTTTTTCACATACAGATTATCCCGCTACAAGTTGTAGTAATAGAAGATATCAAATCTTTCCTTTATTTATAGTCTCAATATAATCAATCGCTTTCGCATATACTTTGGAAACTGAATAAGTTTCTTTGAGACTTACTACAACACAATACCTTATTGGTAATCAATTGTGTTTCTCTAACATAGTAATAATTGGCTCTTCTAGAGCTCTCAATTAATTTTGTATTACCACAAATTCATCAACATCCATGTGGTGAATATCTCTTTTAAAGAGAAAGTTATACCATTATGGTCATGTCAAAATTATATGCAAGATATATTTCTTGCATTATTATTGTCCTTTGATAATCACATTGACAAATTATTTTTGTGTACAATAGGTACGTAACCAATGACTATTCATGCCATAACAATGACATTATTTTCATATATCATCTCAAACCTCCTTCTAGGGGTGAGTGTGGTATATTCAATACCAATTTCATGTTCATATTCTTCCAATAATGAATATGTATTCGTGAATCAGATGTTGTCACATTCACTGCGGGGATATGATTTTGTTATCCTTTTCAAATCTGTAAATGCTTCTGGCATTCGATTTGCTATTCTTTGCAAATGGATAATATTTTGTACCTCTTTTTCACAAATAGAGGTATGTGGATCAAGATGAGATAATGATGCATTTTTCCACAAAATTTCCTGTTTGGTTTCACCAACTTCTCCCCCTAATTTTGGGAAAAGTGTCTCATCGAATTGACAACCTACAAATCGTGCAGTGTACAAATCCCCTGTCAATGTTTCGAGGTAGCAAATAATGGAGGGCGATTCAAAACCCAACATATATTCCTAACCTTCTTTGCAGACCCATTTGTGTGCAATATGGCGGTGCTACAGGCACATCTACTGCACATCCAAAAATTCTTAAATGGGATATATTAGGTTCATGACCCAAAATTAATTGCAACGGGGAATTTTTGTGATAATTCGTCAGTCAGAGACGAACTAGCATTGCTGCATGCAAAATGGCGTGACCCCAAACCGAAGTGGGCAGCCTCGTTTTCATGAGTAAATGAGGTATTCAAGATTATACTCATGTATTGTCTCAATCTGATATCCATTTTGAATGATATCTTTAAAACTCAACAAGTTCCTTTTAGACTTGGAGGAGAACATTGCATTCTCTAAAATGTTGTTCCTTTAGGCAGAGTTATAGTTGCTCTTCCGGAGCCTTTAGTCAATTTACTACTACCATAAATTGTAGTAACATCTGCCTTACACATACTTAAATGAGAGTAATATTTCTTCTCTTTAATATCGTATGTGTGGTACATGAATCAATTAATCAAAAGAGATATACGAACATGAGAATAAACAAATTTAATCCGTTGCTTCATAATTAAACAATATTTTCAAAATCTGCTGAGGTTATTCGACTAACTTAGTTGATAGTCGACTATCTTGGGAAGCAGTTATTAGGTTATTCGAATAACTAAACCTGATATTCGACTAACTAGCCCTGCGGAAAAATCCAGTTTTAATGCGAAATATTGGTTAGTCGAATAACTAATTAGTTATTCGACTAACTTAGTAAACAGTCATCAGGTTAGTCGACTAACTAAACTGGTTAGTCGACTAACTTAGCTTGCGAAAAATCCAGTTTTTAATACGAAATATTAGATAGTCGACTAACTTATTATTTAATCGACTAACTTTACTGGGAAGTAAAAATGTCTTCGAAATTTAAGCATATTGAAACATTCTAAAGAGCTAATACTAACATTATATCATAAACTAACTAATACGAGCTGATACTAATGACTACTAATTAATACAAATAAGTAAAATAAAATCAAACAATTCCATCTTCCTTCATCACAGATCCATCCCCGATTAAGCGGTCTATTTTCCCCTCGGGTTGCTCAAAGAAGTCTGCCACATCCAAGTGGGTGATGTCAAAATTGTCGTCAGAGACAAAATTTGTTGCAGGGCCTTTACTCTTTAGAGATGCTTGATAAAGCTCAACCAAATGCCTTGGTATACGGCAAATTTTCGCCCAGTGCGCCTTTTCCATCGCAATGGTAACATATAGTTTAAACTATTTGCTTTTGGATTCTCATCGCATCGTGCTTATGGCAGAGTGACGAACTTCAGGTTGTCATATCTCTCCTTTAAGCCATTCCACAAGATAGGTGGATCTTTGACTGTGATATGTTCAATTTTCAAACCTTCATCAAGGTGTTGGCGCAAGAAAATTAAGGCCTTAGCACAGTTTCAAACCTTCATCAAGGTGATGGCGCAAGAAAATCAAGGCCTTAGCACAGTTTCAAACCTTCATCAAGGTGATGGCGCAAGAAAATCAAGGCCTTAGCATAGTCTTGGGTGGATGCATTATTTCTCTCTTTAGTGGCGTCTCCCAGACCCATTGCATACAAATGGATTTCTGCATCCAACACCCATGTCATATAGTTCTTGCCCGAAATTTCAAGGGCAACGAACTTTCTTTTCATAATGTCAGACATAAAACAAAATTACATCAAGAGCGTGTTCATACTTACGGGCTTTATTACAATTATCACATTCACTTCAGGGAATAGATCATAATCATCTGTATGTGCTATATATATAATCTCATGTCAAATATTACATTCATAAAGTGAAAGATTATTTTGAGAATCTTTATTATTCTCATTATCACAATGATGACGATTATAATTCCGTCTATTGCCACGTCCACATTCATTGATACCTTCATGGTAATAATTTTATCTTCTTTCAGACTTATCACATACTGCTACCACATTCTCTAAAGGGAATGGAGCAAATTCAATTGGACGGATTTTTTAATTCTTTGCCCACAATCATACATGAATTTGATCATGGCAAGGCATAGAAATTTTACCACTTCATGTGAGTGTAATTTCTTACAAACTCCATTAGAGTTATAATCAAACTTTGTTGTCTTTGTTTGTATATGAAATCAAATCGTAGAATTTCAAGAATTTGAAAGAGAAAAGTAAAATACTTACCTTAAATCCTGAATTTTAATCAGATTAAGGAAGAAATTGTTTGCGTAAACAGATTGGAAAAGATGCAATAATCCGGCATGGACCATTGGCGGATTGTCCGTCCCATCCATGCACAAGCCAGAAAATAGTTCATCGCGAAGCGGCAACAAATTCCGGCAACTTTGGTCGACTCCGGCGGCCAATTTGATGCCGGAGAACGCGACATATTTTTCCGTATAGAAATTCTGGAAGAAGGAAGAAATCAAATTCAATTGGTTAGAGACTCGTGCTGATAACGTGTTATGAAATAATATAAGAACAAGAACAATATAGAGAAAAGTAGAGAGAGGAGTATTCTTATTGATACTTTGGGATGATTTACAATGGGGAAAACCCCTTTGCTTATAGGGAGGTGGTGACTTAGACACCAAGTAGTAAACCCTAGAATCTCTCTAAATATAGACATTCACCTTAAATAGAGTTCTATTTATAACAAATAAAATATTATCGTGGCGGAAAGCAACGCAATTATAAACTCTTGTCATCTTTTCTTCCTTCTAATTCTGAACATTTGTCTCCCTTTATCTTTTTCATATGCTACAAAGGATATCAACTTAATGGAGACAATATTTCCAATAATTGCGGTAACTTTAGCCAATGACAATACCAACCCAATCAATTACATGTGCAGAGATTTTGACATCAATAAAAGATTGACAAGGCTTAGCTTGAACCAGGTGCAAATTATAAATTTAACATCACTTAAATTGCTTTCCCTATGAGATGGTGTTATTTATACATAAATTCACGTACCCATGGATTTTTTTTGGGCTTATAACGTAAGATAAAGATGCACAAAATACTTTTGGAGTGTCACGAATTGTTCATATTTGTATAAAGCAGACCGTGTAAGGTGGGAATGTGAAAAACTTTTTACCCCTTTTATATTCAATATTAATGACTATTTAAAGAGCATTTGAAAAATGTTGGATATCTGGATTCCGACGTTTAAGAAGAATTTCTTAAGATATATACGTAGACAATATTATGATTTCATAAGTCTTCTATGTAAAAAGAAGGTATATAGTGATAGATTGGGACGTTGGATTTATGGATTCCAAGGTATCATATTTGTTCTATTTTTAAATAGGCGTTTATTATAATGTTCATGTATTTTAAAATATCATTAGAATGAAATGATATTCCTGAATAAGGGTGGCAATAGGGTAGGGTGGGATATGGCCGGCGGATTAAGTTTTCCCCTGCCAAAAAATTTCCCTACCCTGACCTGGCCCCATAAGTCCTCGCCTTATTTAGATCTCGACCTGCCCTTTCTCGTTTAGCTATCTGTTTTCAGCGTTACTTTGGGTATTATATAATAATAAATAGTGGTTTGGTCATACATTTAAATAGGAATGTAAATAAATTGGGTTGGTTCGATTTTTATTAAAATCAAATTAACTATATTAGTTTGGATTGGTTCGATTTTGTCAATTTTTTTTTTTGATTTTTTGTTACTTAAATATTATTTTAATCTTACTTTATTAAATTATTTATAAGTAAATATATGTTTTGTAAAAATATAAAAATGGACAAATATATTATCTATTAAAATGTTCTTATGAGAGAATTTTCTTAGTAACACATAATAGTTAATTTTTCAGTCGTCTGATAATAGTGTTCATTTGATGTACGCTTTTAAGTTTAACCAGAATTTAGTAATTAAGAATAAAAATCAATATGATACCTAAGTAATAATAATCACTTCAAATTCAAAAAAGATGTTTCAATTTAGTAGATCTTAACATATAATATGAATATGGAAGAACAAAGAGATTGACGCATTTCAGTAACACTTGTATAGGAAGAGCTCAAGCCCAAAGGAGATAAATTATTCAAAATTTACAATTATTTGATGACCCAAATTGAAGTCCAAGAGGAGGTATATTGGGTCCAACATTATCCCTTGAAGTCCACCAAAAGGGCACCTAGAAGAGCTTAAAATGAACTTAAAAGAGGTCCAAAAGGGGGTGTTTCAAAAGGAGACCAATTGGAGTCCAAACCAATGCCCCAAACTAGTTGTTTTAAGCCCAAATCTTCCCTTAAGGGTTTTGACCGCCCATCCTCTTATTTTTATTAGCTTATATTAGGTTTTTTAGTATTTAGCTTAGCCTCCAAGCTAGAGTTTGCATTGGCAGTCACCTTACCTAGTTTTAAGGATTTTACCTCCTATAAATAGGTGTTATTTTCATTTATTGTGGTAATTCATTATTAATGAATATATTATACTTTGAGAGTTCTTTTGTACCTTTGTTACTTATTCTTTGAGATTTGTTTTTCAACCTTTACTAGTTCATAGTTTAAGGTAGTAAAATAACTTCTTTATTGTGATATCTTTTTTTGACGAAAATTTGCTTTTATTTCATCACAAAAAGCCATTACATATCCAGATTAATGTTGCCCATTAATTTCTAATAACTATTACCAGATATTTTTGTCAGTGCATGTACTATTGAAAACTAGTAACTAAGGCCTTTTATTTACAAGTTCCTATCCTTTTCTCCACTTAATCTTCTTCCTTCCTTGTATGTGTATATGCATTGCCACTTTTTTACAAACTTCCTCAATGTTGTATCTTCCTTTGTTGAATCGCATTTAGTTCCTCTCACGCCAGATGCAGTACACGACCATTGCAAAGGCTGCTACAGTCATTTATGTCATATACTCTTTCGTCTTGGCTATGTTATTCATCCAGTTCAGTTCATGGTTCCAGTCCCCTATCAGCCTTGCATGTCCCACCCATTTTAGTATCTTTTCCCACAGCTTTCTAGTACTGTGACAACCAAAATATAAGTGTTGAAAAGTTTCCTCAGCCTTTCCACAAAAAATACATTCTGCTTGCACTTGGATGCCAAATTTGATGAGTCTATCTACAGTTGCTATCCTTTGATTGAAGGCTAGCCACGTGTGAAATTTGAATCTGGGATGTATTTGAGAGTGCATGTGAATACTCTTCCATTCAACTTCATTGAATTGTGATTGCATCTGGATATATGCCTTGTGAATTTGGAATTTACCTTGCTTTACAAAGTTCTCCAGAATGAATGTAATCCTCTATTGATCTGTCCTTGTTTTCTTAACTTCACCTCTTGGATCCATGATCTTTCTGACCACCCATGCCGCTGCTTTGGGCGTAGGAGTCTCTTCAATCTGTTTTCTCTCTATGTAGTAGGTGTATGCCCACCTAATCCACAATGTATCCTTCTTCATAGCAAGTGCCCATAGGTTTTTTATAACTGCTTCCTTGTTCCATATCCTCATATTAACCACAATCAATCCACCTGCTGATTTAGGTTGACATATTTTATCCCATGCAACTAATGCTTTTCTGGAGAATTCATTTGAGCATCTCCACAAAAAGTTCTGCATACAGTCTCTATCATCTTCATAATCTTCTTTGGGATTAAGAATATTTGAGCCCAGTAAATTTGAACTCCAAATAGGACTGATTTGATAAGTTGAACTCTTCTTGAGTATGAGAGCATCCTTGCTGATCAACATCTGATTTCTTTGTTATCTTCTCAACTAGTGGCAGACATTGGTGTATGTTGAGCTTTCTTTCATACAATGGAACTCCCAGGTATTTGAATGGTGTACTGCCCTCTGCATATCCAGTAAGGTGTATCATTTCTTTTTTTCTATGTTGTGAGACTCCTGAAATATAGATTGAGCTCTTTTCTGTACTTGCTTGCAATCTTGATGCATTTAAGAACTGATTGAAAGTGTTCTGCAACGCAGTAATTGATTTTATGTCACCTCTGCAAAACATTAAGAGATCATCAACAAAACAAATGTGTGTCACTCCCAGCTTCTTGCATCTTGGATGGTATCTAAATTTCTTCTGCATAGCTAATGTGCTCATCTCCCTTTGGAAATACTCCATAGCAATCACAAACAGATAAGGAGACATTGGATCTCCTTCTCTAAGGCCTCTCTTAAAAGGGAAGGGCTTAGTAAGTCCTTCATTCAGTGTTAACGAATAGGATACTATTGACACACACTCCATGATCCACCCTATAAATTTCTGTGAAACCCAAGATCTGTGAGCATATACCTTAAGAAATGCCAATACAGTGAATCATAAGCCTTTTGTAAATCCACCTTGAGAGTACATCTTGGTGATAGACCTTTTCTGTTATATCGATTAAACAGTTCATAGCTAAATAGAATATTATCCATAGTACTTCTCCCTTTTATGAATGCTGATTGTGTTTGCCCCATTAAGCCTTCAGTAACCTTTTTCATCCTATTAGTCATTATTTTTGCAATGATCTTATAAACTGTGGTGTAGCAGGCTATAGGTCTGTAGTCCTTTACAGTTGTTGGGTTTGTTCCTTTGGGGATCAATGTTATTGCTACCATGCTTTCTTCATCTTGCTTGTTTGGAAGAAGAACCTCACAGCTTCATAGACCTCTTGTTTCACTTCATTCCAGTATATTTTGAAGAACTCTACTGGAAAACCATCCACTCCAGCTTCTTTGTCCCTTGGCATGTCTTTTACTACTTTATCAACTTCCTCATAAGTGACCTCCTGAATTAACTCTTGTTGCTGTTGCAATGATAGGCGCACACCTACTTTAATAATCTTTGTATTGGGACATGGTTTGATCACAGTATCAGTCCCCATTAGTTGTTTGAAAAAAGTGACAAATTCTCTTTCCACTTCTTTAGGTTCTATGACTCTAACTCCTCATGCATTATAAAGAGATGTTATTGCATTCATGATTGCTCTCATCTTTAGTTGGGCATAGAAATATTTGGAATTTGAATCTCCATAATCTATCCAGTTTACTCTTGACTATTGCCTCATAATTCTTTCGTCAATTGTGCATTTCTTTATGTCCTGAAGTATCTGCGTTTTCTTCTCTATCATATCTTGATTTAAGGGACTGATTTCAGTTTGTTCTGCATATGCTCTAGTTGGTGCCTCTGATGGTTCAATCTTTTCTCATAACTTGTCATCTCCTTGTTTAGTCCCTTAGTTGCAGTCTTCAATTGTTGCAATTTTGCCATATACTGTCTATAGGATCACAGTTTATCTTCTGCCTCCATATGTATTCTAGCATAGGTTTAAACTTTTTGTGCTCCATTGTCACCATGTACATCTTAAATGGTTTGGGATATAGGTTCTTCCTCTTCCAGATTTGGATCACTATAGGAGAATGATCTGATATCCCAAGTTCTAGACAAACAGTATCCACATGTCCATAGTTTCTGATCCACTCAAAGTTTCCAAAAGTCCAATCAATTCTACTATACACTCTATCATCTGCATGATATTTATTGCAGCAGATATAGAAGCAGCCTTTTTTGTTCAGTGGGGTCAACTCAATGGAATCAACACAATCCTTGAGCTCTTTTATCTCATTCATAGTAACTGGTAGTCCAAACCTATCCTTAGTGTTTAGAACACTATTAAAGTCACCACTTATAAGCCATGGGATTTGAATATGACTTCCCATCATTTGCAATTCATTCCATAAGTTGGTTCTCTTATGTTGCTTGTTTGTAGCATATACTACTGTTAATATAATCTGGTACCAGTCAATGCATCCTCACTTCACAATGTATACATTGCTCATGTACTTGGACAACATTTACTGCTTCATTTGCCTTCCACATCAACCAGATTCTACCATTTTCTGCTTTTGTATAGTTACAGCAATATCCGTAGTCTCTTGCTACTCCGTATAGTATTGATTTTGCCTTTATCTCTTTTACTATTGTTTCTAAACATCCTAATACATCTACCATATTCTTCTGCAAAAAGATTTTCAATTCTCTTTGCTTGTAGGGCTTATTTAGCCCCCTTATATTCCATGTACTAATGATCATGGGGGTGTTGTATAGGATCAGAAGTCAGACCCCTACCTGTGCATTTGTTTGACTCAATTCACACAGTACCTAGAATCTATTGGCATTGCTTGCTTCTGCATAACAGTGTTGCTTGTCTGGTGAGTGTCTTTGCTCCCCTTTTCCTGCTACATTTGGTACCTTCTTGCCTTTTTGGCTTACTCCACCTCCATGTAATTCTTCCTCATCTTCTATGGGATTCTGCATTTCCTTTATTCCTTCTTGCTTCTCTTCCTTTTCTTGTTGTTCTTTAGGTTTCCATTCCTATATGATTCCTCTTCTTCTGCTCCTATTCCTTCTCTTAACTTGGAATTCTTCATTTTCCTCTGTCTTGCTTAACTTCCAGAATTCAAAGACATCATGCCCAAAGTGTAGACATTCAGTACAGAACATAGGCTTCCATTCAAACACAATTTCCTATTGTTTAACACTCGTAGGAGTTATAATTTCAACATTCTTCACCAGTGGTTTTGTTATATCAACATTCACTAGGATTCTTGCATAAGATATTTTTCCAAACACAGCAGTGTATTTGTTTGTGTACAATGGAACCCCTACACCACTTGCTACCTTACTCAGGGTGTCTGCAGTCCAATATCCTACTGATAGGCTAGGAATTTGGATCCAAAGCGGAATTGTTGTTGATACACTTAGGGTCAAATTGAAAACCTCTCTCCCAGTTTTGCAATATCAGTGGCTTATTGTGATAATTGTACGGTCCTGCTTGAATTACTGCTTCTTTATCCTTCATATTTGTAAATCGAAACAAATAGTAGCCATCATGATGATATAGAAAGTGGGGTTTATCTACAAAATACCATACTGATTCTACATAATTCACCATAGATTTCTCATATGGTGTAACTCCAAAACATACCCAATTAATGCATTATCGCAGTATTTCTTAAGATCATTCACATCTTGTTCCTCTATTTGGATTATCACGTTACCTTCTCTGTGGCTAGGTGGTACATATTCCAGCTTCATCCCCATTTGAGAATTCCTATTCCACTTCCTTATCTCCTTTGCATGCATCTCTGTATCAATTTCCTTGACCTTAGATCCCAGATCTGGATTTGAGGTTTTCTTGGATGACCCAACTTCTGAGAATTGGAGTCGCTTTGGACTCGTTGGTAGTTTCTCTTTCCCTTTCTGAACACAAATCTCGGTGTTCTCAGCATTACTTTTACATTGCTTACTATTCATCAGCTCGTTTTCACTTAACTCGGTTTCCTCTCAAATTGGATGAAAGCCAGTTGGTAGGAAACTTCCAAAGGTTACCGGAGTTGGGGTTTGCGATTTAGAGTTCACCGGCGTGGACATGCCGACCACCGGTGTTGCTTGCTTGCGTCTCCTAGCTATCAGAGGTGCACATTAGCCTGCCTTGGCTTATCATGCTCCCAGAGCTTATTAAGGAGAACTTTGTTATTAATGAAGACTTTTGAATTTGGCTTCATTCTTTATTGTGATATCATTGATTCCTTTGTGGTATTCTTAGAAGGCGATTAATACTAGTTATTAATTATGTTCTCAAGTTACTCGTAAAATGGTCAAGATCCGAATCTATTATTTTTGATTTGTTCTTAAGTAAAGGCATTTGATTTCTTCAATAAATCAAAACGTTGTTGCTTGGATCTTATCAAGGCTATAAAACTTGCGTTCATAGAAGTTCTTGAAATTCTTTCCCTAAAATTTTCCCATATCCTTTATTTTTTGCACTTTAATCTAGTCAATCAATTTCTTATTGTTATTGCTTCCACATTTACTTCTTAAACTCTTACTCTAGTTTGGATTCTCGACCTTGCTTTTATCAAGTGGTATCATAGCGGTTCTATCAAGATTTTGTTCTTGATAATTCTTGGAATTTCTTGAATACTGAGAGCAAAACATTGTTACTGTAGCATCGTGAATAGTAACTCTAAAAAAGTTTAAAAAATGTAAATCAGTTAAAAAATAAAGAAAAGAATTGCTGCTTTTCAAGAAATTTATTTTGTATTTAATTTGTTTCTTAAATATAACGAAGGAAACAAGAAGATGGGATCCTAGATTTCAAAGATAAGAAAAATTTCAATTTTTCTTACTCTTTCTGATCTAAATATATATCCTTTCCTTTTTTGTTCGTGTCTTGTTTCAACCGAGCCTACTAGTTCTAAGATTTGGTTCTTCTTTCATTTGTTCCCCAAAAATCTATATTTACTACTAAGAACTTTATACGAGTTGGGTTTAATTATAAATCTATAAAGTATTTTATTCAATTGTTATTTCGAGAGGAAAAATGCAAGTGTGTGTGAGCACAATTGAAGGAATAGTCAATTTGTGGGATACAATTTAATTATTTTTTATGATTTCACATACAAGTACTGATGATGAACAAAGGGTTCTCCAAGAAGCCGAAATCAAAGTAATTAATAATTTTACCTTGAAAGTTATGCATCAATAATTTGAAAGGTGGAATTTGCAATTCCAAGAAATGAGGGACAACACTGTTGAACAAAAAGATACAATGGCAGAACTTAGGAGGAGAAATAATGTTAGGCCCTAAGCTAGGAGAAATATATCCCTTAATCCCACTGTAGAGCAAAATGTAGATGACTTTAATGATATTGATTTTTATTCGGTGGGAAGAGATAAGAGGGGATAAAGAGGCACAGTAGAAGATGGAAATATAACTAGTATAAAGATGAAGATGCCATTTTTCAAGGGAACAAGGGATCCAGACTTGTATCTTGATTGGGAGAAAAAAGTTGAAGCCATCTTTGACTGTCACAGCTGCTCTAAAAGTAAGAAGGTTAAACTTGTTGTTGTTGATTTTTCTGACAATACTGCTATTTGGTGGAAAAAGCTTACTAGCAATAGATTGCAAGAAGGACATGCACCAATTGCTACTTGGGCTAAGATAAAGAGGGTGGTAAGGAAGAGATTTGTGCCACCACACTTTCAAAGAAAGCTACAACAATGCTTCAAAAATTAAAGCAATGGTATATATCTGTGGATGAATACATTAGTGATATGGATATGACTATGATCCAAGCTGTATGGAGGAAGAAAATGCTACAATGGCTAGGTTTTTAAATGGTTTAAATAAGAAAATAATTGATTTAGTATAATTACAACAATATGTAACAACAGATGAGTTAGTTGATTTGTCCGTGAGGGTAGAAAAGCAAAATAAAGGAAAGCAAACTAGCTCGTAGAAAGGTAGGCCAAACACCATTCCTAAGAAGCCATGGCCGAATCAAGAGATGCAGAGCTTGTATACCTCAAGAAGACAAGGGTAAAGGAAAATTTGAGAACAAAGAGGGAGGTAAAACCATTAACCCTAAACCTTCTCTACTTTCTAATTTTATTCAATGTCATAAATATAAAGGAAGGGGACATATGATGGATGAAGAAGATGTAGAACTGCCTCATACTGGTCTGATTGGGGTGGCTAAGAAGATTATGACTGGATAATATGAGAGTAATAAATGTGAGGAATAGGATAGAGGTGTGAGTAAAGATGAAGATGTAGTAGAATTACCTTTTAAAGATGACATAATTGGGGTAGTTATGAGGATTATGACTATCAATTTGGGAAGCAATAGTGAAGAACAAATGGAGAATATATTTCATACTAGGTGTGGGATAAATGGGAAAATATGTTCTTTGTTTTAAAAACAAATTTTGTGTTTTGACGCCTTAAAAACCTCTTTCTACATCACCTCAATTTGCGTGCATAGTACGGGCATGTAACCGGAAAGCCAATATGTGAACATCAGTGAAAAATAATGAATTTTGACCTTAAAATGGATTTATGTTGACTTAAGTCAATATTTTGGGTAAATGGACCCGGACCCATGATTTCACGGTCCCGGAGGGTCCGTGGAAAAATATGGAACTTGGGCATATGCCTCGAAATCAAATTCCGCGATCTCAAACCCGAGAAATGAAATTTTAAAGAAAATTATTTTCTGGAATATTTATGAGTTTTTGGAAGTGAAATGTGTTGAAAATTTTATGGTATTGGGCCCGTATTTAGTTTCGAGCCTGGTACATGTCTTATATATGAATTAAGATGAGTTTGTGAAATTTTCTAAGAAATGGAAGTCGTTTGAGGTGATTCAGACCCATAGTTGTGGAAATTGATACTTTGAAAGTTTTGAGATTTTTCATAGATTCCTATGATAAATGTGTTGTTTAAGAGGTTATTTTGGCGATCTGATCACACAGATAAGTTCATTGATGTTTTTGAGTTAGTATGCATGTTTGGTTTGGAGCCCCGAGGGCTCGGGTGAGTTTTAGATAGGTTTTAGAAAGTTTTAAACTTGGAAAATTGCAAGTTTTCAGTTTCTGGTGTTCTGGCATGTTGTTCTTCGTGTTCGCAGAAGGACTCTCGCAAACACGAAGGGCAAGTCAGGCTCAAGGAAACTTCCTTCTATGCGATCGCGAGACACAGAACACGAACGCGATGGTTTGGGGGTGTTTCCCTTCGTGAACGCGGGCCTAGTATCGCAAAGGAGAATGCTTTCGGGCCTGGGCAGGGGGGAGGGAGTTTACCCTACGAGAACGCGTCCACACTAATGTGCCATCCATGGACACAAATATACACTCTTTTCAATATTAGAATTTTTAGCCGATAAGGAGAGCTTAGTGGGAGCTAGAGCACCACTCTGAGCTTCTTCCTGATCGAAATCATCGAAAAGCCATATGTCGGAGTGCGCGTACTAAGACTAAGGATAAAGCTCACTTCTTCCTTACTAGACTGGTTGCCATGAATGAATGAAGAGGCTTGAATTAGCTACAGGGTCGGGGGAACAAATAGGCATGGGGAGAGTCTGCAAGAAAATCAATTGAATAGACAGAGAAGTCCGGTAAGCCTATCGATTCAAGCAAGTCTGACTAGTTTAGAAGCCGCCTTCCATACTTCTAAAAGCGGGTGGTTCTAAGACCAGATCCCTATTCTGGTTACAGAGTGCAGGTAGACAATAAGTAAGTTGGCAAACTAGTGAATCAATAGGCTTTGCTCATGCATTCACTTCGAGGAGGAATCCCATCATCCATGCGTAAGATATCATATAATAAGAAATTACTTATTAGGGCTCTGGAAGCTGAAGCTCTACGAACGCGAGCCTTGTATGGCGAACGTGATGGTTTATTGGGCCTGAACCATCACAAACATGACAGACCCATCGCGAACGCGATGAAGGTCTATCCATTGATTTTAAAACATAAGCAAAAACGGGATTTAACAAAAAATTCATAACTTCTTCTTCCAAACTCCAAATTGGGAGATTTTTGAAAGAGAGCTTCACCACAAATCCATAGGTATATAATCTTAAACTCATTTTGTTCAATTTTCATTAACACCAATTAGCTGTTTAGGCCTAAATCATGTTCTTAAGGGTAGAAAATTAAGGATTTGGGTAGAGTTAGGGCTTTTTATATAATTGGAATTCAGACCTTGTTTTGGGGTCGGATTCCAAATCTAATTATATATATGGGCTGGTGGGTGAATGGGTTATTGGGTGTTGGTCCGAACCTCATGTTTTGACCAAGCGGACCTGGGGTCGATTTTGGACTTTTTGGGAAAAATGATAGGAAATCTATAATTAAGTATTGGAATTGGATTGTCTAGCATTTATTGATGTTATTAAGTTGATTATGTCTAGATACAATTGATTTGGAGCCAAATTCAAAATAAAAAGCGATGTTTGAGGCTTTAGTTGGCCGTGGAAGTTCGAGGTAAGTGTTTGGTCTAACCTTCTCTTGAGGGATTAGGAGTCGTGTCATATTTGGTATGTGTTATCTGTGGAGTACAACGTATAGGCATGATGACGAGTATCTATACGTTGGTGACAAGCATGCTCGTAAGTCTTGTATTGCAATTGTTGGGACTCTGTTGGGCTTTACTGCACTTCATACGAGGATTATCATTATTGTTCTCTTGCTAGTATGTTATTATCATTATTGTTCCCTTGCCGGATATCATTTTCATATTATTGTTCCATTGCCGGGATATTTGTATTGATATTGTTGTTCCCTTGTCGGGATCCTTTTTATGATTGGTGTTGATAAAAGAAATGGGAGTGGGTTGCACGCCTGCAACGATAATATAAGAAATGGGAGCGAGTTGCATGCATTTAACGGTAATATAAGAAATGGGAGCGGGTTGCACGCTTGCAACAGTAATATAAGAAATGGGAGGGGTTGCACGCATGCAACGGTAATATGTGAAATGGGAGTGGGTTTCACGTCTACAATGGTAATATGTGAAATGGGAGTGGGTTGCACGCATGCAACGGTATCATATGAAATGGGATCGGGTTGCATGGCTGCAATGGTATTACTTTTGTACATGTTCTTCTATTTCCTTATTTTTGTTGGTAATTGATTTATGGTATTCCTTATGTTTCTCGACTGTAGTTCAGTTGTTAATGGTTACTCCCCGTAGTATGTTTCCCCCGCCCAACTTTAGTTGTAATTATCTACTTCTATTTTCGCTGTATATGATTTAACTATATAGGTTTATTGGTAGACTGGTCCTAGCCTCGTCACTATTTCCGAGGTTAGACTAGGCACTTACCAGCACATGGGGCTGGTTGTGCTAATACTACACTCTGCATTGTGTGCAAATACTAATATCAGAGCGCTTGGACCGTAGTGAGGGTGTTGTTTTCAGTCCACATAGGCGAAGGTAATCCTTCATACGTCCACGGGCATTGGCGTATCCTCCTATCTTTTTTCTTTCTATTTTTTCTTATTCAAAAACAGACTTATGTATTTCATTCAGACTTTGTTTGTAGTGTTCTTAGACTGTCTGTGAAGCTGTGACTCCAGCTCTAGGTAGTATTTTACTTCAAATTCTATAGCATTGTTTGGTTGAAATATTAAGTTTGGCTTCCGCATTTTTGATTATTTAATCTTATTCTGTTGTTTAACTACTTAGTGTTTTACATTGTCTAATATGTTCTGAATAAGGAAGATAAATTTGCAATGTTTGGCTTGCCTAGCTTCCATGTGTAAGCGCCATCACGACTCCCGAGGGTGGCAAATCTGGGTCGTGATAAGTTGGTGTCAGAGCTCTAGGTTACTTGGGTGTTACAGTTCACAGACAAGCTTAGTTGAGTCTGAGGATCGGTACAGAAACAATTGTATTTATCCCCCAGAGGCTACAGAGTTAGGGAAAACGTCACATTTAATCCTTCCTATCATGCAGTTTGGTTTCTCAATGCTAATTAAATTTCTACTCAGTTCTTTCGTAGATGACGAGAACACGTGCTTCCTCATCCACTGACTAGCAGTACGAGGCCCCTGCAGTAGCTCCTACAAGGGGAAGAAGGCGAGGTCGAGGCTATCCTAGAGGTCGAATTATGGGCAAAGCTCAGCATAGAGCAGCAACACCAGCGACGGAGCCTCAGATTGACTTTGATTATGAGGTTCCAGCCCAAACACTTTCGGTGGGCCCTGCTCAGGTCCCACAAGGGTTTATTTCTACCCTAGTACTCCAGGATGCTATAGTCCATCTAGTGGGCCTTATGGAGAGCGTCACCCGAGCAGGCTTTCTTCCTGTAGCCCCAGCTACCTCTTAAGCTGGAGGAGGAGCCCAAAATCCTGGTACTCATACTCTTGAGTAGATGGCTCCGTAGTTTCAAATTCCAGCAACTCACCCAGCTGGAGCAGTTTAGTCGGATGTGGTAGTCTAGACCCGTGATGGAGCATCTATGTCTACCGATGATTTGTGGAGATTGGATAGGTTCACCCAGATCTTTACCACTACTTTTACCGGTGCATCTTCTATGGATCCCCAGGATTATCAGGACAACTGTCAGGAGGTTCTCAGGAACATAGGGATAGTTGAGACCAATGGGATGAACATTGCTACTTTCTGCTTGTTTGGATCCACTAAGACTTGATGGAGAGATTATTGTTTCTCTAGGCCAACCGGATCATCAGCTTTGACTTGGGAGCAGTTTACTCAGCTATTTCTAGAGAAGTTTCTCTCTATTGTCGCGCCCCCTTTTTTCTCTGTGAAAATCGGGTTTATAACATTCGGAGGGACAACCCATTCCTTTTGGGAACTGGGTTTTGCATTTAAAGATTCACCACCTAATAATTAAGGTGCATTGGGATTCCAAATAGAGATTTAACTCAAAGTATGTTTGAATAACTAGAGATTGGGTAAGGGCGTGAAATTACTCTAGGGAGAAAGTGTTAGGCACCCCTCAGAATCTACTAGTATAGTTCCCAACCAGACAGTTATTGTGAATTTTGGTACAATTAACATATAAACACATAAGGCTCAAATAAGAGGGGATTTCAACACATAGTGGCTTGAAAGTAAACAAGGTTTGAAAGAGCAACTAGAAAAATTGATTTTAAAAATAAAGAGTTACAATGCTAAAAGAGTAAAGAATAAAGAAAGGAGGGTCCTAGGTTTATTAAAAATATGGATCACCCCACCCAATGTCCGATAATCACTCCTTGAAGAGGGGTTACGCGTGACATTATCACATGTTCATCATATCCATATCTACCCTTCCCTCCCCGTCAAGGTATCTAAAATGCGAGTTGGTCTCGATTACTTATTGCATGCTATTACCTGTCACGTTCCAATCAGTCCCGGAGGCACTTAGGGCTACTAATCCTAAAGGGAAGGATATTAGGCTTATTAGGGGGTTTCGAAGGTTAAAATTATAAGGAGACATACAAAAACACGTAGTGCATATTTGGGGAGACATATAGACATATAAGGCTCAATTCTACCTCCTTGAACAGAAAAGCACATAATAGCATGTCTTGGACATACTGCTTAGGTCGGATTAAAATTAAAGATGGCTGAGTTTAAATGTTGAAGCAGATTGGTTTATTACATAATTCAGATAAGAAGCCCAAATTAGGCATGCCTGATGGTTAATAATAATTAGCAAAAGCAGATTAATTTTTTAATTATTATTTTAAGGTTTGCCTAAGTGTTTAGACGGGATCCTATAGACATGATATCTACTGAATTTAGAAAATGATGGGATAGAGATGCAGAATTAAACCAATTGATTACATGTTCTACAAATAGTAAAGTAATTTCTGCAAATAAATTAAGGGTACTACAATGATTAGTAATGCATAATCATCACGTTAGAAATACCGGAGTCAATTTTATTATTTTATACACAGTTAAACCTTAAAAGAGGCTAATATTGTAATTATATGCGTTTAGCTTTAAAAAATACTAAATAAATTTGTAAAAATATGCAAAAAAATTATGTTAGCTATATTTTAGTATAAATATGAGACTCCAATAAGTAAATCACCAAAATGATAATTTTAGGAATAATTATTGGTTTTTTTCAAGATAAAATAGGGTAATATATTT
Organism: Nicotiana benthamiana; assembly: GCA_034376525.1. Classification (NCBI taxonomy): domain Eukaryota; kingdom Viridiplantae; phylum Streptophyta; class Magnoliopsida; order Solanales; family Solanaceae; genus Nicotiana; species Nicotiana benthamiana. The sequence goes on from CM067331.1 coordinate 134,398,469, forward strand.
GGTTTTAAAATCTTTTAAAAATTAAGCAAAAATAATAAAATATTTAGACATACCTATATATGCATACATATGCATTTTGAAATTATTTTTCATATTAAAAATATATAGAAAAAATATATCAATAGTGATAACCAGTCCATCCCCGCTATGACTTCAAAAATCAACCATGTCCAGCAGTAATAAGTCTACTCGGGTCTCAAGACCCCCAATCATAGCTATACAAGAATGATCGACTTGATCTACCATAATAGAATCACCCACCGGTGTAGACATATATACATGGGCACTCAAGGAATCACTAAGCATGACTAGATACGATGTAAGATAAGATGACACATAGGAGTATGTAGAACCCAAATCAAATAGGGGTGAAATATCTCTACTGCAAACCAGAATATTACATGTGATAACTGTATCGGAAGCCTCAGCCATAAGCTTGGCTGGAAGAGAATAACACCAAGGCTGAGCCCCACCACCCTGAACTATATCTCTAGGACGGACTGCTGCAGGCTGGTATCCACCTTTAGCTGCCTGACCTCCACCTCTAATACATCTACCTCTATCTCTAGCACATCTACCCCCATCCTTAGCTGGCAGAGTGGGCGTTGGAACACCTGGTTCCTGAACCATAATACGGAAATCCTGCTGCTGAGAACTGCTCGATGCTCTAGGGCAACTCTAGCAATGTGCCTCGTGTCGGCACAAGTAAATCAAGCCCTCGGCTGCTAGGGCTAACGACCCTAAAAACTCTGAAGCGGCGGTGCATTGATAGGAGCTAGTGGTCCACTGTAGGAATGCTGATCATAATACTGTATTTGAGAACCACGGCCACCTGAAGCATCTTGAGCAACTTGAAGTGCCGACTGAAAAGGTCTAGGAGGATGTCCTCTAACATACGAGTCCCTCCCTCCAAATGAGACACTACTGAATCTGCCTGAATAACGAGGCCTCTTGTCATACCCTTTACTACCTCCCTATGATAGAACCATCTCTACAGTCCTGGCCACATTGGATGCCTCCTGAGAATAAATCTCAATCCCTATCTCCCCAGCAATCTGAAGTCGAATTGGCTGAATAAGTCCCTCAATAAACCTCCTTACCTCTCTCTCTCTCTCTCTCTCTCTCTCTCTCTCTCTCTCTCTCTCTCTCTCTCTCTCTCTCTCTCTCTCTCTCGATGGTAAGTATAATAAGAGCATGATGAGCCAGGATGATGAATCTGGTCTCATACTGAGTAACGGTCACAGAATCCTGCTGGAGACGCTCAAACTGCCTCTGATAAATCTCTCGCTAAGTGATAGGTGCTGATACCCAATTTTTCTCTTTATATTTTTAATATGCAAAAAATTTCAAAATAGCATATGTATGCATATATAGGTATGTAAAAATGTTTAATTATTTTTTCTTAATTTCTAAAAGATTTTTAGACCAATTTATTGCTATATTTTATTTAGAAAAAACCAATAATTATTCCCAAAATTATTATTTTGATGATTTACATATTTACTCTCATATTTATTCTAAGATATAGCTAACATAATTTTTGCATATTTTTATATATTTATTTAGTATTTTTAAAGCTAATTTGCATATAATTATAATATTAGCCTCTTTTAAGGTTTAATTATGCTTATAATTATAAAATTGACTCTAGTATTTTTAATGTTATGATTATGAATTATTAATTATTTTAGTACCCTTAATTTATTTCCAAAAATTTATTTATTATTTTTATAAAATAAATAAAGTAAATATGGCTATTTAAAATATAGCCCAACTGTGTTTCAATTATGGCCTGAATTAAACCCCAATTTGTAACCCAATTACCCTAACACAATCCCCAGTTGAACCAACCCAAACCCAACCCGTTAATCCACTCCACGTACCCGATCAATCCAGGCCGTTGATCAAAATGATCAACGACCATCAAGCCTACTTTCCTTTTTTATTTCAAATGACCTTAACCCCATTTCTTATTCAGTCGCCCCCAAATCCTAGTTCCCTCTAAAACTCTCTCTCAAACCCTAGCTGCCACCCTCAACTACAACCTAAAAATCTCCCAAATTCATGGCTTCTCAAGCCATTTGAGGTCTGTATCTACCTCCCTTGGCTTCTATGTGGTCGAGTAACATGGTTTCAAGGACAGTCCTTGAAGGAGCTTGGCTCAGACTTCGGTTAATCTTTGTTTTTACGGTCATCTCCGGTCATCTTTGACCTTGCTCCGGCCGATCATGGCTATTCAAGCATGTTTCTTGACTTATCCTGCTTAGATCAACGATTGTCCAAGCCTTTCTCACCATCGGGTTTCTACTGAAACCCTAATCTTTGAGGTTTCTTTTGATTTCTTTTATATCTGCTTAGATCCATGTTTGCTCTAAACTTCTAAATGTTTTTTCCCAAAGTTTCTTCTAAAACTTTACCTTCAAAACTCCTTATCTTTTTCCGATTTAGGGTTTTGTTAAGTTATTTCGAAGCTTTCTCTGATTTTTCTACATGTTTTACTGTGTTTCCTTATGTTGTTCTTCTACGTAACTTGCATATTGAGGTCCTTGACCTTTTTGAGATTTCTAATATTATTTGTTAGTATTTTTTGCCTGCCTTACTTGTTTTTCATGTATGTACTTGATGGATGGTGAAAACTCTAAAATTTGGGGTTCATTCGAACTTCTGAGACTATTTTCTATGTGATTTACTTATTCGTCATGCTTTGAATTCGATTGATATCAATACCCTAGCTCCTTTTGACCTATTCGAGCTTCTGAAGCTGCTTCATCTGTTGCTCGACTAGATTTGAAACCCTTTACATTTAAACCTTTGTTTCTTTACGTGATTTTGATTTCTTGCAATAATTGAACTCAACGATATTTTTCACAAAGGTCTTTTACCTGACCTTTTACATACTTCTAATACTCTCTCTTTTCTCTATTATTGAGTTGTTAAAGTCAGCCTATGTGACTACTATGTTTCGATAGTTCATAAGCTACTGACTTTGTGTTAGCTATTACATGATGTTTCACTTTGTCACGAGTTTAGCCTTGCATGCCTAATGTTTATACACTCTTTTATAGGATAAAGTTCCCTCTAAAGATAACCTTCAATTGGGGACTGATTTCAAATCACTACTTCTGTTGCACTCGTATGTTAAGCAATTGATTCTTCCTTTATTTCACGGGTTTCCCTCTTTTCTTGGATTGATTTGAGAACTTCCCTTTTAATTTTTGATTCTCCCTTGCCGACTTGTTTTAGGGAATCCATGTTACTCTCCTTAAGTCAGTGATTTTGAAATCCTTGACTCCTTGATTTGCTATGTATTGATTTTCGATTGTCTCCACATTCTGCAATTTTACTTTGATTTCTTACCTTATTTGGTTAACCGGGTATTTCAAATATTCTTCCTTTAATTAAAACTCTATGTACTTACCCCTAATTGTCGATTTTGCACATGATGCTATACTTGATTTCTTTCGTTAATTGTTTTCTGCCCATTATCGTTTGATTTTAACTCCTTAATTAAAGGACGTCTTATACTGATTTGATTTTAATTGGCACATAGTTCCATAATTACTGCTAAACTGTGATTCTTTTCTTATTCTTCTACCTATTTTCAAAGTATAAATACCCTACTCTTTCTTTAACACACATACGAACTTTCATTTCTAAATCCACTTAAAAAGAATTTTTTTTTGTTACTTGTACTGTGGCCTTCCTTCAAAGTCCTGTTACTTGCTTTTACTGTATCTTGCTTCTCTGACCTGGTATGTTCTGATTAAGATTTCAGCATCACAACAATGTGTTTACTTTATGCTTTTACCTTCTTGTCTGCCTATTGTTGGTGTTTAGTTCAGTATTTATTTTAGCATGCTATAATTTCCTTCTGCATGTTCTGTATTTATTATAAATCCTAAGCCCTCAGCCCAATATGTTTGAAGTTATGATTTGTTTGAGGCATGATAGTACTGAATATTACTGCCCATGACTCAAGCTTGATCACTGGGATCCTAAACTCTATGTTTCTATGCTACTGTGTATTCTGGTAGGCTTATAGGCATGCCAACATCTTCTATTGATAGGCATGCCGAAAGCTTACCCTTACCTAAGCATAGCCTTTTTGCAACTTCCCAACCCCCTAAACCCCTTTTGTATGAGATTATAAACTTGCTTGTGGATATTTCCCTCTCCTTTATTCTCTCAGAACTCTGTTTGTACACTTGCACTCTCTATTAGACTTAAGTTCTGCCCCCATTAAGTGAGCCTTGCCTTGGGATCTATTGAGCTCCCTCTGAACTTGAACACTTGGAGGATGGCCCTCCCATACTGCACTTGTACCTATTCTAGTGATGCAATTTGGGTGTGAGCATTGAGCGAAGTCCCATTAAGGCTTTTAGGTAACTCTGACACACTAAAATTTGAGAAAGGCTTTGGATCGATGGTCTTTGAGTTGGTCTATCTCATAATTCAGACAGAAAGTCAAGGATCAGGCCTTCTGTGGTTGTAACTATTTTTCTTTGTATTTTCTGATGTATGTGTTAATCTGGTCTATAATAATTTGTAATGAATACTTGGGGTTGGATAGTGAAACAAGATTGGGGTAACAATGCATACAAATGGTAGAAATCATTCCTATAGGATTGTTCTAATTTTACATGTTCAACTACATATAAAGACCATGCCTATTGGACTGCTCTAATTATGTATATTCCAAACTTCACCTAAAAGCCAAACCTATAGGAATGTTTTAATTAAAATTGCATTAGATACCATGTCTATAAGGTAAAAACAAGCATGCACTTAGAACCGTGTCTATAGGTTTAAAAAAACAAGTTCTGCATTAGATGCCATGTCTATAAGGTTTAAAAACAAGCCTGCATTTACATACCATGTCAATAGGTTTAGAAAAATAAGTTCTGCATTAGATACCATATCTATAAGGTTTAAATCAAGCCTGCATTTTAGATACCAGGTCTATAAGGTCCAAAACAAGCCTGCATTTAGATGCCATGTCTATAATGTTTTCTGCATTTTGACACCATGTTTATAACTGTATAAAATTAGTAATGTGTAGAAAACATGCCTATAGGAGTTTCTAAATGAATCTGATTCGCTTCACTCATTGCTAGATGTAAAATCAACAATACTATATAGTATCACCTGCAGAACCTGTATTCAATTAGTTTAATTCTGCATGTCTATCCCATCACCTTCTAAATTTAGTACATATCATGTCCATAGAATCCCGTCTGAACACTTAGGCAAACCTTAGAGTAATAATTAAAAAATGAATCTGCTTCTGCTAACCAGTAGGCAGGCCTGATTCGAATTTCTTACTTAAATTATGTAACAAACCAATCTGCTTCAACATTAAAACTCCCTCGTCTTTAATATTAATTAGAGCTAAGCTGTATGTGCAAGACATGGTATTATGTGCTTTTCTGTTCAAGGAGGTATAATTGAGCCTTATATGTCTATATGTCTCCCCAAATATACAGTATGTTTTTTTGTATGTCGCCTTAGAATTTTACCTTTGAAACCCTCTAATAAGCCTAATATCCCTCCCTTTAGGATTAGTAGTCCTGAGTGCCTTCGGGACTGATAGGAACGGGACGGGTAATAGCATGCAATAAGTAATCAAGACCAATTTGCATTGTAAATACCTTGAAGGGGTGGGAAGGGTAGATATGGATATGATGACCATGCGATAATGTCATGTGTATCCCCTCAACGAGGATTGATTATCAGACATTGTGTTGGCTGATCCTTATTTTTAATAAACCTAGGAACCCCCATTTCCATTATTCTTCACTATTTTAGCATTGTAACTCTTCATTTTTAAAATAAGCTTTTCTAATTGCTCCTTCGAACCTTCTTTACTTTCAAGACACTACGTGTTGAAATCCCCTCTTATTTGAGTCTTATGTGTTTATATGTTATTTGTACCCAAATTCACAATAATTATCTAGAAGGGAACCACACTAGTGGATTCTGAGGGGTGCCTAACACCTTTCCCTTAGAAATTTCAAGCCCTTACCCAATCTCTGGTTATTCAAACAAACTTAGAGTTAAATCTCTATTGGTGTCCTAATACACATTAATCATTAGGGGACGACTGTTTTAATGCAAAACTTAGTTCCCAAAAGGAACGAGTTGTCCCTCCGAATGTCATAAACCCAATTTTCGTGGATGAAAAAGGGGGCGCGACAACATGGCGACTTTGCTTGGGATATGTAGGATTTTACCATTTCAAACTATTATTGTGAATTTATGATTCTTTGCACGCAATTATTTGTTATTTCTTTTTATGCATTCAATTTCCTTTTCGATTACAAAACTGACTTGTCTTTTTGTTTCTTTCCTTTACTTTTATCCTCCATTGCCGCTTTAAATTATGAAATTGTTGTATTTACTGCTTTCTTTTACGTGCAAATACATGACAACATGCCTTTAATTGTTGCATAATCATGCTCAACATCATATTCCATATGTTCCAAAAAATTCTATAGCAACACTTATAATGAGTGGTTGCACTCCTTCGATATTATCACCCCTAAATTTGGAAAAGGCGTATTTGCGGTAAAACTAGTTGATCAACAATGTAGTCGACGATTATGTGCTTTCCCCCTTGAGTTGTCTGCTCAAGGGTACCAGTCTAAAACCTCATAGAAATCTTACTCTGTTTAACTGTGCATGCATCATGGTCGAACCTAGCCGAGTCAGTTATGTTGTCCGCATAATGACTTCTTAAGATAGCCTTGTCCAAAGTCCATTGGGTTTCCCTAAAACCTAAATGGACATCATCATGTTGTATGCATTTATTTGGAGAACTAAATATTTTTATGCTAATTCTTGATATTAAATAGTCGAGTCTGGTGGGGGTAAGGACCGAACCTTTTGGCTTGCAGAAATATGAGGCACGAAGTCCCCAAATTCGGCATGGTCACCCATATCCACCCAATATATCTAAGCTGGTGGGAGGATCTTCACTCCAGTGATAATACTTTCGTCCGGAAATATCTAGGAAACCTACCTTCTCTCCTAGATTGTGAGAGGTCTATATTTTGCTTCGGGGATATTGAAATGATACCCTTACTAGATGTGATAGAAGGATTGACCGGTATACAATAATTGCACGCAATTATTTGTTTATTTCTTTTTAAGCATTCAATTTCCTTTTTGATTACAAAACTGACTTGTCTTTTTTTTTCTTACCTTTACTGTTTTCCTTCATTGCTGCTTTAAATTATGAATTGTTGTATTTACTGCTTTCTTTTACGTGCAAATACATGAAAACATGCCTTTAATTGTTGCATAACAATGCTCAAAACCATATTCCAAATGTGCCAAAAATATTCCTATAGCAACACTTATAATGAGTGGTTGCACTCTTTTGATATTATCACCCCTAAATTTGGAAAAGGCGTATTTGCGGTAAAACTAGTTGATCAACAGTGCAGTCGACAATTATGCGCTTTCCCCCTTGAGTTGTCTGCTCAAGGGTACCAGTCTAAAACCCCGTAGAAGTCTTACTCTGTTTAACTATGCATGCATCATGGTCGAACCTAGCCGAGTCAGTTATGTTGTCCGCATAATGACTTTTTAAGATAGCCTTGTCCAAAGTCCATTGGATTTCCCTAAAACCCAAATGGACATCATCATGTTATGTGGATTTATTTGGAGAACTAAATATTTTTATGCAAATTTTTGATATTAAATAGTCGAGTCCGGTGGGTGTAAGGGCCTAACCTTTTTGTCTTGCAGAAATATGAGGCAAGAAGTCCCCAGATTCGGCATGGTCACCCATATCCACCCAAAATATCTAAGTTGGTGGGAGGATCTTCACTCCAGTGATCATACTTTTGTTCGGAAATATCTAGGAAACCTACCTTCTCTCCTAGATTGTGAAAGGTACTTATTTTGCTTCGGGGATATTGAAATGAGACCCTTACTAGAAGATATAGAAGGATTGGCCGGTATACCATAGGAAACTTTGAGTTTGCTAATGCCTGAGAATCGTAAGGGCAGGGGATTCTTCAAGATGATGGGTTTGAAGAAAAATCCAGAATTACATGTCTGAAAGACTCCTATATCCCTTTTGATTATTTGTATGAGAGGTGCGGTCACAACAAATCCTACCATACCTATCCTAACGAGTTTGCCATCACATTACTAGGGCATATTCACCGAAGGGACTTTGTATTCATGTTTTGCTTCTTAGGATTGATCATGTTTCCAATTGAAGAAAGAAGAATCCGTACCAGAATAGCTATGGTAACTAAGACCTTAATGGAAGAAATTGGAGGGAAACTATTTAGCATTGTGCCCATGATTATTGCAGAGATATACCGAGCCCTGGAAAAGTATCAACAAGGAGACAAACACTTCGAAGGCTGCAATTTGCTACTTTACCTTTGGCTCAGAGAGCATCTCCAAAAGGGTGAATACCGACAAGAAATTCAGCGAAGGGACTGGGATGATCATATCGGTGTTTATAACCCAAAGTGAATGAATTATATGCCCAATATGATTTCCCAACTGGAGAATGCTAGAAAGTGGGTAGTGATATTTTACAATCAAACTAAGGACCAGGTATAATGAATGTTCGAGTGGTTTCCGACCGAGGAGTTTATCGTCTGATCTAGAGATGCACATTTCCTGATATTGATCGGCTTGAGAGGAACGTACCCTTACATCCCTCTTTGGGTTATGAGGCAAGCGGGTATGAAGCAGGTTGTACCAGGGTTGACAAGATGAGTCACCTCCGGGCTAACTTTCAGGATGATGACAGTGACAATCCTTATAAGTGCCATGCCCAGTATATGTGGCACTGCAAGATCGTCATGGGGAGCGATACCATTGAGCCAGATAGATACCATGCTGGTTATGCTCCATTCTATCCAGGTTGGTTGGAGGATAAGCATGATGTCCTGCGCTAGTCTGGTTTTGTTTGAGGTCACATGATCATTGATGAAAATGCCGAAGCATATGTCAAGTACAATCAACTATACAAGAGGATCAGAGAATGCAAAGCAAGCATTATGAGATACAAGAAGCCAACCAAAAGTTAATTGAGGAATAGAAAGAGATGGCGGTCTGTTCCAACAAGCAATTGGGATACTTGGAGTGAGGCATAGTGGATCTAGAAAGGAAGTTTCTCAAGAGGGTTGAGGACAGCCAAAATGCTGTAGGAAACGAAGGTGGACATCTAGCTAGAGCCTAACTATTGTTGGGACTTCACGAGTTGGGAAAGCAGTTTGACGGAGCCAGGGATGCCAAATCTTGGGAAGGTCCTTCTGGGACCAAATAGATAGGAGTCTTCTTTTTATGAAATGTAACAAGTGCAATGGCCATTAGTGACTTTTATTTCTTGTTATTTAGTGTCAATTTGAGATTCGTCTTATTTTCTACCAATAAAAAGAGGAATTTAGCATGCCGAGTTCTCCATTAGTTTGTCGCTAGGCCTACCTCAGGCACAAAGAGGTCCCCAAATTTGGACACGGTTTACATTCTGCACTATGTGTTTAAATAGCGCAATGCTTTTTTAATGATCCTTACTTACTTGTTACCTTTTTGTTTTATTTTTGTTTATTGTTTCCCCCGCCCCGAAGGTTAGTTCGTGCACTATGGCAACATCATCTTATTCCACGAGATCCAGGGGCCCTTCACCCACTCCTCTTGTAAGTATTGTCAAAAATAAGAACAAGGGAAGATGGAAGATTTGAACAACGCTAGAAAGGAGAACTCAACTAAACAGGTAGAGGTCACTCATGGTCATGGTACTCTGGTTCCTAAGGAAAATGCATCCCAACTTGAACAAAAGCTACTGAAATTCCAAGAAGAACTTGATCAGGTTCAAAATCTGGCTAATCTGTCATTTTCCTTCACCACTCCAGATGTTAATTTTCTAAATACTTAAAACCCCGCACCACCACAAAATATCCCAAAAAACAAAGCCATTCCGCTCGTCACCACCAGTGCGACACGTGCCATACTTCAAACAATACTCCATTGCTCATCCCAGAGCCCCTAAACTCCAAAATGACCATTGTCACACCATCATAACACCCCCATCTATGTGAAGACTATGCCACACTCCATCTAGCCCATCTCAAGTACACCCGAATGAGATAATAAAGAATTGTTCATCAGAAACATGGCCAAAGAACTTTAGAAATTAAGTAGCTGAATTCAAGGCGTTGAAGGAAGTAAGGGAATTGAAGGGCTGAACTACGAAAATCTTTACATACAACCCGATGTAGAACTGTCCGAGGGGTACAAACCTCCTAAGTTCGAGATGTTTGATGGTACAGGGGACCTAAGAGTCCATTTAAGGACGTACTATGACAAGCTAGTTAGAGTAGGAAAAGACGAGAAAATCCACACGAAGGTATTCATGAGGAGCTTGAAAGGAGATGCTTTGTCTTGGTACATTAGCTAAGATCCAAAGAAGTGGTCGAACTGGGTAAGAATGGCGTCTGATTTTATGGACATGTTCTGGTTCAACACGGAGAATGCACCAGATGTGTTCTATATTTAGAATCTAAAGAAGAAACCTACAGAAACATTTCGCGAGTATGCTACTCGCTGGACGTCTGAGGCAACTAAGGTTAGACCTACCTTAGAGGAAGAACAAATGAACAAATTCTTTGTCGGGGCTCAATACCCATAGTATTATGAAATGCTGATGATGATCGAGGGCCACAAATTTGCTGACATTATCAAAATGGGATAAAGGATCAAAGAGGGCATCAAAAGTGGTATGGTTACAGACTTTGAGGCCTTGCAAGCTACAAATAAGGCCTTACAGTCAATAGGTGCGCCCAAGAAAAGGGACATAGGAGCCGTAGTGGTGGCACAGAGAACCAAATCTCCCGTCAAATACCAAAACAACCCAATGCCTCTACTCACATATAAACCTACTCCAAACCACAGAGCATCATCACCCGCTTACCAAACTCTACCACCCATTTATTAATCACCTCCACCTCCCATATTTCAGCCTACTTTGCCCAGGTATTCCCAACCCGCACATACCAAGCCTACAATACTCAATAATCCCACTACCAATCCCATCCTGCACGCCAAAACATCCCTAGACCTTGACCAAACTTTGACCAAAGGCCTCCGAAACAATATATGGCTATTGCTAAACCTATTGACCAGTTGTATGAAAGACTCAAAACTGTTGGATATGTCACCCCTATCCCCGATGCTCCTGAGAACCACTCTCAGTGGGTTAATTCAAATAAATCGCGTGCATACAATTCCGGCATGAAAGGACACACCATTGACAAATGTCATTCTCTAAAAGACAAGATTCAAACTTTGATTGATAACAAGATTATTGTGGAAAAGGAACCTGATCTAAATGTCCGCAATAACCCTCTGCCTGACCATAAAGGAGGAGGTGTTCGTATGATTGAAATAGAGGATGATTGGGATTCTAAGGGATTGATTAGTTTGATCACAGAAGGTGACGACCCAAAGAAACCAATAGTCACCCTTAATCAAATCATAGTCCAGATTCAACCATCTGGGGACGCTGAGGTAAATATGTATGTGCTATTAGATATTGAAGAAACATCCTCTAAAAAGACACCAGCATCAATTGAGATCGAATTTGTGTCTCCGGTAAATGCACCTACCCCATTCGAAGTTGTCGTTTTACCATCCAAGGTACATACTCTATTCGGAGTAAAGATAGCCACGCTGATCCCAGTGGCGATGTCTACCATGACGCCATTCCATGCAAAGGCTAGACCATGGGACTATACAACTGAGGCAAGAAGGAAAGGAAAGGCTAGGTTTGGAGAGGCTATTGCGGTACAGGGTATGACGAGAATTGGTAGAGTTTATACCTAGAACATATGGCTGGGTCAAGCAAGAAGGCCTGTAACTGGCCTCCCATCACTAAGATCGGGCCAAATGATCTCTGGAGAAAAATATAATCCAAGGAATACTCAGTCAACGACCAGCTAAACAAAACACCGGCGCTAATTTATATCCTTGCTTTGCTACAAAGTTCTGATGCACACAAGAATGCCTTGTTGAGGGTGTTGAGTGAAGCATATGTGCCAAGCAACAGGCAGAGAGATGGATAACATGGTAGGACAGGTATTCGAAACCATAAGATCACCTTCCATGGAGATGAACTGCTACCAGAAGGGTTGAGTCACAACAAGGCATTACACATCACCGTGCGATGAGAAGACTATTATATCACCAGAATCCTTATTGATAGAGGGTCTAACCTCAATATTAGTCTGTTGGTGGCACTCACGATGTTGTAAGGGACTGCATGAGATAAAGTATGGAGCCATCAGTGTGAAAGCTTTTGATGGCTCTCAAAGGTCCACCATTAGGGAAATTAGTCTGGGTTTGCAAATGGGGCCTACTTGGTTCGATGTTGATTTTCAAGTAATACTGTGCCCACATCTTACAATCTGCTATTGTGATGACCATGGATTCATGGTGCTGGGGCCATAGTGTCAACACTACATCAGGTAGTGAAGTTTGAGTGGAATCACGAAGAGGTGATCATCCATGGCAGCGGTAGCAATCCTATATACAGTTGCCATACCCTCATTGTAGTTGGAGGAAGAAGAAAGTTAGATGGAAAGACATATACCACATCGAGCGAATCAATGATATTGAAAAAGATAAATGGCGGGACAAAATTGAGAGTATATTAAACTGGAGCAGATACGAATCTGGCAGGGTGCTTGGCAAAAACCTTCAAGGAATCACTAAGCCCATAAAGCTCAAGAAACATGGCACCACTTTCAGATTGGGATATGCATATACCTGGGAGGAATTCAACCATAGGTTGCCACCATGGCACGGTCCTTACTATCCACTGGAGCAGCTAATACCGCAGTTGGAGCAACCTTCCAGCCGACCGATGTTATCATGGGTTAGAAGAAGAGGAAGCACTGGCAGAAATAAAGAATTTTTTTCTAGAAGAAGATGATATGGATTGTTGTGTCATTCCCGAGGAGGAAGGGAGGAATTCCCATATACACATGTTGTAAGCAAAGGAGCACGCCTCAATAATCGGATAATCAGAACCACCAGAGCCTGGTGGGCCTCGACAAGGTGATAACTAGGGATTTTTACGCATTTAATGCTCTTCTTGCTTATGCTTTGGTTATAAATTCATACAAAATAGTCCCAAAAGGCTCATAAGTTGTGCTTGATTGCACGTTTTATCAACAAACTGACGAGATGTCAAAGATCGGCTCAGAAGGAGTGAAAACGGTACAATAACCTAAGACAAGATAAACTAGGGAGAAACAGGCCTAGTGCAGATGCACTACACTTTGTGCAGTCTGCACTATAGAGATTCAGAGAAATGGTAATTTAAGTATTAAGGCAATGCGGTCGTAGAAGATATTACACGGTCCGCACTGAAGCCACCGCGGCTGCACTACCATTTTATGCAGTCTATGCAATTTATGTTCAGAGAGATGTCAAGTGCAAGGGTTCAAGACTGAGCGGTCTGCAGTTCATTCTGCACAGATCGCATTAGAAGCATCCGTGGCCATGGTCCATTCTGCACGATCCGCGGAGCCTGGGTTCTGAGAGTTGAAATGGCAGAGCCAAGAGCCTAGTACGGCTACACACCATTTTGTGCGGTACCCACTGATCCTACCAGGGCATTTTTGTCCAATTTTTCCAGCTTAGTATATATAGAACCTTTTTCCATTTTTAGGGTATCAGCTATTACCAGACTTGAGCTGCGCTCGTGAGAAGGTATTTTGTAGCCATTTTGGGCATTTTAATGTAGCTTTAGCAATTGAATCTTTGTACTTACTTCAGCAATTTATTATGATGTCTTTCTCTTCATGTATTAATCTGATTTTCTCTTCAAGCATGAGTAGCTCAACTCATTAGCTAAGGTTGTGGCTCAACCCTAGTGTGCGTAATTGATGGGTATTGCAATTGAGGGCTAGATTGATTATGGGTGTTTGTTATTTGGGTCAATTTTATAGTTTAATTTATGAATAGGTGGTTGCAAACACTAGTTTTTGCTAAGTTGAATTGGCTCTTCTTGAGAAAGAGAACCTAAGTCTCCAAAATTGACCCAACAAGGAATTGGGATGGACTCAAGAGATTTGATAGTCCCAATTAAAGGGTTAAACCTCGAGAGAGTAATTACCCGACTTGAAACCTAGTTGCCTGAGCGAATTTGCCTACCCGATTTTTCTTGAGAAAGTTAATTGGGCAAAATCACTCTCTTTACCGAGAGGTGTGAGAGTGGGTAAAATCGTGCAACAGTTATAGCATATTTCCCCAATTATGTCAATCGTGCCATAAAAGCAATTATGCGTCAATCAGCCACCTAGGTGAAAGTCACTACCCTAGTGCCTTTTTATCTATTAGATACAACTCACAACAATTCTCGCTTAGCATAATCTAGTTACAAATATATTTAGTAGTTGATAATAGTAGATTATTAATGAAAAACCCAAAAATAATTGGAAGTGATATTTGGAACAAGTACACAATTCCACTCTAAATAGATACTCGATTCGATTCCTAGTTCACTATGGAAATCGATCCCGACCCACAAATTGGGTAAAAGCTATTGCGACCCTCCCTTCCTACTTTTTAGTAGTGCGGAGTAGGTAGCGATAAACTGTCGGGAGCTAACGATTTTGGCTATCTATTTAGTTAGTTTTGTGTAGTTTTATTCTTTCCTTCGTTGTTACTTACTTGTTTGTGACATTACTCAGGTATCAACATGGCTTTAAAAAACGCTAAGGACCCTCTTGGAAACGTAATAGTAGGGGATGAGGTAGATGATCATGAGCAAGATGAGGTGTCCCTTGCACCTCAAGGACAATGGAGAGGCCAAAATTCCAATGCTCATCCAAATGAAAATAATCCATACCCTCCTCCACCATCTCCAAGAGTGGCTCCCAGAGTATTACTGAACAAGGGCTACACAACTGCTATTGTACCACCCCATATCCGGGCGGGAAACTTTCAGATAACCAATGTGATATGACCTTACTTGAGCGTGGGTACTTTATGAGCGCTGCGGATCAAAACTCCTACAAACATCTCAAGGGGTTCGTAGATACATGCTGGGGGAGGAAGCAGACGAATGTGTCCTAGGATGTATTGAGATTGAGACTTTTCCCATTCGAACTTCGAGGAAAGGTATTAGATTGGCTCGAGAGACTCCCAAACCATTCCATCACAACTTGGGATGAGTTGGCGGATATGTTTATTGCCAAATTCTTCTCACGAGTCCTTTGATGGCACTTCGGGATTAAATATTAGCCTTCAAGCAAGAATCAACGAAACCTTTACATGAAATTTGGGAGCGGTATAGGGCGATAGTGAAGGAATTCCCAAATAATGATATGACCGAAGCCATGATCCAACAAATCTTTTACCGGGGCATAAATACTACAAATCAATGCATTGTGAACCAATTGGCTACGGGAAATTTAAGATATTTTCTTATGATGAGGCATGTGTTGTACTTAATGAGATGGCCGACACTTCTTTAGCATGGTATTGTAGAGCAAATGTGCCTCAGGGTGACCCTATGGTTATCCATTGGCACAAAGAATTACATGAATATGGGAAAGAGATAGCTGAGCTTACTACTACTATGAACCAATTGGCTATGACACAGTTGCAACAAGTTCAGAACCCTCGCCAAATGAATTCCATAGAAGGTGTTAGTATGCTTGTCAACAAGAGAAGGAAAAGGAGGCAACAATATCAAGGCAATTCTGAGCAATTTGTTGATGAATATGATGGGTGTTAAATGATGGTTATGATTAGGGGTGTGCATTCGATTTATCGATTCGATTTTGACCCTTATCGATTATCGATTTGAACATATGCTTATCGTTATCGTTTCAATAAGGTTTTGATTTTTTCGTTTTCGATTTATCGATTTTTGGGGCTTATCGATTCGGTTATCGATTACACCAATAAGAAAATTTTCGGGATTCCACAAAAAGTGTATCGCTACAAACACGCCTAACTAATATGGACAAAAAGAAGCTACATAAGAAGAGCATCGTTTATAACATAAATCTTGTGAACAAGCACATGAAACGAAATTAAAGTAAGGGATCAAATGTATGTCACCAACACTACAACGGTATAAAAAAAATAAAATATATCATAACATCTAATTTTATTTTCCATTTATTTGAACTTTATTCTCTTGAACTTTAAATATGATTATTCCTTAAATGTGGAAGAGGAAATAATAGCGCTAGGGACTTAGGGTAAAGGAAATGGTATTATAAAATAAGGGTAAAAAAAATTTTAATTTTTTTTATAAAATAAAATAAAAAATTTAAAAAATAGTGTATGTTATCGGTTTATCGATAAAGCGATAAACCTCAAAGGACATAATCGAAATCAAAATTGATAACTCGATAAGGAAAATTTTAAAATCGATTCGATTTATCGATAAACATATTCGAATGCACACTTGACTAGACCACCTCCACCTTATCCTCAAAGGCTCGCAAAGCGATTCGAATACAATATGTCAACAACTATCAAGGCAATAGAGGCAACTCTTCAAACCAACAATGGAGACCCCAAGGAAATTGGGGCAGCATCAAGGAGGTGGCAATTGGAACAACAACAACCAAAACAACAATTGGGGTAATCAAGACAACAATCTAGGCAATTGGAATGGAAATAATAATAATAATCGGGGCAACAACAACAATCAAGGCGTGTGGAACAACAATGGAAACCAAGGCAATCAGGGGCAAGGCTTTCAAAGGCCCCCAATGTACTAACAACCGAACAATCCAACCAATTTCCCTTCTCAAGGCCCTTGTTCTTCTGGAAGTGATTTAGGTAGAATTGAGATGATGTTCGAGCAGATGATGAAGAAGAACCAAGATTCTGATGCTCAGTTGGCTTCTCACAATAACTCCATCCGGAACTCGGAAGTGGAATTAGGCAAAATCTCTCAAGCTTTATACACTCGCCCCAAGGGTGCTCTACCAAGTGATATGGTAGTGAACCTGAAGGGTGGGAACAACAATCATGTGATGGTGGTTACAACAAGAAGTGGGAGAGGAGGTGATGTGAATGACTCAAAGCAAAAGCAAGTTGTGGATGAAAATTTTCAGTTGCAAGATGATAAAGTAACATTGGTCGTTGAAGATGTGGTTGAAGAGAATGTGAAAAATGATTTGAGGATTGACATTGATGAGGCCGAGGTGGAAACTCAAGATGTCGTGAACCCATCTAGGGAACACATGATTGACATGCCCGAGCCGCTTATGCCAAAAGACAAGGAACCCTTGACTAGACCACCTCCACCTTATCCTCAATGGCTCGCAAAGCAAATAAATTATAATCAATTCAAGAAGTTTATTGATATGATGAAGAGCTTATCCATAAATGTGCCATTGGTGGAGGCTGTTGAACAAATATTGGGATATGCAAAGTTTATGAAGGATTTAGTGACAAAGAAGAGGTCTATGAATTGTGAAACAATAAAGATGACTCACCAAGTGAGTGCTATAGTGAATTCAATGGAACTAAAACTTGATGACCCCGGAGCTTTTACTATCCCTTGCAATATTGGGAGTGCGGACTTTGAAAAATCTCCGTGTGACTTGGGAGCTAATATCAATTTGATATTGTACTCGACGTTCAAGACTTTGGGTATCGAAAAACCTAGACCAACTTTAATGAGACTTCAAATGGAGGATCGATCAATGAAGCGACCTTTGGGAATTATTAATGACATGCTTGTCCAGGTGGAGAAATTCATATTGTCGGCCGACTTTGTCATTTTGGATTGTGAAGTGGACTATGAGGTTCCTATTATCTTGGGTAGACCTTTCCTTGCAACGGGGAAGGCGTTGGTTGATGTTGAAGAGGGTGAGATCACTTTCCGAGTAGGTGATGAAAATGTTATCTTCCATGTTTGCTAATCCATGAAGCAACCTAATAGCACAAATGTGTGCTAATTTGTAGACCTTGTCACAACTATGATTGTGGCTGATACTAGTGATATGATTAATGTGGACGATGTCTTCATGTCGTGCTATTAAATATGGATGTCAATGATGATGCAAGCAGAGTGGAGTGCGTGAATTCCCTACATGGGATGGGCTCTTATTCTTATGAGCCGAGAAAATTGTCTTTGGATATTGAACATCGAAAAACTCCACCAAGAAAGCTATCAATTGAGGATCCATTGATGTTGGAGCTGAAACCACTTGCTCTATGCCTCAGGTATGAATTCTTGGAGCTCTAGTTTACCAATTATTCTTTCATCTTGCCTTACTAACAAGCAAGTTGAGGCCACTTTGTCGGTGCTTCAAAAGTGAAAAAGGGCAATTAGATGGACTCTAGCTGACATTTGGGGAATAAGCCCTGCATTCTATATACACAAAATTATCTTGGAGGATGCAAAGCCTTCCTTATAACATCAAAGAAGATTGAACGAGGCTATGCAAGAAGTGGACAAGAAAGAGGTGATCAAATACTTGGATGTCGGGAATGTGTACCCCATTTCTAATAGCTCGTGGACTTCTCTGGTGCAATGTTTACCGAAGAAGGGTGGTATGACTGTGGTGACCAATGACAACCATGAACTTAGTCCTACTTGAATAGTCACGGGATGGAGACTATGTATGGATTACCGGAAGCTAAACAAGGTGACCCGAAAGGACCATTTCCCATTGCCATTCCTTGACCAAATGCTAGATCGTCTTGCGGGGCGTGCTTTTTATTGATTTCTGGATGGATACTCAGGGTATAATGAAATCTTAATTGCCCTGGAGGATCAACAGAAGACAACTTTTACCTATCCGTATAGCACATTCGCTTTATCTCAGATGCCTTTTGGATTGAGCAAACCTATCCGTATAACACATTCGCTTTATCTCAGATGCCTTTTGGATTGCGTAATGCTCAAGCGACCTTCCAAAAATGTATGATGGCTATTTTCACCAACATGGCGGAAGATATCTTGGAGGTTTTCATGGATAATTTCAGTGTGGTTGGGGATTCCTTTGAATAGTGTTTGGGTAATTTGGATAGAGTGTTGGCCCAGTGTGAAGACAAAAACCTCGTACTCAATTAGGAAAAGTTCCATTTTATGGTTGAAGAAGGTATAGTGTTGGGTCATAAAATTTCAAAGTGAGGAATTGAAGTTGATAAAGCCAAAATAGAGGTGGTTTCAATGCTTCTTCCCCCTACTTCTGTCAAGGGGTGAGGAGTTTTCTTGGGCACGCTAGTTTTTACCGGAGGTTTATAAAAGATTTTTCAATAGTTGAAAATCCCTTGTGCAAGTTGTTAGAAAAGTATGAAAAGTTTTTGTTCTGTGAGGGATGTATGCAAGCATTCGAGCTTCTCAAGCTTAAGTTGACAACTACCACTATCATTACCACACCAAATTGGAGATTTCCTTTTGAGCTTATGTGTGATGCAAGTGACGTTGAGGTTGGGGTTATTTTGGGTCAAAGGATTAACAAGATGTTTCATCCGGTGTACTACTCTAGCAAGACCATGAATGAGGCTCAAAGGAACTATACAGCCACCGAGAAAGAGTTGTTGGCTATAGTGTTTGCTATAGAAAAGTTTCGACCATATCTTTTGGGGGCCAAGGTTATAGTACACACCGATCATATCTCCCTTAGGTATTTGATGACAAAGAAAGACTCAAGGGCAAGATTGATAAGATGGGTGTTACTACTTTAAGAGTTTGATGTAGAAATTGTGCACCGCAAAGGTAGTGAGAATCAAGTGGCGGACCACTTGTCCCGTTTACAGGAGGAAGGGAGGCCTTTTGATGGACTTGAGATCAATAATTTATTTTCCGATAAGCAACTCCTTGCAATGTCAATGAATGATATGTTGTGGTTCGACGATATTGCCAATTACCTTGTGACCGTAATAATCTCTCTTCTAACAAAAGGAAGAAGCTCAAGCGAGATAGTTTGGATTTCTACTGGGACGAGCCATAGTTGTTCAAGATTTTCACGGATGGTGTGATTCGCAGATGTGTTCTGAAGGAAGAATAATTGAGCATCTTGGAGGCTTGTTATTCCTCTCCCTATGGTGGCCATCATGGCGGGGTGAGGAGGACTTCTAAAGTTCTTAGTTGTTGATTTTATTGGCCAACATTGTTCAAAGATGAAGGTGATTTTGTGAAGAGGTGTGATGAATGCAAAAGAGTGGGTGGGATTTACAAAAGGGATGAGATGCCTCTCACTACCATTCTTGAAGTGGATATCTTTGATGTTTGGGGTATCAATTTCATGGGTCGATTTTCTACTCTTATGGGAATACTTACATTCTTGTGGCGGTTGATTATGTCACAAAGTGGGTTGAAGCCGTGGCTTTGCCTAACAATGAAGCCCGGAGTGTTGTTGAATTTCTTAAAAAGAGCATTATTACAAGGTTTGGCACTCCTTGTGCGATTATTAGTAATGGGGGTCTCACTTTTGCAATAAGGCTTTCGACACATTGCTTTTCCAAATATAGTGTCAATCACAAGGTTTCTACCCCTATAACCTTCAAGCTAGTGGTTAAGTTGAAGTATCCAACAGGGAAATCAAGAGTATCTTGTCAAAGACGGTCAATGCTAATAGGACCGATTGGTCGAAAACGTTGGATGACGCTCTATGGGCTTATCGGACGTCATACAAGACTTCGATTGGTATGTCTCCATTTCGGTTGGTGTTTTGGAAAGGTTGCCATCTACTGGTTGAGTTAGAGCACAAGGCCATGTGGGCTTTGTGGAAGTTGAATTTTGAATGGAATATTGCAATCAATTTTCGTATTGAACTACTCAATAAACTTGACGAATATAGATTCCATGCCTACTCCAGTTCGTCCTTGTATAATGACAAGATGAAGTACCTTCATGACAATTATGCTCGTGGAAAGGACTTCAAAGTTTGTGATTGGTTCTCTTGTTCAATTCCCGGTTATGTCTATTTTCGAGAAAGATTAAATCAAAGTGTAGTAGGCTATTTGAAGTTGTGTTTGTGACCCCGTTTTGTGCTCTTGATTTGAAGAACAAAAATGGTGAAGTTTTCCGAGTTAATGGGCACAAGGTCAAGCATTATCTTGGAAAGTTTGATGACAGCCACATGGTGGCGCTCCTTCATCTCAAGCGATATGGTGGTAACATGCATTGTGTCGCGACGTTAATCAGGCACTTCTTGGGAGGCAACCTGTGTGTTTTTCTTCTTGTTTTCTTTGACGCTCTTTGTAGTATAAGATTGGTTTTTGGGCTAACTGGTTGTAAGATTTTGCATGGATTGTTTTGATGCAATGCAAGACATAGTGAAGAAAATGTCCAGTCTCTGAAGTTGCTAATGCGGCCGTACTACACTTTGTGTAGTCCGCAACGGTAAAAGCTAAGGTGATACCTCTCTGAAGTTGGCCACCGCGGCAGCACTACACTTTGTGCGGTCCTCAGTGGACCATTGCGGCCGCGGTCTATTTTGTGCGGACTGCAGTAGGATGATTGGCCAAGCTTGATCATAACAGCCTAGTGTGAACCGCGGTCCGCACTAGTAGGTAAGACTAGGCCGCAAGGGCTTTTCTATAAAAAGACCCCGGGGACCCCCTTTTACCCTTTCGCAAAATCAAACCTCAGAGCTATTATTATTGTTCATCCCTTGCGTCTTGATCGTAATTCTTGCTTGACATTGATTAGATACACTTTATCTCATATTCTGGTAACATTTCACTCAATTCTTAATTGTTTAACTTTGTAATTTTGCGTTATTCTCATTTCTTCTTAGCTTATACTTCTTTTTATTATCGTAATTAGTTTGATTTTTAGGTTAGATTAGTTTAAATGTTCATTCCTGTGAACTTAGTATTTTAATTGACTGGGTAATATATTAGGGCCTCTAAATAGGTGGAAATCTGACCTTAAAAACAAAATCTCAAGCCCTAACTAAGTGACACTTCTGGGCACCCTGTGCGGACTGTGGTCACATTTGTGCAATCCGCAGTGCCCTTGTGTGGTCCGTTGCACCATTTTTGCGGACCACACCGATGATCTTGTGTCAAGGTGACCTTTGCCCAGTGCGGCCGAACTACATTTTGTGCGGTCCGCACTGGCCCAGTGCGGGCATGGTATCATTTTGTGCGGTTTGCACTGGTCATATTCATAGGATGCGTATTCTAAACCCCACCCTGTGCGGATCGCGGTCGTATTTGTGTGGTCCGTACTGACCTCTGTGCGGCTGCACTCCATTTTGTACAGTACACACTGGGTTATTTCTGCAACCTATTGCAATTTTTCAATTATGTTCTGTAATTCTTTCTACATAAATGTTGCTTACTTCTTCTACTGATACTAACAATGTTAGGTGATTATGTTTGCAGATAATGGTTAAACAACGAGGAAAGGGGTCAAAACAACCTGGGAGAGGTGAATCCTCCCGGGGAGGCAAGGGTAAGAAAATGATTCGACTCATTCCCCAAGTGAAAGAAAATATAAAAAAGATGAGGAAAGTAATTAAAGTAGCTAACCAAGCCTGTGATCAGTCGGGGAGTGAGTATGTGCCTTCCCAAGACATCTCCTCTGACTCCGTGCCAGAATAGGTTGAAGATTGCCGGGGAGAATGAGATTGACTAATGCCACTCCTCCACCATCACCCACTGCCTAAGCACCAGAGCAGGTTCCCATTGAGTCGTTTGAGGGCTCAACAGCCTACAGTGATAAGTACTCCACCTCCCCCTCGGCTTCATTATCCGGGGAGAGTGCAGACGGAGGTGAAGAGGAGGTGCAAGGGGATGAGGAGGTATTTGAGGGAGGTGTGCCTCAAGTTGGAGGCATTGCCCAAACTAGAAAGCCTGATGTTTGGGAGGATAGGTTTGTGAGCCAGGTGGTATACCACAAGTTTAGGGAGTGGTGGCCTGTTAGGAAATTGATTCCGGAGAGGAGTTCATAGACAGAGATCTTTTACCCCACAAACCTGACGTGCATAGGTAGTTCAGAACTAGAGTGGGTTGGGAGCACTTCTTACCAACGAACACTTGGTCAAAGAGTTCTATCGTAATGTAGCCCACATCGTAAAGGGTTCCAAAATGACCAATGTTCGGAACCTCAAGGTGTTATTTGACAGGAAGTCGCTCAATGAATATCTAGGTTTAAATGAGGAAGATGAGTCTTTATATGTGAAAGCTGGAGCTAGGGGAGGAGGTCCGTCCATGGTTAGCTCTGTACTTGGCAAACCCAGGTACCGTTTCAAAATAGTTCACTGTTGAGGTCAAAATACTGCGGAGGACCTTAAACTTTGAGGGGGTTGGGAGACATTTGTGTGCTGCCGGTTAGATCCTACTACCCATGGCTAGACCCTTTCTCTCCACCGAGCTGTTTTGGTTTATTCCATTATGGCAGGGTACCCTGTCAACATGGGGAAAGTGATGTCTCGTATCATTTCTATAGTAGGTGTCGAGCACGACCGGAACTATCCTTTCCCCAACACCCTTACTATGTACATTCGGGACAAGTCGAAGGCAAACCAACTCCATTTAGACCTATTGTTTGAGGACCCAACCCCAGCAGCTGAGCTACAGACAGAGCAATCACAGTGACCTCGGAAGAGGAAGAGGATTATTCCTAGAGCCGATGGTGCTATCATCCAATTGGCAGACCCAGTGAAGACTTCCTCCAGTCAGCCACAGGGTGTACGAGATCCAAAGCCTATCCAGGTCCAAGCCTAGGTCCCAGCAGCTGAGCAGCAGGACACCGGGAACCAGTCTAAGGTTTCCAAGAACACAGAGGACCCAGGGACCACCCATGATCCTATGTAGACCGACAGGGCTTAGGGAGTCTTCTATATCCTTTTTGTCTCTATCTTTTTGGTGCTTATTTGGACTAGTTGGCATTGAGGACAAGCCAACTTTTATATATTGATTCATTTTATTTTTTCTTGATTTTCATCTTTGGTCTATATATAATTTGACATCTAGTTATAATTCTCGCACTTTCATTTTACTTTGGGTCTGTATATAAAGTTATATCATATTGTATATATCTATCCTCCAATGTATATTCAAACTCCCTATTGTATATACCCATTATATTTTTCACAAAATTTTTCATTTTTAGCTTCTTATTTATGTTCGCAGCTCTTTGTTTTGTTTTGGACGTTTTCAATAAGCCTTTGATTTTCGTAATACCACGGTTCTTTTCAAAGGTGGAGTGTTGTGTGAACCGGGTGGCTCTTCTAGTGATGGATGGCGTGACAACCTTCTTAAGGGTTTGAGTCCGTTTTTGTTTTTGTTTTTAGTAGTTTGTAGTTAATAGTACCTCAAGCAAGCTTCACTTGGGCCTAACACATTTGTCTTTGATCCCATGGTCAAAGACAAAATGTTGTGTTTAGGATGGTGAAAGTCTTGACCTTGAGACATTTGTGTTGACCGATAATCATTAAGTGATTTTTCAGGATTATTGATTTTCCTTTAGCTTGTGTGGTGAGAAATTAAATTGCAAATCCAAGTCCCGAGCCATTGGTCTAAAACTTGCCCCAAATGTTGTTGAGGCGAAATCCTGAGTGAGTTTTGTCTTGAGACATGATTAAAGGCTATCCTTGATGCAAATGATAGTTTGAACAAATTCCATAGCCTACCAATGATATGACCCCTAGTTAACCCTTTTGAGCCTTAGACCTTTTTCTTTCAAGATCCACGATACAAGCATATGCCCTTTCTAAAATATACCTCTCTTCGCACCCGATCTTTCCTTGAGCACATGGCAAACGTATAAGTTCGGGGGGAGAGACGAGGATGGCAAGAAATTGGTAAAAGGCACAAAAAATAAATAAAAGGAAAGGCAATGAAACAGAAAGAAAAGCAAAAGACAAAAGAGAATGCTCATTGTGAAAAAGAATAAAAAGGGATTCAAGTAAAGCAAAATAAGTAAATAAATAAATAAGGGTGTGGAAAGTCGAAAAAGGAGAAAAGGTTTGAAATGCATAAGAAGGAGTGACAATGTTTCTCTCTAACCCCTTAGAAAGAAGTGAAATAACTCAAAGAGGCATGTGAATTGTGCCAAATGAATCAAAAGAAGTGCTTAAGGGAAGATAGAACCCACTTGAACAAAAACATGTCCTACCCTGAACTAAAAGCCTTCACAAAGATTCCACAAAAGCCCTGTGACTTAGAGCCGGACATGTGACTTTCTCTTGAGAGAGATGAGTGAATTTCCATTTACCTCGGTTTATGTGCCAATATTAAAAAAGGTGAGGTTTGCTTAAGGAGAGTTAGGATGCGCGAGTTTGGTTTCCACAATGACCAAAGTAACTAAGAAATTGCTTTGATGTAATGAGTCAATTCTGGATTCTCTAGTGTCACACTTGATCCATGGTTAAATATTGTTAATGATTCATTTGTATTGAGAGCAATTATTAGTTCGAATTGATGTAAGTTGAGATTACTTTAGGATAGCGGAAAACTCTTGGATTTTCCCTTGAGGGGTGGGTCTTACTTTGTTTGCTTGAGGACAAGGAAGGCTTAAGTTTGGGGGATTTGATAACTAGGGATTTTTACGTATTTCATGCTTCTTCTTGCTTATGCTTTGGTTATAAATTCATACAAAATAGTCACGAAAAGCTCATAAGTTGTGCTTGATTTCAATTTTGATCAACAAAGTGACGAGATGTCAAAGATCGGCTCAAAAGGAGTGAAACCCGCACAAGTACCAAAGACAAGACAAAACTTAGGAGAAACAGGCCTGTACGGCCCCACTACACTTTTTGCAGTCTTCACTAGGGAGATTCAGAGAACTGGCAATTTAAGTATTAAGGCAATGCGGCCAAAGAAGATATTGCGTGGTGTCCATTGAAGCCATCGAGGCTGCACTACCATTTTATGTGGTCCGCGAAAGCAATGTTCAGAGAGATGTCAAGTGCCACTCTTCAAGCTTATGCGTTTTGCAGTCCATTATGTGTAGACTACATTAGAAGCCTCTGAGCCGCAGTCCATTCTGCACGGCCCGTGGAGCTTGGGTTTAAAGAGTTAAAATTGTAGAGTCAAGAGCCTAGTACGACCTGCACTGATCCCGCAGGGGCATTTTTATCCTGTTTTTCTAGCTTAGTATAAATAGAATATTTTTCCATTTTTAGGGTATCGGCTACTACCATGATTGAGTTGCACTCGTGAGAAGGCATTTTTTAGCCATTTTGGGCATTTTAATGTAGTTTTAGAAATTGAATCTTTGTATTTACTTCAGTAATTATTTATGATGTCTTTCTCTTCACCTAATTACCGAGGGTCTTCTGGAAACACCCTTTCTGCCCCTCGGGATAAGGGTAAAGTCTGCGTACATATGACACTCCCCAGACCCCACTTGTGGGATTTTACTGAGTTTTTGTTGTTGTTGTTTTTCTTTATCTAATTGTCTGATTTTCTCTTCAAGCATGAGTTGCTAAACCCATTAGCTAGGGTTGTGGCTCAACCCTAATATGGATAATTGATGGGTGTTGTAATTTAGGGCTAGATTGACGATGAGTGTTTGTTATTTGGGTCAATTTTATGGTTTAATTTATTAATTGGTGGTTGCAAACACTAGTTTGTGCTAAGTTGACTTGGTTCTTCTTGAGAAAGATAACCTAAGTGTCCAAATTGATCCACCAAGTAATTGGGATGGACTCAAGATTTTTGATAGTCCCAATTAAAGGGTTAAACCTTGAGAATGTAATTACCAGACTTGAACCCTAGTTGCCTGAGCGAATTTGCCTACCCAATTAGTCTTGAGAAAATCAATTGGGGGAAACACTCTCTCTACCAAGAGGTGTGAAAGTGGTTATAATCGTGCAACGGTTATTGCAAATTTTCCCAATCATGTCAATCATGCCTTAGAAGCAATTACCTGTCAATTAGCCACCTAGATGAAAGTCACTATCCTAGTGCCTTTTTATCCATTAGATACAACTTGTAGCAATTCTCGCTTAGCATAATCTAGTTGCAATTATAATTAGTAGTTGATAATGGTAGATTATTAAACAAACACCCAAAAATTATTGGAAGTGATATTTGGAACAAGTACACAATTCCACTCTAAATAGATACTCGATTCCATTCCTAGCTCCTTGTGAAAATCGATCCCGACTCATAAATCGGGTAAAAGATTTTGCGACTCTATCTTCCTACTTTTTAGTAGTGCAGAGTAGGCAGCGATCACAAGGTTGAACAAGCATAATGCACTGTCTTTTATCTTTTATTAGTTAATTTTTTATTTTTATTTTTTGCAATAGGATCTTCAATGTTCAAAAAAAATTATGGAATTTATCAAAGCATTTCGATTTTCCTTATGAATTAACACTCTTATTTTCTCTCATTACTTTACTTATAGAGAATTAATATTACTTGTCTTGATGAACCAATGACGGCCACATACAATGAGACGATGTAACAAATGGACATAGATTCATAGGAAAATGACATACCTGAAGAGATTGTTAAAGCAATTGAGAACTTTGAGAACAGACCTAAGTCTAACCTGGACGAGACTGAGATTGTTAACCTGGAGATGCTAAAAGAATAAAAGAAACACGAATAAATGTCCATTTATCACCATTAAAAAAGAAGGAATACACAAATTTTCTAAGAGAATATGAGGACATATTCTCTTGGTCTTATGATGACATGATGGGCCTGAGCACGTCTATTATGGCCCACAAACTGACAACCAATCCGACATGTCCACTGGTATAGTAGAAGCTCAGAAAGTTCAAGCCGGATATGAGTTTTAAAATGAAGGAAGAAGTCACTAAACAAGTCAAAGCCAAAGTTCTCAGGGTAGTCGAGTATCCGACATGGTTAGCGAACATTTTGTCAGTACCAAAGAAGGATTAAAAAGTAAGAGTCTGTGTCAACTACCGGGATCTCAACCGGGCCAGACTGAAAGATGACTTCCCTTTGCCAAACATACATTTCCTGATTGACAACAACGCCAAGCATGAGTTGCAGACATTTGTAGACTGCTTCGCCGGGTATCATTAGATTTGGATGGATAAAGAAGACGCTAAAAAATGGCTTTCATTATGCTGTGGGGAATTTATTGCTACAAAATGATGCCTTTTGGATTAAAGAATGCAGGGGCCACCTACATGAGGGCCGTGACCACCATTTTCCATGATATAAAACACAAGGAGATTGAGGTGTACGTAGATGATGTTATTATCAAGTCCAAGAAAACCATTGATCGCATGGATGATTTGAAGAAGTTTTTAAATAGATTGCGGAGGTACAACCTAAATTGAAACCACAAAATGTGCATTTGGGGTTCCCACTGAAAAATTTATTGGGTTTATTGTGAGTCACCGATGAATCAAAGTGGATCCATCAAAAGCCAAAGCCATTCAAGAATTGCCACAGCTAAAAAATAAGAAGGATATGATGAGTTTCTTGGGGAGACTCAATTACATCAGTCGGTTCATAGCACAATCCACAGTCATCTGTGAACCAATCTTTAAGATGTTAAAGAAGGTCGCCTCTACTAAATGGATCGATAAGTGCTAGAAAGATTTTAGCAGAATCAAGGAATACTTATCAACACCACCAATGTTGGGCCCGCCTAAGCCAAGTAGGCCTATACTACTCTACATTGCAGCGTTAGACGGTGCCTTCGGTTGTGTCCTGGGAAAATATGATGAAACAAGGAGGAAAGAGCAGGCCATTTACTATATCAGCAAGAAGTTCACTCCGTATGAAGATCGGTATTCTCTGTTAGAATGCACCTGCTACGCTCTGACTTAGGTGGCCCAAAAGCTGAGCCATTACTTCTATGCCTATGCTACATATCTCATATCAAGCATGGACCCTTTGAAGTACATTTTTCAGAAGCCCATGCCCACTGTCAGGCTGGCCAAGTGGCAAATCTTGTTGAGTTAGTTCGATATTGTCTACGTGACTCAGAAAGCAATCAAGGGACAAACGCTAGCAGATTACCTTGCTGAAAACCCCGTGGGTGGATAATACAAACCTTTGAAGACGTATTTTCCTGACAAAGAGGTATCATTCATTGGAGAAGACATTGTAGGATCCTTTGATGGCTGGAGGATGTTTTTCAATAGAGTAGGAAATTTCAAAGGAGTTGGCATAGGAGCGGTCCTAGTATCGAAAATCGGTCAGCATTATCCGGTGTCTGCCAAACTTAGGTTCTCGTGCACCAACAACATGGACGAATATGAAGCCTCATCTTAAGGCTCAAGATGGCTATTGGCATGAACATTCAAGAGTTACTAGTAATTGGAGATTCAGAACTACTTGTACATAAGGTCCGGGAATAATGGGCAACAAAGAACTCTAAGATACTCCAGTATCTGCATCACGTATAGGAATTGAGAAAAAGGCTCACAATGACAAAATCTCAACATGTTCCTGGGATCTAAAATAAATTCTCCGAGGCATTGGCTGCCCTATAACCCATGATACAACATCCAGAAAAAAACTTCATCAATCTCATTCCAGTAAAGATCCATGATCATCCAGCTTATTGTGCCCATGTTGAAGAAGAGGTAGACGGAAAGCCTTGGTTTCATGATATCAAGGAATATTTAGCAAAAGGAGAATACCTAGAGCTTGCAAACCCTATTCAGAAGCGCACACTTTGGTGGTTATCCAACATCTTCTTTCAAAGCGGAGGAATCTTCTATAGGAGGACTCCTAATTTGGGATTATTGAGGTGTATCAAGGCAAAGGAAGCATCCAAACTACTAGAAGAAATCCATGCTAGGACATGTGGTCCACATTTGAATGGTTTTGTCTTAGCCAAGAAGATAATTCGGGCTGGTTACTTTTGGATGACTATGAAAATAGACTGCATCCTGTATGTCCAAAAATTCCATAACTGTCAGATACATGCAGACGTGATAAGGGTACCTCCAAATGAGCTTAATGCAACAAGCTCATCATGGCCGTTTTCCACTTGGGGAATGGATGTTATTGGACTGATCAAGCCTGCCGCTTCAAATGGGCATAGGTTAATCCTACTAGAAATCGGCTATTTTACCAAATGGGTTGAAGCAGCATCTTATTGGGAAGTGACAAAGATAGTCATGGCAGCATTTTTTGGCGACCTTGTTTTCTGCGGATTCGGGATTCCAGAATCAATCATTACTGATAATGGCTCTAATCTCAACAGTGACTTGATGAAAGCTAAGTGTGAAACCTTCAAGATCAAACATAGAAATTCTATGGCCTACATACCTCAAATGAATGGAGCTATGGAAGCCGCCAACAAGAACATCAAGAAAATATTGAGAAAGATGATAGAGAAGCATAAGCAATGGCATGAAAAACTATCACTTGCTCTGCTAGGATATTGTACCACAATCCGCACATTAACTGGGGCCCTCTATTTGCCGGTTTATGGTACAGAAGCCTTCATTCCCGCCGAAGAAGAGATTCCTTCCTTAAGAATCATATAGGAAGCTAAGCTCCACGATGCAAAATAGGTGAAGATTCGTTACGAGAAGCTAGCTCTTATAAATAGAAAGAGAATGAATATAGTTTGCCACGGTCAACTTTATCTGAATAGAATGTCCAAAGCCTTCAAAAAAGAGTAAAGTTGAGACAGTTCACTTCGGGATAGTTGGTGTTAAAGAAAATTCTTCCGCATCAAGATGAAGCCAAGAAGAAATTCTCTCCCAACTGGCAAGGTCCGTACATGGTTCACCGGGTTCTAACAGGAGGAGCCCTCATATTTGCAGAAATGGACGGAGAAGTTTGGCCAAAGCAAATTAATTTAGATGCAGTCAAGCATTACTATGTGCCATCTTTGTGTTCTCCTATATGATGTAATATGAACTACATCTGACTTGATTCCAGTTTAAGAGGGGATACGTAGGCAGCCTTATGGGTGAGGTCACAACTCAATAAAATTTTCATTCCCCCCCTCTTATTGGAAACTAGGGAAGAATTTTGAAGAGTACCATCAAAATTGTGAAGTAATTTCAGCCAGTAGCCGTCAGAAGCATCAACCCGTTAAACTAGAGCAGAATTTTGAGGTGGACCCTCAAAATTCCATAGCAAGAGAGGTCGAAATGTGTCTTGAGCCACGTCACAGTCGTCGGTTCATCTAAAAGTTGTTTCTTAAATGAATACTTAGATCATATTTTCACAAAATTCATGCATAATTATTATTGAAATCGCCTTGTTCAGCAACGCTACCTCCGATAATACATACACTACGACCATATGAAAGCCGAATAGGCCGAGCACAACTAACAAGGATATGAACTAACCTCCCCCTTTACAAAAGCTCACAATTTGTATTTGGATGCAAACACTTGGATTGCAAAAGCATCGGACATACTATACACTCACGAGGTGAACGTTGTTCAGGAATACTACTCTTAGAATTGTTGCACTTACCAACATTTGTTATCCATGCACACCGTTGATATTCCCTATACCGCAATGTCCTCGACGGTCACAATATTGCAACGTGCCATCAGCTAAGAAACTCTATTACCATTTTACGTTCTATTTGCATTTTTCGGTATTTCATAAGGCTACCTTTATGCCTTCTGAGACTAAACACTGTCTCAGCTGCATTTTTCATGCATTACATAAGGCTACTATTCTGCCTTTTGAGACTAAACATTGTCTCCATCTGCATTTTTCTGTATTGCATAAGGCTACTATTCTGCCTTCCGAGACTAAACGTTGTCTCTATTTGCATTTTGCACTTGCATGGCTGAAAGAACGCCATTTACTTACGTTTGCATGGCTAAAAGATTGCCACTTTATTTACACTTGCATAGTTGATAGATTGCCATTTTATTTACGTTTGCATGGCTGAAAGATCGCCACTTTATTTACGTTTGTACGGCTGAAAGATCGCCACCTTATTTACATTTGCATGGTTGAAATATCACCACCTATTGCATCTCATGGGCTGAAAGATTTCCAAATACTACATCTCATGGGATAAAAGATTGCCAACTTATCCGAAGGCATCATTGTTCAGAGGCATCATTTTCATAGCCCAAGAACACAATGCCATGGCCTGAGGATACCTTTAATCGTTTGCATATCATTATTCAAAGACATCATGGTTTGGAGGCATCATTCTCATAGCCCAAGAGCATAACTTCATGGTCTACGAATCCTTTTTTATAATACGCTTTATGGCCTAGGAGATCATGGTCTAAGGATGTCATCCTAACCATCCAAAGACAACATTCATGGTCCGACGAGAATTTGCATCACGTTTAAATTTACACACAATATATGCTTGTATTGCTTATTTGCAGGTGAATCGATGAGCAACGGCCATCTCAGCAGGAGCGATCCTGCTCCACTCCCCGCAGCTCTATCAAACCTTAACCATTTACCTCGTCCTAAATATCACGTGTGCTCTTCAGAAGTCTCCATCAGCATATTCCGCTGACGGATTCTAAACTACATATGGCGTGATTCCTATAAGACCAGAGATATATAGGTAGCTCAAAATCCAATACACGTCCAAACCTCTTCAAACTGCGCCAGATCAAAATTGGTCATTATATCTTTACCCGACAACTCTTTCATCCATCCCGGGTAAAAAGGGGCAGTTGTTGATACCCAATTTATCCCTATATATTTTTAATATGCAAAATAATTTAAAAATAGAATATGTATGCATATATAGATATGTCCAAATATCTATTATTTTTTCTTAATTTTTAAAATATTTTAAAACCAATTTATTGCCCTATTTTATCCAAAACAAATTCCCAAAATTATCATTTTGGTGATTTACTTATTGGACTCACATATTTATACTAAAATATAGCTAACATAATTTTTGCATATTTTTAAGAATTTATTTAGTATTTTTAAAGCTAAATTGCATAAAATTACAATATTAGCCTCTTCAAAGGTTTAACTATATTTATAATTATAAAATTGACTCCAATATATTAAATGTGATGATTATGAATTATTAATAATTTTAGTAACCTTAATTTATTTCCAAAAATTAATTTAGTATTGTTTATAAAATAAATAAGGGAAATGTTACTATTTAAAATATAGCCCAAATATGTTTCAATTGTGGCCTCAATTAAACCCAAATTTTTAACCCAAATTACCCTGACCTAATCCCATTTGAACCGAACCAAATATGACCCGTTAATCCACTCCACGTACCCGATCAATCCAGGCCGTTGATCAAAATGATCAACGACCATAAGCCTTCTTTCCTTTTTTTTAATTCAAACGACCCTAACCCTAACCCCATTTCTCTCATTTAGCCACCCCCAAATCCCAATTCCCTCTAAAACTCTCTCTCAAACTCTAGCTTCTACCATCAACTACCACCTGAAAATCTCCCAAATTCATGGCTTCTCAAGCTATTGGAGGCCTGTATCTACCTCCATTGTCTTCTATATGGTCAAGTAACATGATTTCAAGGCCAGACCTTGAAGAAGCTTGGCCAGACATTAGTCAAAGTACATCTATCTTTGGTCATCTTTGACCTTGCTCCGACCGATCACAACTATTCAAGCCTGTTTCTTGACTTATCCTGCTTAGATCGACGATTGTCCAAACCTTTCTCACCATTTGGGTTTCTACTGAAACCCTAATCTTTGAAGTTTCTTATGATTCTTTTATATCTGTTTAGATCTGTATTTTCTCTTAACTTCTAAACGTTTTTCCCAAAGTTTATTCTAAAACATACCTTCGAAACTCCTTATCTTTTTCCGATTTACGGTTTTGCTAAGTTATTTCGAAGCTTTCTCTGATTTTTATACATGTTCTACTGTGTTTCCTTGTGCTTTTCTTCTACTTAAGTTTCATTTTGAGGTCCTTAACTCTTTCAAGATTTCTTAAATTATTTTTTTAGAATTTCATCTCTGTACTCGATGGACGGTGAAAACCCTAAAATTTGGGGTTTGTTTGAAGTTCCGAGACTATTTGATATGTGATTTACTTGTTCGTCATGCTCTGAATTCGATTTATTTTAAAACCCTAACTCCTTACTAGTTTCCCTTATTTCTTGGATTAATTTGAAAACTTCCCTTTTAATTTTTTATTCTCCCTTCTCAACTTGGTTTAGGGAATCCATGTTACTTTCCTTGAGTTAGTGATTTTGAAATCCTTGACTCCTTGATTGTTATGTACTGATTTTCGATTGTCTCCACATTCTGCAACTTTACTTTGTTTTCATACCTTATTTGGTTAACCGCGTATTTCAAATATTCTTGCCTTAATTAAAACTCTATGTACTTACCCCTAATTGTCTATTCTACACATCATACTATACTTGATTTATTTCCTTATACGTTTTCTGCCCATTACCATTTGATTATAACACCTTAATTAAATAAGGTCTTATACTGATTTGATTTTAATAGACATATAATTCCATAATAACTGCTAAAGTATGATTCTTGCCTTATTCTTCCTATTTTCAAACTATAAATACCCTGCTCTTTCATCAACACACACGAGAACACTCTGAGTTCTAAAACCACCTAAAAAGGATTCTTTCTTGTTACTTGTATTGTGGCCTGCCTTCAAAGTCCCGTTACATGCTTTTACTATATCTTGCTTCTCTAAGCTGGTATCTTCTGATTAAGATTCCAGCATCACAACAATGTGTTTACTTAATGCTTTTACCTTCTTGTCTGCCTTCTGATGGTGTTTAGTTTAGTATTTATTTTAGCACGCTATAATTTCCTTCTGCATATTTTGTATTTATTATAAATCCTAAACCCCCACCCCAATGTGTTTGATCTTATGATATATTTAAGGCATGACAATACTGAATATTATTACCCTGACTCAAGGTTGATCCCTAGGATCCTAACCTCTATGTTTCTCTGCTACTATGTGCTCTGGTAGGCTTATAGGCATGCCAGCATATTCTATTGTTGTGCATGACCAAAGATTACCCTTGCCTAAGCATAGGCTCTTTGCAACTTCCCAACCCCCCTGAACCCCTTTTGTATGAGATTATCAGCTTGCTTGTGGTTGTTTCCCTCTCCTTTATTTTCTTAGAACTATGTTTATTCGCTTTCACTTAAACTTATGTTCTGCCCCCCTCTTGTGAGCCTTGCCTTGGGATCCATTGAACTCCCTCTAAACTTGGACACTTGAGGACTGGCCTTTCTACACTACACTTGTCCCTATTTAGTGATTTAATTTGGGTGTGAGGACTGCCTAGGGTCCCATTGAAAATCTTATGAAACTTTGACACACTCAAATTAGAGAAAGAATTTGGATTGATGGTCTTTGAGTTGGTCTATCTCATAATTCAGACAGGAAGTCAAGAATCAGGCCTTCTGCAGTTGTAAATATTTTTCTTTGTATTTTTTAATGTATTTGTTATTCTGGTGTATAATAATTTGTAATGAATATTTGGGGTTGGCTAGTGAAACAGGGTTGGGGTAACTATTCATGCAAAAGGTAGAAATCATGCTTATAGGACTGTCCCAATTTACATGTCAACTACATATAGAGACCATGCCTATAAGACTGCTCTAATTCTGCATATTCCAAACTTTACTTTGAAGCCATGCCTATAGGAATGTTTTAATTCAAACTGCATTAGATACCATGTCTATAAGGTTTAAGAAAAGCCTGCATGTCTATTGGTTTAAAAAACTTCTGCATTAGATACCATGTCTATAAGGTTTAAAAACAAGCTTGCATTTAGATACCATGTCTATAGGTTTTAAAAAACAAGTTCTACATTAGATACCATGTCTATAACGTTTAAAACAAGCCTTCATTTTAGATACCAAGTCTATAAAGTCCAAAACAAGCATGCATTTAGATGCCATGTCTATAAGGTTTTCTGCATTTCGACACCATGTTTATAAGTGTATAAAATCAGCAACGTGTAAAACAACATGCCTATACGAGTTTCTAAATGAATCTAACTCGCTTCACTCAATGCTAGATGTAAAATCAGCAATAGTATATAGTATCACCTGCAAAACCTGTAATCAATTGGTTTAATTATGCATCTCTATCCCATCACCTTCTAAATTTAGTAGTTATCATGTCTATAGGATCCTCGTCTGAACACATAGGAAAACCTTAGAGTAATAATTAAAAAATGAATCTGCTTCTACAAATTATTACAACCAGCGGACATGCCTGATTCAGACTTCTTGTCTGAATTGTGTAATAAACTAACCTGCTTCAACATTTGAACTCCCTCATGTTTAATTTTAATCAGAACCTAAGCAGTATGTGCACAACTTGCTAGAGATATAATTGAGCCTTATACATATGTCTCCCCAAATATGCAGTATGTGTTTTATATGTCACCTTAGAATTTTACCTTTGAAACCCCCTAATAGGCCTAATATTCATCCCTTTAGGATTAGTAGTCCTAAGTGCCTCCAGGACTGATAGGAGTGGGACGGGTAATAGCATGCAATAAGTAATCAAGGCCAATCCGTGTTTTACATACTTTGACGTGGTGGGAAGGGTAGATATGCATATGATCACGCGATAATGTCACATGTAGCCCCTCATCGAGGAATGATTATCGGACATTGTGTAGGGCGATCCATATTTTTAATAAACCTCGGACCCCCCTCCCCCACCTTCCTTTTTTCTTTACTTTTTTAGCATTGTAACTCTTTAATATTAAAATCAGCTTTTCTAATTGCTCTTTCAAACCTTGTCTACTTTTAAGCCACTATGTGTTGAAATCCCCTCTTGTTTGAGCCTTATGTGTTTATATGTTACTTGTACCCAAATTCACATTAACTGTCTAACCGGGAACCACACTAGTAGATTATTAGGGGTGCCTAACACTTTTCCCTTAAAATAATTTCAAGCCCTAACCCAATCTCTAGTTATTCAAACAAACTTAGAGTTAAATCTCTATTGGTGTCCTAATGAACCGTAATCATTAGGTGGCGACTCTTTAAATGGAAAACCCAGTTCCCAAAAGTAACGAGCTGTCCCTCTAAATGTCATAAATTCTATTTCTGAGGAAAAAAAGGAGGCGCGACGATCACCTTACCATGCTATCTTGGATTATTATGCCAAGACTGTGACCTTAGCCTTGCCGTGTTTACCTTATTTAGAGTGGATAGGGGCTCATGATCATTCTACCCGTAGTGTTATCTCTTATGTGAAGGCTCGGTGTATGGTCGAGAAGGGGTGTTTGGCCTATTTGGCATATGTTTGCGATTCTAATACCGAGGTTCCTTCTATCTATTTTGTGCCTATTGTTTGTGAATTCTTCAAGGTATTTCCTTCAGACTTACCGGGTATGCCACCCTACATGGATATTGACCTCTGCATTGATTAGGCTCCGGGCACTCAGCCCATTTCTATTCCACTGTATATTATGGCCTTGCCTAAGTTGAAGGAGCAGTTGCAAGACTTTCTTGAAAAATTTTTCATTAGACCCAGTGTTTCACCTTGGGGTGCGTCGGTGTTGTTTGTTAGGAAGAAGTATGAATCGATGAGAATGTGTATTGATTACTGATAGTTGAACAAGGTTACAATCAAGAATAAGTACCCATTGCCGAGGATTGATGATTTTTCTATCAACTTCTAGGTGCTAAGGTATTTTCAATGATTGACTTGAGATATGGCTACCATCAGTTGAGGATTAGGGCATCCAATGTCCCTAAGACATCTTTTTGCACTCGGTACTGGCATTATGTGTTCTGGGTAATGTCATTCGGTTGACAAATTCCCCAGCAGCTTTTATGGATTTGATGAACCAAATGTTTAGTCCTTACTTGGATTCATTCATGATAGTATTCATTGATAATATTTTTATCTATTCCCATAGCGGGGAAGAGCACGAGCAACATCTTAGAGTGGTTATTCAAACTGAAGGATAGTCAGTTATATGCCAAGTTTTTGAAGTTTGAGTTTTTGTTGAGTTCAGTGGTATTCCTGGGTCATGTTGTATCAACAGAGGGTATTCAAGTTGATCCAAAAAAGATAGAGGCAGTCAAGAACTGGCCTAGACCAGCATCAACTATTAAGATCTAGAGTTTCTTGGGGTTGGCAAGCTATTATCGTTGGTTTGTGGAGGGGGTTTTGTCTATTGCATCACCGATGACCAGCTTGACCTAGAAGGGTGCTTAGTTCAAGTAGTCGGACAAGTGTGAGGAGAAATTTCATAAACTCAAGACAATTTTGACTATGGCACCGGTGTTGGTTTTGCCCATAGGTTCAAGGCCATATAGAGTTTATTGTGATGCATCTCGCATTGGACTCCGTACAGTGTTGATGCAGGATGGAAAGGTCATTGCCTATGCTTTGCGGCAGTTAATGATTCGTGAGAAGGACTATCTGGTTCATGATTTGGAGTTCACAGCCATTGTTCATGCATTAAAGATGTAGAGGAATTATCTGTATGGCGTGGGGAGTGAGGTATTCACGGACCACAAGAGTTTGCAGTATTTGTTCAAGCAAACGAGATAACTTGAGGCAGAGAAGGTGGTTGGAGCTGCTGGAAGACTATGATACCACTATATTATATCATCCGGGGAAGGCCAATATGGTGGTCGATGCTTTGAGCATGTTGTCAGCTAGTATGGGCAGTCTTGCTTATATTGTGGTTAGTAAGAGGCTGCTTGCTTTGGATGTTAAGGCTTTGGCCAATCAGTTCATGAGGTTGCATGTTTCTGATCCCCGCCGTGTTTTAGCTTGCACAATCGATCGTTCTTTGTTATTAGAGCGTATCTAAGATTGGCAGTATGATGATCCTCATTTGTGTGTCCGTATAGACACGGAGCAGCACGTAGGTGCCAAATAGGTTACCTTGGGAGATGATGGAGTTCTAAGATTGCAGGGTTGAGTTTGTGTGCCAAATGTGGATGGGCTCGGAGAGTTGATTTTAGAGAAGGCCCATAGTTTCCAGTACTCTATTTATCCGGGCGCCGCTAAGATGTATCAGGATTTGCGGCAGCATTATTGGTGGTAGAGAATGAAAAAGGACATTGTTGCTCATGTGGCTTGTTGTTTGAACTGTCAGCATGTTAAGTACAAGCATCAGAGGCCCAGTGGTTTGTTCCAGGAGATTAAGATTCCTGAATGGAAGTGGGAGCGTATTACAATGGACTTTGTTGTTAGACTTCCACGGGCTCAGAGGAAGTTCGATGCATTGTTGGTTATAGTTGATAGGCCAACCAAGTCAGCACATTTCTTTCCTATAGGAGTTTCATATTCTTTTGAGATGTTAGCTGAGAGCAGTTCCGTGAGATTGTTTGCCTTTATGGTGTACCAGTGTCTATCATTTCAGATCGAAGTACGCAGTTTACCTTATTTTTCTAGAGAAAAGTTCAGCAAGAGATGGGAACTTGGGTTAAGTTGAGAACAACATTTCATCCTCAGACAGACAAACAGTCCAAGCGTACCATTCAGATTTTAGAGAATATGCTCCGAGCTTGTGTCATTGACTTTGGAGGCTCGTGGGATTTGCCTTTAGCAGAATTTGCCTATAACAATAGCTACTAGTCGAGTATATATATGGCTCCTTATGATGCATTGTATGGTAGGTGATGTCGGTCACCGATTGGATGGTTCGAGCCAGGGAGGCTGAGTTGTTGAGTACGGATCTGGTTCAGGATGCCTTGGACAAGGTCAGGATTATTCAGGATAGGCTTCGTACAGCTTAGTCCCGGCAAAGAGTTATGCCGACTGCAAGGTTCGTGATTTGGCTTTCATGGCCGTTGAGCGGGTATTGCTTTGGGGCCTAATGAGATATGGGAAGAAGGGCAAGCTTAGTCCCGGGTTCATTGGCCCATTTGGGATTCTTGATCGAGTGGGAGAGGTGGCTTATAGACTTGTGTTGCTGCCTAGCTTACCGGCTATGCATACAGTGTTTCATGTGTCCATGCATCGGAAGTATCATGGTGATCCATCCCACGTGTTAGATTTCAACACTGTCCAGTTGGACAAGGACTTGTCTTATGAGGAGGAGATGATAGCTATTCTAGACCAGCAAGTTCGTCAGTTGAGATCAAAGAGTTTTCCTTCTATTTGTGTTCAATGGAGAGGTCAGCGTCCTAAGGCGTCCACCTGGGAGTCCGAGTCCGTTATGCGGAGCCATTATCCCTATCTTTTCCCTGACATGTGTATTTCCTTCTTTTGTCCGTTCGAGGACGAACGGTTATTTTAGAGGTGGAGAATGTGATGTCCCAAAAGGTCATCACTTGTTTTAAAAAACATTCTGTGTTACGAGGCCATAAAAACCTGTTTTTGCATCACCTCGATATGTATGCTCAATCTGGTGCATAGCCGGAAAGCCAATATGTGAAAATCTGTGAAAAATAATGAACTTTGACCTTAAAATGAATTTAAGTTGACTTATGTCAATATTAGGTAAACGAACCTGGAACCGTAATTTCTCAGAGGGTCCGTGGAAAGATATAGGACTTGGGCATATACCCAGAAATAAATTTCGAGGCCCTAAGCCCGAGAAATGAATATTTAAATAAAAATATTTTTTGGAATATTTATGAGTTTTTAGAAATAAAATGTGTTTCAAATTTGATGGTATTGGGCCTGTATTTTTGGTTTCGGAGCCCGGTACAGGTCTTATATATGAATTAATGTGAGTCTGTGAAATTTGTAAGAAACGGAAGCCGTTTGAGGTGATTCGCACCCGTAGTTGTTGAAATTGATACTTTGAAAGTTTTGAGACTTTTCCTAGATTCCTATGCTAAATGCATTGTTTAAGATTATTTTTTGGAAATTTGATCACATGGATAAGTTCATGTGATACTTTTGAGTTAGTATGTTTGTTTGGTTTGGAGCCTCGAGCGTTTGAGTGAGTTTCGGATAGGTTTCGGAAGGTTTTAAACTTGGAAAAAATTATAGGTTTTCAAATTATGGTGTTCTGGTTTATTGTTCTTCGCGTTCGCGGAAGGACTGTCGCTAACGCAAATGGTAAGTGAGGCCAAAGGAAACTTCCTTCTACGCGAATGCGAGACATAAGATGTGAACACAAAGGTTTGGGATGTTTCCCTTTGCGAACGCGAGCCTGGTATCGCGATCGCGAAGGTTTTTGGGCCTGGGCAAGGGGAGTGGGATTTTACCCTAAGCGAACGTGTCCACACAAATGCGAACGCGAAGGCTTTAGAGGCTAAAGCTCCACGAACACAAGCCTAACATGATGATTTATTGGGCCTGACAATTGTGAACACGACAGACCCATCGCGAACACGATGAAGGTCTATCAGGTGATTTTAAAACAGAAGAAAAAATGGGATTTAACAAAAATTTCATACCTTCTTCTTCCAAACTCTAAATTGGGCAATTTTCGACAGAGAACTTCACCAAAAATCCATAGGTATGTAATCTTAGACTCGTTTTCTTCAATTTCCATCAACACCCATTAGATGTTTCGGCATAAATCATGTTCTTTAGGGTAGAAAATTAGGGCTTTGGTAGAGTTAGGAATTTTTATATAATTGGAATTTAGACCTCGTTTTGGGGTCGGATTCCAATTCTAATTACATATTTGGGTTCGTGGGTGAATGGGTGATTGGGTGTTATCCGAACCACTTGTTTTGACCAAACGAGCTCGGGGTCTATTTTTGGTTTTTTGGGAAGAATGATAGGAAATCTATAATTAAACATTGAAATCGTTTAGCGTTTATTAATGTTATTAAGTAGATTATGTCTAGTTACAATTTGTTTGGAGCCAAATTCAAAAAGAAAAGCAGTGTTTGAGGCTTGACTCGGCCGTGGAAGTTTGAGGTAAGTGTTTGGTCTAACCTTAGCTTGAGGGATTAGAAGTCGTGTCTTATTTCCTCTGTGCTAACTGTGGAGTACGAGATATAGGCATGGTGACGAGTATCTATACGTCGGTGTCAAGCATATGAGGATTATCATTATTGTTCCTTAGCCAGGATGTTATTATCATTATTGTTCCCTTGCTGGGATATCAATGTTATATTATTTTTCCATTGCCGAGATATTTGTTTTGATATTGTTGTCTTCTTGTCGTGATCCTTTTTATGATTGGTATGGATAAAAGAGATGGGAGCGGGTTGCACGCCTGTAATGGTAATATAAGAAATGGGAGCGGGTTTTATGCCTGCAACAGTAATATAGGAAATGGAGCGAGTTGCATGCCTGCACCTGTAATATGTGAAATAGGAGCGTTGTACGCTTGCAACAGTAATATGTGAAATAGGAGTGGGTTGCACGCCTGCAACAGTATCATATGAAATGAGATCGGGTTGCACGCCTGCAACGGTGTTACGTGTGTACCTATTCTTCTATTTCCTTGTTTTTTTCGGTAATTGATTTATGGTATACCTTATGTTTCTCTACTATAGTTCTACTGTTAGCGGTTACTCCCTGCGGCATGTTTCTCCTGCCAAATTTAGTTGTCATTATCTATTTCTATTTTCGCTATATATGATTTGACTGCGCATGTTTATTGGTAGTCTGGTACTAGCCTCGTCACTACTTTTCCGAGGTTAGGCTACGCACTTACCAGCACATAGGGTCGGTAGTGCTGATACTACACTCTACATTATTTGCAGATACTGATATGAGAGTGCTTGCACCGCAGTGAGGGTGTTGTCTTCAATCCACACAGGCGACCCAAGGTAGTCCTGCATACGTCTGCCGGCCTTGGCGTCTCCTCCGATATTTTCTCTTTCTATTTTTACTTATTCAAAGACAAACTTATGTCTTTCATTCAGACTTTGTTTGTAGTATTCTTAGACTGTCTATGAAGTTGTGACTCCAGTTCTAGGTAGTATTGTAATTCAAGTTATGTAGCATTGTTTGGTTGGAATATTAAGTTTCGACTTCCGCATTTCCAATTGTTTAATTTTATTTTGTTGTTTAACTACTTAGTATTTTACATTGTTTGATATGTTCTGAATAAAAAAGAAGATAAATTTACAATGTTTGGCTTGCCTAGCTTCCACGAGTAGGCGCCATCACGACTTTCGAGGTTGAAAAATTCGAGTCGTGATAGTTATATGATCTTTGATAGTGGTAGTTGTGCTAAGGTGGTGAGTTAGTATTTTGTGGAAAAACTTGGATTTGCATGCATGAAAGAGCCTACTCCCTGTAGACTAAAATGGTTAAATGATAGTGGTGAACTAAAGGTAAACAAACAATGTGTGTTTACATTCAATGTTGGTAGATATGGAATGATATTCTTTTAGACAAAATCCCTATGCAAGCTTGTCATATCGTAATAGGTCATCCTTTGCAGTATGATAGGAATATTTTTCATGATGAAAGGAAGAATAGATATTCTCTTGAGCTTAATGATAGAAAATTTACTCTTGCACCTTTATCTCCTTCTCAAGTGTTTGAATATCAGAAGAGATTAAGGGAAACAACGAGAAAACCAAGGGGAGGGATAAAAAGTAATCTTGAGGGAAAAGAAAAGAAAGGAGGCCAAGAGTTACAAAAAAAAGAGAGATGGCTAAGAGAAAGAGAGAGGGGGTAGCAATTTGGGAGAAGAGATAAAAAGGGGTTTGAGTGAAAAAAAATAGAAGGTCTTGATGAGGGGAAACAGGCTAAGGAAAGAAAAAAAGAGTTCCTATATAAAGGCCAAAGAGTGTTTAAATGCAAGAAAAGAGGGTTTGCCTATAATACTACTTACTTACAAAGAATCTTTGATTAATTCTGAGCTACTAAATTCTTCTTTGCCAAGTAGTATTTCTTCTCTTTTTTAGGATTTTAAAGATGTCTTTCCTGAAGATATTCCTAATGGATTACCACATTTACATGGAATTGAGCATCAAATTAATTTTCTGCCGAGACCACAAATCCCAAATAGGCCTGTTTATAGGTGTACTCTATGTGAGCACGTGATTTTTGCCCTACGTGAGAATAACTCCTAAAAATAGACCAAAGCATCTTTTTTATTAATTTTAGGAATTTTTCTTTATTTTAGTTGCATTTCATGCATTTTAAATATTTTCAAATCATAGAAAAATCATAAAAAATTTCAAATTTTAATTTTATGTCACCTTAGGTTCAGTTCACATTTAGGAATTAATTACATTAAATTAATTGTGTTTAAGAAAGGAAGGAAAAGAATCATAAAAAATAGTTAATTTTGCACTTTTAATTTTCGTCTTTGAATTTCGGTAGTTTTCCGTTTAATTTGGTTTTAATTAGTTGCAATAAGTATTAATTGTAGTAATTAGTTTAATTTGAAAGTAATTTTACTAGGAATTAATTCAGGTGTTATTTTTAGTTTTAATTTAAAAGAAATTAGAAAAATATGAAACAAAAGAGGTTAATCATATTATTGGGCCAAAATCTTATTAAAAAGCCAGCCCAATGCAATTGCTCTTTTAAACCCCACCCAAATTAGCACCTACCCAACCCCAAACAGGGTCGACCTCACCCAACTCGATACCCAAGCTCATTTCCCCACCTAAAGAAAAACCTAGACAACACACACACAC
This sequence comes from Nicotiana benthamiana, assembly GCA_034376525.1. NCBI lineage: Eukaryota > Viridiplantae > Streptophyta > Magnoliopsida > Solanales > Solanaceae > Nicotiana > Nicotiana benthamiana. The sequence goes on from CM067331.1 coordinate 134,442,811, forward strand.
GATACAATACACACACACGCCTATATAGAAGAGAAAAGGAAGATGCTTGGAAAATCTTTGAGGGAGCTGCGCAGCTTTTGAAGAAACCCCCCCTCTCTATAGATCATCTTCTCCGTCACACACATATATACGATCCCACCTTCACCAAGCTCACATGACGGGCGGCATAACACCAGAGATACGACCCCAGCCCCACTTTCCTGTCTTCTTCAACCCCCCTGATTATGTAACGTTCGACGGTCCCAAGCGACCCCTTTTGCTTCTTCCACTTTTTCCATTCATGACAGCACCGGTAAACACGCACACACATACAACTGACTAGAAATACAGCAGAAACAATGACAGTACATGAGAGTTCTCCAGTTGTCGAGCCGTTTAGGTCGTCATCGAAGTTCCGCTCATCATTCTTTGTTCGTTTCCAAATTTGTTCGTTTCCGCCTGATCTAATATTTTGCTGGCTTATGTTTCTTGTGTAATTGTTGAACACTTCCGCTAAATTGAAAGCTTGATTTTCAGGTTCATAATCTATTTTACCCATATTATTTAATTTTGTTAGATCTTTGTTCCCTGTACTATGTTTTACTTTCATGCCTAAGGTTTGTGATTTCGAATTTGTTTTGCTTGGAGATATTGGGATTGAAATCTGATGTGATTTTTTTATGACTGAGTTAGTGTTCGAATCTGTCGAGCCTCACACGAATATACCGTATGTTTGATTGGTTTTCTTGCTTGAATTTCAATTTAGTCGAGTTTGAAGTTGTCCTAACTCACTTGTCGATGTAGATCTTAGTGGTAAAACGACTTACTTCCTGTATTGAGGGAAACATTAGTTTTGGAAAACAACCTTTCTGCCTCAATGAATGAGAGTGTATTTTCTTTCATCCGTGTATTTGCTGTAATCTTCGTTAATTAAAGAACATCGAAGGTTCAGTTCTTCTTTCCTCTTAATGTTGAGGACACTTGTGATTCCAGATTGAATCTGGATCCTTTTAGGTTTGTGTTTTACCTTTGTTGAGCTCATAAGTTGTTGTTGCTTCGCTAAATGTTTTTACATGATTCAATGGGAAGTTACTGAAATGTTCATGTAATAATGTGGACAAATGATCACTGATGAACACACTGGATTTCTGTTCTATTTTGAGCTAATTTGTCACCAGTTCTCAAACGCTCATTGGCATATTCAAATTTGAGTAGGAAGGAGAAGAATCATGTTGATTTAATTGTTGTAATGTTATTAGAAAGCTAGCATTCCCTGGATCACGGGCAAGCTGAGAAAAGGTTTGTCATATTGTTTATCCTACACTCTCAATATAATGAATTAGGTTGTTTGAATTCGTTTGAATCAATATGCAAAATGTGTTAGATCATATCAAAAGGGATATTGGATTGACTATATTGGCATGAACCTATTTAATTGTGTTAGCTTGGAATTGAATAAATGGAGGTGTGCCATGCCGAACAAAAATCTGAAATGCAAGGCCCTCATTTAAATTATTCTTGTTTATCCTTAGATTCCGAGGCGTGCCATTTAGCGAATTCCATGGCCCTCGCAAAATGCAAAAGCGTAGTTGCTTTAGGTGCATGTTTAATAACATTACTTTCCTAAATTTGGGTGCACATTTATGTGACCCAAATACGAATCCCAGCGAAGTTAAAATATGTCAAAAACCACGGGTGAATTTATGTGACGTGTTTCGATCCATGTTATAACTACGTTGCAATTTTTCTTAAAAATAATAATAAAAGTGGTTAAAAGATTTAAAATGCACATAGGTTCATAATGTAAAAAATCAGATAATTTATGTCAAATATAACAGTTGAGAGATAACCACGAAACTCAGAAATGCCTAACGCCTTCTCCTGGGTTAACAGAATTCCTTACCCGGATTTATGGTCCGTAGACTATTAAACAGAGTCATTCTTTCCTCGATTCGGGATTCTAAATGGCGACTTGGGACACCTCAAATCTCCCAAGTGGCGACTCTGAAATTCTCTTAAATAACTGAATCCCGTTTCAATTGTCCTTTAATTGGAAAAACTCCCTTATTTATGCTCTTCGACGGGTTGTGGATAGCCAAAAGGAGGTGTGACAGCTTTGGCGACTCTGTTGGGGATCAAACCCAGAATCTCTGGTTCAGGGTTCAAGAATTTGAGCTTAGAAGAATTGTTGTATTTGGCTTTGTTTGCTATCTGATTTTACATGTTGGCTTAATGTGCAAAATGATGGTTTTACTGCTTTGATTTTATCTGAATTGTACATATAAACTGCTACAAAACCCTTCTCTTCTCACCTCCCGGGATGTGCTTAGTGGTTGAGACCCCTATTCTGTTAGTGTCATACCGTGAAATAAGAAAGAGGCTCGGGCAAGTTAAAGCCGGACGATCTTGCGGGTCCCCAGTACGTAGCCCCCTCCTCGGCCCCCTCCTCGACTCGTGTTGTCCGCTCGGGTACGCTGTCTAGAACATATACCAAGGTTTTTAACCTAGAATAACCCAGCCTCATGTCGGATCCCTAGTAGGAATGCTTATTTGCGTCATGCATTTGACTTAGGGGACTCAACACAGGGGTTGGGTCTGTCTAGGACAGGTGTACCTAATTTAAAAGACCATCCTGATGCATTTTATATGCCACATGTTGCATTTTTCAAGGGTGAAGGGTTATTTGGCAGACCAATGATAGTCGTAAATGAACAGAAATGAGAAGAAAAAAAAAGAAGAACAATGAAAAAGAGAGGGTGAAGTGTGGAAATAAAGCAATCAGGGTCTACTTATGTGTTGTTATATTTATATTAAAAAAAGAGACAAAAGGTATATGAAGAGTTCAAAAATAAATATCTTGCTCTTCTTCATCATTTCCTGAAAAAAGAGAGAAAAGAAAGTCCAAAAAGAGTACATATTTCATCATTTTTTCATTAAAAAAAGAGGAAAAAAATGTTTTCTTTAAAAATTAGCTGTTTATTATTTCTTGCACGTATCCAATTTGCCCAAACTACGCAAACCCGATTCTTGTCTTTTGGGGCGTGATACGTAGCCAGCCCACATAGGGTCCAGATTTCAGTTTTCCTAGTAAATCTTAGGTTCTTGGCTTTGCGGGGTCATAGCTAAATTTTGCACTTCTAGCCACTTTTAGCCACATAGGTTAGTTTTAGAATTAATAAATTGTTTGTTTGGAAACTGTGTGAATTGAGTTGTGTCAATGGACTCTTGTATTGAAATTCTTAGAGTTCAAGTTGGAATTCTCTTGTCAAACTTCTTTTATGTTGGCAAAATTTCTTTTGAGGCCAGTCTTTGATTGTTGGAGTATTGTTTGGTGATTTTAATTCAATTTATGATTTTTTCGTGGGCCAATATTTGAAAGAAAATTCTGCATTAAATACCAATTATCTTTGTGCTAAGACTATGGAGTTTCTGAAGCTTGTCTTGTTGAAGTTTGCCACCATTTGTGAAGTTTTGGATTAAATTGATAGTTGAAATTCTCCTAGTTTGAACTTGTTACCACTGGTTTCTAATAGGTGTTGTTATTGTTGAGTTTAATAGATGGGATTCACTGGGACTAGAGATTGAGCATGCTTGAATTGTGATTTGGTTGAATATACAATAAGCTAAATCTGTCAGAAATTTATGTTAGTTGAGACTGTGCTTGAGTTCATTAGTGATAGTTGAAATCTGGTTATCACTTTTAAAAGAGTGGTTCTCCTTGTTGAATTGGGTGCTCTTGTTACATAAACTATTGTCCAGTTGGTTAGAATCTGCTGGAAAAGGTTGCATGCTTGCTGGAAAATAATTTGTTGCTTGTTTTCTATTGCTAAAGAAGATCATACTTGTTGTTCACAGCCCTGCATTGTTCATTTTTCGCTCAATAATGGAGATTTCCACATTTCTTTAATTGATTGTTGTTCCTATAGTTTTTCTTAAAAATTTAGGAATTTTGCAAAAGTTTTAGCTTTAGTTAACTCAACTGCGTTGCTTTAGTTTATATGCCAACAATACACTATCGAAATTCAAGTTTTGAGCTTTTTTTCTTAAAAGCGGATCCCGCACTATTTAGCTATACTTGGTGGTTATTCTGACTTAATATTGCTATGATTCTAATGCTCTATTTCTACAGTTGAGCTCGTCATTCTGGGGTGAAAATTTTTATTCCTACTGCTGCTGAATTTAGTGCTCAAGGTATTGCTAAAGTTTTGAGTTTTGAGTTTTGAGAAGTAATTATGGCAAACCTGCCAGCTTGTTTGAATCTTAGAATTTTGCATTTAAATGAAATTTGTTGATGTAATATAATTTTCCTAAGCATTATTTGTATTTTTCTACAACATTTTGTAAACTTGAAACTGGATTGGATATTAGAACTTGTTTGAAGAATTTTGACTTAAATAAGAGTTTTTTGGACTGTCATTGAAAGTTGTTGAAACAACCTTGAAAATCTACACTTTTTGCACCAGTTGTCTAGCGAGTGCAAGCTGATTATTTTTTGCACAGTTAAATTCAGTTGATTACAAATGTTTTGGTGATTCAGTTAATAGGGAATTGCAAGCTGAAAATATTGCTTAAAGTTACCTTGTTTGTTGCTGCTAGTTTAGTTTGGTGTGAGTTGGTCCAGCAGGCTATAAGTGTAAATCTGTATAGTTGTCTGTAGCACAATTTTCTTGTTGATTCTATATTTTAATTATATTTTGAGTTTGATCCAGCAAAGTTGTTGAGTTTCAATTAGCAGTCAAGTTACAACCGTGCTATTTAGATTTTCACTCACTTTTTAGCATGTAAATATATTTATTAAGTTTAATCACTATATTTTAGACTTTATTTCACTTTGTAGTTGGTTTATTTAACTAATCTAAAAAAAATTAAAAAAAAGACTACAAAAAGAGTTACATTTTTTAGAGTATTAACTTTATTTCATGTACAAAGAAAGTAGAGTTTCCAAAATATAGTCTTATCTAGTATAGTGATTTTTTTAGTTGTAGGATTTAGGGAATACTTAGTAATGGTAGTAGTTAAGATCTAATTCATGCAGGGTCATGATACGTAGGCAACCTACATAGGGTTCGATCGAATCATTTTGTTTAATTAAAAAAAAGAAAAAAAAAAGAAAAAAGAAAAAAAAAGAAAAAGGGGTGTAATTATGGGACATGAAAATTAGAGGAAAGAAAAGAGTGATAAATAGAAAAAGAGGAAAGAAAATGATCAAGCAAGTGCCAGAAAAGCAAAGAAAGAGAGAGGTTGAAATGAACAAATTGGGATGATGCCATATGACCTTCATACCCTCGAAGCCATGTTAGAACCGGTAAATGGGACTAGGTGCACTGCGCGCAATATGATATTTTAGTTGTTTAATTCCCTAACGCTAACATGATGGCTTTATTTTGTTGTACTCATTACAGAAGGGTGGTTGGTTTTTGGTTTTTAAAGTAGTAATTATCCTCTACCACACAAAGTCAAAGGCAATGGCAGACAACAATAAAACTGTGTTGGTTGATACCGGGGCCCGAAAGCAGTTGGTTGAGCAGAACAGTAGGTTAGTTGAAGAGGTACAAAGGTTGAGACAACACATGGCAAAAATGTATCAGGCGAGGATGACCAGGACCGCACCACCCCTGCTACCACCCAGCTGCATAGATGCCCCTTCTCCAAACTTCGATCATGGTTTAGAACGATCCTCCATAGTCTCCAGATGCACCCGCTTACTACAGTTTTCCCAACCACCCCAGTAGATCCGTCACTTGCCCTCCAACTATCCCTAACAATGAATATTTACTCAGAGCTCATGATATCCAATACTATCCCGCAGAGGTGCCCCACAAGGTTCCTGACTCGTACAAGCAGAGCCTGCATGATGAGCCTCATGTTGAGAATGAAAAGTTCACTGGAAAAAAAGGACAGAATGGAATACCCAGAGGTTGTAAGGTATAAGACAGTTCTTGAAGAACAAGCAAGGAATGCGAGACCAAGGTAATATGGCTTGCGAAGAACTATTTGCATCCCCTGACGTTCGCCTACCCGCAGAGTTCAAAGTGCAAAAATTTAACTTGTACGATGGGTGTGGAGATCCGGTAGCCCACCTGAGGGTTTATTGCAGTGAAATGAGAGGCAATAGAGAGAAACATGACATGTTGATTGCATATTTCAGCATGAGCCTGACTGGGCAGCATTGGACTGGTATACTCATCGATATGTCGATAAATAGACTACATTAGGTGACATGACTCAAGATTTTGTTCGATGCTTTCAATACAAGTCAAGTGTTACCCCAGATTGCTCTTCCTTATCTAAAATGTAAAAGAAGCCGGAGGAAAGCTTTAGGGAATTTGGGCTCAGATGGAGGGCACAAGCTGCTCGAGTCAGTACCCAGATTGGTGAAGAGGAAATGGTTGAACTTAAGCCAGGAGCCCACCTACTTCAGTCATTTTGTCACCGCTTTGGGAAAATGCTTCAATGATGTTCCAAAAATGGGGGAGATAGTAGAAGAGGGAATCAAGTCAGGCAAAATCACGCGTGGTCCAGAAGGCATTCAGAACATCCAAGTAAGTTTCTGCGGGAGAAAGACAAATAGAAAATATGATTAGCATTTCCAGCCTCGACATCGTCCTAGTGGATATCCTTGTGTACCAGATAATCCTCCCTAACGCTGCTTCTCCCCACAGAACTCAAAAAATTGTACATCACTTTCCCCATACCTAGCTCCACAGAATGCTTATCCACTCCCACGAGCATACCGAAAACCCCCTAGATCAGTTTCCAGCCCAGTCACGCATGTAAAAATGAGAGGCTAATGAAAAAAGAAAAGGCTTTCACCCCTATTGGAGTATCATATGCCAATTTGTTCCAAAGGTTGAAGCAATTGGACATGTTGAAGCCGATTCAGATAAAAATGCCAAACCCTCTGTCAAATAAATTTGATGTTTCTCAAAGGTGTGCATATTGCTCAGATGCCTCGAGGCATGACACAGAGAAGTGTCGGAGTCTAAAGAAAACAATTCAGAAGCTTATTGATGAAGGTGACATTATCGTGCAAATTCCGGATGCAGCAGACACTAGCCAAAGTTTGTCATGTGCATAATGAGATGCACATGTTGGAGTGTGAGAGTTATTCTGGGAGCCTCGGAGGCATGAGTACTGCTGAGCTTTCAGCGCTATTAGAGGTTGATCTTCAGAAAGAGCCAGCGAAAGGAATCCAAAAGCAATCTGTTAAGAACAATGTGATGAAGGCTTGTGAAGTGCCTAGTGTTATTGTTGTGGAACCCAGTGGCTAATATGTCATGATGGGTAATTGGGAAGACGCTCCACTTATTGGTCAGCCAGATAGGAGTTTTGGTGGTTTATTTGGTTGTCATTTCTATCGCCGGATTATTTTCAGGGTTGTAATCCGGATATTGTCTTGTGATTCAAACGCCTATATCCTTTTATTTTTCCTAGTTTTTTTAGTGTCGTCTAGGTTTATTCCGGGGTTTTAACCCCAGTCTTTTTACTTGTTTTGTTGTCCAAGCTCTTTCACCATCTGTCTAATTCAATTTTTTACTTTCCGTCATTTCTAGTCATTTGGTTTAGTTTCTTTTCTTATTACAATTCTTTACCCTGTTGGCTTTAATGACATGACATGCATGCATAACCCAAGGCCTGGTCTTAAAAGATTACTCGTAAGGCAATAGAGACACTTGAGGGAAATAAGAACAGATTTGGACCCTTTGAGATCTTTTGAAGCCCAAACCACGTGAAACACAGGCAGATAGAACATGAAGAAATAGTAAAAGAAAGTTTACCAAATTGACAGGGACCATTTGTTGTAGATGGAGTGTTGTCCAGTGGTGCATTATATTTGACAAAAGGAGAAAGGAAATGACTATCGGTTTTGATGCAGTCAAGAGATACTATGTATGATTCCTTTGTCAGATCGTACTTGCTTGTCTTGGCATATTTTGAAGATTTAAATGACGAAGGCATTTTGTTATGCTATCTAAACACTCTATCCTTTGCTAACCCTTTTGAGCGTTAATTATTTTATTTCATACCCCTCTTTCGAAATTGGTAACAAAAGTCAGAAACACAAGTGTGAGAAGGTAGTGAAAGGAAAAGAACGTAAAGAATGAAAAAATGAAAACAAGAGAAAAGAAAAAGAAAAACAAGAAAATAAAAGAGAAAAGAGAAAAGAGAAAAGGAAAAAAAAGAGAAATAGAAACAAAACAAAGAAAAGAAAATAAAAAAAAGAAAAATAGAAAGAGAAAAAAGGAGAAGAAAAACAACAACAAAAACAAGGAATCGTTATGAACTACGTTTGACCTGATTTCTTTTGAAAGGTTATGTAGGTAGCCTCACGGTTCGGTCTCATCAAAATAAAAATTCAAAAGTCTCCAAGCAAGAAACTAGGGCAGAAATTGTGGTCGTTGTAAGAATTTGATTCCGAAAGTTGTAGCTTTTGACCCATTTGAATTGCTTTGAGCCTTTGATACCCTTTCTTTCATACCCTATCCAAAAGAACCCACATTATGGTCCAAAGAAAAACCTTCTGATCAGTCTTCAAGAGATGCCAAGTTGAGCAAGTAGAGGTGATTCATGTCAGGAGAAACACTCCGGTCCAAGCAGGAAAGATAACAAAAATGAGAGGGTCTTATTGGTGAAAACCCTCACGGGCACCGTAAGGCGACATGAGTTGAGAGATATAAGAAAAATGAAAAAAAATGAGAGAGTCTTATTGGGAAAAACCCTCACGGGCAGCATAAGGCGACGGGAGCTGAGAGAAATAAAAAAATGAAAAAATGAGAGAGTCTTATTGGGGAAAACCCTCATGAGTACCTTAAGGCGAGTGTAAGTTGAGAGAAATAACAAAATGAGAGAGGCTTGATGGTGAAAACCCTTTGGGCACTACAAGTCGAATAAGGATTGTGAATCAGATTGGATAATCAAAGCATTTAAGCCTAGCTTCACGGTCTGGGGGAGTATAGAAAGAGTTGAACATTAAATTTGCTTAATGGAATAGGATTCAGGTGAATGTCATGGTCATTAAAGTTAGTATCCACATTTTATAGGTTTCTACTTTTTAGGTTTTTGTTAGGAATCATCTCCTTTCCTTGTCCTCTACTGTGTTCATTTTGTCTTGTTTATTCCATTCTCTTGAGTCTCTCAGGTCAAAACAAGTGAGAAATGAGTTCAACATCTGCCACCAGCTTTCCAATTGCACAAAAGGGGACTTGTTTGTCACATCAAAGTAGCATAAGTCAGGAAAGAACAACGGGCACACTAAGCTGGTAACAATCAACATGATTTGGGATTTGTTTGAAATACAAAGGCTCGGTATATATCAAGTCATGGACAATGCAGCAGAATGAGGGCTAGGGTGAACGGATCAAAAGTATTTTCTACGATAAGATTGACAAGAAGCGTGGTAAACCAGTGATAAGCAAGATCTTCCAAGGAGAAATCAAAGTTATCATGACTAGCGATGGAGTAGTAGACCTCAAGGTCAGAGCCACTGATTTGGGTCCAGAAAGAACATCATGTACAATGTGGCAAATATGCTTTGGGGATCAGGTGAAACACAAGGGCTTGGCAGATGTCGGTCCAGAAACAATGCAATAAACGAAAGGTATTGGGTTCGAATGAGAAGAGGTATTTTCTGGAAGGTTTACAAAGGAAGAGGCTGGGCAATGGAAGAAAAAGGTCTTCAAAATGAAAATCAATCATCTTGACAAGTGAAGGAGCAGCAGACCTCAAGGTCAAGGCCAGTGGTTCAAGCAAATAAAAAATAGCATACGCACAAGTGAGGGCAAGGGACGTGCTTTAGGATTCATGTGGGACACAAAGGTTGGGAAGATGTCAGTTCATCAACAATGCAAAAAATAGAGGATATTGGGTCTGAACGGAGAAGAGGTATTTTCTGTGAAAAGGGTGACAAAGAAGTTGGTCAGCCAATCAGCAAGCCATGTCTTTCAAGGTTAAATCAAAGCTGCCATGGCAAGTGAAAAGGCGCAACACAAAGATAGGAGGGCCACAAGGGTTCAGGGGGTAAGCCAAGCATCGTAAAGTGATCGGCCCCTCTCAGAAAGGATGCAAGGGTCCGGAAAAAGAGTTAGAGACGCAATACGAGAATGGGGAAGGTCGTAAGGGTCAGCCAAGAATCGTAAACTGGCTGGATAACCTGAGGAAAGGATGTGAGAATTTTAGAAAAGGGTCGGAAATGTAACACAAAGATGAGGAGCAGAGTGAATGTACAAGGGTCTGAGGGTCAGCCAAGCATAATACATTGACTTGGTAAAGGTGTAAGAATTCATGCAAAAGGTCCAGGAATGTAACACAGTAATGGGCGAGCAAAGTAAAGCCACAAAGGTTCGGGGGTCAGCCAACCAACTCAGGCAACCTATCATCAACGTGGAAATTTGAACACAACGGAACACAATAATGAGGAGGAAACTTCCAAAAAGAATGTGGCAAGCTAAACACCACTTTCAAACTGACAAGTTTTCTTTGATTGACACAGGGGCAGAAAAATTCCAGAAGAGCCTAAGGGGGGCCATCCGCATGAGAAGGCAGGCACATGGCATGTATGATTAAAATCTCAGGGCCCACCTGGAGGTGGGACACAGTCCAAACTCAAAAGGGACATAGTCTGTCATAAACATCCTCCCCAGCAAAAGCAGAAGGGGACAAACTTTAACTAGCAAACTCCAGCAAGAACAATTGAGGGTTAAAAGAGGCATTGAAGTTGAGATGGAACACAGTTTAAAACTCAAACAGGTGCAGGTAACATGGGCAAGCACCAACACCTTCCCCAATAATAGTCACAGAAACCCTCCTAGACAATTCTCACTAGCAGAACAACCAGAAGTTAGAGTTGGCATTTAAGCAGGAATCCTTAGGACCCTCCTGGAAAATGGGACTTATTTTAAGGTTAAAGGTAATCATGGATAGAAAAGGGCATAAAATTACTTGCATGTTGAAGTAGGATCCAGTTAAGAATTGTCAGGACCCTCCTCAAAAATGGGACTTAACATAGAAGACAAATAGTCGGATGGCATGGCCAAACCCAAATACTTCCCCAACAAGAGTCATCAGGATCCACCTAGATAATGGGATTTAATCGCAGGAGTTGTCAGGACCCTCCTGGATAATAGGACGTGGCTCCAAATACTAATCCCCAACAGACACGGTTGGTCATCTAATTAGCAGTTTTTAGGACCCGCCTAGATAATGGGAAGTAGTTTTAATCACCAGTCACTAGTAGATTGGGAAAGATGACATAATTTTAAAGTTGTCACCGGTTAAGAATCGCCAGGACCCTCCCGGATAATGAGACATAGCTTTAGATATTTGGTAGGGAGATTTGATTAACACTCACCGAACCGCCCAGCATCAAACTGGGGCAGAAAGGATATCTTGTGTTTTGTTAATTTTGTTGTGATCAAGTACACAGGCAGCAGTCTCAAGGAATATTTTTCAAATTCAAGTTTTGTAATCAGGCACCCAACTGCAGAAAAAGAGAATATTTTTCAAACAAAAAATTCAAGTTTCGACAATCAGGCACCGACCTGTAAAACAAGGGAATATTTTTCAAAATTTCAAGTTTTGGTAATATGGCGCCCACCTGTAGAACAAGGGAATATTTTAAAAATCCAAGTTTTTGTAATCAAGCATCCACCTGTTGAACAAGGGAATATTTTTCAAAATTCAAGTTTTTGTAATCAGGCGCCCACATGTAGAACAACGAAATATTTTTCAAGATGCAAGTTTGGTAATCACGCGCCTATCTTTAGAACAATGGAATATTTTTCAAGTGTTAAGTTTTGATAATCAGGCACCCACCTGGAGAACAAGGGAACACAATTTGAGTTCAGCAATCAGGCATCCACCTGGAGAAAGGGAAAACATCTCAGATTACAATTCAATTCAGCAACACGAGAAGCTCATGGAAAGAATGCAAGTCAACAGTTCGAGGTAATCAACAAAAGTTAGTCAAAATAAAGAAAAAAAGAAGAAAAAAAGAAGACAATCAGGAAGTTAATCCAAATAAAAGCAGATGAAAGAGGTGAATTTCTCAAGGCATGGTTAAGGTCGCAAGTGATACATGTCCGGTCTTAATAAAGAAAAGCTAAGGAAGAACGAGCTAGTACCTACATATAACAAGCGTCAAGGTTGAAACCTAAAGTCGGAATGAAGAACCACTCAGACTCGAGATCAAGCTATAGAAGACTTATAGATAGGAGTCTTGTAACTCATAGTTGACACGTTTAGCTAGTCTTTTCATTCTTTTGATTTTGATGTAATAACAAGACCACGGATCGGTACCTCGACGGAATGGCACCTCGACCGAATCTTTGTCTCGGCATGCTTCTTCATCTCACTCACTCCTGAACTACACTGACCCGATTCCTCTTTAGCCGAGGATATGTAGGCAACCTCTGAAGCAAGGTGCAGTCAAGCTTTTCAATATGCTTCCCATGGAGAATTCAAGTGGGGAAAAATCACTCGTATCCGCTCACTTTATCTTTGCACGAAAATACTTCGGGTTTCCGAGCAAAGAGGACAGCTGTGAGCACATGATTTTTGCCCTACATGAGAATAACTCCTAAAAATAGACCACAATAATTTTTTATTAATTTAGGAATTTTTCTTTACATTAGTTGCATTTCATGCATTTTTAATATTTCCAAATCAAAGAAAACTATAAAAAATGTCACATTTTAATTTTATGCCACCTTAGGTTCAGTTCGCATTTAGGAATTAATTACATTAATTAATTGTGTTTTAAAAAAGGGAAAGAAAAAAATCACAAAAAATGGTTAATTTTGCACTTTTAATTTTAGTCTTTGAATTTCGGTAGTTTTCCATTTAATTTGGTTTTAATTAGTTCCAATAAGTATTAGTAGTAGTAATTAGTTTAATTTGAAAAATTTTAACTAGAAATTAATTTAGGTGTTATTTCTATTTATAATTCAAAAGAAATTAGAAAAATATGAAAACAAAAGAGGTGAATCATATTTTTGGGCCAAAATCATATCAAAATTCAGCCCAGTGCAATTGCCCTTTTAAACCCAACCCAAATTAGCCCCTACCCAACCACAAACCGGGTCGACCTGACCCAACCCAATACCTAAAACCATTTTCCCACCAAACAATACCCACAGACGATACAATACATACACATTCCTATACAGAAGAGAGAGGGAGATGCCTGGAAAATTTTTGAGGGAGCTGCGCAGCTAATGAAGACAACCCCCCCCCCCCTCTCTCAATCATCTTCTCCGTCACACACATATATATGATCCCACCTTCACTAAGCTCACTGGACCGGCGGCATAACACCAGAGAAATGACCCAGCCCCCCTTTCCCGTCTTCTTCAATCCCCCCTGGTTCTGTAACGTTCGACGGTCCCAAGCGACCCCTGCTGTTTCTTCCACTTTTTCCATTCACGACAGCACCGGTAAACACGCACACAAATACAACTGACTGGGAATACAGCAGAAACAGATATAGTATATGAGATTTTCCCAGTCGTCGAGCCGTTGAGGTCGCCATCGAAGTTCTACTCATCGTTCTCTGTTCGTTTCCAAATCTGTTCGCTTCCGCCAGAGCTAATCTTTTGCTGACTAATCGAGTTTGAAGTTGTCATAACTCACTAGTCGATGTAGATCTTAGCGGTAAAATGACTTACTTCTTGTATTGAGGGAAACATTAGTTTTGGAAAACAACCTTTCTTCCTGAATGAATGAGAATGTATTTTCTTTCATCCATGTATTTGTTGTAATCTTCGTTAATTAAAGACCATCGAAGGTTCAGTTCTTCATTCCTCTTAATGTAGTGTTTAATTATTTGTGAATACAAGTAAAATGGAAGTAGCTTGAATTAGTTGGTATGTTCGCTTTATATGTTATCGCCTCGGCTATTTGGATTAGAACTTGGTTTTTGATCCATGTATTGTTGGTTCAAGGAGAACTCTTGTGATTCCGGATTGAATCTGGATCCTTTTAGGTTTTGTTTTTTACCGTTGTTGAGCTCCTAAGTTGTTTTTGCTTCACTAAATGTGTTTACATGATTCAATGGGAGATTACTGAAATGTTCATGTAATAATGTGCACAAATGCTCACTGATGAATACGCTGGATTTCTGTTCTATTTTGAGCTGATTTGTCACCAGTTCTCAAACTTTCATTGACGTATTCAAATTTGAGTAGGAAAGAGAAGAATCCACTTGATATTGTTGTAATGTTATTAGAAAGCTAGTCCCTGGATCACGAGCAAGCTGAGAAAAGGTTTGTCTTATTGTTTATCCTACACTCTCAATTAAATGAATTATAGGCTGTTTGAATTCGTTTAAATCAATATGCAAAATGTGTTAGATCGTATCAAAAGGGATATTGGATTGATAATATTGGCATGAACCTATTTAATTGTGTTAGCTTGGAATTTATTAAGTAGAGGTGTGCCGTGCCAAACAAAAATCTCAAATGCAAGGTCCTCGTTTAAATCATTCTTGTTTATCCTTAGATTTCGAGGCGTGCCATTTAGCGAATTCCATAGCCCTCGCAAAGTGCAAACGCGTAGTTGCTTTAGGCACGAGTTTAATAACATTACTTTCCTAAATTCGGGTACACATTTATGTGACCCAAATCCAAATCCCTATGAAGTTAAAATGTGTCAAAAACCATGGGTGCATTTATGTGACGTGGTTCGAGGCATGTTTTAACGACATTACAATTTTCCTTAAAAATAATAATAAAAGTGGTTAATAGATTTAAAATGCACATAGGTTCATAACTGTATAAAATCAGATAATTTAAGCCAAATATAACAGTTGAGCGACCGTGCAAGAACCACGGAACTCGGGAGTGCCTAACACCTTCTCCTCGGTAAACAGAATTTCTTACCCGGATTTCTGGTTCACAAACTATTAAACAGAGTCATTCTTTCCTCGATTCGGGAATCTAAACGGTGACTTGGGACACATTAAATCTCCCAAGTAGCGACTCTGAAATTATCTTAAATAATTGAATCTCATTTCGATTTTCAATTAATTGGAAAACCTCCCTTATCTACGCCCTTCGCCGGGTTCGATCCGCAGCAGAGTCGCCAGAGCTATCACACCTCCTTTTGCCTACTACAACCTGGCAAAGGGAGTAGATAAGGGAGTTTTTCCAATTAAAGGACAGTCGAAACGGGATTCATTTATTTAAGAGAATTTCAGAGTCGCCACTTGGGAGATTTATGGTGTCCCAAGTCACCGTTTAGAATCCTGAATCGAGGAAAGAATGACTCTGTTTAAAAGTCCGCGAACCATAAATCTGAGTAAGGAATTCTGTTAACCTGGGAGAAGGTGTTAGGCATTCCCGGGTTCCGTTGTTCTAGCACGATCGCTCAACCGTTATATTTGGCTTAAATTATCTGCTTTTGTACAATTATGAACATATGTGCTTTTTTAATCTTTTAAATACTTTAACATTATTATTTTTAAAGAGAATTGCAACGTTGTTAAAAGATGTCTTGAACCACGTCATATGAATGCACCCGTAGATTTTGACACATTTCAACTTCGTTGAGATTTGGATTTGGTTCACATAAATGTGCACCCGAGTTTAGGAAAGTAATTTTTTTTAAAAAGTGTGCGCCTAAAGCAACTACGCGTTTCAACTCTGCAAGGGCCGTGAAAGTTTGCTAAATGGCACACCTCGAGTTGTAAAGAAAATAATTCTATTTAACTAAGGAAAACTTTAATACTCCTACTTATAAAAAAGCTAAGTATCACAACCACGTCACAGGAACCGTACCCCTGGTTGTAATAGGAATACTTCCAAACTAGCACATAACTTCATTTTAACTAACATCCTAGAAAGAGATGACTGGTCTTTTAAACACATATCTATCTACTAAAGATGAAGAATTCACCATATATGATGTGATTTTACTCAAAATAGTCCATGTGATATACAACTATGCTCATTACTATTCAGAAACAACAAATTCAAACTGTCGCCAAGTGCATCAATCAACTCACCAAACCATTACGGAAAGAGTAGCCTTATACTGACTGGGATATCAAAAAAAGCAATATCTTGCTAGAGTGCAATATGACATGTTTAGGTTTAAACAAATCAATCAGGGAAACATGACCATTCAATTTCATAACTCAAACCATTTATGTTGAATCTGAACGTGGGCATCATAAGAGTACATTAGTACCATGATTATTGGTTGAACAAGAAGAAGGTGAGCTGAGTTTTCTTAGTGAAATGACTTAGAAATCTATCTTAAATGGGTATGGTTGTGACTTTGTATTTGGATTGGCCCTACAGTATCTCATATACTGTTTTGAAAGGCCAAGATGAACTAATGGAGCAATAAAAGGGAAGACAATATTTGCGTTGCTAAGTAACCCATAACACCAAAAAATTTTGGCCTGTCACACTAGCTATCTACAAAGTAACATGCCAAGGAAACGTTTTTCCTAAACAACTAACAAGCAAAAAATAACACAACTCAATTTGTGCAAATTCCGAACTGAAAAGAAGGAAATAACGAGAAATGATTGATAGCTTTCACAACAATTTGTTTGAACTACACATGATCCAAACATCTGGAGAATGATTCATGACAGTAGTGGAGCGTTATCGAATTCATTATGTGAGATATACCAACATGTGAGTCCCTTCCAGTATTACTTCTCATCACAGACACAAATAAGACAACATAGGCATTCAAATTGTCTTTACTCGATATCTCAAACTTCATCTAATGGAGCATATACCACTTATAAATCATACCTTCGTGGAGGAGTTAAATGCAATCTCAAGTGAAATGATACCAAACCAAGTATTCAAAATATATAGTATAGGAAAACAAAATTGAAGAATAAGTAGTAATGAAATAACTAACCAAAACAAGTTAAATAAATCCAACTGAAACAAACTAATTATAAATTCAAGCACTTACATATAATCTTAAATACGATCGAACTTTTACTGTTGCAGCAATTCCTGAAAGCGCTGACCAGATGACATCCTCGATCTACAGGACCAGCGCTTCACCGGTAACCTCGGCGTAATTGCGACCGTACCTCGAAACTGGCCAGATCCATCGTGTAATAAGATCTAGCTATGGTGGAAATCATTCCTTCGTGGAGGAATTAGCACTAGAACGGTGGTATTTTGTTCTCTACTATGCTTGCTTCTTCCAGCGATTTCAAGAGATTCATAAGGTGGTTCAAGAGATAGGAGCTTAAATGGGGTCGTCTCTGTTACTGTCTATATTCATGGTCGATAAAAGAGCAGGGGTCGTTTGGAGCAGATGACATAGGGGTGGGGGTAACGCCGACGGGAAGGGATGCCGATGGGTTCTTCGATGAGGAATGATCTTCAGGGGTCCTTTCTCGCCAAAGTTGCGCTCAATTTTTTCATCTTCCAAGTGTCTCTCTTCCTTTGTATATGTGTGCATCAATGTGTATTGTATCGTGTGTATAGGCGTGTATTTTTTATCCCTCTCCTTCAAGACTTAGGCATTAGGTTTTTAGGTGGGGAAATGGGTTAAGGTATTAGGTCGGGCGGGTCGACCCGGTTTGGGGTAGGGGCTGGTTTGGGTTAGATTTTAAAAGGGAAATTGCATTGGGCTTAAAGATAAATGGAAGTAAAGATCAGCCCAAAAATATGATTCACACCTTTGTTTCCATTTTAACAAATTTATTTTAAATTAAAACTAAAAATAACACCTAAATTAATTCCAAGTCAAATTATTTTCAAATTAAACTAACTACTACAACTAATACCTACTGCAACTAATTAAAACCAAATTAAACGGAAAACTACCAAAATTCAAAGATTAAAATTAAAAGTGCGAAATTAAACATTTTTGTGATTTTTTTTCTTTTTTTTTAACACAATTAACTCAATGTAATTAATTTCTAAATGCAAATTGAACCTAAAGTGGCATGAAATTAAAATGTGCCGTTTTAATGGTTTTTCTATGATTTGAAAATATTAAAAATGCATGAAATGAAACTAAAATAAAGGAAAACACCTAAAAACCAATTAAAATTATTTTGGTCTATTTTTAGGAGTTATTCTCATTAGGAAAAAAATCACGTGCTCACACTCTAGAAGAGACAAAAGAGCTTCAAAGGCAAGTTGAGGAGCTGCTTGAGAAAGGCTTTGTGAGAGAGGGCATGAGCCATTGCTCTGTTCCCGTCATATTGGTACCCAAAAGAGGATGGAACATGGAGGATGTGCGTGGATTGTAGAGCAATCAACAAAATGACATTAAGACATCGCCATCATATTCCTCGTCTTATGTTGGATCAATTACATGGATCCAAAATCTTTTCTAAAATTGATCTAAAAAGTGGTTGCCATCATATCCGAATGAATCCAGGAGATGAATGAAAAATTGCTTTTATGACCAAATATGGGCTATATGAGTGGTTAGTTATGCCATTTGGCTTGAATAATCCACTTAGAACTTTCATGACATTAATGAATCATATCTTAACGGATTTTCATGGAAAATTTATTGATGTGTACTTTGATGATATCATGATTTTTTCTAACAATTTAGAGGAGCATGTAGAACACCTAAAATAAGTTTTTTGAATTTCTTAGAAAGCAGCATTCATTTGTTAATCTTAAAAAGTGTACATTTTGTGTGGATCATGTGATTTTCTTAGGTTTTGTAGTTGGTTCTAAAGGAGTTGAGGTTGATGAAGATAAAATCAAAGAAATAAAGGAATGGCCTAAACCTAAGAGTGTGACTGAAGTTAGGAGTTTTGCATGGACTTGCTAGTTTTTATGGGAGGTTTGTGAAAGATTTTAGTATCATTGCTTCTCCTTTATCCAAAGTTATTAAAATGGTTAAGATTTTTATGTGGGGAAAAGAAAAAGATAATGCTTTTAACTTGTTGAAAGTAAAGTTATGCTATGCTCCTTTGTTACAATTTCCTATTTTCTCTTAATCTTTTGAAATTGAATGTGATGCTTCTGGCAAAGGAATAGGTTTTGTTTTGATGCAAGATTCTAAACCTATTTCCTACTTTAGTGAGAAGTTGAGTGGAGACACATTGAATTATTTCACTTATGACAAAGAGTTATATGCTTTGTTTAGGACTTTAGCCACATGGCAATATTACTTGTGGCCAAGAGAGTTTGTCATTTAAACTGACCGTGAATCTTTGAAGTACTTGAGAGCCAAGGTAATCTTAGTAGAAGGCATGCTAAGTGGGTTGAATTCATTGAAACATTTTCTTATGTAATTTCTTACAAACAAGGAAAAGAGAATGTTGTTGCTGATGCACTTTCAAGAAGGTATGTCTTAGTTGCTACTCTGACTTGTAAATTGATAGGTTTTGATCAAATCAAGGGACTTTATGCTAATGATGTTAATTTTTTCAAGATTTTTGCATATTGTAAGTTAGGTCCTTTTGAGAGATTTAATCTTCTGGACGGGTTTCTTTTTAAGGAAAATAAGTTGTGTATTCCTAAATGCTCTTTACGTGAAGTATTTGTAAGGGAAGCACATTGTGGAGGCCTTATGGGTCACTTTGAAGTCCCAACAACACTAGACATACTTGCTAAAAAAATTTCTTTTGGCCTATCAGGAGAAAAGATGTTGAAAGAGTGTGTGCACAATATTTGGAATGTAAATCAGCTAAATCTAAAGTGTTACCACATGGTCTTGACACGCCATTACATGTTACTACTTCACCTTGGATTGATATTTCTATGGATTTTGTGTAAGGTTTGCCTAGAACAAGGTATGGTAAGGATAGTATTTTTGTTGTGGTAGATAGGTTCTCCAAAATGGATTGTTTTATTCCTTGTTTAAAGACTAATGATACTTCGCGTGTTGCTAATATATTTGTAAAAGAAGAAGTTAAATTGCATGGTACGCATAGAAACATTGTTAGTCATAGGGATGTTAAGTGTTTTAGCAACTTTTGGCGTGTATTCTAGGTGAAGTTAGGCACTAAATTGTTGTTGTCTACTTCTTCTCACCCACAAACTGATGGTCAAACTAAAGTAGTAATAGAACCTTAGGAATCATATTTGAGGGCTGTTTTGAAAGGAAAATTAACTTCTTGGGAAGATCACTTCCCTGTGATTGAATTTGCTTACAATATAACAATCTATTCTTCTACGGGTATCTATCCTTTTGAGGTTGTTTATGGTTATAATCCCTGTACTCCCCAAGATTTATTACCATTACGTACTAATGATATTGCTAATCTTGATGGTAGAATAAAGGCTGAAATGATGAAAAAATTCATGAGCAATCAAGTATTGCAATTAAGAAGAAAAATGAGCAAACTGCCTTGAGAAAGAATAAGGATCAAAAACAAGTTGTTTTTCAACATGGAGATTTAGTTTGGGTTCACTTTAGGATTGGAACGATTGGAGATAATTCTTACAAGATGGACCTTCCTAGTGAGTTTCAAGTAAGTGCTACATTCAATGTTGCTGACTTGTCTTTTTTTTATGTAGGATCGAATTTGGACCGGATCCTTTTCAAGAAGACGGGAATGATAGCATCAAAAAATTGATAGAGTTTTGGAAGCTCAAAGAAGTCCATTTACAAGATCTCAAGCTAAAGAGTTGCATACTAAGGTTGTTGGCCTTCAATGGCAAATAAAGAACCTTTCAATTGTAGAGGAAGAGATCAAGGACAAAAGAGATGAATTATCCAAGTTTTACAAGTATTTGGTGGCCCAAATTAAAGTCCAAGAGTAGAAAGATTCGGTCCCAACATTAGCCCTTGAAGTCCACCAAAAAGGCACCCAGAAGAGCCTAAAATGAGCTTAAAACAGGTTCAAAAAGATGTGTTTCAAAAGGAGCCCAACTGGAGTCCAAACCAATGAGTTTTAAGGCCCAAATCTTCCCGTAAGAGCTTTGTATGCACACCCTCTTATTTGTATTAGCTTTTATTAGGTTTTTTAGTATTTAGCTTAGCCTCCAAGTTAGGGTTACCTTGGCAGTCGCCCTACCTAGTTTTATGGATTTTTACCTCCTATAAATATGAGTTATTTTCATTCATTATGGTACTTCATTATTGATTAATAATATACTTTGAGAGTTTTTTAACCTTTGTTAGTCATACTTTGAGATTTATCTTTCAACCTTTACTACTTCATAGTTCAAGATAGTAAGATAACTTCGTTATTGTGATATCATTGATTCTTTTGTGGTATTCTTAGAAGTCGATTGATACTATTTCTTAATTGTTGTCTCAAGTTACTCGTAAAGCGGTCAATATCTAAATCTATTATTTTTTATTTGTTCTTAAGTAAAGACGTTTGATTTCTTAAATAAATCAAAATTTTGTTGCTTGAATCTTGTCAGGCTACAGAACTTGCGTTTCTGGAAGTATTTGGAATTCTTTCCCTGAATTTTCCCATATATTTTATTTTCTGCACTTTAATTCTAGTCATTCCATTTCTTTGTTATTGCTTCCCCATTTACTTCTTAAATTCTTACTCTAGTTTGGATTCGTAACCTTACTGTTATCACTATGTATCTGTCATAATCGCACATGCGGTTGATCAGCCCCAGTTACGAGACCGCAGAAGCAGTTGAGCCCTCGCAGATGCAGCCAAGAGGGAAGATCCCAAAAACCTCATATGTGACTCCCTTTTCGCAGAAGCAGACCCACAGGAGCGGTCCCTAGACCGCAAAAATGGTCCAAGCCAGCCAGCCCAGCTTTGTAGATGAGGACGTATCCTCGCAAAAGTGAGACCGCAAATGCGGTCCCCTAACTGCAAATGCGAAAATCGCTGAAGGCAATGCCTTCATTTAATACGGTAATGTGTCATTTTTGGCATATTTCCTTCATTGTTTGGGAGATTTGGGAGCTTCTAAAGAGGGACTTCAACCTAGCATTATAAGGTAAGTCATTTCTACTTAATGTGAGTTTAACACTTGCATTTTTGATAGATTAACACATAAAGATTAGTGAAAATTGTGGGATTAGAGTAAAACCTAGGATTTTGATAGAAACAAGATTTAACCAGGAAACACGTTATAGAATAAAGTAAAAATCATATATTCTTAATCCTCAGGATAAGGATAATAACTTCCCTGAAAAAATCGGAATCCGAGCACGCGGGCCTAGGAATGGATTTTAGGAAACGGTAATTAAGGGTTGGGGGATTACTTTAATAGCTTTGAGCTTGTATTGACTAGTTCTTACCCTGTTTAATTAGTTTGGGATCGTTCGACTCTAATTTGAGGGTTTGACCACGTTCTTGATATTGAAAGTAAGCCTGTGGAGCGGGGTGATTCTCCTTTTTAACCTAGTAAGAGGGAAATAATCCCCTAAGTTAAAATAATAAATGTAAGTGATTGTTTATGGGGGCTACGTACAAGAGTAGTGACACAAATCCATACGTAGTTACTATTATGCTAATTGTCCGGGTAGCTTAGGACCTGTATCATGCTATACTTGTAAATGTTTGTATCCTTAATTGTTCGCCGAGATTTCGCAGTGAGTTGCTACTTTCCTATATCGTTCAAAAGCATGATGGAATCTCTCTTTGTTTTTGACTTTTTATTTTATTTCAAGTTGTAGGATAGATTTGTTCTTTTGAATGTTCTACTAGATGCTCATATACTTGTGACACCAGGTCTTGGCATACACATTGGTAGTCTATTCTATTGGGTTGTATATCTATTATCTTAAGTTGCTAATTACCACTTGTTTTAAATTCAAGTTAAGAAAATGCTAGAGTTGTTTTAGTAAAGTAAAATGAGAATTTATTAATATCTTCAAGTTGGCTTGCCTGACAATGATATTTGGCGCCATCATGACCTATAATGAAATTGGGTCATGACAACATGGTATTAGAACACTAGGTTCACGTAGGACTCACAAGCCATAGGCAAACCTAATAGAGTCTTGCAGATTTGTATGGAGACATCTGTATTTATCTTTGAGAGGCTATATGGTGTTATAATACTACTCTTTATTCATGTCCCATCATGCAGTGGTTATTATACTAAATTTCCCTCTTTTATTCTCTCACAGATGGTGAGGACACGTACGACAGATGCTCCAGATGGGGGAGGATGTTCTCCCCTATTGCTAGAGGCCCAGGCAGAGGGCAGGAGAGGGCACTGACCGAGGTAGGGGACGAAAGCATCCCAGTGATGTCCTAGTAGAACCACCGGCTAATCCTACGAGATATCCTATCATTTAGGAGTAGGATGAGGTGCCCACAACTAAGCCTACCCCGGCAGACTTCATGAAAGCATCGGGTTTCCAGGAGGTCATGAGCCATATGTTGTTGTTCATGGACACCATGACTCAGGATGGTTTATTTCTAGCGGATCCAGCTGCATCCCAAACGTGAGGGGAAGCACAGACCCCTGCTTCTCATTCTCTTGGTCATGTAGCTACAGTGTATCAGACTCCAGGTGCACTACCCGCAGATGGGGATCAACCAGTTGCTGCAGTGGTACTCGAGCCCAGACCAACTGCGGATGGTAATTTGCGGAAGTTATTGGACAGATGGACTAGGCTACACCCTCCTATCTTTAGGGGTGAGCGTCATGTGGATGCTCAAGTGATAGGTGTAGGGACAGACTGCACAACATGAGGATATTGGAGTCACATTAGGTTGATTTCACTACTTTTCAGCTGGAGGGCAGGGCCCATAGATGGTGGTAGTCTTATGTTCTTGGCAAGCCAGTAGGTTTTCCTCCCATCACTTTGGGTCAGTTCACACAGTTATTCCTGGACATGTATATCCTACCTCTGAGAGGGAAGAGCTTCGGTATCAGTTTGAGAAGCTTGAGCGGGGACATATGTCAGTGACAGACTATGAGGCAGGGTTTTCTAATTTATCCTTCCATGTACTGATTATACTTCGTACTGATGCAGACAGGGTGTAGAGGTTCGTTGCAAGGTTGCATTCTGGCATTAGGGATAACATCGCCCGAGAGGTAGAGATGAGGACTCCTTATCAGCTAGTGTGGAGATTTCTCGGAGGATTGAAGGCTAACATATGAGGGGTAGGGAGATATAGTAAGACAAGAGGGCTAGATTCTCTAGAGAGTTCAAAGGTTATCCGGCTAGGGAAGAGGTCAGTTTGGGAGGGGCCAGCCTAGCAGGCCCCTAGATTCAGCACCACCACCACCTCGAGGTGCTCCAGCACGCCCCTATTTCAGCGCCATACCAGGGAATTCTTACCGCCAGCTTGTTATACAGGGTTCCTCTAAAGGGTATTCTAGTCCCCTAGAGTTCTTCTGGTTCCTATTTCAGTGCAATGTTAGAGAGTTCATACCGTCCACCAGCTATTCAAGCTTCTTCTAGTGGTTCTATAGGCCATCAGGGTCCGCCATCAGGGTAGCTAGTTGTCGCATTGTGGTGTTTTTTTGACTGCGAAGACCTTGGTCTTATGAGGAGATACTGCACCAGGCTTCAAGGCAAGGCAATGCAGTAGGGCCAGCAGCCCATGATACAGCACTAGTTGCCCAGCCGCCTAGAGGCGAGGAACATGAGAGGTCAGCCAGCAACTGCTCAGACAAGTGGAGGCCAGCCAGCCGGCACTCCAGCCAGATTTTGTGCCATTCCGGCGAGACCAGATACATTAGCCTCAAATATCATTATCATAGGTATTATTTCTGTCTATGGTAGGGACACTTCATTGCTATTTGATTTAGGGTCTAATTATTCATATGTGTCATCTCTGTTTGCTTATTTCCTTGATTCCTCGTAAGCCTTTGGGTACTCATGATCATGTGTCCACTCATATGGGCTATTTTATGGTTGTGGATCATATCTACCACTCCTGTATGGTCACATTCTGTGGCTCTTAAACTAGACCAAATCACTTGTTGCTTGATATGGCCGACTTTGAGGTCATCATGGGCATGGATATTCATCTCCATATCATCATGTCCTAGATTTCCATGCCAAGACTGTTAATTTAGCAATCTAGTCGGGTTATCTTTTTTCTGAAGGCTCGACATATGGTCGATAAGGGATTTTTGTCTTATCTAGCTTATGTTTGAGAGACCACCACAGAGTCTTCGACGATTAATTTAGTTCCATTAGTTTGGGAGTTTCTTGATGTGTTTCCTTCTGACTTTCCTGGCATGCCACAGGATCGCGATATTGATTTCTGTATTGTTTTGGCTCCAGGTACCCAGTCTATGTCTATTCAACCGTATAGTATGGCTCCAAAAGACTTGAAGGGGTTGAAAGAGTAGATTGAGATGTTGTTAGCAAAAGGATTTGTTAGACCAAGTGTGTCACCTTAGGGTGCACCAATGTTGTTTGTAAAGAAGATGGATGGGACAGTACGGATGTGCATTGATTATTGCAAGTTGAACAAGGCTACCATCAAGAACAAGTACATATTGCCGCACATTGATGATTTGTTTCACCAGTTGCAGGGTGCTAAGGTGTTCTCTAAGATCAACTTGGAGCAGGGTACCATGAGTTGAAGATTCGGGACTCAGATGTTTCGAAGACTGTTTTCTGTACTAGATATTTTCTGGTGATGTCCTTTGGCTTTACTAATTCCCCAAGAGCATTTATGGACTTGCTGAACATGGTGTTCAGACCTTATATTGATTCTTATTTCATCGACTTCATTGACGACATCTTCAGATACTGACATGGCCTGGGAGAGCATGAGCAACATTTGAGAGTAGTGCTTCAGACCTTGCGAGAACAGAAGTTGTATGCTAAGTTCTCCAAGTGTGAGTTTTGTCTAGAGTCAGTGGCATTCTTGGGGCATATTGTGTCAGGAAAGGGTATTAAGGTGGATCCCAAAAAGATTGAGACAGTTCAGAGCTGGCCACGTCCTACTTAGTGACCGAGATCAGGAGTTTCCTGGGATTAGCCGGTTATTACCGTCAATTCATGCAAGGCTTTTCATCTATTGCATCATCTCGAAATATATTGCCCTAGAAAGGTGCTCCTTTCGAATGGTCCGATGATAATGAGACGAGCTTTTAGAAGCTCAAGACGACTATGACTACAACATCAGTTCATGTGATGCCTTTCGGTTTGGGGATGTATATGGTATATTGTGACACATTATGCGTCATCTTGGGATGTGTGTTAATGCAGGATGGGCGAGTTATTGCATATGCTTCATGTCAGCTAAATATTCATCACAAGAACTACCTTGTGCATGACTTGGAGTTAGTAGTGATTCTTCATGCTCTTAAGATATTGAAGCATTATCTGAATGGAGTGTCCTGTGAGGTTTACAGTGATTATCACAGCTTGCAGAATTTGTTCAAGCAGATGGAACTTAATTTGAGGCAGTGTAGATGGCTTAAGTTACCAAAGGATTATGACATCACCATTATTTATCATCCGGGCAAGGCAAATGTGGTTGCGGATGCCTTGAGCAGGAAAGCAGAGAGTATGGGTAGCTTGGCATTCATTTTAGCGGAGGAGAGGCCACTAGCTTTGGATATTCAATCCTTGGCTAATAGACTTCTAAGGTTGGACATCTCAGATCCCAACCGAGTCCTTGAGTGAGTTGTTGCTCAATCTTTACTTTTGGGGAAAGTCAAGGCTCGGCAATTTGATGATCTGCATTTGGCAGTTCTCAGAAAAACGATGATATAGGGTAGTACCAAAGAGGTTTCTATTGGCAAGGATGGTCTTCGCGACTCCAGGGTCGCCTATGTTTTCCTAATGTTGATAACTTGAGAGAGAGGATTCTAGATGAGGCATACAGTTCACGGTATTCTATTCATCCAGGTGGTACGAAGATGTATCACGACCTAAGACAGCATTATTGGTGGCTACGGATGAAGAAAGACATAGTTGAGTGTGTGTCTTGGTGTTTAAATTGTTATCAGGTTAAGTATGAGCACCAGAGGCCGGGTGGAGTACTGCAGTAGATGCCTATACCTGATTAGAAGTGGGAGCGCATTACTATGGACTTCATTGTCGGTTGCCTCGGACATTGCAAAAGTTTGATGCACTTGGGTCATCAGCGACAGGTTGACCAAGTTGGCCCACTTTATTCTAGTGGTGACTACTTATTCTTCAGAGAAGTTGGCACAGATCTACATTTGGGAGATAGTTCATTCGCATGGTCTGCCCATTTCCATCATATCATATAGAAGTCCTTAGTTCACTTCTCATTTTTGGAGAGTTGTTCAAAGTGGGTTGGGGACCCGAGTGGAGCTCAGCACAGCATTCATCCCCGGACCAACGGACAGTCAGAGCGGACAATTTAGATTTTGGATTATGTGCTTAGAGCATGTGTGATTGACTTTGGAGGACAGTCGGATCAGTTATTACCTTTGGCTAAACTTTCTTACAACAACAGTTATCAGTCCAGCATCGATATGGCTCCATTTGAGGCCTTATACAGCCGGTGATGTCGTTCTCCTATCGGGTGGTTTGATCCTGGTGAGGCTAAGTTGTATGGTGCAGATTTGGTGAATGAACCTTAGGAAAGGTAAGTTGATTCAGGAAAGGCTCCGCACATCTTAACCCATATAGAAGAGTGACGCGGATCAGAAGGCGTGTGATGTATCATTTATGGTTGGTGAGAAGGTTCTCTTAAAATTCTCGCCAATAAAGGGTGTTATAAGATCCGAGAAGAAGCACAAGTTGAGCCCAAGATTTATTGGGCCATTTGAGGTGTTGAGGCGAGTTGGGGAGGTTTCTTACATGCTTGCTCTACCTCCCAGCTTATCGAAAGCTCATCTAGTTTTGTACGTGTCTATGCTCCAGAGGTATCTCGCCGACTTGTCCTATGTGTTAGACTTCATTACTAATCAGCTGGATGAGATTATAGGTTATAAAGAGGAGCCAGTTGCCATTCTTGATAGGCAGGATCTCCAGTTGAGATCCACGATGTTTTATGCAATAATGGTCCAGTGGATGGGCCAACCAGTCGAGGAGGCGAGCTGGGAGTCTGAGGAGCACATGCATAGAAGGTATCCATGCTTATTCAGCACTTCAAGTATGAATCTAAACATGTTCGAGGACGAATGTTTTTTTAAGAGGTGGAGAATGCTATGACCCGACTGGTCGTTTTACCTTTTTTAACCCTTTTCCCCTAGATAAGTCTTCTTGTACTTGCTTTTACAAATTTATGACTTGCGGGAATGGTTGGCTGGGGATTTGGAAGAGTGGGGTTGAAATCGTAACACTTGGTTCCTTAACATAAGCTTAAAAGGTCGAATTTGACTTTGGTCTATGTTTTGATTAAACGACCTCGGAATCTGGATTTGAAGATTCCAATAGGTTTGTATGATGATTTTAGACTTGGGCATATGTCCGGGTCGGGTTTTGGATGACCCAGTAGCGTTTTGGTGCCTAATATAGAAAGTTGATTCCTTAGGATTTTGAAGTTCTTATATAATTTATGGATTTTTGTGTTATCGAGGTTCGAATGGAGTTTCGAGACTGGAATAGTTCTATATTGAAATTTAAGACTTGCACACAAAATTTGGTGTCAATATTAGAAGTGTAAGTGTGTTTTGTCGCACGGGAGTAAATTGAAGAATTTGAAGTACGTAAGTTTGATTCAATTGGTTTTAGGGGTGATTCTTAGATTTAGTGTTGTTTCGGCCGTTTCGAAGGTTAGATCAAGTCCATTTTATGATTTCAAACTTATTAGTATGTTTGGGCATGGCCCGGGGGCTCCGAGCATCAATTGAACGAGACTCGAGTAAAGTTGGAAAATTTTGGAAGGAGCTGAAGCTCCAGGTATTTGTCCTAAACGCACCTGCGGTTGGTCAGCCACAGGTAAGAGACCACAGAAATGGTTGAGCACACGTAGGTGCGGCCAAGGAGGAGGATCCCAGGACCCGTAGATGTGGCTCTCTTTTCGCAGAATGGGACCCGCAAGAGTGGCCCCCAGACAACAAAAACGGTCCCAGTCAGGCCATCCCAGCTCCGTAGATACGGATGTCTCCTCGCAAAAGCGAGACCGCAGATGCGGTCAACCACAGGTCGGAAATCGCTGAAGGTAGTGCCTTCATTTAATACGGGAATATGTCATTGTGACCCATTTCCTTCACTATTTGGGTGATTTGTGATTCAACCTAGCATTGCGGGTAAGTCATTTCTACTTATTGTGATTTTAATACTTGGATTTTCGGTAGATTAACACAAAAATATTAGTAAACAATTCATGGGATTAGAGTAAAACCTAGAGTTTTATAAAAATAAGATTTAACCACGAATTATTATGGAATAAAGTAAAAATCATATATTCTTGATCCTAAGGTTAAGGGTAACAGCTTCCCTAAAATATTTCCAAGCACGTGAGCCCGGGAATGGATTTTAGGAAACTTGTATGTAGGGTTAGGGTATTACTTTAATTGTTAGAATAAGAACTCTAAAGCTTTTATTGACTAGTTCTTACCCCGTTTAATTAGTTTGAGATCGTTCGGCTCCAAAGAGGGTATGAGCGTGTTTTTTATATTGAAAATAAGGGTTGGAGCGAGGTGAGTATTCTTTCGAACCTCGTAGAAGGTAAATCAACCCTAAGTGAATCTAATAAATGTAAGTGATTGATTTTGGGGGCTACGCATATACATGGTGACAAGAGTCCGTGCATAGCTACTATTATACTAATTGTCTGGGTAGTTTAGGACTCGTATTATACTATACTTGCAAATGTTTATATTCTTTCATGCTAATGAGATACATTAGGACATGTTAGGGTTTGAAACTATATATATATATATATATATAAATATATATATATATATATATATATATATATATGAATAATTGAACTTACTTGAGAACTTGTATGAATTTATTTGACTATGAATGCGCATTTATGTACCTTCTTGATAATAATTGATATTTTTGGATCGGGCTGATAGCCTCGATTGAAATAGATACATCTACGGTTCGTTCCATTCGAATCTCTGGTAGTACATAATTTCTTTTTATGTTGGACCGGGTCGTACAACCTCGGCACAATGTGCGCATGATATTTATGTGAAATCTTATCCATAAATTACTCTGTTTAATGCCTTGAAGTGCAACTATTATAAGACATGACTAAAACTGATACACTGTTGTCTTTAAATTTTAAGCTTGCCATTATGTCTGTGTTATCCATGCTTAGTGTAATCTTTAATTATTATTGGTATTGACCTTAGTCAAGTCGATCCCTCGTCACTGCTTTTTCGAGGTTTGAATGGATACAACGTATTTGTACTTAATTGTAAATGCTCTGAGGCAGGTAAATCTGGCTACCTGTCTGGTGCACATCCTTGATAGTAGGCCGAGATTCCACGGTGAGTTCCTTCCTTCCTATGCTGTTCAGCAGCATGATGGAGTCTCTCTTTGTTTTGGACTGCCTATTATATTTCAGACAGTAGGATAAATTGGTTCTTTTGTATGTTCTACTAGATGCTCATATACTTTTGACACCGGATCTTGGCACACACATTAGTAAACTATTCTTTTGGGTTATATATCTATTATCTTAGTTGATTGCAATACCTTTTCAAGTGGGCTATGGGGTCTCCATATCCATCATACTTTTCAAATTTGGGAATCTTGAAACCAGGCGGCACGTGGACATCGGGGAACATACATAGATCTTTGAAGGCAACACTCTTTTGACTCGCCAACCCTTGCATGTTTTTTAACCGTTGTTCTAAGCTTTTTACCCTTTGGGTTATTTCTTCCGCTACCATCTTTTGGGCGGGCTTCTCAGTCTTTGCAGGAAGATCAAATAGGTACAAGTGGTATTCAGGAGAGTGGGATTGCTCTTGCTGTGTAACAAATTGTGACTCATGACAAGGTTCTCCTTGTCCATTGGCCCATGCTTGACATATTTTGGTCATTTGCTATTTCAGTATTCTATTTTCCTCAACCACAGTGGACTCTTGTCGAACCCTCTGACCCTGGGTCTCTTGAGCACTTGTATCTGCTTTGCTGTCAGATATCATTTTCCTCGACTCATGTGCTGACTGCTTACCACAAACCGAGCACCTCAACTTTCTTCACAATTCAAAATAAAAGACATGTTAGAATGGACTCAGTCAGTTATCAACATTTTTCACTCTTGCTTTTTCTTTTTCTTCCTTGTTTTTCATTTTTTTCTTCTCGTCTTCCTTTTTCATGGTTGATCGAACCTGATGTAGGTTGCCTGCGTATCACGACGCCGCATGAATCAGATCTTCTGTAGTTTGGTAAGATTAGGAATAGAGGAAATAAACTAAATTTAGGTTTTTCTGGATTTCGAATTTTCTCTTCTTTTTTACTTTTTTTTCAAAAGAAAGACTTATAAAGAAGAAAGAAAATATTTTTTTATTTTGATTTTTCTTCAACATTTTTGCAAAAGAAGAAAGATTTTTTTTTTAATTTCGACTTTTACTTTATTTTTTTATTTGAATTTCGAAAGAAACACTTCTAAGGAAGAAAGAAAAATATTTTATTTGCATTTATGGATTTTTATTCTAAAGTTAAGAAAGAAGTACTTCTAAGGAAAAAGAAAGTAATTTTGAATCTCGAATTTTCAATTCAGTTCTCGAAAGAAGAAGGAAATATTTTTGAAATTTTAAAAGAGGAACTTCAAAAGAAGAAAGAAAAATATTTTTGGATTTTGGATTTTTTTTCTTGAATTTTGAAAAAAATACTTCTAAATAAAAGGGGTGATATTTTTGAATCTTGAATTTTCATATGAATTTTCGAAAGAAGAATGAAAATATATATTCTTTTTTTTTGGAATTTCGAGAACAATTAGAAGAAAATATTTTTTGAATTTTTGAAAATGGTGTCTCAAGGAGAAACTCCTCTAAAGAATAAATTCTTTTTTGAATTCTTGAAAATTGGGGTTCTTAAAAAAACTTTCTAAAGAAATAAAGGAAAATTTTTTTTGGATTTTTGGTTTTGGTTTTGTTTTTATTTTTAAAATGGAGTAAATATACAAACTACTTTTTTGAATTTTTGAAGAAAATTCTTCAGAAGAAGAAAGGGAAATTTTTTTTTTTATGTTTTTGATTTTGATTTTCGTTTTATTTTTGAAAGAGAAGCTTCTAAAAAAATTCATTTGCTTTTGATTTGAATTTGGGAATATTCTGTTTAAATTTTTATTTGCTTCCTCTTTTTCTAAATAAGAAAGAAACAAAAAAAATTTGGACTTTAAAAGTCGCCTCTTAATTTCGAAAGGGGGACTTTTAAGAAAATATCTTGAATTTCAAAAAACAACATATATATTTATTTATTCATACTTATTTACAAAAGTACTTCTAAACAAAAGCATTTTCTTATCTCTTTTTTTTTTTTTAAATTCTAAGGAAAGATGAGGTTTGCCTACGTATCTCACATCAGGTGAGAATCAGACCCGCGTAGTTCGGGGAAACAATTTATCAAAGCCCAAAAATTAGTTGAAAAGCCCCTTTTTTCTTTTTTTTTTCTTGTCTTCTTTTATTCAAAAAATATTCAGCAGCATTTTGGCGCTATTTGAGCATTAGTTTTGCAAAACGGTTACTCCCAGTCAGCGCTAATACCACTATTTTCTCAATTTTTCTCTACTTACAAACCGGTAAACATTCAAATCCAAAGCAAGTAAATGTGCAAGTAGCACATAATATGAATCAAGATGGTCTTTTCATTCCAGGTCACCTATCCTAGATGGACTCGACCCCTATGTTGAGCCACCTAAGTCAAATGTACGTGATGCAAACTAATGTTCCTACTAGGGATCTAGTATGAGGTTTTGTTATACTAAGTTCAGAACTTGGGTATTTGTTCTACACTGCGTACCCGAGCGGACAACTCGAGTCGAGGAGGGGGCTACGTACCGGAAACCAAAAGGTCATCCGGATTGGTAACTTGTCCGGACTCTTTCTTATTTTAGGGTATGACACTAACAGAATAGGGAGTCTCAACCAGTAAGCACATCCCTGGGGGTGAGAGGTGAAGGGTTTCATAGAAGTTTATATGTACAGTTCAGATAATATCAAAGTGGTAAAAGCATCATCGTGCACGTTAAGCCAACATGTAATAGAATCAGATAATAAATAAAGTCAAATACAACAATTATTTTAAACTCGAATTCATGAACCTTGAACCAGAGATTCTGAGCTCTATCCCTAGCAGAGCGCCAAAACTGTCACACCTCCTTTTTACACGGCTACCCCGAAGGATACATGTATAAGGGAGTTTTTCAAATTTAAGTGACATTATTCTAAATTGGATTATTTATTCAATTTTATTCAGAGTCGCCACTTGAGATAGTTTATTTGGTGTCCCAAGTCACCGTTTATTATAAATCCTAAATCGAGGAAAATTCGACTTTCCTTTTGAAGTCTGCGAACCAGAAATTCTAGATAAGGAATTCTGTTAACCCGAGGGAAGGTGTTAGGCACCCCCGGGTTCCGTGGTTCTAGCACGGTCGCTCAATCGTTATATTTGGCCTATTTACTTTACATTAATACATGCTTAGACTACGATTCAATTTTAACTTTATAACCGCTTTTATTTAAATATCTTTTTTAGGAAGATATCAATGTTATTTAAAACGCGTCTTGAACCACGCTACATAAATGTACCAGCAGTCCTCGACATATTTTATCTAACATTATTGGGATTTGGATTTGGGTCACATAAATGCACACCCGAATTTAAGAAGGTAATTTTTAAAATAGTGCGCCTAAAGCAACTACACACTTTCTAGTTTGCGAGGACCATGAAAAGTCAACTGATTGGCACGTCTCGATTTACTTTAAAAGAATTTATTTTATATACATTTTTTAAGGCCAACTAAAGATATTCCTATTTATTTAATTCCTGAAATGCATGTATCACAATTATGTTATGAGAC
Source organism: Nicotiana benthamiana (assembly GCA_034376525.1). Classification (NCBI taxonomy): domain Eukaryota; kingdom Viridiplantae; phylum Streptophyta; class Magnoliopsida; order Solanales; family Solanaceae; genus Nicotiana; species Nicotiana benthamiana. The sequence continues at coordinate 134,476,547 of CM067331.1, forward strand.
CGGACCCGTAATTGTGATGACTTATATTAATTGTGCCTAAAGCAAGCTACGGGGATAATTAAATCATGTACTAAACTTCTTTGAGATTACTGAGAAAGGCCTGTGATTATAGAGTATCTTTACTAAATTTCAAACTCCAATTTCCGACATATTTTCAAAGCCAACTCCGACCAATTTATTTCCTTATCTAGCTTACATGAGTTCAACACCAATTAAAAGCTTTTGTGGATCAATTCAATAAAAGTTTCTAGTCAATTCCCAACAACCATCTTTCTACTTTGACAAATTTAATTAGTAACCATCAAAGATAAGTAAACATACATATTGCATATAAAAATACTGACACTAAACAGGAAAGACATAAAAGCAAACAAAACTCATGAGTAAACATACACATTCATCATAAAAGGAAAATCACATACTGAAAAAATGTTATGCGCATACTATGTGTGAACTAAAACGATCAGAACTTTATTTGATGTCAAAAATACACCATGACGATCATTACAAATTAATTAAGAGCGATGTTTTAGAAAAGAACCTCAAATAGAGCTTTGCCAATGAAACGCAGATGCCAGATGAATTTCGAATGGCACCTCGACATGGGCGGCAACCAAACTCGACTGAACCTAAGCTGGAATAGACAGCTCCACATGATTTGGAGAAATGTATGCAATCATGTCACAATGTTTTAACTTCTCAAATAAATTTGCATAGGACTCTCCTATCAGTGTAAAATTATCCTTCAACCTTTGTTCACTTCTATACCCCTGGCTTGAATGTGGGTTATAAGGCACTTGAAAATTTTGTGAAGGCTGGTGGAGGTTTTGTGATACTCGTGCTCGCCTTCTTGGGTGATTTGGTGGCTGGACAACATACTGAGGTGGATTAACAGAGTATGGTGGGTTCCGAGGTGGATAGTAATGCTCAGGGGAGTCATGGAAAACCTGATGAGGTTGCGCACACCTTTGAGGTGTTTTCCTAGGACCTCTTCTCGACCCAGTTGTCATCATGATTTCTTCATCCTTCTCATTTATGTCACTAAAATTATCAAATTCAACTTGGACAACCTGAGTTGCGGCTTTAAGAACTGCTTGACTTAAAGAACTTCCTGTCTTAAGACCATTCTCTATCATTTCTCCCATTTTGATTGCTTCCGAAAAGGATTTGCCAACTACGGACATCATGTTTTGAAAGTAATCTGGATCTTGCGCTTGAAGGAAGGTAGTGATTAGCTCGTGGTCATCCATGGTGGCTTAACCCTAGCTGTTTCCTCTCTCCATTTAGTGGCATATTCCCTGAAACTTCCGCTGGTTTCTTCTTCAGGTTTCAAAGGGAATTGCGGTCTAGGGCAATATCAATGTTGTATTGGAACTGTTTGACAAAGGCATGTGTCATGTCATTCCAGACGTACCAGCGAGAAGTGTCTTGATCCAAAAATCATTCGGATGCTACTCCCGTGAGGCTTTCCCCAAAATAAGCTATTAGCCATTCTTCATTTCTACCCACATCTCAGTTGATTGTAATACCTTTTCAAGTGGGATGTGGGGTCTCCATATCCATCATACTTATCAAATTTGAAAATCTTGAAACCAGGCGGCACGTGGACATCGGGGAACATACATAAATCTTTGAAGGCAATACTCTTTTGATCCGCCAACCCTTGCATCTTTTTTAACCGTTGTTCTAAACTTTTTACCTTTTGGGTTATTTCTTCCAGTACCATATTTTGGGCGGGCTTCTCAGTCTTTGCAGGAAGATCAAATAGGTACGAGTGGTATTCAAGAGAGTGGGATTGCTCTTGCTATGTAACAAATTGTGACTCATGACAAGGTTCTCCTTGGCCATTGGCCTATGCTTGGCACATTTTGGTCATTTGCTGTTTCAGTATTCTATTTTCCTCAGCTACAGTGGACTCTTGTCGAACCCTCTGACCCTGGGTCTCTTCAGCACTTGTAACAGCTTCCCTGTCAGTTATCATTTTTCCTCGACTCCTGGTTGTCTGCTTACCACAAACCGAGCATCTCAACTTTCTTCACAATTCAAAATAAAAGACATGTTAGAATGGACTCAGTCGGTCCTTATTATTATCAACATTTTTCACTCTTGTTTTTTTTTTGTTCCTTGTTTTTCATTTTTTTTCTCATTTTCCTTTTGCATGGTTGATCGAGCCTGATGTGGGTTGCCTACGTATCATGACGCCACATGAATCAGATCTTGCATAGTTCGAAGAGATTAGGAATAGTGGAAATAAACTAAATTTATGTTTTTCTGGATTTCGAATTTTCTCTTCTTTTTTACTTTCTTTTCAAAAGAAAGACTTATAAAGAAGAAAGAGAATATTTTTAGATTTTGATTTTTCTTCAACATTTTTGCAAAAGAAGAAAGATTTTTTTTTGAATTTCGACTTTTATTGTATTTTTTTATTGGAATTTCGAAAACTTCTAAAGAAGAAAGAAAAATATTTTATTTGCATTTATGGATTTTTATTCTTAAGTTAACAAGGAAGTACTTCTAAGGAAAAAGAAAGTAATTTTGAATCTCGAATTTTTAATTCAATACTCGAAAGAAGAAATAAATTTTTTTTTGGATTTTGGATTTTTTTTTTAATTTTTAAAAGAAATACTTCTAAATAAAAGGTGAGATATTTTTGAATCTTGAATTTTCTTATGAATTTTCTAAAGAAGAATGACAACATTTTATTCCTTTTTTTGTGGAATTTCGAGAAAAATTAGAAGAAAATATTTTTGGGATTTTTTGAAATGGTGTCTCAAAGAGAAACTCCTCTAAAGAATAAATTCTTTTTTGAATTTATGAAAATTGGGGTTCATAAAAAAACTTTTCTAAAGAAATAAAGGAAAATATTTTTTTTGATTTTTGGTTTTGTTTGTTTTTATTTTTGAAATGGAGTAAATAGACAAACTCCTTTTTTGAATTGTTGAAGAAAATTCTTTAGAAGAAGAAAGGAAAATTTTTCTTGTTGATGTTTTTGATTTTGATTTTCGTTTTATTTTTGAAAGAGAAGCTTCTAAAAAAATTCATATGCTTTTGATTTGAATTTAGAAATATTTTGTTTGGATTTTCATTTGTTTCCTCTTTTTCTAAATAAGAAAGAAACAAAAAAATATTGGATTTTGAAAGTCGCCTCTTAATTTCGAAAGAAGGACTTTTAAGAAAATATCTTGAATTTCAAAAAACAACATATATATTTATTTTTCTTACTTATTTACAAAAGTACTTCTAAATAAAGCATTTTATTATTTTTTTTAAAAAAATCTAACGAAAGATTTCTAAAGAAAGAGCTAAAAGAAAATATTTTTGGATTTTCAAAAATTAAGGTCGGAACCGATGAGGTTTGCCTACGTATTTCACATCCGGTGAGAATCAGACCCGCGTAGTTCGGGCAAAACAATTTTTCAAAATCAAAATACTTGTTGAAAAGCCCCTTTTTATTTCTTTTTTCTTTAGTTTTTCTCTTCTTCTTTTTTCAAAAAAAATCGGCAGCATTTTGGCCCTATTTGAGCATTAGTTTTGCAAAACGGTTACCTCAGTCATCCCTAATACCACTATTTTCTCATTTTTTTCTCTCCTTACAAACCGGTAAACATGCAAATGCAAAGCAAGTAAATGTGCAAGTAGCACGTAATATGCATCAGGATGGTCTTTTCATTCCAGGTCAACTATCCTAGACGGACCCAACCCCTAAGTCAAATGCACGTGATGCAAACAAACGTTCCTACTATGGATCTCGTATGAGGTTTTGCTATATTAAGTTCAGAACCTAGGTATTTGTTCTAGACTGTGTACCCAAGCGGACAACTCGAGTCGAGGAGGGGGCTACATACCGGGAATCGAAAGGCCATCCGGCTTAGTAACTTGTCCGGCCTCGTTCTTATTTTAGGGTATGACACTAACAGAATAGGGAGGCTCAACCAGTAAGCACATCCCTAGGGGTGAGAGGTGAATGGTTTCGCAGCAGTTTATATGTACAGTTCAGAAAATATCAAAGCGGTAAAAGCATCATCTTGCACGTTAAGGCAACATGAAATAAAATCAGATAATAAATAAAGTCAAATACAACAATTATTTTAAGCTCGAATTCTTGAACCCTAAACCTGAGATTCTGGGCTCTATCCTCAGCAGAGTCGCCAAAGTTGTCACACCTCATTTTTACACGGCTACCCCAAAGGATACATGTATAAAGGACTTTTTGCAATTTAAGTATCACTATTCGAAATGGGATTATTTATTCAATTTTATTCAGAGTCGCCACTTGGGATAGTTTATTTGGTGTCCCAAGTCACCGATTTATTATAAATCCCAAATCGAGGAAAATTCGACTTTCCTTTTGAAGTCTGCGAACCAGAAATTCTAGATAAGGAATTATGTTAACCCGAGGGAAGGTGTTAGGCACCCCCGGGTTCCGTGGTTCTAGCACGGTCGCTCAATTGTTATATTTGGCCTATTTACTTGACATTAATACATGCTTAGTCTACGATTCATTTTTAACTTTATAACCGCTTTTATTTAAATATCTTTTTTAGGAAGATATCAATGTTATTTAAAACGCGTCTTGAACCACGCTACATAAATGTACCCGCAGTCCTCGACATATTTTATCTAACATTATTGAGATTTGAATGTGGGTCACATAAATGCACACCCGAATTTAAGAAGGTAATTTTTAAAATAGTACGCCTAAAGCAACTACACACTTTCAAGTTTGCGAGGACCATGAAAAGTCAACTGATTGGCACGTCTTGATTTACTTTAAAAGAATTTATTGTATATACACTTTTGAAGGCCAACTAAAGATATTCCTATTTATTTAATTCCTAAAATGCATGTATCACAATTATGTTATGAGACCGGACCCGTAATTGTGATGATTTATATTAATCGTGCCTAAAGCAAGTTACGGGGTAATTAAATCATGTACTAAACTTCTTTGAGATTACTGATTATAGAGTATCTTTACTAAATTTCAAACTCCAATTCCGACATATTTTCAAAGCCAACTCCGACCAATTTATTTCCTTATCTAGCTTACATGAGTTCAACACCAATTAAAAGCTTTTGTGGATCAATTCAATAAAAGTTTCTAGTCAATTCCCAACAACCATCTTTCTACTTTGACAAATTTAATTAGTAACCATCAAAGATAAGTAAACATACATATTACATATAAAAATACTGACACTAAACAGGAAAGACATAAAAGCAAACAAAACTCATGAGTAAACATACACATTCATCATAAAAGGAAAATCACATACTGAAAAAATGTTATGCGCATACTATGTGTGAACTAAAACGATCAGAACTTTATTTGATGTCAAAAATACACCATGACGATCATTACAAATTAATTAAGAGCGATGTTTTAGAAAAGAACCTCAAATAGAGCTTTGCCAATGAAACGCAGATGCCAGATGAATTTCGAATGGCACCTCGACATGGGCGGCAACCAAACTCGACTGAACCTAAGCTGGAATAGACAGCTCGAACTCAACCCTTTCCCATCTCTGCTCAAGAATTTCGCTGACTCCTCACCACCAATAAGGACTTTAAACAAGACGTTGCTATTGTAGTTTTTAAATGGATCACAGATATTGGAGGTGGAATCAATACTTTGCAGCAAATACTACTTTGGTTTGAGCGATGAGAAAGACGCTGAAAACAATGGCTTTTTGTGAATGTTAATACACGATTCTGTTTTTAGTTAAGCATTAGCCATGGAAATTAGCTGCTTTGAAGCTTGATCTTGAGTCTTGCTAGGTCCCGCTGCAGACTCCGATCTGAATCATGATGTTCGTTAGTTGTAGGTGTTGGTTCGTTCTTCAGCTTTGGATCAGAGCGGGACATGCAAAACTTGTGATTTTGAATCAAATTTGAGCAGTTCGTATCCTTTTCTTCTTTGAACATTCTGAGTTTGCTTCTTTTTGCTATTTTCTTCGTTTCCTTTATTCTGGATTGAGACTCACGCTTTCGGTAATCTCGAATCCGACGCCTTGAGATAAAACGTGCTCGGACATCAAAACAAACAAACGAACAAAATTTTCTGCCCCTGTTTTCACTGGAAAAATTTCGTGAGTTATTTGCAACACAAATCTACGCTATTTCTTTTTTGAAAACAATAAAAGTCGAGATTGTGTATCCTTTGAAAAGATTGTCAGGTTATGTTGGGAAGGAGAAAGGGTTTCCCGCTGGGGATAAGAGGAGGATCCACGGGTTATGCCGGGATGGGAATGAAGGGTCCTTGCTGGGAATGAAAGAAAAAGCCACGGGTTATGCCGGGATGAAATGAAACAAGATTCCTGAGTTATTCTAGGGAGATCTGTGGGTTCTGCCGGGATGAATTAAAAAGGTTCCTGGGTTATGCCAGGGGGTTCACGGTTATGTCGGGAGAAGAAGGCTCCTGGGTTATGCCAGGGAGATCCGCGGGTTATGCCGGGATAGGAGGAAAAGGGGTCTACTGGGGATAGAAAGAAAATGATCCTCGGGTTATGCCGGGGAAGAAAAGGAAAAGACCCTCAGGCTATGCTGGGAATAAAAGGAAAATGACCCTCAGGTTATGCTGGGGAAGAAAAGAAAAAGACCCTCAGGTTATGCCAGGGGGATCTGCGGGTTATGGTAGGATAGGAGGAAAAGGGGTATGCTGGGAATAGAAAGAAAATGATCATCGGGTTATGCCGGGGAAGAAAAGAAAAGGACCCTCAGGATATGCTGGGGATAAACGGAAAATGACCCTCGGGTTATGCTAGGGAAGAAAAGAAAAAGACCCTCAGATTATGCTGGGATAAAAAGAAAATGGCCCTCGGGTTATGCCGGAGAGAAAAAGGAAAGATGATCCTCGGGTTCTGTCGAGGAGGTCCAGGGGTTATGCCGGGATAAAAGGGAAAAAGTCTTATGCTACCATGATTTTGGATTTTCTTTTTTTTGAATTATCCTAGGAGAACGTCAAACTAGGTTTTCTATCTTAGGTGAAAGATTCATCAGACTAAGACATTTATCCTAGGAAAAATTTTATCAGACTAGGTCCCCCCTCTATTTTTTTTTTTTGGTATCTTAGGAGAAAGATTCATCAGACTAAGATTTTGATCCTAGAAAAAAGTTCATCAAACTAGGTCTTCTATCTTAGGAGAAAGATTCATCAAACTAAGATTTTGATCCTAGGAGAAAGTTCATCAAACTAGATCTCCTTTTTTTTGGTATCTTAGGAGAAAGATCATTAGACTAAGATTTTGATCCCTGGAGAAAGTTCATCGGGCTAGGTAACTTTTTTGGGTATCTTAGGAGAAAGATTCATCAGACTAAGACTTTGACCCTAGGAGAAAGTTCATCGGAATAGGTCACTGTCTTAGGAGAAAAATGCATCAAACTAAGATTTTGATCCTAGGAGAAAATTCATCAGACTAGGTCACTCTTTTTTTTTTTTTTGGTTTCTTGGGACAAAAATTTATCAGACTAAGATTTTAATCCTAGGAGAAAGTTCATCAGAGGTCTTCTATCTTAGGAGAAAAATTCATCAGACTAAGAATTTATTGGGAGGAAAAATTCATCAGACTAGCACTTTTACCTAGGAGGAAAAATGTAAAATGGCAAATAAAGGTAAAGATTCGAGAAACTTCCCTTTGTTGGCTCTTCTCTTCTTTTCTTCTCCTTTTTTGTTTTTATTTGTTTTTCTTCTTCTTCTTCTTTTTCTCTTTTTTTTTTGTTTGTTTTTTCTTTTGAACCACTTTCCTTGCATTGTTTTGTTCCTGTTTCAAACAAAGAAAACTTTGTAAGTTTTAAAACTGGCGGTCGGTTTGTGGCCTTGAGTCTTGAGCAGCTTGGCTTTTGCTAGATCAGCCTGAGTCGGTCTCAAGAGGCTTTTGTTCTGCACCAACTTTAATTGTTTTGCACCCAGTACCATTTGTATTTGTGGCTTAATCAGCCTTGTCCCGATTTGAGATCTTGACTCAGGTGACCTTTTCTGATATCTTCAATGACTTTCTGCCTTTTGAGCAATTAGTCTATTAGAGAGAATCACAAGTTATCTTTGCTTGCGCCAAGCAGACTGACAAGAGTCTTTGGGGAGGCCCTTACATGAATCCTCAAGGCATGCTGACAGTAACAGCTGAGTCCGCCGACCAAATTTACTTTATGAAATTGAAAAGCTAGTAGTAGATTTTGAAATGTTTTCTTGCTCATTTTGATAAGGATGGAGTCAAAGTGAAGGACACAATGATGAAACGAATATTAACAAGAAATTCCCCCTGTCGAAAGGACAGAAGGAAGAGTATTTTTTTATCTCTTTTTTTTAACTAGCCTTAATGATCATGACATGCATTTTGGACTCAATGGCCTGATTTATCAACTAATTCAATCTTCCTTTTTACCATTCTTATGATTTTTGATGTCGGGCTTATTTTTGCTAATTCTTCGCATTAGCTTCATGCCTCACTTTCGACTAGTGGTGCCCGGGGGGTTTTCGCCAGCAAGTCTCTCTCGTCTATTCATCTCTGCCTACACTCGTCTTATAGTGCCCATGAGGGTTTTCACTAATAGACTCTCTCATTTTTCTTCTTTTTTTTTCTTTTTCTTTTGCTTTTTCTTTTTCTTTCCTACCTTTTTTTTGCGAGCAACTTGACAGTTTTCTATGTCGTGTGACAACCATTGCTCATTTCTTGCTTTTCTTGGCATTCTTGAAGGCTGATCAGGAGGTCTTTATTTGGAAGGTTATTGGATAGGTTTGAACGGAAGGGTCGGCATGAAGGCTCAAGTGGACTTAAAATTAAGTGTTGTGGACATACAACTCTTGGAATCAACTCTTTCAAAAGTGAAATAACACCTTTACCCCAGTTTCAATTATTGGGGATTTAATATCTTGAATTCTTATTTAGTTGGATCGAACTGTGAGGCTGCCTATGTATCTTTTTTTTAAAAGGAATCAGGTCTAACGTAGTTCAAACATCTAACCTAACTATTTTTCATCTTCTTTTTGTTTCTCTTTTCATTTTTCACTCTTTTTTGGTATTTTATTGCTTTTCTTCTTTTTCTTTTTTGTTTGCCCAACTTCTATTTTTTAGGGCATGGACCTTTGATAATTCTTTTATTCTCTTTTTTTCGCTTAGAACTTTCTAATAGCTGTCCTAGTTTATACTCTTGGGACATGGACTTTCTTTCTTTTTTTCTCTTTTTTTTCTTTTTCATTCTGTTTGACTCTTGACTCTAAACTTGATTCCAAAAGAGGGTGGTCAAAGAAAATAACACAGGCTCAAAGGGGTGACAAAAGGTATATAGTGTTTGGGTAGGAGAAAAAGGGCCCCCCCCAACCTCGAGAACGCCAAAAATTAGTATCCTTTTGCAATCACGGCATTGATAAACATGCCTGTCTTCTTGGTGTGTCGTGGTTACAAGACACTTTTCATCCCTTGATGCCAAGCTATCCAACATACTTCAATTGATTAAACATCTTCAATCCCGATCTTCACAATGATTTGAAGGTGAATTTTACTCGACCCTAATTCTCAAATATCTCGACTCTGTATTCATCCTCAAAAGTGTGTTGTTTTTTTCTTTTATCCAATTTCAGGTTAAATCAGTTTCTAAGATCCGGCAAAAATTTTCGCATGCATGTCATGTTATTATAACTAGCACGAAAAAAACTAAGAACAAAATGACACAGATTGTATTTTATTGAGTAAAGGATGAAAGGGTTCAAGATAGAAGGGTTTGAACAAATAAAATCTGGATCACAACCCTGAAATAACCCAGATAATAGAAAAAACATCAAAACAAGCTACCAAGATTCCTTCCTAGTGAGGAGGGAATGACTTTTCAATTGCTAGGCTTCACATTTAGCCACAAATATGCTCATCAGAATAAGCAGAGCCTTCTCCAATTTCAGTCGGCGAGTTCCCGAGAGGATTCTCATACTCCATGTCACCAGGCATCATCCCCACAAAGTGTGCATCATCATGTGTAGGTAAAGAATTCTGGGTGATATTCTGAGAGTCACTATATCACAATCAGATTTTCCTGGATCATCTTTTCCATTTCTCTTTTCAAATCCCTGCAACTTTCAATATTGTTCCCTTGGGCATTGGAATGGTATTCACACCTTTTGGAAGAGTCAAAGCTTCTTGCACGTGGGTCCACATGATTTGGAGAAATGTATGCAATCATGTCACAATGTTTTAACTTCTCAAATAAACTTGCATAGGACTCTCCTATCAGTGTAAAATTATCCTTCAACCTTTGTTCACTTCTATACCCCTGGCTTGGATGTGGGTTATAAAGCACTTGAAAATTTTGTGAAGGCTGGTGGAGGTTTTGTGATACTCGTGCTCGCCTTCTTGGGTGATTTGGTGGCTGGACAACATACTGAGGTGGATTAACAGAGTATGGTGGGTTCCGAGGTGGATAGTAATGCTCAGGGGAGTCATGGAAAACCTGATGAGGTTGCGCACACCTTTGAGGTGTTTTCCTAGGACCTCTTCTCGACCCAGTTGTCATCATGATTTCTTCATCCTTCTCATTTATGTCACTAAAATTATCAAATTCAACTTGGACAACCTGAGTTGCGGCTTTAAGAACTGCTTGACTTAAAGAACTTCCTGTCTTAAGACCATTCTCTATCATTTCTCCCATTTTGATTGCTTCCGAAAAGGATTTGCCAACTACGGACATCATGTTTTGAAAGTAATCTGGATCTTGCGCTTGAAGGAAGGTAGTGATTAGCTCGTGGTCATCCATGGTGGCTTAACCCTAGCTGTTTCCTCTCTCCATTTAGTGGCATATTCCCTGAAACTTCCGCTGGTTTCTTCTTCAGGTTTCAAAGGGAATTGCGGTCTAGGGCAATATCAATGTTGTATTGGAACTGTTTGACAAAGGCATGTGTCATGTCATTCCAGACGTACCAGCGAGAAGTGTCTTGATCCAAAAATCATTCGGATGCTACTCCCGTGAGGCTTTCCCCAAAATAAGCTATTAGCCATTCTTCATTTCTACCCACATCTCAGTTGATTGTAATACCTTTTCAAGTGGGATGTGGGGTCTCCATATCCATCATACTTATCAAATTTGGAAATCTTGAAACCAGGCGGCACGTGGACATCGGGGAACATACATAAATCTTTGAAGGCAATACTCTTTTGATCCGCCAACCCTTGCATCTTTTTTAACCGTTGTTCTAAACTTTTTACCTTTTGGGTTATTTCTTCCAGTACCATATTTTGGGCGGGCTTCTCAGTCTTTGCAGGAAGATCAAATAGGTACGAGTGGTATTCAAGAGAGTGGGATTGCTCTTGCTATGTAACAAATTGTGACTCATGACAAGGTTCTCCTTGGCCATTGGCCTATGCTTGGCACATTTTGGTCATTTGCTGTTTCAGTATTCTATTTTCCTCAGCTACAGTGGACTCTTGTCGAACCCTCTGACCCTGGGTCTCTTCAGCACTTGTAACAGCTTCCCTGTCAGTTATCATTTTTCCTCGACTCCTGGTTGTCTGCTTACCACAAACCGAGCATCTCAACTTTCTTCACAATTCAAAATAAAAGACATGTTAGAATGGACTCAGTCAGTCCTTATTATTATCAACATTTTTCACTCTTGTTTTTTTTTTCTTCCTTGTTTTTCATTTTTTTTCTCATTTTCCTTTTGCATGGTTGATCGAGCCTGATGTGGGTTGCCTACGTATCATGACGCCACATGAATCAGATCTTGCGTAGTTCGAAGAGATTAGGAATAGTGGAAATAAACTAAATTTATGTTTTTCTGGATTTCGAATTTTCTCTTCTTTTTTACTTTCTTTTCAAAAGAAAGACTTATAAAGAAGAAAGAGAATATTTTTAGATTTTAATTTTTCTTCAACATTTTTGCAAAAGAAGAAAGATTTTTTTTTGAATTTCGACTTTTATTGTATTTTTTTATTGGAATTTCGAAAACTTCTAAAGAAGAAAGAAAAATATTTTATTTGCATTTATGGATTTTTATTCTTAAGTTAACAAGGAAGTACTTCTAAGGAAAAAGAAAGTAATTTTGAATCTCGAATTTTTAATTCAATACTCGAAAGAAGAAATAAAATTTTTTTTGGATTTTGGATTTTTTTTTTAATTTTTAAAAGAAATACTTCTAAATAAAAGGTGAGATATTTTTGAATCTTGAATTTTCTTATGAATTTTCTAAAGAAGAATGACAACATTTTATTCCTTTTTTTGTGGAATTTCGAGAAAAATTAGAAGAAAATATTTTTGGGATTTTTTGAAATGGTGTCTCAAAGAGAAACTCCTCTAAAGAATAAATTCTTTTTTGAATTTATGAAAATTGGGGTTCATAAAAAAACTTTTCTAAAGAAATAAAGGAAAATATTTTTTTTGGATTTTTGGTTTTGTTTGTTTTTATTTTTGAAATGGAGTAAATAGACAAACTCCTTTTTTGAATTGTTGAAGAAAATTCTTTAGAAGAAGAAAGGAAAATTTTTCTTGTTGATGTTTTTGATTTTGATTTTCGTTTTATTTTTGAAAGAGAAGCTTCTAAAAAAATTCATATGCTTTTGATTTGAATTTAGAAATATTTTGTTTGGATTTTCATTTGTTTCCTCTTTTTCTAAATAAGAAAGAAACAAAAAAATATTGGATTTTGAAAGTCGCCTCTTAATTTCGAAAGAAGGACTTTTAAGAAAATATCTTGAATTTCAAAAAACAACATATATATTTATTTTTCTTACTTATTTACAAAAGTACTTCTAAATAAAAGCATTTTATTATTTTTTTTAAAAAAATCTAACGAAAGATTTCTAAAGAAAGAGCTAAAAGAAAATATTTTTGGATTTTCAAAAATTAAGGTCGGAACCGATGAGGTTTGCCTACGTATTTCACATCCGGTGAGAATCAGACCCGCGTAGTTCGGGCAAAACAATTTTTCAAAATCAAAATACTTGTTGAAAAGCCCCTTTTTATTTCTTTTTTCTTTAGTTTTTCTCTTCTTCTTTTTTCAAAAAAAATCGGCAGCATTTTGGCCCTATTTGAGCATTAGTTTTGCAAAACGGTTACCTCAGTCATCCCTAATACCACTATTTTCTCATTTTTTTCTCTCCTTACAAACCGGTAAACATGCAAATGCAAAGCAAGTAAATGTGCAAGTAGCACGTAATATGCATCAGGATGGTCTTTTCATTCCAGGTCAACTATCCTAGACGGACCCAACCCCTAAGTCAAATGCACGTGATGCAAACAAACGTTCCTACTATGGATCTCGTATGAGGTTTTGCTATATTAAGTTCAGAACCTAGGTATTTGTTCTAGACTATGTACCCAAGCGGACAACTCGAGTCGAGGAGGGGGCTACATACCGGGAATCGAAAGGCCATCCGGCTTAGTAACTTGTCCGGCCTCGTTCTTATTTTAGGGTATGACACTAACAGAATAGGGAGGCTCAACCAGTAAGCACATCCCTAGGGGTGAGAGGTGAATGGTTTCGCAGCAGTTTATATGTACAGTTCAGAAAATATCAAAGCAGTAAAAGCATCATCTTGCACGTTAAGGCAACATGAAATAAAATCAGATAATAAATAAAGTCAAATACAACAATTATTTTAAGCTCGAATTCTTGAACCCTAAACCTGAGATTCTGGGCTCTATCCTTAGCAGAGTCGCCAAAGTTGTCACACCTCATTTTTACACGGCTACCCCAAAGGATACATGTATAAAGGACTTTTTGCAATTTAAGTATCACTATTCGAAATGGGATTATTTATTCAATTTTATTCAGAGTCGCCACTTGGGATAGTTTATTTGGTGTCCCAAGTCACCGATTTATTATAAATCCCAAATCGAGGAAAATTCGACTTTCCTTTTGAGGTCTGCGAACCAGAAATTCTAGATAAGGAATTATGTTAACCCGAGGGAAGGTGTTAGGCACCCCCGGGTTCCGTGGTTCTAGCACGGTCGCTCAATTGTTATATTTGGCCTATTTACTTGACATTAATACATGCTTAGTCTACGATTCATTTTTAACTTTATAACCGCTTTTATTTAAATATCTTTTTTAGGAAGATATCAATGTTATTTAAAACGCGTCTTGAACCACGCTACATAAATGTACCCGCAGTCCTCGACATATTTTATCTAACATTATTGAGATTTGAATGTGGGTCACATAAATGCACACCCGAATTTAAGAAGGTAATTTTTAAAATAGTACGCCTAAAACAACTACACACTTTCAAGTTTGCGAGGACCATGAAAAGTCAACTGATTGGCACGTCTCGATTTACTTTAAAAGAATTTATTGTATATACACTTTTGAAGGCCAACTAAAGATATTCCTATTTATTTAATTCCTAAAATGCATGTATCACAATTATGTTATGAGACCGGACCCGTAATTGTGATGACTTATATTAATCGTGCCTAAAGCAAGTTACGGGGTAATTAAATCATGTACTAAACTTCTTTGAGATTACTGATTATAGAGTATCTTTACTAAATTTCAAACTCCAATTTCCGACATATTTTCAAAGCCAACTCCGACCAATTTATTTCCTTATCTAGCTTACATGAGTTCAACACCAATTAAAAGCTTTTGTGGATCAATTCAATAAAAGTTTCTAGTCAATTCCCAACAACCATCTTTCTACTTTGACAAATTTAATTAGTAACCATCAAAGATAAGTAAACATACATATTACATATAAAAATACTGACACTAAACAGGAAAGACATAAAAGCAAACAAAACTCATGAGTAAACATACACATTCATCATAAAAGGAAAATCACATACTGAAAAAATGTTATGCGCATACTATGTGTGAACTAAAACGATCAGAACTTTATTTGATGTCAAAAATACACCATGACGATCATTACAAATTAATTAAGAGCGATGTTTTAGAAAAGAACCTCAAATAGAGCTTTGCCAATGAAACGCAGATGCCAGATGAATTTCGAATGGCACCTCGACATGGGCGGCAACCAAACTCGACTGAACCTAAGCTGGAATAGACAGCTCCCCATGTGTTCTTCCGCTTAATATTTTAAGACTATTTTGGAACGATAATATTGTGTTTATGCTTTTATAATTATATAAGTTCTCCTTGTCTAAATGAATATGGAAAATATAACACATTCTCGAATTAATTAATAATATGACATTATATTACGGTTTCAAATTAAATTAGTAATATGAATTTTTATTAAGTATATCCTAAAACTAATAGGATTACATGGCTAAAGATATTTAATTTTTCAACTTTATATGAATTAGACATCTTGAAAGTAATTATACTAATAGGACTCATAAAGGTAATCATGTAGGTTTCCTAACGTGTAGCATTATGTCCTAAAAGTAATAGGATTATAAGGCTAGTATTTAGAATTCCGTTTATGCCCTTTTATTATGAGATATTATGTTTAATATTATAAGGTTATTTTTGTAAATCGATATTGTAAATACTTTTATAATATAAATATAGATATAGATAGAGGAAGAAGTGTATAGAAATGAGTAAAAGTCTGTTTCATTTTAAAGTTTTTTTGTGATTATTGTACGTTTAAAAGATATTATAACAAAAGACAAGCATTTAATTCAAATAAAAGAAATATTTGACGAGGTTATTCTTGGATTTAGATTAAAAAATCGAAAACCACACAGCATATTTTACGAAGCTATCAGCATTCTTTTTTTGCATGAGCTTGTTATTTCTTTTGAGATATATGCAGTTACATACGCAAACTATTACATTTTCAGGTACATATTTAGCAATTTATAAAACAAAAGAAAAAATGAAAATTATAAAAAATGGCCAGTATTTGTACTAAGGGCTGATATGCCACCTGCCCTGCCCTATTAATTTTTCTTTTAAATTTTAAGTTTGCCTTACCTTGCCTTACCTTATCTAGTCAAGATAATCGATTATATTTGGACAGTGTTTTGCGAAAAATTTTCTGAATAAAACATGATTTCCAACAAGAATCTTAAACAAGAAAACATGTTGTTTACCAACTAAAATCATGCTTAACACAATGTTTTAATACATGTAAAGATAACATGACATCAAAACATCAAATTTCAACAAAACACAACATTCATAAAATCATGCTATTTCATGGTACTAGAATTTCATAAATAAAATTCTAACATTACTTGAACATGAATCCTAACGTAACATGAATCTTATGAACATCCAAATTTGAAGGTGGCTCTGATACCAATTGTTAGGATTATGATACCTACTAAAGACAATAACCTTCATATTGAACAATTCGGAATTAAACTACATGAGCGGAAGCTAACCTGAATCCATGTGTGGAAATTATTGAACCTCCTTTGATGATTGTCCTTGAGTCCTTATGAAGAATGCTCCTTTAATCCTTCTTCAAGAATGTTCTTGATAGTATATGTATCCACAAGATTCTTCACAAGACTTAAACAATATGTGTGGTTTCACAACAATAATAATGTTATGACAATAATCAATATTGGTATATGGTTTTTCACAATTATTTGCAAGACAACAATGGAGCTTTGGCTCTTGATTCAATGGGAGGAAGAAGAGTCTTGTCTTGCACTAATGTGGGAACCATAACCCCCACTTTATAACTTCATGAGTTACATAACCCAAGAGTCACAAGAGTTACATAACTCAAGAGTCACAAGCATGTAACCGTGGTTACATATATGTAACCTTAGTTATCCCATCATTAACTAAGGTTACCCTTTTGAGCATCTACACATTAGTCCTGCACTTTATATGACAACACATTGGCCCTCTTAACATAATGTCCATAAGACCACAAAATTAGGCCAAACTAAAAGATAGCACATAACATATAATTTATCCATATATTGTTCATATGTATGTAGATATAAGTCCATATATCTAGATATAAATCCATATATCTTACAATCTCCCACTTGGACGAGATACACATACATATGCACAAACCTTAGCATTATATGTTACATTATAACCTTATGAGCTCAAAATTGCTATCACAATAAATTGTCATGAACAATCCGGTCCATCAATCATACCAACATAGGATCTAAGAGCTCTTAGTTACTCATTCGTAACTAGAACCAACATAGATCACGTATATCAATATAACCAACGACATGGATCAAGTGTAGGTATGTAGCATGGAAATAACATAAAGTGTGGTCAATAGAATGTCTATTTCCAACTGGTCCTCTTCATTGAGATCAATCATAAACTGTAAGAGTACAAAACTTTAAAACTGAATATCTACGAAGATATAACTGAATTACTGAATGTAATGGACAATACATAATTGTATAATACAAAATCCCACTAAAAAACATAATCCTTAACTGATTTGACACCCATACAAGCAATATGCTCTAGAAATACTATTGGTGTCAATCCCTTAGTGAGCGCATCCGCAAGCATGGAGTTTGTACTGATACGCTCAATGCACAACTGTCCATTCTGTACTCTTTCTTTAACAACCCGAAATTTGACGTCCATATGTTTTGCTTTCGTCAAACTACTGTTGTTATTAGCATAAAGGAATCGGAGTCGGTATACCCGATGATCTCAAACTGGTCCGATCTCCGATATGTAAGAATGTAATCCTTTGTTCTCTGTAAGATTGCTTAGATATCTGCCTAACATCCCAACAATATATGCTATATCAGGTCGTGTACATACCTGAGCATACATCAGACTATCTACAGCCGAAACATAAGGCGTCTTCTGCATTTCCGAAATTTCATAAGTATTATTTGGGCACTGTTTGAGACTAAATTTTTCTCCCTTAGCAACAGGGGTGTTGCCTGGTTTACAATCCTGCATGCCAAATCGTTTCAGAACCTTATCGATATAGCCCTTTTGTGACAGACCGAGAACACCTTTAGATCGATCTCATTGTATCTGAATTCCTAATACAAAAGAATCTTCACCAAGATCTTTCATTTCAAATTTCTTTGAAAGAAATTTCTTAGTTTCAAGTAATAATGCTATATCGTTACAAGCAAGCAGTATGTCATCGACATATAAAACCAGAAAAATATACTTACTCCCACTGAACATATGGTATATACAGTCATCAGCAATATTCGGTTCAAAACCAAAAGATGTAATGACTGCATGAAACTTATAATACCATTGACGAGAAGCTTGCATGAGCCCATAGATAGATTTCTTTAATTTGCAAACCTTCTTCTCTGATTCATCCGTAACAAAGTTTTCAGGTTGCACCATATAAATTGTTTCCTCAATGTCACCATTGAGAAACGCTGTCTTAACATCCATTTGATGAAGCTCAAGATCAAAATGTGCTACTAATGCCATTATAGTCCTGAAAGAGTCTTTCGATGAAACTGGAGAGTAAGTCTCTTTATAATCAATGCCTTCCTTTTGAGTGTAGCCTTTTGCGACAAGACGAGCTTAATACTTAATAACATTGCCCCCTGAATCCCTTTTGGTTTTAAAAATCCATTTACAACCAATCGGTTTAATACCTTCGGGCAATGTAACAAGCTCCCAAACGTCATTATCGCTCATAGACTTCATCTCATCATTCATGGCATCAATCCACTTTTGAGAGTTAGAACCCTTAATGACTTGACGGAAGTTGATTGGATCATCTTCCTCGAGTCCAATATCACTTTCTTGTTCTTGGAGAAATACAACATAATCATCCGGAATTGCATTTCTCCTCTCTCTAGTGGATCTCCTTAATGGCACTTCAGTTTCTTGAGGTTGTTGAGTTTGATTTTCATTAGTTATTTCAGGATCCTGATTGGGGAGATTTTCGAGATTGTCTTGAACTGGAGTTGTGTGATCCGTGTCAGGAACGTGACCAAGATCAACAACTTGAGGGAAAGACACATGTTCTTCCTTAAAGACAAAATCTCTAACAACTTTATCTCCCCACCCCCCAAACTCAATATCCTCAAAGAACCTATCATTACCCATCTCAAAATAGTTCTAGAAGTGGGATCATAAAACTTAAAACCCCTGGATTTTTCAGAGTATCCAACAAAATAGCTACTAACCGTCTTAGCATCCATTTTCTTTTCATTCGGCCTATAAGGCCTTGCCTCAGCTGGACAACCCCAAATGTGTAAATGCCTAATACTGGGTTTATGCCCAGTCCAAAGTTCATATGGGGTTTTGATTGTAGCATTAGTTGGAACTCTAATAAGAATATAAGCTGCGGTTTTTATTGCTTCACCCCAGATTGAGTCTGGCAATGAAGTACGAGAAATCATACTTCTTACCATATCCTTAAGGGTCCGATTTCGTATCTCAGCTACACCATTCATCGTAGGACTTCCTGGCATAGTATATTGAGGGACGATCCCACACTCATCTAGGAATTTAGCAAATGGCCCTGGACGTTGTTCACCGGAACCATCATATCGACCATAGTATTCACCACCACGGTCAGATCTAACGGTTTTAATTCTTTTGCTTAGTTGATTTTCAACTTCAGCCTTAAATGAATTGAACACGTCTATGGATTGAGACTTTTCGTGAATAACATATAGGTACCCATAACGAGAGTAATCGTCTATGAATATGATAAAGTATTGTTGACCATTCCTACATGGAGTAGGAAATGGCCCACAAATATCCGTATGTATCAATTCTAAGACGTCTGAAGCTCTCTTAGCACCTAATCTAGTCTTGTTTGTTTGTTTTCCCTTGATACACTCAATACATATTTACGAATTCGAGGAATCAAGAGAATCAAGAATTCCATCTGACACGAGTTTCTGAATTCTTTGAATGGATATGTGACCCAAACGTTTATGCCAGAGTGATATAGAATTCTCATTAGTTAATATTCTTTTGGTACCACTTAAACGTGTATGCAAAGTTTCTTTATTTGAAGTTATTGTATCAACCAAATATAAGCTATCAAACGTTGATAAAACACCAGTTCCAATAAGATTTGAATTCTGAAAGAGACTAACTTTATTATCCCCCAATGTACATTTATAACCGGATATGTCCAATTGGGGAACCGAAATTAAATTCCGTCTAAAAGACGGTACAATAAAAGTCTCATCCAAATCTAAATGAAAACCGGTTTTAAACAACAGCCTAAATTTGCCAATAGCTTCAACTGGCACCTTCTTGCCGTCACCCACATAGATGTATCTTTCACCATCATTTGGTTTTCGGCAGTTCAGGCAACCCTGCATTGATATACTTATGTGAGTAGTAGCAGCAGAATCTACCCACCAAGTATCCTTAGGTACCGAAATTAAATTAACTTCAGAACAAACAATAGAAAGAAATGTACCTTTTTTCGCACGCCAAGCGTGGTACTTGGTACAATCCTTCTTCACATGATTAGTCCCCTTACAGAAGAAGCAACCTAATTCAGTAATTTCAACCTTAGGTTCCTTATGTTGCTTATTCTTGGGCTTTGCAACCGCAACTTCCTTACCTTTCCTCTTCTTAGTTTCCTTAGAAGAGGATGCCAAATGAGCACTTTCAGTCTTATCTAGCTTTATCCTTTCCTCTTCTTGCACACAGTGTGAAATGAGCTCGTTAAGAGTCCATTTCTCCTTCAGGCAGTTGTAACTCACCTTAAACTGATTAAAGTGTGCAGGAAGAGATATCAAAACAAAGTACACAAGCAGTTCCTCAGGTAAATCCAGCTTGAGTGACTTTAGTTTCGAAGCAAGATGAGACATTTCCATAATGTACTCCCTAATGTTTCCCTTGCCCTTATACCTCATGGAAACAAGTTTACTCAATAGTGTACTTGTTTCCGCCTTTTCGTTTTGCATAAAACGCTTTTCAAGGTTTTCAAGGAAAACTTTGGCATTAGCTTCATCATTCATAGTGCCCCTGAATGATTCTGGAATTGCACGTTTCATAATCATTAGACTCATGCGATTCGAGCGTTCCCACTTCTCCAGCGCCCTCCTTTCATCAGGAGAGGATGTATCCTCAGGAGAAGCAGGTTGCTCAATCCGAAGAGCAAGGTCAAGATCCATTCAACCGAGAACGATCATGACATTCTCTTTCCATTCCATAAAGTTAGTGCCGTTAAGCACAGGGATGCTATTGATGTTGGCAGATATCGTAGAAGCAGATGAATTAATTGAAAATAGAACAAAATGATTACCAAATACATGCTTACAATTACTTGAACTTTAAATGTACTTTATAGATTCAAGATAGGCATTTCCCATTACAAGATACCTAGCACAACATTGATTTTAGTCTTTGGACAGAAAAGCAACTTGTAAGTGGTGCTCTTGGTGTAGTGATCAAATATAGACAATAAACTCCTGTCAAATATCAAACCTTCCTTTGGGCCGATTTAATATTCACATGGAAAACCAAATAATTGTCTCATATTTACCACCACAAGCATGTTCGAATTCCTGCCAAATAACTACCTTCCTTTGGGCCGGTGTTAAACGCATGGAAGACTAACATCCACAGTCATCTTATATTTCAAGATTAATCAATCTACACAATAGAGGTTACTTTGGCAACATAATGCTTCAATTGACTAATTTAAAATATTAGATGCTAAAACTTTAGTTCCTTAAGCCATATTATGAATCTTAACTTAATATGTCACATGTTTTGACATGCAACAACTGAATATTAATTGTTTTTATACTTGAGAGGACAATTCCAAAAATATGAAAAATGATGGACTTTAAAACAATTAATATTCAAAAAACTTAAGTATTTTAATTGATTATAGATAATAAGTCAATTAAAATCTGAAACTTAAAAGATTTGTAACGTTTTTAACCTTACTGGACAAAAATAATCGATTATCTATGTTAAATAATCGATTATCTTTGGCATAAAAAACAATTTCAGCTACTGGACCAAAATAATCGATTATCTAAACCAGATAATCGATTATTCTGATTTTAAGAAAAAATTTTAAGTTACTGGACCAGTATAATCGATTATCTAAACTAGATAATCGATTGTTCTGGTTTTGAGAAAAATTTTCTAAGTCACTGGACCTGAATAATCGATTATCTAAGCCAGATAATCGATTATTCTGGTATATTTAAAAACGTTACAAACTCACTGGACCAGAATAATCGATTATCTTAGACATATAATCGATTATTCTGGTGTTCCAAAAACTGCCAGAAATCCAAAACTTGAGAGATAATTGATTATCTAAGAAAATAATCGATTATCTTTAGGCAGTGTCAAAAATAATCGATTATCTGGTCAAGATAATCGATTATATTTGGACAGTGTTTTGCGAAAATTTTCTGAATAAAACATGATTTCCAACAAGAATCTTAAACAAGAAAACATGTTGATTACCAACTAAAATCATGCTTAACACAATGTTTTAATACATGTAAAGATAACATGACATCAAAACATCAAATTTCAACAAAACACAACATTCATAAAATCATGCTATTTCATGGTACTAGAATTTCATAAATAAAATTCTAACATTACTTGAACATGAATCCTAATATAACATGAATCTTATGAACATCCAAATTATCCAAATTTGAAGGTGGCTCTGATACCAATTGTTAGGATTATGATACCTACTAAAGACAATGACCTTCATATTGAACAATTCGGAATTAAACTACATGAGCGGAAGCTAACCTGAATCCATGTGTGGAAATTGTTGAACCTCCTTTGATGATTGTCCTTGAGTCCTTATGAAGAATGCTCCTTTAATCCTTCTTCAAGAATGTCCTTGATACTATATGTATCCACAAGATTCTTCACAAGACTTAAACAATATGTGTGGTTTCACAACAATAATAATGTTATGACAATAATCAATATTGGTATATGGTTTTCCACAATTATTTGCAAGACAACAATGGAGTTTTTGGCTCTTGATTCAATGGGAGGAAGAAGAGTCTTGTCTTGCACTAATGTGGGAACCATAACCCCCACTTTATAACTTCATGAGTTACATAACCCAAGAGTTACATAACTCAAGAGTCACAAGCATGTAACCATGGTTACATATATGTAACCTTAGTTAGCCCATCATTAACTAAGGTTACCGTTTTGGGTATCTACACATTAGCCCTACACTTTATATGACAACACATTGGCCCCCTTAACATAATGTCCATAAGACCACAAAATTAGGCCAAACCAAAAGATAGCACATAACATATAATTTATCCATATATTATTCATATGTATGTAGATATAAGTCCATATATCTTGATATAAATCCATATATCTTACAATATGAACTAAAGAATCTCAAGAAAGTTTAAAAATTAAAGCCTTAAGGTGGCTTTATATACTTAAGGTTATAATGATAATTTTGATAAAGCTTATTAAGTTATCAGTTAAACCGTTAATAAATTTGATAAATTGAGATCTGAACTGATAAATATAATAGTCAATTAATATTAAATCGTTACCGATTCATTAGTTGAATAACCCGATATCAATAACGCAATGGTATTTTTCCGATTCGAAGTATCAATTTTACTCGATATATATTCAACCTTATCCTGAGCAGAACTTTAAGGTTAAAAGTTAAAATTATTACCTATAAGTCAAGCGAGGAATAACACTGTTAAATATAATATTTTGCCCATGAAATAAGCGAGGACAAAAAATTTTAGACCAACCCATAAAGTATCATGTAAATTTTATACACTACCCTCCTTATCTTAAAACTAGAAAGGTCTGCCCGTGCAATGCACGAGCCAAACATGAGAGATGTAAACCGAATGCCTTGAGCTCAAATAACTATAATGATCACAAAATTTATATATATATATATATATATATATATATATATATATATATCTACCTTGAGCTGAAATAACTATAATGATCACAAAATTTATATATATATATATATATATATATATATATATATATACTAAAATAAAATTTCACGTAGCTGAAGTGACATAATTTGTTTTTATGTATAATTATTCTGAGATGTCTCAAAATTAAATAAATCCTCGAAAGTACCTAAGATATGTGTAGACAATAAATTGCATCGATAAAATAAAATCAAGACCGAAAAATATATCAAAGATTCATAGTATTTTACTTTAAATATTTGAATGTACAATCTCTATAAATCCTCTGATTCTTCCTTCCAATAGTAAATAAACTCAAGGGTCTTTGAGCTTGATCTTGAATCTATATTTGTCGTCACGAATGATGATCTTGAACTCAACTGGCACGAACATTGATCTGAACTCGTACTACTTGAATGTTGATTGGTTCTTCGTGCTTGAGCTTGAACTTGATTTTTTCTTTGTTATTGAGCTTGAACTTGATTTCTTGAACTTTGAACTTAATTGCTTGAAGCTTGAAACTTGTGGAGAAATTTACAACATTTAATCCACGAGTTCTTTCTTGCTTTTTGTTATAACTTCTGGTGTGTTTTCTGAGTTATGAAGACTCCTATTTATAGTTATGGAAGGAAAGAGATGTGATAAGAACAAACTCTTTCGGGCCAATTAAATTGAAGCGTGACATGGCAAAATTTGATTGACCAGAACATGTCACTTGCACATGTAGCGTGATTTTATTGGTCTTTTAATTTGATTTGGCATGCCTTGTTATTTTGACATGTGGCATGATTTCATTGGCTTTTCTGTTTCACTTGGCATGCCACGTCATTTGACACGTGACATCAAATTAGACCTCTAGGAAGATGACATTTTGGGCTTAATGAAGTGAGGTCATCACTTTAGCCTAATTAAATGAGCTAGCCCAATGGATTAAGACATATTTATTAATCTGTATATATTGAACTTATATAATCAATTCAATTGTATTAGCATGTAGTATCTACTTGGACTAATATACCTTGAATTTAAAATATAATCCAAATTATTTATGAATTTAATTTTATTAAAATTTATATACCTACAAATATCTTCTATTTCAAAATTTAACAGTATCTTTAAACTTTTAAAGACTAGACTTGAAGTAATCCGAAGAAAAAAAAAAGAACAATTCGAGGATGGTTGAGATGCTCCTTCTTTGGCTGATAATGGGAGCAGCCAATCGATATGCCACTTTCAAGGAAGACATAATTTGTAGAGGTTGAAGAAGGCTATTCAGTAAAACATATTTTATTTAGAACTTAAAATAGTTTTTGGCCATGATTTTTGTCAAAATAAATTTGAAATTAATTTTTTAAAATTTATGTTTGGCCATAAATTTTACTCATATTTCTGCCAAATACCAACTTCCAAATCTCAAAATTTTGGGCCAAAATTACAAAACTTAAGAATTATATAAATATTTTTTCAAAATAAAATTGAAAAATATATTTTGAAAATATATATCTAAACAATTTTTTATCTTCAAATCAAACTTTACCCAAATTAAATTTTTCAAAATAAATTTAAAATCTATCAGACTGCTAACTTAGAGTTGTTATTGGACACTTTATCACAGTACACGTAAGAATTGTACTTCATATCACTTCATAGCATTTTTCAAAAATCAAAAGTACTCAATTTTTGTACCACAGTACTCGTAGGACTTGGACACTTTCCCTCGAACTTGTACAGATTCCCTTGAATTGGACACTTTCCAAAAACACGGATTCCATGTTTTTGTACAGATTTGAAGCTTATTATTCCTATTTGAATCTGTTTCGAAGTCCGCCTAGTACTCGTTCCCACATCGAGAAACAGACTTCCCAATGTTCTCTTTTGCCATCTACTTGTTGAGCTTCAATTTGCAGTCTTCCCAAGCAACATGAGTCTAGTTTTGTGGGCTCGAAAATATTATCGCTAAGGTAATTTCTTCTTCTTTTTTAATTCTTTACTTTATTTGCTGTTTTTTTCTTTTTGTAGGTCAAGAAAGTGAGAGTAAATTCCTCCATGCATGAAGAATGCAATTTTTGGTGTGAAGAGATGAGTACTCATACTTGTCCGAATATCGGAGAAATTACTCACATGGACTGACTACCGGAGAGATTACTCTCAAAATAACTCGACTGCCGAAGAGATTACTCATAGTGTGGCTGTACTACCGGATAGATTACTCTTAGTGTGGCTCGACTACCGAGAGGTACTCTCAATATGGCCCGACTACCGCAGAGATTACTCTCAAAGTGACCGGACTATCGGAGAGAGTACTCTCAATGTGGACCGACTACAGGAGAGATTACTCTTAACGTGACCCGACTACCGAAAAGATTACTCTCAATATGGCCTGACTACTTGAGAGATCACTCTCAATGTGGCCCAACTATCAGAGACCATTTCATCCATTTAGACCTTTGTACCCATTCTAATATTCTTCATTTGGACTTTGATGACCCTCTTTCCCTCCTTTTTTTCCTCTATTTTTTGTAGTGCGAAGAGATGGTAAAATTCAGAGACTATACCTCACATTACCTCCGAAATTGGATATCTCATAATCGAGATTGAAGATGACATAAAATAAACCAACATTTTGGTTCACACCTCACAAGCTGGCTGGTATGCAGCCTCGTGGCCTCCTATGAGGAACTCTTTTCATGAAGAAAACTGGACCTTGGAGCACTAATCGACTTCTAATCCATTGTCCAATATATGGTCTTTTCAAGCGCCAATCCATTGCCACGAAAACATTACTAGCACCATTCCAAACTTAGGACGTCGCATACTTCAAGGTGAAGTACGCTGGGAAAACACAACATCAATCGAGGGCGAGTATCGTTATATTCCAGGATATTGGGAATGGGCTGAAGATGTACTCGGTGGAAGCCATCAAACCCTGTGTACACCAAAGATTTATGATGTTGTCTATGCCTCACTTTTCACTTATCGAAACTCGAAATTTTGCAAGCATTTTGTGAGGCTTGGTGCCCCAAGACGAAAACGCTTCTTACATCAGCTAGGGAACTATCTATCTCTCTTTGGGACTGATATATTCTTGAGGTTCTGCCCATTGTGGGTTCTCCGTACAAAGAAGTGGTACCTAAGACAAGAGAACTCATCGGTTTGGACGAAAAACATATTAGATTTATTCCTCGATCTTGCGAGTATTTATTTGCTGCCTTTCATCACCTTAAGGAAGGAACGGGTGCTAACCAAAAGGTCTAGTTCAGCAAGCGGACAAATTTTTGGTATAAAAAAGCTTTAATATATAGACATGCCTCACTGCGAAAGGAAAAGAAATCCACACGCCTAAAGTCGACACATAATCCTAACGGAGTTATTCCTGAGACAACGAGGTGGTCGAGTAATCAAGAAGTTATGTTCTACAAGCTTAGGGTGGGGTCTGACAAGAAAGATAAAACCTATGTAGCAGTACTTTCATCAATTCGGCTATGTCCCCAATTTTTTGGAGAATGATATCCGTAATGCCTCTCTAGATGAAGGACTCAAATTTCGAAGGATTTGCATACTGTATCGGTCTATGTCAGGTACGGTTTATCTCCCAACGGGAGATCTTGTGGAGAAGCCTTTCTCTACCATTATATTTCTTGGTGAGAGAAAGTGCATAGGAAGTTTCTCAACAATAACTTACAAGATTTGGTAGACATTGTTCTCCTTTAGGAGGTGAAGATCAAGATGTTGGAAAGACACTCCACAAAAGTTAAAAAGCCAACTTCTTCAATCCCAAAAGTAGCCCACAACATAAGAAAATGAAGCTCAAAATCTCAAAGGTAGCTTCGAAAGAGGCGGTGTGCACTTTAACGGATGTAGAGAAGTGCCCTCCAATTCTTCCACTTAGCACACAAGTTTCTCAAGATACAAGACAAATTACCAATGAAGATCAAAATTGGAAAAGGAAACGGCTTGTATAGGTTCCAAGTGTTGATAGTTCCTCAAGAACCTATTCAGCTTGTAACAAAGAGGTAAGAAAATAAATACAATCACCTTGCCCTTTCTTTTTATTATTTTTTAATTGAACGAATAGCTCTACTAAAAATATTCACATTCTTTGCATTTTCCTCATGAGTTAAATGCCATTGGGTATCCGGTGGTATCCCCACATGATAAGCTTCAAGGGAGTAATGAATCTATTGGATGACCTACATCAAAACTAAGTCGTTTTCAAAGGCATCATCTCTTCCTCATGACAAAGCCCTAAAAAGACAAACTCCAAATGAGATAACTAGCATTCCACTAATG
Source organism: Nicotiana benthamiana (assembly GCA_034376525.1). Taxonomy (NCBI): domain Eukaryota; kingdom Viridiplantae; phylum Streptophyta; class Magnoliopsida; order Solanales; family Solanaceae; genus Nicotiana; species Nicotiana benthamiana. Next base: position 134,504,603 of record CM067331.1, read on the forward strand.
ATAAATACGACGATATCTACTTTTGAGGAAAGAGCATTTTCTTTAATCGCAAAAAGAAATTCATCTTGGGACTTTAGGAGAACATTTGTAATAGACTCTCCAAAACTCGTGCAGAATTGCTCTCATCTTATAGGGAGCAAATTATTGAGATTTTCGAGGATATGAAGAAGATGAATATTTTTGATCTTTTTCTATTAGAGAGTTTACTAGATTCTCTTTCTGAGATTGACGCGTCATATGACCAAGAGCGATCCAATATGGATGACAAGATTAGTGAAGATGAGAAGTTAGAGATGGTTTCTAAAGCTAAAGAGGATCTCGAGTCGTTCAAACTTGAAGCAAGTGAGAAAGTCAAGAAATTTTCTTTTATTGAAAAGAAACTGAAGAGGGTTGTGAAGAAGTTGCAGACACTACAAAAAAAAAAGGGAGAAGCTCGAAGGTGTTATAGAAGCGTTTCAAAAGGAGGTTGAAGAGATTCAGGCAAGAATTTCAGCTGCCGAGACTAAGGTCTCTTTATATGACAACGTAAATTTTCTAATTGTTGGTGATTTGGCCAATTTGGAGGCGAAGAAGAAGAACCTGGAGACTAGCTGTCAAGAATTGATCAATTATAAGCTTTGTTTAGATTAGGCTATTAGCGTTATCTCCAATTTTATCTTTATGTTAGATTGAACTAGTGGACATTTATTTCTTCTTGAATAAGATTGCTTCTCTTTTTCTTTATATTGCCTGACATTTATCTTGGTTGCATAATTTTCAGCTTTACGCACTCGTAACAAAAAATTCATATCTTGTCGTAGGAGAGCAAATAACAAACCATTTGATTTTTCAAAAATTAGACTTCGGTACCTAAAACATACATAGAATCAAACACCTTCAGATTTGTGCAATCTCACCACGTCGAAAATTTCATATTTGTGCAATCTCACCAAAAAAATCATATCTTGCTGTAGGAAAGTCAAACACGAACCGTTTGATTTTTTAAAACCTTAACTTGAAAATATATGACATATTCAAAATGCAAGATCTAATACTTAAATATAGAATTAGATAATAGTTCGATATCAATATTAAATTCTGAAACGGTGATGATGCAGACTTGCACAACTTCACCTTAACTTTTGTATCTTGATATAGGAATGTCGAAATTATGAACCGTTTGATATATTGGAAACTTAACTTTCAAATTTATAAAAATGCAAAATTTAATGCCTTAAGGATAGTTTTAAATAATATTTTGAAGTTAATACAAAATTCTGACACGGTGATGATTTTAGATTCGCACAACTTCACTAGAACTTTTGTAACTTTATGTAGGAATGTCGAAATCACAAACCAATAGATTTCTTTAAAACTAAAATTTTAAATCTAAAATATATCCCAAAAGAGATTAATCATTTCATTGAATACTTTTACCATAGCGGCTTTCCCCCTTTAAATCAAATGGGATCCAAAGTTTAACAGAAGAACAGTATCTCAACTTGATTTTCAAATGTTGATTGAATGGATTACATTCCGTCGTACTTCATTCGGACAATGATTGGGGGATTATATATCTTTTGGACTTATATGACTGAATTGAGAATAAAACTCTAAACGACCTATGTACCTCGATGAAGAGGATCAAGTCATACTGTAGTTCGGAATGGGTATAATTTTTTAATTTTTTTTATGTCCTAACTTTTTCCTAGGCCGCATCTATTAAGATTTTCAACATAGCGGACTCTTTATTAGGATCATACACAGTTTATACTCTTGCAAGCCAAGAGTATAGGAATATGCAGTTGAGGGTCACGCATCAAGTTGCTTTAAAAGTTTAAGGATAATACTTCAAAAACTTGCCGTTAATAGGGACGATTCTCATATCATCTGCATCAACCAACTTGTAAACCCCACTTGAATAAGCTTCTTGCACGACATATGCCACATCTCTTTTTGAAGTGAACTTCCCTACAGGTTTATGGGAAGTAATAATGGGTCTTCTTATAGCAAGGACTTGATCTCCTACCTAAAAGGATCTTGGGCGAACTCTTTTACAGAAGGCGCGGGACAATCTATCTTGATAACATTCGAGACTCTGTTGAGCTTCCAACCCTTTCTCATCAAGAGCCTCTAACCCTGCTAATCGAAGTCGAGCATTTTCTTCATTAGTGATGCCTTCTTGAATAGCTAATTATAATGAAGGTATTTGACGCTCGAGTGGCAAGACGGCTTTAACTCCATAAGTGAGTGCGCAAGGGGTCATTTGTATTGGCATGCAGTGAATTTTCCTATATGCCCACAAAGTTTCCTCCATACGATCATGCCAATCTTGTTTGGATTTGGAGGTGACTTTCTTTAACAAGTTGCATAGAGTCTTATTGAATGCCTCGGCTAGACCATTGGCGGCAGCATTATGCATAGAAGAGTTAAATTTCTTGAAGCCAAAGAGTTCACAAATCTTGTTCATCAACCTATTGTCGAACGGCTTGCCATTATCCTTTATTATGTAACAAGGAGTGCCAAAGCGATAGATGATGTTTCTTCGGATGAAACTTGCAATATTTTCATTCTTTACCTCCTTAAGAGCAATAACTTCAGCCCATTTTGAAAAGTAGTCAGTTGCAGCCAAGATGTATAGGTGCCCACCAGAGGACTTTGGCAGTGGTCCAACAACAACCAATCCCCAAGGGTCAACTGGCTAGGATGCAATAGTCGGGTGTAACACTTCAGGAGGTTGATGAATAAAATTCGCATGGAATTGACAAGACTTGCATCTTCGAGCGTAGTCCAAGCAATCTTTTACCAATATTCCATCCTTTTTATATGGAAGTGGAGCTTTGGTCAAGACAGGTGTGACCCACATACCCCAGAACGTGCCTCTTGCAAATCTTGGAGTGCTTCTTATTCCCCTAAGCATCGCAAAAGTACTTACTCTAATGACCATCTGTATAGGGTATCTTTGTAGTAAAGGACGCAAGGTGCACGATGAAAGATTTTAGTCCTTCTCAGCAGATTTTCTAGAAGTATCCCACAACATAATTAGTCGATAGTAGGTTGTTTCCATTCTTATTTTTCAACTTCAAAAACAGCGACTAGAGGCTTGAATTCATTTTCTTCAACGTCATTCGGTAGCGGGCAGACAGTAACTTGAATTTGATCAGGCAGGATTAATAATGAAGCTAGGCCAGCTAAAGCATCAACCTTCTTATTTTCTTTCCTTGGAACATGCTGAATATTCACATCATCAAGCCACCCCACTAATATTTTAATGTAATCATGATATGGGCGTAGTTCAGGCTTCTTGACCACGTAACTACCTAAAATTTGATTGACCACTAACTAGGAGCCACCAATGACCTGCGGTTGCAATTGCTTCATATCAACGCCCATTTCAAGACCAAGTATTAATGCTTGATACTCAGCAACATTTTTGGAACGGAGTTGTGTTAAGGTGAAGAAGTAGGGCAAGACCTCACATTGGAAAGTGACAAATACTACACTAGCACCACATCCTTCATGTTGTGTGGCACCATCAAATCCATGGAGGTTGAACTTCCACGATCATTGCGTCCTAATCAAGTAGTCCGTCAGTTAGCTCCCAATCATCAGGTATAGGGTGATCTGCCAAGAAGTTCTCTAACGCTTGTCCTTTTATAACTTTTTGAGGGATGTGCATGATTTCAAATCATTGAAACTTGAGGTACCACCTTGGTACTTGATCACTAAGGACAGGTTTTGACATCACCAATGTGATGGGATTTTCTCTAAAAACCAAACGAATGGCATGACCTTGAAAGTAGTGCTTCAAATTTTGGATTGAGAAAACTAGCGCCAAACATAACTTTTCAATTGGCGAATAATTCAGCTCATCTGGTGCAATCATCCTACTTAAGTAGTAAAGGGAGTTTTCTTTCCCTTCACTATTTTCTTGAGCCAACAGCGCTCCAAAAAACCTTTTTGGTGCTGAAATGTATAGTATCAACGGCTTTCCAAGTATAGGGGCGGCTAAAACCAGAGGCTTCATCAAGTAGGATTTAATTCTCTTAAAGGCATTGCTACACGTTTGGTCTAATTTGAAAGACACACCTTTCTTCATAAGGTGACTGAATGGTTAGCACCTCCCAGCTAGGTTTGAGATGAATCTCCTTAAGGTATGCTAGATTTCCTTACAGACCTTTCAATTCATGAATATTGCGAGGCTCGGGCATTTTGAAGATTACATCTAGTTTATCTTGATCTATTTCAATCCTCGATGTTGGATAATGAAACCCAGGAACTTTTCAGAGGTAACTCCAAAGGCACATTTTAATGAATTCATCCTAGGTTGGTATCTCCAGAGCAACTCAAATACCATTCTCAAGTCTTTCAAGTGGTCGCTTTTCTTTCTTGATTTTATCACCAAGTCATTAACATAGCATCGACATTCTTGTGGAGAAGGTCATCAAAGATATTCTTCATAGCTCTTTGGTAAGTAGCACTAGCGTTCTTCAAGCCAAAAGGCATTACCTTGTAGCAATAAATACCCTTGGGGGTACAAAATGAAGTAAGCTCTTCATGTTTTGGTGCAATGTTAATTTGATTATAGCCTGATGAACCGTCCATAAATAACATTGCCTCGTACCCAGCAGTAGCATCAACCATCAGTTCTGGAATGGGAAGCCAGAACTCATCTTTGAGACACACGTTCTTAAGATCCCTAAAGTTAAGGCACACTCGAATAACACTCGATCCCTAAAGCGCCTTTGAGATTGTTTAACCGAGCGAGCACCATTTTTTAATGCAAGGCAATGGACTGCTACTTTCGGGTCCAAACCAGGCAACGCTTTGTGACTCCAAGCAAAGGAATCCCTGAACTCCTTGAGTAACTCAATATAAGTGCTCTCTTTATCAACTTCTAGTAAAGCACTTAGGTAGATGGGTCTTCGTTCTTCATCGGTGCCAAGGTTAACTTATTTTAAGGCATCTACTATCGTCTTCACTCCTTCTTCAAGTTCAGGTGGAGCATCTTTCGCATCTTCATCTTCTTGAGGGTCCCCTTCGTTGAAGGCTATGTGATAACATGGTGAGACATCCTCCAATTATACATTATCCTCCATTGAAGATACAACATCATTCTCATATTGTACAGTAACATGATACGAAACACACTTTCTTCAACTTAGTCACGTTCCTTAGTGTATACCATAGTATATGGCTTTACCTTCAGTACTTATTTACATGAAACCATAAGTTTTGTTTGTCGTCTCATTCTAGAAGGAACCAAACTTTGGAAATCCTTATAGATCTTCTGGATTAGCGAAGAGAGTGTTCTTATGCTTTGAAAATTTCTTTGAAACTTGTTCCCTTTCTTAAAAGGACCCAATATCTCAAACATGGAGGTCCTCACGGGTGATTTTCCAAGTCGATCAAAGACAGAAGGCTTGTTAGAAGAGGCTGATTCATCTTTTACAGTGATATAATTGTTGATCGTCCTTCTTCTAGAGATGTGCACTGATGACGGTTGCTTGTATCCCAAACCTTCACGTGATTGTCTCATCACAACTTCTTATGGTAGCTTCCCTAACTTTGACGGCCCATTAGGATTGTATCCAGCTTTTGCAAATAGACTGTAAGCGTTAGGGTTAAAACCTTCATCTATTCCCTTTTCAGGGAGTGCCACATTCTACAAATGATTTTGGGCTACAAACCCTACAACTGGATTTGAGGACAACTTTACTGCCTCGACTCATTTTACCAGAAGAGTTAACTCCTTTAGCAGGTTAGTTTGGGGATTAGATGATTCACATTCATATTTCTTCCTTTTAGGGTCATATTGGAGCGCATGACTTACTTTCTTACTGTAAGATGCAATATTCCCTCAATAAGATTTATTCGCGTTAGGTTGTACCTCTTTAGTAATAGCTTTGGCTTCACTGCTATCCACCTCTGCTCTTTTAGTTGTGGACTCGTCATTCTTTCTTTTCATGCCATCAGCTTTTAGCTCCTTTACAACGATTCTTCAAGTAAAACTTTGCATCAGCGAAGTGTGACTCAATCTCGGTGAATGGCTTATCATCAGCAACTATCTTATTCTTAACTTCACCCTCGTAGTATTTTAGACAATGATGGTAGGCCATGAATTTATCCTTAAAAATAAAGCACTTCTCTAGAGGGTGGCTCACAAGTCGATGGTATTTGCAGTAATTTGGGTCATTTGTTTTTCCAGCTTCATTTGGTCTCTTCATCTCTGGAAGCTCAATGAGATTTAACTCGAGGAGTTCTTCAAAAATAGCTGTCACATCAGAATCCAGATATGGGTATTCTTTCTCTTGTATTTCTTTTAGAGTCAACTTTCCACTTGGCTTATCTTCAAAAGAAGTGAATTTCATACTCTGCTTCTTGCTCACCTTCGTTGTGAACTTCACAGGTGATGTGTTGACAATCATAGCTTTTTTGTTTTCCGATGGGTACAAACTTGTTCCATTTCCTGACTTATTGCTTTTCGTTCCCTGTTCGAGGCTCATAGATAGACAACCTTTCATTTCTAGCGGAGACAATGCTCAACTCCATGTCATGGGAACGAGTCACAAATTCTTCAAATGTGCCATGCTTGATACCTTTCAAGATGTAGCGTATCCCCTAATGCGTGCCTTGGATGCACATCTCTATGCCCGAAGATTCACAAAGACTATATTTGTAGTTGAGGCTTGCATTCCTCCAACGATTGATAAAGTTGATAACTGGTTCACCCTTTCATTGACAACTATTTATAAGTTCTATCATACTCACAATATGTCTCGTACTATAAAAGCGATTGAGGAATTCTTGCTCTAGTTGATCTCAACTATCAACAGATCTAGCCTTGAGGTCCGTATACCAATCAAAAATATTTCCTTTTAATGAGCGGACAAACTGCTTGACGAGGTAATCTCCATAAGTCCCAACATTTTTGCATGTCTCAACGAAAGGTGCCACATGTTGCTTTGGATTGCCTTGACCACCAAATTGTTGAAATTTTTGAGGTTGATAGCTAGCAGGCATCTTCAACATATCAATCCTTGAAGTGTAAGACTTTGCATAGGTAAAGGAGGACTTGGAAGCGACTTCATATTTGTTTTTTATAGTCCCTTCAATGAACTCCTTTAGTTGACTCAATAGAATCATCCCTTCCGAAGAGACTGGAATTTCCTTAGTGGATGTAACTTGTCGTGGGGGAGGATCAATATCTTGAACTTTTGGGAGTTTATCGGGTGCATGGGAGAATTATTCTTCCATCAAGATTCCCACCCTGTCTGTTAGCTTGTCAATTTTAGCCTCTTGATTTTGCATGCATTTGGTCAAGCCAGCGATTGCTTCTGTCAAGTTTGCCAATTGTTTCTCCACAGAAGAAGTGTTTGTCACCATGGCTTGCATGATTGTCGTGGACGATAGAGAGTAGCATGAATTTTCATGTAGATTGATCCTTGATTGGCTCACTTTATGTGGTGTAAGTGGGGAGGATCCATAACTTGAAGCATCATCATCTTCCTTCATAGCAGAGTGCTTGGATCCGGAAAGCTCAAGCACAACAAGAGTTTTCTTGATCTTTTCAGCAACATCGCTTCCTCCTTCAGGTGAGTTTGTGGAATATCTTGCTCCTTTTAAGGATGAAGATTCGAAAATAGGAATTGATGAGAACGACACTTGGGGTGATTATTTTCCTAAAGAGCTTTCTTTGCTCATCGTAACTGATCCGAAGCTTCCAAAGGTAATATCGAGGATGCTTTCCAGGCATAGAACCCAGAGTTAGCAGCCCTAGTGAAAGTTGAACCGGAGTTGATTCTCTTTAAAGCCATTTCAATGTTCTTGAATTTTGATGATTGAAAGGTTGAGATGAAAGGTAGATATTGTCCCAGCGGGCGTACCAGAATTTGTAAACAAAAAATTGCATCGAGAAAATGAAATCAAGATCGAAAAATATTGCAACAATCGTAGTATTTTATTTCAAATATTTGAGTGTACAATCTTTATGAATTCTTTGATTCTTCCTTCTAATAGTAAATAAATTCAAGGGACTTTCATCTTGATCTTGAATCTCTATTTGTCATCACAAACGATGATCTTGAATTCAAATAGCACGAACTTTAATTTGAACTCATTCTCCTTGAATGTTGATTTGTTTTTCGTTCTTGAGCTTGAACTTGATTTTTTATTCGTTATTGAGCTTGAACTTGAACTTGATATCTTGAAGTTTGATACTCGTGGAGAAATTTACAATGTTTGACCCACGAGCTCTTTCTTGCTTCTTGTTATAACTTATGGTGTCTTTTCTGAGTTATAAAGACCCCTATTTATAGTTGTGGAAGGCAGGAGTTGTGATAAGAACAAGCTCTTTCTGATCAATCTAATTGAAGTGTGGCATGGCCGCATTTGATTGGCCAGAACATGTCACTTGCACACGTGGCATGATTTCATTGGTCTTTTAATTTGATTTGGCATGCCTTGTCATTTTGACACCTGACATGATTTCATTGGCTCTTATGTTTGACTTGGCATGCCAAGTCATTTGACACGTGACACCAAACTAGGCCTCTAGGAAGATGGCATCTTGAGATTAATGAAGTGGACCCATCACTTTAGCTCAATTAAATGAGCTAGCCCAATAAATTAAGACTTATTTATTTAATTTATATATGTTAGAACTTAAATAATTAATTCAATTGTATTAGCTCGTAGTATTTATTTAAACTAATATATCTTGAATTTAAAATATAATTCAAATTATTTTATAAATAAAATCTATATGCATACAATATGCACGTCTAACGGAATAAAGTACCTGTAGAAACGTTAAATAATATGTTCTCGTGTATTTCTTCTATTTATTGCAGCATTATTAATCCATAACAATTGCTACAACAAACTAATAGAAACTGAAATTGTCGAACAAAATTACAATCACTATCTCTATGTGCTTAAATCTCACGAATATTTTATAACTTTAACGAAAAAGCGCGCATTTGAAGCATGAATCTTCTTCCACTTTAAAAGGAAATCGCTTGATCTGTCTTAATCTCAAAAAAGGATAACTACGCATGGATTGCTAGCTCTGGCTGTAAGAGTTGAAACTACACTTCCCTTGGTAAGGAATATACTAAAGAGAGACCTTTTCCATATATCACTTGTTGACTGAATCAAGATACAACAAATCTGAAAATCCTTTCTACTTCAGATTCCTCTTTGTTAACCTACATTACTAATCCAAAAATATGACAATTTTGTCTAGCTTATGTAGAGAACTTTAGCGTCATAATTGTGTTGATATCTGAGAAAGGACAACCTTAAACTTGGCCTCTATACTTCGGAAAAGAAAAAAAGAGTATACTACTATCGGCAATGACCATATTAAACATAGATAATAAAGAAAAACAATAAGCGGACTGGCCTTCAAATAATTTTCCATAGCACATGCATAACAACGAAAGTATGATAGAGCCAACCCCATAAAATATTGTTAACCGCTCCTACCTAATAGAAATATCCAATTCATGATTGATATTGTAGAACATCCGTCAAAAGAAAAAACAGTAAAATATTATTTAGTCGTGCACATAACACATGGGGACACCAATTAACTCACAAATAAAATTAAGAAAAGAGTGTGCACATACTATTCTAGTTCAATATTTTGCCATTCAAGTCATTCGTAAATCAAGTCATTAACTGTTAATCATTCATTTATCTAGTTTACATCACATACATATATGACTTATTACTTGCCCCATGCCTAATATCTTAAAGCTTTCAATACCTTTGTACAGTGGATAATTTTCAGGAGGAGGAATTTGTAAATACTCAAACCGAAGAATGAAAACCATATGAGATAACAATTGCAAGATCTAGGTAAGACGTGTCATAATTTTACAGAAAAAATAATTATGCAAGGTTTATCACCTAAAGCATTTGGTTAGCAACTCCAACAATGATAACAAATTTATCAATCGAAGGCCATGGCATGCATATTTACCAGTGTGCATTCTGACGAGGGCGAAATAGTCTAATCTCTCTTCTATGTGCTTATGTACCGTAAACCAAACCCAGCTTCAATCAAATTTTGTGAAATATTCTTCGCATGAGTGTGTTATAAATTTTGGTCGAATTTGAAAAAATATTACTGTTACATAGTTCAAGGCACCAACATAGGGGCTCAACTGGATGGCTAGCCTAGTATTCAAACTGTCCATATTCAGAGCTTTTGCTACATACGTATAGTCACTTGGCATCAAATAGAATTCAAGATTATCCAAATCAATACCCATAAAGTTGATATCATAACAAAATAATATAGTTGATGAATCACCATATAATTTTGGAGAATTAGAATATTGCTAACTTGCTTTGGGTTGACCGAGTAATATCCCCCAGAATGAGTAGAATAGGTAACATCAAATAGCAGGCGGCGTGTCTCAGGCATATAGTGCCTAGCAGTAACCCGCAAATGCAAGAAAAAGCCTGTGAACAAAACATATGTTTCTCATTTTGTGTGGAGAAATTTAAACGATAACAATCCTACTAAACTCATATAAAAGAAAAAACTGGAAATGGGAACACAGTTCCAGTAAAATAATTATAAAGCAAATTTAGAAATACATAAGCTTTTTCAAGTGAAAACACTTTATAGGCATCATTAAAATTATAAGTGGATTTAAACAGAGAACGGTAACGAAATCCACAAAAAGTTAAAGATTATATAAACATAAATCCCAAACGTGCATGTGTTATCAATACAATTATTACAGGCATACAGAAAATCCAAGAACAACTACCGGAAAATAGAAAAGTAATAGATTAGCCATAAACTCAGTGCACTAAACAAAGAAAAATAAAGAAAACATTACCTTAACTAATGTATCTTAAATCTACAATCTATTTGTAGACCCTGGTAGATGGATATCATTGTCATCTAAGAACACAATTGCTTAAAAATGATATTTTAGATGGCAAGGACTATGCAAGAGTTGAACCACTGAAACAAACCTCCAAAATGACAAATATATCAGAATCATTCACCATTGGGTGCTAAAATGTGAGAAATAAAGGAAATTAGAAAGAAATGCATGATACGTGAGAAACAAAAAATGGAAGAGAGCTAGAGAGGAAGCAGCTGTTAGAATAATGATTCCGACCAAAATACAATATCCTTCATATCGAATAATTTAGAACAACAACATGAGCGGAAGCGATTCCGCCTAAAATACAATATCTTTCATATCGAATAATTTAGAACAACAACAACATGAGCGGAAGCGTACCTGAATCCATTTGTGGAAATCCTTAAGCCTCCGTTGATGATGGTATGAAAGTGTTTGGCTCCTTGTTCCTTAATCCTAACTTCAAGATTGTCTTGAAGTTATCCAAGAGTTTCACAAGAGTGTTTCACAAGAATTTCTTCCAAACAACAATAACCAAATTGGAGTATAGTTTTCCACAAAAATATGCAAGACAAGAAAAATGATTATCTTAATTCAATGGGAGGAAGAAGATAATTGTCTTGCTATAATGTGGGAACCATAACCCCCACTTTATAATACATGAGTTATAAAACTCAAGAGTCACAAGCATGTAACCATAGTTACTTATATGTAACCTTAGTTAGCCTATCATTAACTAAGGTTACCCTTTTAGGTATCTACACATTGGTCCTACACTTTATATGACAACACATTAGCCCCCTTAACTTAATGTCCATAAGACCACTTATTTAGGCCAAACCAAAAGATAGCACATAACATATAATTTATCCATATATTGTTCATATGTATGTAGATATAAGTCCATATTGTTGAAACACGTTCTCAAGGCACTAAACTAAATGTGTGTTCATATTTGCAGGTTTTGATAAATGACAAACGATGCGCAATTGACATATGACGAGGTCCAAGCACAAGCGCGCAAATGTCATATAACGAAGTTCAAGCACAAGACAAACAAAGATCAAGACTAAACAAAGTTATACATGAATCGTTCTTTAATTGTGATCTTGATCCGACAACTTAACTCAAGACTTGGCTTCTCTCGTAAAATCATTTTTATCAAATCATGCATATTTATTTTAGCAAAATGATTTTGAAACATGCCTCTAAAATCTGGACTAAGATAATCGATTAAGTACTTATGATAATCGATTATGCTAAGTCAGTTGCATGACAATCGATTGTGTACCTTATGACAATCGATTGTGTTAAGGCAGTGTGCATCAGATTTTTCAAATCTGCATGACAATAGATTTTGAACCTTATGACAATCGATTGTGTTGAGGCAGTATCCAAACATATTTTTTAAAGCTACAAAATAATCGATTGTGAACCTATGACAATCGATTGTATTGAGGCAGTGTCTATTTGATTTTTCAAAGACTGATAAATAATCGATTGTCCATATAGTATAATCGATTATGTAACTGACCGTTGTCAAAATATTTTCAAACACCGTCAAGTAATCGATTGTATGTTTTTAATAATTGATTGTTTTAAGTAAAATCTGGAAAAGATTTTTTGAACGTTGCCAAGTAATCGATTGTATATTTCTGATAATCGATTGTATTAAGTAAAATCTGGAAAAGAGTTTTTGAACGTTGCCAAGTAATCGATTGTATATTTCTGACAATCGATTGTTTTAAGTAAAATCTGAAAAGGATTTTTTGAACGTTGCCAGTAATCGATTATATGTCTTTGATAATCGATTGTGCTGCGTAAAATCTGGGAATGATTTTTGGAACGATTGGAAAACAATCGATTGTATCATCTTGACAATCGATTGTCGCAGCACAAAATCAGCAATTCTTAATTGGCAATTAGGCAACGGTTATGCATGGTTTTGACACTATAAATACATCTTCAAATCAGTCTTCTAAACACAACAACTGATCATATTATTGCTAAAGCTTGCATACTCTCTTATTCATCATTTTCTATTCATTACATAAGTTTTTGAGAGCCAAATTATTGACGAAAGATCTTGCGCTCTTGAGCGTATTTATTTTACTCATATCTACTCTTAAGGAGAGTCTTGCTTTGAGTGCAAAGTGTTTTTATACACTTGAAGGGAAGTGTTAATCCCTTGTATTGTAAAAAGGAACGTTGTGATTCCTTTGGTTGAAGTCTCGAAGTGTTGTCACTTTGAGCAAAGGCTGTTGAGACTTGTGTGACTCAAGTTCTCAGTTTGTAACGGTTTGTTGAGCACCCGTAAGCTTAACAGTGTTAGTGGAAATCTCGAGAGAGTCTCTCGGGGACTGGACTAGCCACGGGTTGTGGTGAACCAGGATACATCGGTGCGTTCGTTCTTTATTATTTACTTATCGCACTTATTTCATTCCTGCAATTTTTAAATTCCGCAAGTTTACGCTGTTTTTTATTATAACGCTATTCACCCCCCCCCCCCTCTAGCGTTAAGCGTATATTCTAACAATTGATATCAGAGCCCAACTCTCTGAAAAACTTAACCGTTTGAGAGAAACAATCCATGGCTTCTACTCGTGATTCTTTTGAAGGAATAGGTGAAGGACAATGCTCCACCCGACCACCACTATTCGATGGCACAAACTATACGTACTGGAAGGAGAGGATGAGAATATTCGTTCAATCGAATAGCTTTCATTTGTGGAAGGTCATAATGAAAGGAGAACAAATTCCAACCAAAAAGGTTGAAAATGAATGGGTTCCAAAATCCGAAGATGAGTACGATGCGGATGATATCCGAAAAGTGCAAAACAATGCTAAAGCCATCAACTTATTATATTGTGCTGTACATGCTGATGATAACAGAAAAATATCATGTTGCACAACGGCGAAGCAAATGTGGGATAAGCTGGAAATCACGTACGAAGGTACGGACCAGGTAAGAGAGGCTAAAGTATATTTTCTAACCCATGCATATGAACTGTTTCACATGAAGGAAGGCGAAAGGGTCGATGACATGTTCGAACGATTTTCAAAAATCGTTAATGACTTACATGCTCTTAAGAAGACCTTCACGGATAGGGAACTTTTCCGAAAAATCCTCCGAAGTCTCACTCCGGAATGGCGCTCAAAGGCCGACGCGATTCAAGAGTCTATTGGCATTTCAAATGTCACCATCGACGGATTAAGAGGTAATATTAAAACTTATGAATCTACTATACTTAACCCTCTTGTTAATGATCAAAGGAAACAAAGAATCGCCCTCAAGGCAAGCACAAGCCAACCTCAAAATGATGAGGACGGAGATAACGAGTTCGGACTCGTTACTAAGAGATTTCAAAAGTTCATGCGAAAAGAGTATGAACGAAAAGGCAAACAACAAGGAGATTAAATAAAGTGCTATGGGTGCGGAGAATTCGGGCATATTAAATCAAATTGCCCAAATGCCAAAAAGGAGAATAAACCCTTCAAGAAACAACGAGCATACATATCTTGGGGAGGCGACTCCAGAGACAAGTCAAGTGAGGAATAAGAAGACGAAGCCGCAAATATTTGTCTCATGGCTCACGAAAACAATCAAGAAGAGGTATGTCAAATTTCTTCCAAAAGCTTCTATTCTCTTGAGGAAATGCAAAATGCCTTTGATGAGTTGTATAGTGAATTCATTAAAGCTTCCAAAACTGTTAAAAGCATTAAGGAGAATGCCTCTTTGAAAGAAAAAGATTTTGAAAAACAACTCTCTTTGAAAGAAAAGGAATTGGAAAAACTGATTTTGGAAAATGAGAAGTTGAAAGAAGAAAACAAAATTTTCGGCAAGAGAAGCGCCGACAAACCCGAGAATTCTAGTAAAAATTGTACTTCTTGCATGCATCTAAAAGGTGAGGTAGAAAGACTTAAGGGCACCTTAGATAAGTGCAATTCTTCTCATAAAAATTTGAATGAAGTTCTTGTTAATTTGAAATCAACCAAACATGTGATAGGTTTTAAAAACGAGCCTAAAGAAAAAGTTGAAGCCAAACCCCAACCACCTAAGGCTCAACCTAGGATAAATAAAACAAATGTTCATTCTAGAAATAACAATCCTAGAATCAACATGCATGCTAGACCAAACTTTGAACATTTTAGGACACCTAGAAATAGCCCTCAACCTAGAAATAACTATTCTAGAAATGATGCATATCCTAGAAGAAACTTTGAACGTCTTAGGACTCCTAGAAATGGCTTTCAACCTAGAAATAATTATTCTAGAAATGCTGCATATCCTAGAACAAATAGTAGGAGAAATGACTTTCATGAAATGCGCAATAGTCATATTGTCAAAAATAGAGTAAACAATTTTCGTCCGTCCAACTACTATCAACCTAGACGAATGCATAATCCAAATGTCATTTGTCATTATTGCAATCGAATTGGACATATTGCTCCTTCTTATTTCACTAGACATAGACACTTAAATGCATGTCAAGCACAACAGCATGTTACACCTAACTCTCAAGGACCCAAAACAGCTTGGGTACCAAAGACTCATTAATTTCTCTTGTAGGTATGTTTGAAGGGATCAAGTGTACTTTGGTACCTTGATAGTGGATGCTCCAAACACATGACCGGAGATGAATCCAAGTTCCTTCAACTAGAACACAAAGAAGGAGGAAGCGTTATCTTTGGAGATAACAACAAGGGAAAAATTATCGGCATTGGATCGGTCGGTAAGGATGAACCTTCTTCCATTAAGCATATATTGCTGGTTAAGGCTCTAAAACATAATCTCTTGAGCATAAGTCAATTATGTGACAAGGGAAATCTTGTTTTATTTGATTCGGATGAATGCTTAGTTTTTCGCCGTAGCGATTTTAAAATTATCCTTCGTGGATTTAGAATGGATAACATCTATATGGTTGATCTCGAAAATTCTTCTTCTGAATATGTGAATTGTCTTATGAGCAAAGAAGATGATATGTGGTTATGGCATCGTAGAGTAGCTCACATAAACATGCATCTTTTAAACAAATTGATTTCACAAAATTTAGTTATTGGTCTTCCAAGTTTGAAATTTAAAAAAGGCTTTATTTGCGATTCTTGTCAAAAAGGGAAGCAAACAAAAGCATCTTTTAAATCGAAAAATATTGTTTCAACTACTAAACCATTGCAACTTCTTCATATGGACCTTTTTGGACCATCTCGCATTGAAAGTCTTGGTAGAAATCGTTAGGCTTTTGTTATTGTTGATGATTATTCTAGACTTACATGGACACTATTTCTTGCTCATAAAAGTGAAGCTTTTCATAATTTTAAATATTTTCTTAAACGTATTCAAAATGAAAAGGACACAACCGTCACTTCAATAAGAAGTGATCATGGGGGAGAGTTTGATCACAATCTCTTCACGGACTTTTGTGACGAACTCGGTATCGAGCACACCTTCTCTGCTCCACGCACACCATAGCAAAATGGAGTAGTGGAAAGGAAAAATAGGTGTCTCGAAGAGATGGCTAGAACCATGCTCGATGAGGCTAAGATTCCCAAATATTTTTGGGCGGATGCTGTGAGTACCGCATGCTACGTTTTAAACAGAGTAGTCATAAGGCCAATACTCATGAAAACTCCCTATGAAACTCTACAAGGAAAGGAAACCAAATATCTCCCATCTTAGAGTATTCGGTTGTAAATGTTTTATTCACAACAATGGTAAAGATAATTTGGGAAAATTTGATGCCAAATCCGATGAAGGAATTTTTATTGGTTATTCATCACGTAGCAAAGCATATAGGGTATTCAATAATAGAACCGAAACTGTGGAGGAATCCCCTCATATTGTGTTTTCCGAAAATAATGCTCGCTTGGCGAGAAAGGATTCTGGTTTTGATCCTGCAGGTATTTTAAACTCAATAATTCCTCAAGACAAAGTACAAGAGGAAACTCCTAAGGAAATTCAAGATGAAATCTTGGATCAATTATCGGAGGAAGCGCCACAATTGGAAAAAGAAACGAAACTACCTAACGCATGGAGGACAATCAAAGACCATTCTCTCGAACAGGTAATTGGCGATATTGAACAACAGGTAAGTACTCGAAACACTCTTAAGAACACCTTAGGACACACTTCTTAAGAGATCACGTTCTCAATTGGCCAACATCTTGACTCCACATTGATCTAAGTCATTATTTCTTTACAAATTACTAACTTGAGCGTCGGAGACGTCTATTTCTTTTTTGCAGGTATCGCCCTAAAGGCAGGGGGAATTATAAGGCAATGGTGTAGAACAATTGATTGTTACAGTCAATAATCGATTATCATTCCTTTATGCCTCATGTTTACTGTGCCGGACAATCGATTAGCAAGTATCACTAATCGATTATTTACGGTTTATGCTTATTATGCAGGTTTTTGATGTTAATTAATAATCGATATTTTAACTGTATAATCGATTACCGTCTTGGCCATTCAGTACTGCCTTCCTAAAACAATCGATTGTCTTAAAAGTATAATCGATTATTTTCCGAGTTAGAAAATCACTGTGCACAGTGTGTCATAACAATCGATTACCATAATTCAACAATCGATTATTTTTTGTCAGTAATTCAAATATTTGTTACCGTTTGGGTCCTGCAAGATTCCCACAACCGATTCTTGTCATTTCCGAGTACAATTCAAAAACTCCATAACAATCGATTATTTCGATTCCACAATCGATTGTTTAACGGACAGTGCAAATTTTTTTTACCATTTCTGGCCGTTTTGGCTCTTAAATTTCTGCAGATTTTCACCATAAATGAAATGCCATCCTTCTCATTATAAATAGGTACCATATGTCTTCAATTTCTTCACTCAAGCATCAATCTTATCTCCCAAACTTTCAAAAATCTCTCAAATTTCTTACAAAGGCTATTACTACTTATTAAAAATGTCGAGCAGACACACCAAACGCCCCCGTTCAGGCAGACATGGTGCATCTTCTTCAGCTGCTCCTCCTACTCCCAATTTCCCTTACCAAGATGGGTCCCTTTTACGGTTTAACTCTGAAACCGAGCTAACTAGATTCTTGACAAAATTCGAAAAGCGTGACATTCTTCCTCCTCGCTTTTCAACCAGCAAATATCTTGAATCCTGGGCCCCCGCTACAAACATACTTAGGGAATGTCAACTCCTTGACTTCTTATATCTTACCTATCCTCATATTAATCCTCCATTGATTCAAGCGTTCTATTCAAATCTTCATGAGGACGACGATGGTGAGCTTGTGTCAAACATTAATGGAGTTCAAATTCTTTTAACCAATGAAATCTTACATTCTATTGCTCACCTTCCTCGAAGTGGGGAAAACATTTCTCTCTACATTAGAGAAGCCGGCGCCTTATTTGATGAACGAATTCTTCTAAACCAAATAGGACTTGGAGCTTATGATCCTAATCTATCCAATCTTCGTCCTACCATTACGGGCATGCTCCCCGAATATCGTTTAATTTTCTACTTCATCACCCGGGTCCTCAAACCACGCAAACATAATCATACCACTCTCTCCCAAGAGGACGCAAAACTCAACCTTGCCATTATAACCGGGGCTCACATCAATTGGTGTAAGTTCGTCAAAATTCACATGCTTGATGCCATTGGGGACGATAGACCACTTCCCTATGCCCTCCTTATCATGAATTTTCTTGAAGCCTCCGGGTTCAACACCTCTATCGGTCGGCTCAAAAAGAGCACCAAGAAATGGGAAATTTCCGAATCCTCCTTTCCCCATGACGGTGAACATGCAACTCCTGCTCCTCCTCCAACTCGTCAAACGAGTCAGCCTCATGCTCCTACACTTCAATCTATTTCCGACCAACTTGCTTCTTTGTCCACCTCTGTCAATCGTTTGACATATGAGATCCATGGATATTTTGATCATATTCACTATCCATATGCTGGACTTGTTCCTTATGAAGCAGTGCCAGATGACGAGGCGGGAAATGATAATAATGAATAATTTTTTTTGTTTTCTAGCTTATTGTTCTATGTTGTATTGTCTTCTTTTTATGTAATCGTATTTTTGATTAATAAATAAACAAGTTATTTACTTATTCTATTTTTTTGCTAATGGCAAAAGGGGGAAGAATAAGGGGCTATGCACTTAATATTTATTGGTATAAATATAGGGGGAATTCATATGTTGAGAGGGAACTAATTGCATATCTTTACTTGTCTTTGATCGTCATTATAAATCTCTAATATGCATATCCCGCTTAAGGTTTGCCATTATCAAAAAGGGGAAAATTGTTGAAACACGTTCTCAAGGCACTAAACTAAACATGTGTTCATATTTGCAGGTTTTGACAAATGACAAACGATGCGCAATTGACATATGACGAGGTCCAAGCACAAGCGCGCAAATGTCATGTAACGAAGTTCAAGCACAAGACAAACAAAGATCAAGACGAAACAAAGTTATACATGAGTCGTTCTTTAGTTGTGATCTTGATCCGACAACTTAACTCAAGACTTGGCTTCTCTCGTAAAATCATTTTTATCAAATCATGCATATTTATTTTAGCAAACTGATTTTTAAACATGCCTCTAAAAGCTGGACTAAGATAATCGATTAAGTACTTATGATAATCGATTATGTTAAGTCAGCTGCATGACAATCGATTGTGTACCTTATGACAATCGATTGTGTTAAGACAGTGTGCATCAGATTTTTCAAATCTGCATGACAATCGATAGTGAACCTTATGACAATCAATTGTGTTGAGGCAGTGTCCAAACTTATTTTTCAAAGCTACAAAATAATCGATTGTGAACCTATGACAATCGATTGTATTGAGGCAGTGTCTATTTGATTTTTCAAAGACTGATAAATAATCGATTGTCCATATAGTATAATCGATTATGTAACTGACCGTTGTCAAAATATTTTCAAACATCGTCAAGTAATCGATTGTATGTTTTTAATAATCGATTGTTTTAAGTAAAATCAGGAAAAGATTTTTTGAACGTTGCCAAGTAATCGATTGTATATTTCTGATAATCGATTGTATTAAGTAAAATCTGGAAAAGATTTTTTGAACGTTGCCAAGTAATCGATTGTATATTGCTGACAATCAATTGTTTTAAGTAAAATCTGGAAAGGATTTTTTGAACGTTGCCAATAATCGATTATATTTTTTTGACAATCAATTTGCTGCGTAAAATTTGGGAATGATTTTTGGAACGATTGGAAAACAATCGATTGTATCATCTTGACAATCGATTGTCACAGCACAAAATCAGCAATTCTTAATTGGCAATTAGGCAACGGTTATGCATGGTTTTGACACTATAAATACATCTTCAAATCAGTCTTCTAAACACAACAACTAATCATATTATTGCTAAAGCTTGCATACTCTCTTATTCATCATTTTCTATTCATTACATAAGTTTTTGAGAGCCAAATTATTGATGAAAGTTGTTGCGTTCTTGAGCGTATTTATTTTACTCATATCTACTCTTAAAGAGAGTCTTGTTTTGAGTGCAAAGTGTTTTTATACACTTGAAGGGAAGTGTTAATACCTTGTATTGTAAAAAGGAACGTTGTGATTCCTTTGGTTGAAGTCTCGAAGTGTTGTAACTTTGAGCAAAGGTTGTTGAGACTTGTGTGACTCAAGTTCTCAGCTTGTAACGGTTTGTTGAGCACCCGTAAGCTTAACAGTGTTAGTGGAAATCTCGAGAGAGTCTCTCGGGGACTGGACTAGCCACGGGTTGTGGTGAACCAGGATACATCGGTGCGTTCGTTCTTTATTATTTACTTATCGCACTTATTTCATTCCTGCAATTTTTAAATTCCGCAAGGTTACGCTGTTTTTTTATTATAACGCTATTCACCCCCCCTCTAGCGTTAAGCGTATATTCTAACACATATATCTTACAATCTCCCACTTGGACGAGATACTCATACATATGTATAAACCTTAGCATTATATGTTACAATATAACCTTATAAGCTCAAAATTGCTATCACAATAAAATTGTCATGAACAATCCGGTCCATCAATCATACCAACATAGGACCTAAGAGCTCTTAGTTACTCATTCGTAACTAGAACCAACATAGATCACGTATATCAATATAACCAACGACATGGATCAAGTGTAGGTATGTAGCATGGAAATAACATAAAGTGTGGTCAATAGAATATCTATTTCCAACTGGTTCTCTTTATTTAGATCAATCATAAACATTAAGAGTACAAAACTTTAAAACTGAATATCTACAGATATAACTGAATTACTGGATGCAATGAACAATACATAAATGTATAATACAAACTCCCACTAAAATACATAATCCTCAAATGATTTGACACCCATACAAGCAATATGCTCAAGAAATACTTTTGGTGTCAATCCCTTAGTGAGCGGATCCGCAAGCATGGAGTTTGTACTGATGTGCTCAGTGCACAACTGTCCATTCTGTACTCTTTCTTTAACAACCCGAAATTTGACATCCATATGTTTTGCTTTCGTCAAACTACTGTTGTTATTAGCATAAAGGACTCCCGATCTGTTGTCGCATAATAGCCTAATTGGCTTTTTGATGCTATCAACAATGCGTAGTCCACCAACAAAATTTCGCAGCCATAATGCCTCATTGGATGCTTCATAACATGTCCTAAATTCCGCTTCCATGGTGGAAGTGGCCGTAAGAGTTTGCTTAATGCTTCTCCAAGAGATAGCACCGCCAGCAAGCATGTAAATATAGCCTGAAGTAGACTTCAGACTATCCTGACATCCAGCAAAATCGGAATCGGTATACCCAATGATCTCAAGCTGGTCCGATCTCCGATATGTAAGCATGTAATCCTTTTTTCTCTGTAAGTACCTCATGACCCTTTTGGCTGCCTTCCAATGGTCCATTCCCGGATTGCTTAGATATCTGCCTAACATCCCAACAATGTATGCTATATCAGGTCGTGTACATACCTGAGCATACATCAGACTACCTACAGACGAAGCATAAGGCGTCTTCTGCATTTCCTAAATTTCATAATTATTATTTGGGCACTGTTTGAGACTAAACTTGTCTCCCTTAGCAACAGGGGAGTTACCTGGTTTACAATCCTGCATGCCAAATCTTTTCAGAACCTTATCGATATAGCCCTTTTGTGACAAACCGAGAACACCTTTTGAGCGATCTCGATGTATCTGAATTCTTAATACAAAAGAAGCTTCACCAAGATCTTTCATTTCAAATATTTTTGAAAGAAATTTCTTAGTTTCACGCAATAATGCTATATCGTTACAGGCAAGCAGTATGTCATCGACATATAAAACCAGAAAAATATACTTACTCCCACTGAACTTATGGTATATACAGTCATCAGCAACATTCGGTTCAAAACCAAAAGATGTAATGACTGCATGAAACTTATAATACCATTGACGGGAAGCCTGCTTGAGCCCATAGATGGATTTCTTTAATTTGTAAACCCTTTTCTCTGATTCATCCGAAACAAAGTTTTCAGGTTGCACCATATAAATTGTTTCCTCAATGTCACCATTGAGAAACGCTGTCTTAACATCCATCTGATGAAGCTCAAGATCAAAATGTGCTACTAGTGCCATTATAGTCCTGAAAGAGTCTTTCGATGAAACTGGAGAGAAAGTCTCTTTATAATCAATGCCTTCCTTTTGAGTGTAGCCTTTTGCGACAAGACGAGCTTTATTCTTAATAACATTGCCCCCTGTATCCCTTTTGGTTTTAAAAATCCATTTACAACCGATAGGTTTAATACCTTCGGGCAATGTAACAAGCTCCCAAACGTCATTATCGCTCATAGACTTCATCTCATCATTCATGGCATCAATCCACTTTTGAGAGTTAGAACCCTTAATGACTTGACGGAAGTTGATTGGATCATCTTCCTCAAGTCCAATATCACTTTCTTGTTCTTGGAGAAATACTATATAATCATCCGGAATTGCATTTCTCCTCTCTCTAGTGGATCTCCTTAATGGCACTTCAGTTTCTTGAGGTTGTTGAGTTTGATTTTAATTAGTAATATCAGGGTCCTGATGGGGGAGATTTTCTAGATTGTCTTGAACTAGAGTTGTGTGATCCGTGTCAGGAATGACAACACCCTGACCAAGATCAACAACTTGAGGGAAAGACACATGTTCTTCCTCAAAGATAAAATCTCTAACAACTTTATCTCCCCACCCCCCAAACTCAATATCCTCAAAAAACCTAGCATTACCCGTCTCAAAAATAGTTCTAGAAGTGGGATCATAAAACTTAATACCCCTGGACCTTTCAGAGTATCCAACAAAATAGCTACTAACCGTTTTAGCATCCAGTTTCCTTTCATTCGGCCTATAAGGCCTTGCCTCAGCTGGACAACCCCAAATGTGTAAATGCCTAATACTGGGTTTATGCCCAGTCCAAAATTCATATGGGAGCTTTAGTCGGAACTCTATTAAGAATATAAGCTGCGGTTTTTAATGCTTCTCCCCAGGGTGAGTCTGGCAAAGTAGTACGACAAATCATACTTCTTACCATATCCCTAAGGGTCCGATTTCATCTCTCAGCTACACCATTCATCGTAGGACTTCCTGGCATAGTATACTGAGGGACGATCCCACACTCATCTAGGAATTTAGCAAATGGCCCTGGACGTTGTTCACCTGAACCATCATATCTGCCATAGTATTCACCACCACGGTCAGATCTAACGGATTTAATCCTTTTGCTTAGTTGATTTTCAACTTCAGCCTTAAATGATTTGAACACGTCTATGGATTGGGACTTTTCATGAATAAGATATAGGTACCTATAACGAGAGTAATCGTCTATGAATGTGATAAAGTATTGTTGACCATTCCTACAAGGAGTAGGAAATGGCCCACAAATATCCGTATGTATCAATTCTAAGACGTCCGAAGCTCTCTTAGCACCTAATCTCGTCTTGTTTGTTTGTTTTCCCTTGATACACTCAACACATATATCCGAATTTGAGGAATCAAGAGAATCAAGAATTCCATCTGACACGAGTTTCTGAATTCTTTGAATGGATATGTGACCCAAACGTTTGTGCCAGAGTGATATAGAATTCTCATTAGTTAATTTTCTTTTGGTACCACTTAAACTTGTATGCAAGGTTTCATTATTTGAGGTTATTGTATCAACCAAATATAGGCTATCAAATGTTGATAAAAGACCAGTACCAATAAGATTTGAATTCTGAAAGAGACTAACTTTATTGTCACCAAAATAACATGAATAACAGGATATGTCCAATTTGGGAACAGAAATTAAATTCCGTCTAAAAGACGGTACAACAAAAGTCTCATCCAAATCTAAATAAAAACCGGTCTTAAACAACAGCCTAAACTTTCCAATAGCCTCAACTGGCACCTTCTTGCCATCACCCACATAGATGTATCTTTCACCATCATTTGGTTTTCGGCAGTTCGGGCAACCCTGCATAGATATACTTATGTGAGTAGTAGCAGCATAATCTACCCACCAAGTATCCTTAGGTACCGAAATTAAATTAACTTCAGAACAAACAAGAGAAAGAAATGTACCTTTTTTCGCACGCCAAGCGTGGTACTTGGTACAATCCTTCTTCACATGATTAGTCCCCTTAAAGAAAAAGCAACCTAATTCAGTAATTTCAACCTTAGGTTCCTTATGTTGCTTATTCTTGGGCCTTGCAACCGCAACTTCCTTACCTTTCCTCTTCTTAGGATCCTTAGAAGAGGATGCCAAATGAGCACTTTCAGTCTTATCTTGCTTTATCCTTTCCTCCTCTTGCACACAATGTGAAATGAGCTCATTAAGAGTCCATTTCTCCTTCAGGCAGTTATAACTTACCTTAAACTGATTAAAATATGCAGGAAGAGATATCAAAACTAAGTACACAAGCAGTTCCCCAGGTAATACTAGCTTGAGTGACTTAAGTTTCGAAGCAAGATGAGACATTTCCAAAATGTACTCCCTAATGTTTCCCTTGCCTTTATACCTCATGGAAACAAGTTTACTCAAAAGAGTACTTGTCTCCGCCTTTTCGTTTTGTTCAAAACGCTTTTCAAGGTTTTCAAGGAAAACTTTGGCATTAGCTTCATCATTCATAGTGCCCCTGAATGATTCTAGAATTGCACGTTTCATGATCATTAGACTCATGCGATTCGAGCATTCCCACTTCTCCATCTCCCTCCTTTCATCAGGAGAGGATGTATCCCCAAGAGAAGCAGGTTGCTCATTCCGAAGTGCAAGGTCAAGATCCATGCAACCGAGAACGATCATAATATTCTCTTTCCATTCCTTATAGTTTGTGTCGTTAAGCACAGGGATGCTATTGATGTTGGCAGATATCGAAGCAGCTGAAGAATTAACTGAAAATAGAACAAAAGGATTACTTAATACATGCTTACAATTACTTGAACTTTAACTTTACTTAATAGATTCAAAATAGGCAAATCCCATTACAAGATACCTAGCACAACATTGATTTTAGTCTTTGGACAGAAAATCAACTTGTAAGTGGTACTCTTGGTGTAGTGATCAAATATTGACAATAAACTCATGTCAAATATCAAGCCTTCCTTTGGGCCGACTTAATATTCACATGGAAAACCAAATAATTGTCACATATTTATCACCACAAGCATGTTCAAATTCCTGCCAAATAACAACCTTCCTTTGGGCCGGTGTTAAACGCATGGAAGACTAACATCCACAGTTATCTTATATTTCAAGATTAATCAATCTACACAATAGAGGTTACTTTGGCAACATAATGCTTCAATTGACTAATTTAATATATTAGATGCTAAATAAACTTTAGTTCCTTAAGCCATATTATGGATCTAAACTTAATATGTTACATGTTTTGACATGCAACATCTGAATATTAATTGTTTTAGACTTAGTTGGACAATTCCAAAATCTGAAGTTTGATGGACTAAGATAATTAATATAAAAACTGAATATTAATGTATAAAACATTAGTAATTTAATAAAAACTCAATATTAATTGACATATTATAAATATTCAATTAAAATCTAAAACTTAAAAGACATAAAACGTTTCATTAATTATGAAAAACGTTTCTTACATTATGTCTTTATTAAACAGCCAAAACAAAACTTTTTCAGCACTTAATTGCCTGATAATCGATTATCAGGTCCTTGATAATCGATTATCAGGGCTTGCTGGTCCAGGATAATCGATTATCTTAAACAGATAATCGATTATTCTGGCATTCTGGAATTTCCAAATTTTTGCTAAAAATTGAGATAATCGATTATTCAAAATTGAATAATCGATTATTCCACTGTTCTGTTTCAAAATTTTTATGAACTTAATTGCATATTCGATTATGCTCAATGTATAATCGATTATGCTACAGTTCTGTCCCAAAAACTTTAACGCACAAGATGAAATAATCGATTATTTTTGGAAAAATAACTATTCTATGTCACTGTTTTGCAAAATTTTGATGAACAATTCAAGATAATCGATTATCCTAAGGCAATAATCGATTATTTTGGTATTTTGTCCAACGACTTAAACTGGTTTTCAACAAGAAATTTAAACAAGAAATCATGTTGATATTTAACCAAAATTTTGCAAATTTCAATGTTTCAATTCAAGAAATGATAGCATGACATTGAAACACCAAAACACATCAAAAACATAACATTCATAAAATCATGCTATTTCATGGTACCAGAATTTCATAAACAAAATTCTAACTAAACTTGAACAAGAACTTTATATAACATGAATCTTATGAATATTTAAATTATCCAAATATGAAGGTGGCTCTGATACCAATTTTTAGAATAATGATTCTGACTAAAATACAATATCCTTCATATCGAATAATTTAGAACAACAACAACATGAGCGGAAGCGTACCTGAATCCATTTGTGGAAATCCTTAAGCCTCCGTTGATGATGGTTTGAAAGTGTTTGGCTCCTTGTTCCTTAATCCTTACTTCAAGATTGTCTTGAAGTTATCCAAGAGTTTCACAAGAGTGTTTCACAAGAATTTCTTCCAAACAACAATAACCAAATTGGAGTATAGTTTTCCACAAAAATATGCAAGACAAGAAAAATGATTATCTTAATTCAATGGGAGGAAGAAGATAATTGTCTTGCTATAATGTGGGAACCATAACCCCCACTTTATAACACATGAGTTATAAAACTCAAGAGTCACAAGCATGTAACCATAGTTACTTATATGTAACCTTAGTTAGCCCATCATTAACTAAGGTTACCCTTTTGGGTATCTACACATTGGTCCTACACTTTATATGACAACACATTATCCCCCTTAACTTAATGTCCATAAGACCACTTATTTAGACCAAACCAAAAGATAGCACATAACATATAATTTATCCATATATTGTTCATATGTATGTAGATATAAGTCCATATATCTTACAGCAGCCACAGAGATGAAAAATTGAGCAACCTAGCACTTGAGAATGAAAGGGGAAAAAGGAGACCTGAAAAGAATAGCAATATTTGAAAGTACACGCGTTTAAAAATAATACACGTGGTTATAACCTTAACAGGAGTAGTCCATATTTACAGTACAATTTATATGGGATTTTCCCCTGAAATTTTATTACCAGAAATATATATATTATGTAAATTACCCACTTAATTCATGTTTTCGCTACAATTTTTGTACCATTCGTCTATTATGTATTAAAAGGTCAGAATATTCTCTAAAAAATGTATTAAAATTAAGGAAAGAATCTTGGTGTTAATTGATTCCACATTAAATTCATACATTAAAAAGGAAAAGGAGATTTCTCATCTGCGTATTTTTCTCCAAAATTACAATTCAAAATCTCGGAAAAAAAAAAGTGAACAGCTACAAAAACTACGAACAGATTCAACTACTAACAACTTCGACGATTTGGATTCAAATTGTAGAATTCAAATTTTCGAGTTTCAACAACTCAAAGTTGACAAAACTTGTTCTTTATCATTTCTTCTCTCATTTTGTCGCTCATATATATATATATATATATATGTTCTTCAACTTTTCTTATCTCAATATAGAAATCCAAAAAAAAAAGTCAACAATAACAAGAAATCATGTCCAAAATCGCAATCATACTACAATTTAATGGGAATTGGGATAACTATGACAGATTTAGAGATTTTGAAGTTGATGTCATTGTGGTAGATGAGAATGCAAGCTACAGTATTCTCATTTCCACAATTGCAGAACAACTATCAATTGATACTACTGAACAAATTGTAGAATCAAATACATCATGAACGACAATTGTCCCCCAATGGAGATTAGGAATGATATGGGGGTTCGTGTGTATATGGAGACCAAAAAAGAGAACGAAAATTTAGGTTCATATCCGCTATGTATAAGTGTACGAGATTTCAATATGGAATTGGCAATCACCAATGACAACAGAAGTGCAGGTTTGTGTAGTTCAAAAACGCTTAGAATTATAGTTTTACAATATTATCTACAAATTTACTACATTTATATATAATTTGACTATAATTTCGCTTAAAGAAAGAGTTAAGCAGTATTGGTTTCAGATAAATCTATAAATTGCAACAATTTTACTAATATGTCTGACATCTTAAAATAGATGACAATAACTTTGTGTAGATATCTACACATTATGTACAACGATTCTACAAATTATAATGACACTGTTTATCTCTATTTTTATGCAGGTTCTTCTGGATTGGTAAAGTTACTTGATATGCCATACTCTCCAAATATTGAGGAATATCAAAGTGAAACAATAATAGAATATACCCAAACTGATATTGAAGAAGGACAAGCATACAAGGACAAGCAACCTGTAACTACTGCAATGAAGCACTTTTCTATGGTGCACAGGTTAAAGTTCAGAGTTAAAAGATCTAGTCATAGAAGGTATGGAGCAAAGATGATTTTAAGCAGGGTTTTATTCAAGTTATGTCTTCTTTAACATTGTTGATGAATTGTAGCTAGAATGTAGTGAAAGTATAGTTCTGTTACTTTCCCTTAAAACAATCCTTTTACTGCACTTACAATTATAATTTGTGTTAAATATTTTTTTTTGTAGCTATTGGCTTGTATGCATTGGTGAAAATTGTAAATATCACTTCAAGGCAACGTCAATTAATGATTCCATAATGTTCAAGATAAGGAGTTTCAAACGAAAACACACATGATCCTTAATGGACGAAACATTCATCAAACGCAAACGTACTGCAGCTGTAGTTGGTAGCATGGTCATTCCAAAGTATTGTGATCCAAAGACTATTTACACACCAAAAGACATACAAACTGACATGTTAGCAGAACACGGAGTGAACCTAAGCTACATGCAAGTATGGAGAGCAAAGGAAAAGGCTTTACAGTTTTTGAGGGGGAATCCCGCTGACTCTTATTGCAAATTACCCAAATTTTTTTTTTTATTCTTGAAGAGACTTATCCTGGTTCCCATGTTAAATTAAAGAAGACAACTGATGAATGCTTCTTATACACATTTTTTGTTCTTTGTACATCAATAAGTGGTTGGCAATGTCGTACGCCAGTTGTAGTTGTTGATGGGACATTCTTAAAGTCAGCATACAAGAGGATTATGCTGACAACAATCATCATGGATGCAGCAGGTAAAAAGTGTTAAAATTTTGTAGTTATTTTGTAGGCAGTCTATAACCTGCCAATTAAAATTTTATTAATTCATTGGGTAGGTATAATATTGCCCTTGTCATATGTTGTGATTGATGTCTGAAAATGACGCATCTTGGAAGTGGTTCTTTGAGCAATTTAAGTAGGCATGTGGTGAAAGACCTTCAATGTATGTTGTTTCAGATAGGAATGAGAGTATAATAAAGGCAACATCAATTTTCCATCTGAGCATTCCACACTACTCTTGTATGTGGCATATTTGGACAAATATAAGGTCAAAATTCAAGAAAGGTCATCTACAATTACATGAATTGTACTTTGCTACTGCAAGGGCATACACTCTGGATTAATTTAATGAAAGGATGTCGAAAATTGAAGAGATAGACTCTTGTGTTGAATCATACCTCTATGAACTTGGACTATACATCAAACATTACACAGTTAAATCGCTATGAACTTGGACTATGACATCAAACATTGCAGAGTTATTGAATGGTGTAACAAAATATGCAAGAGAGCTGCCAATATTTGACCTATTGGAGTATATGAGGACGCTTCTTGAAACTTGGACGAAAGAGACATTATTGAAGGCTAAGGGTACCTTCACATACCTTGGGTATAAATTCAACAAAGAATTGGAGAAAAATAGTACATTATCTCAGAAACTTAGGATAAGATCTGATTATTTGGTGCAGAAAAAAAAATTAATATATAGTGTCTCCAGATTGTACATAAATTGTAAGTAAATTGTAGTTTATTTGTAGATTGTAGTTATTTTGTAGATAAATTATAGATAAAATGTAGATACTATATTTTTAAAATTGTAAATATTTTTCTTTGTGTTTGTTCTGAAAATATAGGTAAGGGCTTCAACAGATCATATACATAATGTGTTGGATGGTGTGAAACGGTACATTGTGTGTCTAGAAAATAAGAAATATAGTTGTGTCCAATTCCAACTTGAAGAACTTCCATGTGCGCATGCTTTGGCTATATTATGGCACAAGCATAAAACATATGAAAATTATTGCTCTCCGTATTACACAAGGGAGAGCCTTCTGCATACGTATGAAATACCATTAAATTCTCTTCTCGATTAAAGCAAATGGAATGTGCCACAACATATTTTGGATGAGGTAGTATATCCATCGACGGGATAAAAAGTCGGCCAGGGAGACCTCAAAAGAAAAGATATAAAATACATGATGAAATAAAGTCTAAGAAATACAAGGTGCCGTGCGGAAATTGTGGAGGTGAATGGCATAATAAAAGATCTTGCAAGAATGATCCCAAGAAGAAATGAATATCATGTAGTTAGAATGCTTATTTAAACTAACTGTTAGTCGGTTAAAGTTAGCATATTTTGGCAGTGTAATCGTGTAAGTTTTTAAAGATCATTATGAATTATACTACAATTTGTTTATGTGTGCTAAATATGCTTTTATGTATCTTGTCAGGCATCTAAATTTATCTTTGAATTAGTGTAATTAAATTAGTATTTATTATGTATAATACAACTGATATTTAAAAGTAACTTCATGTAAAATGTTACCAGATCATAGTTATAATATAGGTTAAGTGTAGTTAAATTGTAGTTTTTGTAAAATTTTGTATACAATTTGCAGATTAATTATGGATAACATATTTCTACGATTGGAGTATTTATTTCTTCTTTATATTGTGTAATTTATATTTAACTGACAGCTATATACAGATATTAAAATAGAACTTGGATGTAAACAGCTAAATGTTGTGATAAACAACTACAAAATTTATATACAATAACTACATAGAGTCTTCAAAAAAATGTAGATAGCTTGACGATTATTGGTAGGCAAATAGTATCCTAACAGCAAAATACTCATGCTGCAATAAAAACTTAATAATTTTGTTCATAAAGTAGTGTATTCTCCTTCAACTGCAAATTGGCATCAAATAAACTAAGAAAACAGGACACTATTTCTTCTTTCTCTGGACTCTAGTCTTCTCATTCAAAGCAGGAGCACCCTTCCACCTTACTAGCCTTCCTGTAACATCATTTTCACTGATAGACCCATCTTCTTGCTTATTTGTAGCATAGTCCCATAGTAGAGCTCCATAGCGTGTACGGTGTTGGTCGATATCCGAAAGGTCTTCTGAAGGGATTGACAAATCTCCAAAGCTAACATACTCCGCAAAAGCATCCACAAATACACCACAATTGCTACATAAGACACAAAAATTGAATTATTTAACAAATGATTATAAAAAAATAATTAAATATCTAGAAAGAGAGAATACTTTTTTACAGTGATCCTTCCTTTGCTGTGGAATCTAAGCAACCAACCATTGTATGTTGAGAGGGTATGTAACTGGTTTCTTAATGTATGCCTTTGTGATCTTGAATCCAATGTCTTTACGCTTACCATAGAAACTAGTGCAAGACAAATACAGAGGAACAATGATTGAAAACTTATCAACACACATGAATACTTTATCACTACGGTGGTATAACCACTTGTTAAACTTATCTAACACATCAGAATTTACATTTTCACCTATAAGAGTTATGAAGGGGTGCTTGAGGTAGAAAAATTTAGGTGCAATAGAGCTGCTGCCTCCAGAATTATATATAGGTATGAAAGGTGATCATGCATGTTTTCCCCGTTTTCTGGTTCTCTCTGGATGAATAGGGGTTGCTTCATGTGGTATGGGCTCTCCAAACATAACCAATTGTGTTAAGTTGCCTGGCAACTCAAAGTCATCTAATGTCACACCCTTCTTATCAATTCTTGTTCCTTCAGAAACAACTTCATCCACATGAAGTGCATCTTCACCTTCATTTAGTTGTTTCTCAATAACTTATTATGTCTGAGATGCTACAGTCACTCCGTGAATTGGGAAGCACACAATGACATTATCAATATCTATCACATAAAACATTTATTACTTAACAAGAATGTAAAAATGTTCAATGAATATTATATATTCTGAATGACAGCATAATTTTATACCTGCATGTTCAACATCAACTGCTTCTTGAAATTCTTGATATAAGTCCCCATGTACTGGAACATGTTCTGGACAAACTGCATCTTCAATTTATAATTTATAAAGGTAAATAATACTAGATAATACAGCCTTGAAAGTTGTAGATATAATGTGAATAATAAAACTATGCTTTATAAAATTTTCTAGTAAGTTTATATATTTGTAGCTATTTTGTAGATACTTATGTTGCTTGTGCTTGCATGCACTTGATCACCAATATTGCAATGAAATTGCTGGTTTTTCAATCCTTGTTGGTCTTTTTTTTTTTGTTGAACTACTAGCAAACTATAGATTTAATGTTAGTTTGAGTATATTATTTTATATGTCATAATTTGTTTTGGTATATAAATATGTGTCTACTCTTACTTTTGAATCATCCACATCATATCTCTTGTTTATCAATTTCACAACACTCTTCACAAAATCATCTACAAACACTCTAAGGTTATTGAGTTCCTCAAATACAGCCTTCCTAAAATCCTCTAACTTTCCATCAACCTACAAGTTAAACATATAGAATTATAGAATTATACTACAATTTAACTACAGCATATACTACATAAACTGTATGAAAATGCAGATAAATTATAGATAATATGTAAAAATATTATAGTTAATTTTAGTACCTGGTGAATTCCCTTTTCTAGCTTCCTCAGCTCTAGCCACAGATTCCTTGTCCTCTTGACAATCTTTATGTTTGGAGAATCAACATTTGGAACCTCTGATGATTGTGAACCTTGTGCATCTCCATAATCAATCTTGTTTAGCAAAGTAAGCATTGCAATCTCTTCTCCAGATTCAATCATGCTTGTGAACTGAATGATGAAAAAAATAATTAGTTCCACTAATGCAGAAAATGTAGAATAATTGTAGATATTCTGTAGATAAATGTAGAAAGTAACCAAAACTGAAAAAAGTACCTTAATCCACTCAGGCTTGATCATCTTCTCTTCAAAAGCAGTTAACCAAATCTGTCCCTTAGAAGCTGACCATCTTAATATGCAAGGTATTGCATCATAAGACCTCGTAGCAAGATCTGTGCTAAAGGTCGAACAACACTCATAAATCCACACTTGCAAGGCTAATGACCATCCCCGTATGAGATAAGAATGTACACATAACCTGATTGAAGGGTTTAATACCCCATGGTATGACTGAAAATAACCAGACTCTATCAAATAAACCTAAAGTTATCTATAAAAGACACATGGTCTTTTTCACAAAGACAAACGAAAAATTCCAAAAGATAAAGAATGCATAAATTGATTGCATCCTCATCGTTCAGCCAAGATCTATTTGTCACAATATTTTTCAAATACCACTTCTCTACTCTTGTTTTGTTAGGAAAATAGCTATTCATTAGCTTGCTAACAAAACTAGAAGTGTATCCAAAATCTGAAAACTAATTTACACAATTTAATCCAGTAATTAAACCAAGCTCTCTCAATGAAAATTTTAATTTTTCCCCCTTCAAGTTGACTGAAAAAA
This sequence comes from Nicotiana benthamiana, assembly GCA_034376525.1. NCBI lineage: Eukaryota > Viridiplantae > Streptophyta > Magnoliopsida > Solanales > Solanaceae > Nicotiana > Nicotiana benthamiana. The sequence continues at coordinate 134,538,665 of CM067331.1, forward strand.
ATGAATCATTAGAATTAGATAGTTCATACTTCATGAGGAGACGAATAGCTTGGTTTTGCATGCAAATGGAGGGGAGAGACAGTAAGTAACCAAAATAAGTTTTTTTAAAAAGCTTTAAACCATTTGGAGACAATAAGTCTTTTATTTGACAAGGAACGCTTGGATCACACAAAGTGCAGAATCTAACCACACCATAATCCATATTTTACAGGGGCAAAATAATGTCCAGCCTGCAAAAAATGATAAATTGTTTCAAATAAGTAAAATGCATAAAAATAAAGCATTACTCTACATATTATCTACAAATAACTACGTCAATACACAAATAGCTAAAAACACATGTGGAAGAAACAATAAATACATAGCTGCTGTAAAAAATAAAGCCTAACATACAATTCTACTTCAAATTGTAGTAGTTACCTAACATAATATCTACAATAAAACTACAAAAATATCTACCTAAAAATATAACTACTATGCAAAGCCTTTTCTACATAAAGGAACCAAAACAAGATAACTACAATTCTGCTTCAAATAGTAGTAGTTACCTAACATTATAACTACAATAAAACTACAAAATATCAAAAGTTATAAATGCAGAACATCACAGCTACAATATTCTTCAAAATTAGTCCAAATAAACTACATTTGTTAAAAACATGAATAACACAGACTTTAACCTCATAACCAAACTAACAAATTAGAAAATAAACTAATAAATGTATACCTTCGCCAATGATTCGTTCTGAACAATTTGAGGGTGTTTTTTTAATGTTTCTTCATATTTAGATTTTTAGAACCAAGAGACACCTTTGATTTCTTTATTGTTCGAAGAGTAGGGAACTCCTCTACAAAGTCGTCATCCTGAGCAATGTCTTTCCCTTTTCTTTTGACTTGTTTGACTGCTGTAGAACGTTCTCCAACATCCAGATCAAGTTTTTTTTGTTCTCATTTCAGCTCTGAGTTGTTGGAGAGAGTAAGTATGAGTAATATCTGTAATTGCATGTGTAGATTTACTTAGGTTTTTGGGTGATTTGGGGGATAAAACACCCAAATCAAAGGATGGTAAATTATCTACTGCTGGTTTTTTTTTTACTCTTTTTCGAACCTTCCTTGATCTTTATTGATGAACTTCAACTAAATAAAAATGTGGATAGAAATTTGTTTAATGGGTTTATTGAACTTTGTTTGAATTTAGAGGAAAAGTGGGTGGTTTCAGAAGCAGGACAATGGAAAAAGAAGTGTGTGACGGTAAAAAGGACAATGGAGAAAGAAGCGTGGGAGGGTAAAAAGAACTTGGAGGTATAGGGATGAGGGGTTATGAGAGAGAAAGTAAGGATTACTCTGGAAAAAAAATGAAAAAGGCTTAAATTAAGGAGTATAAAATCACATTAATTATAACCTTAATTAGATATGGAATTCCAATTTATATTACTTTTTGTACAACTATGTTTTGCAGAGTTCGTACACTCTTTCACACTTGTATATAGTACTAATTTACCCACATTCCAAATTTAAATATCACAAGCGATATTTCATAAAATATTTAACTTTGCATACAAATTTTAGACAAAGAAGAAGGATACAGGCATACAACAAGGCAAGTTTTGATAACATGAATGGAAGGATCTTGGGCCAAGCCCAAGTTACTTCTAACGGACTGAAACTGTTTCCAAGTATACCAGGCTGGATTAATATCAAATAAATGGGAGAAATTAAAAAATAGCCAGATTTACAATTGGTCATTAAAAATAGCTTAATTTTAAAAATAATTGAAATTTAGCTAATTTTTATGTAAAGATAAATCTGAGCGAAAATACTATTCAAAACTCGAAAAATACTTTAGTATATTATGCTGGAGTTCCAGCATAAGTATACTTGAAGTCCAGCATATTATACTGGAGTTCCATGATAAGTTTGCTGGAACTCCAGCATAATATGATGGAGTTCCAGCATAAGTACACTAGAACTCCGGCATAATATACTTGAGTTCCAGCTAGTATACTAGTCCAGTATAATATACTGGAGCCAGCAAAGTATACCAGTCCAACATAATATGCTAGAGTTCATACACAGGTGCACGAAACTCTAGTATATTATGTTGGATCGATCTCTATTATAGAAAAATTAATGATAATTTTTCATTTACTCGGTAAATACTTGCTATTTTTTAATGACTATACCCTGTTATGCTTATAAATAGACCCAATTCAAACTCCACTCACTCTCAAATTCTCGCCACTGCCGTTGTCTTCATCTGTTGCCTCGTCTTCATCTCTTTCTGCCGCAAATTCCCTGCTTCTTCCAAATCAAATAGTTTGTTTCTCTTTCTCTGTTTCACAATATTTTTCTTTATACACTTTGCAATAATTTTTAACGATAAAAGTACAAATCTTAATAAATTTTGGATTATAATGTCGTGTTTGTTCTCATTGCTTAACAAAGCGTATAACTACTTACATGTGATTTTTAAAAATAAGTATTTGTTTTTATTTTCTTTCTGTGTGATAATGGTTGTACTAAATTGGGTTTGAGTTGTAATGATAAATTTTCTGAAAATTTAAATAACAAATTTCACAAATAAAAAAGAAAATTTCTTATGTGATTTTCAGTTTCACATAGAGTTGATAACTCACTTAAAGCCTGAAATCCCCTATTTTCATATTTGTTGTGAAAGAGTAGAAGAAAATGAAGGGCTATATGGAATATTGTGGAGTGTTGCTATCTCAATTGAAGCAGCAAGATAAAGACCTAAGGCTCAAAATAAGATAAACCTATTATTTTTATTAGTTCTTTGGGATGCTGATGGTGTCCAGGCCAAGCTTGCACGCACTTTAACTATATTATCAGATACCTGCTACCTCCCATTAATATTGTTATCAAATAACTGTGTTCACCGAGATACAGTTAGTAATAGTATCACTATTACTAAATGGGTTTGATAATTGCCTAGAGGGAAAGCCGAAATATGATACCATTACTAAATCGGTTTAATAATTATATGGATAACAAATTAACTGGCTTGTAAAACTTTAAAAAATGCTCTTTATGGGGAAATGTGCCAAATCTTCTCCTTTCTACTCTCCGATCTCCCAGGCCCCCAACTTTCATGATAAAGCTCTCTTCTCAGCTTATTGATGGATTGGAGAATATTTTTTATCTTGGGGGACAAGTCCTTCGAGTTAAAAGATATTAGCGAGGATTATGATAGATGGTTTATTTTATATGAACGCGGCAGAAGATTTACAAGCAGCATCAAAATTGATGAAAGTAACTAGTGATGGGTTTGCAAAGCTTTGAAAGAAGCAACGCACTGGGAATAAATGCAGAAGATGGTGCAGAAGGATACAAGTCTATATATCCAGAGTAGTTCAAAATTTCAACATATATGGGAGGTTCTTGCGAATTGAAACCACTCTAAGGGGAAAACCTGCAGTAATAATCCCTGAAAATGACCACAATAAGAGATTGGGGGACATTATAGATAAAATTTTAAGATATCTGGGGAAGGCTTCAAATCCAATGTTCCAGCTTGCGACAGATCAATCCAGGACATACATGGAAGCTGCGAAGATCACGTAATGGCCAACCACCCAGGAAACAAAAGGTCCAGTAGATGGGGTGCCTCAGAATGAACACTTTCTCTTGAAATGTCTTATCGGATGTTTCAATGATGCCTTCAGTAAGAGTCCAAAACCCAGTAGTGATCCAAGAAAGGTTTGTGAAAAGATGGAAGGTTACTGCTGGCCTTGAAATCACATTCATGAATCACAATCAGTTCCTGTTCGACTTTCCCTCAAGACAAGAAGCTGTCAGAATCAAGGCAGGAGAATGGTTCTGGAATGGCAAAAGATTATTCTTGGACTGGTAGTCCCCGATGACAGGCGTGCAGGCGAAGAATACAGCGTCAGAACATAGATGGGTCAAAGCCTTTATGTATCCCTCTATATGCATGGTCGGAAAGCACTTTAAAGACCATTGAAGGACAATGTGATGGATTTGTAGGCATAGACAAGGATACAAAGCACAAAGTTCATCTTTTTTGGGCCCGTATTCGCGTGAGGAATCAGGATAAACTTCCGATGAAGGTAGATCTGTCTTTGGGATATTGGAACTTTGAAGTTTCAATTCTTGATGATATTCACGTCAAGCTTAGTCCAACCAGAAAAAATGACTCCGATGAGCTTGTGGAAAAAGGGTATGATGGAGCAGGTACATCGAGAGAAGTTCCTGCCAACCCTAGCACACACGTAGGCATGCAGCAAAACAACTTTAATTCAAAAATTAAAGCACATGTTAAAACCCTTGGTTATTACACACAAGGAAAATCTTAAATCTGGCCCACAAAATTTTGGGCCAAAACTTTGGCCAAAATATGGACAGGAGTTATTATAAGATAGGCCGAAGCGGAAAACCCCAGTAAAGGAGGCCAAGCTTTTGAAAGGAGAAGCAGATCCGGCGGTAGTTGGGCTGAAACCCATCCTAATCACTAATAATTTTGATAAATTATCAGTTGAGTCCTGCACTAGTTCAATCGATAATTTTCAAATTCCAGAACCTAATCACCTCCCAATTGCTTTCCTAGAACAAGGCAGAGGGACCTGCTCTACAGATGCTAATGACGAAGAAGATCCAACAGAATTTTCTCCTCAATTGCATTGTTAGCCATCACCACACAGGGAGCTGGCTATGATGAGTAAATTGAATTCACATTTTTCATCTCAATTAATTTCTACAGCTCTTCCATTAACATGGTACGAAGGAGAAACGAGCATGCAGAGGATAGACATACCAATAGTTGTTGAAACTTCGAAATGGACTAAGATTACAATGGGTAAGGCATGCAAAGCATTCAGGATCAATGCATATGGATTCGACCATGAATTGTTGGGCCTAGTTCTAAGGATGGAACAAAGAAGACAATCTCAGCTATAACAACAAAAGTCACCATCTAAGTCCGGTAAGAAGGAAAAATGCAAAGGGGAATGGGAAAGAAAGAGACTAATATGTGGGTTGAATTCGATCGAAAGAAACAACAATTAAAAGAGGTTAAAGGCAGGATTACCACTCTGTTTCTGGATGAAAATAAAAATTCTAAGATGGAATGTGCATGGGGAGAATGACAGTAGGAAAAGGAGTACTATTAAGTCTCTGGTTCGTAAATGGAAGGTTGATGTCATGTGTTTACAATTGAAGACTGGCCAACAGGCGAAGTTTACACATTATGGGGAAATAGATGGGCTGAGTGGGCTGAGTTAAAAGCAAGCGATAACATTCATGGGATCATAGCGGTATGGGATAGAAGACATTAGAATAACATTGAGAATATGCAAGGTTCCTTCTTCATCTCCTGCATTTTAGAGAGTACTCAGGAAGAGTTCAGATGGTGCTTTACAGGTATATATGGGCCTCATACCAACCTATAAAGGGAGGTCATGTGGCATGAAAATGTAAGTGTAAGAGGTCTATGGGAGGGTCATTGGGTGCTTGGGGGAATTTCAACGTTTACAGATTTGAAAGGGAAAGTCTCAATTGCAAAAGGAGATCTAGGGCTATGAGAATATTCTCTAAAACCATATCGGACTTGTGTTTAATAGATTTGCCACTTCAAGGAGCCTGTTACACTTGGACCAGTGGAGAGAACTGCATTCAAGCTTCAAAAATTAATATGTTCCTCATTTCCCCTGAATGGAATGAATCCTTCAAGTAGTGAAGCAACAAATACTCCCTAGAGTGACTCTGATAAAAAACCTATCATAATGGAAAGTGGTGATTTGGATGCCAGCCCTTCATATTTCAAATTTGAAAATATGTGGCTGCAATCAGAAGGGTTTATGGAGAAATTGAAAAGGGTGGTGGCAAAGCTACTCTTTCACAAGTTGTGCAAATTTCATACTCATGCAGAAGCTGAAAACCTTAAAGAAAGATATTTCTACCTGGAACAAGGAAGAGTTTGGGAAATTGGAAACCAAAAAGACTAGAGCTTTGACCGAGCTCCTAGCACTTGAACAGGAATAGGAGAGGAGCAATCTCACACAATAGGAGATCACTCACATGATGACTTTGAATACAGAATTGCAACAACTTGAAAGTACAGAAGAGGTCTCTTGGAGGAAAAAATCAAGGTGTCTTTGGCTTAAAGATGGGGATAGGAATACCAAGTACTTCCAAAAGATTGCAAATTCCAATGGAAGGTACAACTGTATTGACAGACTTAGGGTGGGAGAAGAAATTATTGAGGACAAAGAGCACATTAAAAAGGAGACACTGGAACTCTATGAGGGGTGTTTTACACTAAGCATGAGGACTGGAGACCTACTTTCACCTTTGAAGGCACGGTCAGTATCATAGAAGAAGAAAGTCCTAACCTAGAGGCAATCTCTTAGGAGGAAAAGGTCTAGCAACTATACAGTCATGTTCTCTCGATAAGGCACTTGGCTCTGATGGATACATAATGGCATTTTATCATAAATCATGGGATTTTATTAAGGCAGACATCATGGTAGTACTAAATCATTATCATGATCATTGTTGTATGGTGAGGTCATGCGATTCTTCCTTTATTACTCTGATCCCTAAGAAAAAAAGGAGACATAGAACTCAAAGACTACAGACCAATTAGCCTTATTAAAGGTATCTATAATATTGTAGCAAAAATTCTAGCAGAAAGGCTGAAGTCAGTGATGGAGAAGCTAGTATCAAATCAGCAAAATGCATTCATAAAGAATACGGAGATCACTGATGCCTATTTAATTGCTAATGAAGTCCTGGACTGGCAACTAAAGAGGGAGGATCAAGCATTCTATGTAAGTTGGACATATATAAAGCCTTTAATCAATTAAATTGAGTTTATATTATCTCATTACTTAGATAGACGGGGATCAGTAGCAAGTGGATTAAGTGGATCAAATTTAATATCTCCATGGTCAAATATTCTGTCCTAGTCAACAGAAGCCAAGTTGGTTTCTTCTCACCACAAAGAGGTTTGAGGCAGAGAGATCCCTTATCTCCCTTCCTATTCATACTTGCTATGGAAGGGTTAAGCAGAATGTTAGACACAGCCAAATAACTACGATGAATAAGAGGATTTGATGTAGGAGTTCAGAGTAATATCAACATCTCTTATCTGCTATATGCTGATGCCACTCTGATTTTTTGTGGTCAGACAGAGATCAGGTGCTTCATCTAAATATAACTCTTCTTCTTTGTGAAGCACTTTCAGGTTTACATATCAATATGCTCAAGAGTGTGATCTATCCTGTTAATGAAGTTCATAATTTGGAGGAGCTAGCAGAAATTCTAGGTTGTAATATTGGCACACTTCCTACTACGTACCTAGGCCTACCATTAGGAGCAAAACACAACTCTTCAACAATATGAAATGGGGTCATTGAGAAATTTGAGAGAAGATTATCCTCATGGCAGATGCAATACCTTTCTATGGGTGGTAGACTCACATTAATTAATAATGTCCTAGACAACACTAAGCATAAGTTTCACTTGGTGAACTGGAAAAAGGTCATCCTTCCAAAACACCAAGGATGATTGGGAATCAAGGACCTGGTCACAACAAATACCTATTGCAGAAGTGGCTTTGGAGGTACACACAAGAGGAGAAATCTTTGTGGAAAATTGTGGTCAATGCTAAGTACGGAACTCAAGGCAATTGGTGTACTAAACTCACAAGAGAACCCCATGGGGTGGGAGTGTGGAAGTGCATACGCAGATTGTAAGAGGAATTCTCTGAACACCACCACCTTAGATTTAAGAATGGACAGCAAATAAAATTTTTGAAAGATAAATGGTTTGGGAATTTAGCCCTAAGGACTTACTTTCCTAACCTGTTTTATATGGCACGTGATCCCGACTCTACAATCATTCAAAATAAGGATGGCCTATTTGGAATATTACCCTAAGAAGGAATTTGCAGGACTGGGAGGTTTCTGATTATGTTCGACTACTAGAGATACTACATGGCGTCGCACTGAATGAGCATATTAGAGATAAGTTCATATGGGGAAGAGCAAGTGATGGTAGGTATTCTGTGAAGGCAGGGTACATTCTAATAATGGCTAGAAATGAAATTACTGATCTTTGGCCATGGAAATTAATATAGAGAACCAGACTACCACCCAAGGGCATCTGCTTCAGCTGGACTACACTTTATGAGGCATATTTGACTTAGGAGAACCTTGTTAAAAGGAATTTTCAGTTAGTTAATAGATGCTACATGTGTCAAAGGGATGCAGAAACCAACAACCACCTATTCCTACATTGGAGCGTTGCAGCAGATATTTGGAGCATGTTTTGCTCTATTTTTGGTATTTGCTGGGTTATGCCTCACAACATGAAGGAGGCATTTCAGAGTTGGGGCAGTTGGAAAGTTGATAAGACCGACCATCAAGAATATCTGAAAAATAATACTTGCTTGTATTTGTTGGAGCATATGGAATAAAAGAAATAGAAGATGCTTTGATGGACTTTTAACTCCTAACCACACCCTAAAAGCTAAATGCCTTTTGTTTTTATTTTGCTGGGCAAATATTTCCCCTGTAGATTCCCCTGAAAAATTTGTGAACTTTATTAACTCTTTGTATCTAAGTTAGCATATATGTAGTGAGCTAACAGGTGGTCTTTTTTTACTTTTTGAAGCTTCTATGCTTCTGCTTCTTGTTATATTTTGCATCTTCTTGGTGACATCAATGAAGCCAACTATTTCATAAAAAAAAAAAGACGATGTCAAACATTTTAGGACGTTAAAAATAGGAAGATTGTTGTATTAAATAAGATGGAGGCCATAATTTCTTTGTTATCAGTAATGTATGAAGTGTTTATGGAAAATGAGAATAATCGATTTTGAGTATTATGTTAGAAATAAGAAATTAATTTTGCAAGTGGTTAATGGAATTGCATTTATCGGAACGAGAGCAAAAAAAGATGGAAAGACTCAAACCACACGGTGATATGTGAGAACCTTCTTTTGTCATTAAACTTTCTATATCTTTTTGTAAAAACTCTTCTTTTCCACTTCTTGAATTATGTATGTCCTAGTTAGTAATTGTATATCTCACTAGAAAAGGCATGTTTGTCATTGCACTGCTTTCATATTACTGAATACTTGCAAAATTGACTGTTCAATAGAATGCACGAATATTGGGATGCAATTGTTTGAATTTTATTATAGTTTTTTGGACTATCCCTTTGCGAAATTTCTTCTTCTTTTATTAGCTTTGGGTAAATCAGGGAATTCGTGTTAAAGAACACTTACCGAGTGTTGTGATTCTTCATTTTATAGGTTTGCAGACCATAATGTAATGAATCACATTTTAATGACGGTTTATGTAGCTAATGAAATTCTGAAGCGAGATGAAAGTAATAGGTGTACATGGTCCTTATATTTAGCGTCCACAAAATATGGATTGCATTTTTTCTGAGGATAGTATTATATCAAAATGTGACAGCTCAGACAAGTCTAAGGACAAAGGAACTTACAGAAAATTCCAATTGCAAGGATAGACTTCCTAAAATACACAAATACACCCAACAAAGAAAACACAAATATTAGAATTTTACAACCACATAATTTCAAAGAAAGGGAGTTCTGATAGAAGTGAAATGAGTTGCATTTCAATTGAAATTAAATGCTGATTATTCCTTTCCATTGAGATGATGTTTCTCCATATTGGTAAATATTTTCATTTGAAATGCATTTCCAACCATTAACGACTTCTCGACTGATACAACTTATATGTAACTTCTGAAACAAAAGAGTTTGAGTACACAAGCACTCTTTATTTTTGGAAAACCTGTTTCTTTATTTGTATGAATATTATTTGCTTTTGGTCCCCCCCCCCCCCCCCCCCCCACACACACACAGAACACACACTAAGCTGATATATTTTCTGTGTGTCTTAATTGCAGTAATATTATGAGAATATTAGAACCTCTGTTGCAAAGGCGTTTGGAGTGCATAAGGATGAACGGACATGCCCTGATGCTCCAGCCATATTGCTCTATACTTCAGTTGAGAATTTGATATGCATATATTCCGTGCTTGATAAGATGAACAACAACGGGTTATGCTGTATTAAGGAGGCAGTAACTGGGGGTTCAGTTACTTTTGAGAAAACGAATTGGCAAATGAGAAGGATAATAAAGCAATGTCTTCCCAAAATTCCCCATAGTCAAAGTGGGATTAAAAGAATTTCTCAACTCCTCAGTGATCCTCAAAACTTCCATGTTAACCATGGGGTTCTTTGTTCTACCACCGAATCGTTTCGCAGTGCTGCTATTTATGTACTGGATAGACTTGAGGAGTTGTCTCTTCTAACTTTTGAGTAAAATGCATAGAAATCTCAGGGATGTCACTGGATACATCCCTGAGATGCAGTCTAAACGAATATGGTGGAATATTGAAATTTTAGTTAATCAAATAAGAAGAACATCATTGGAAATACTCAGACTATGAAGAAGAGGATGAGCCACCCCTAGCCAAGGCTTTCTCCGTGGCAACAATATTAATGTTAAAGCCAAAACCTGATTGTCCCTCTGAGATTGTGTTCCGAAAACTTTCACCAGACATAGAAGCATGATATAGCAAAAGCAATCAGTACAGTAGGTGATAAAAAAATATTAAGTTTTGCAGAGCTGGGAAATTTGCCGCTTGTAATGGATTCGAATGCCAAAGAAAGTGTTCGTTTGCGTGTGAAAGTGAGAAAAGCGTTGACTGAGTATCTTCTCAAATGCAGCGACTTGCAATGTATACCTGAAAGTTAACAAGAAATTCTTGCTATTATTAACAAAACATCTACGCATATTGAAAAATAAACTTGATTTTGGGTTATATGTTTTGGATTCGGGCTTGCAAATATCCAAGTATATTAGATCAAGATTGTAGTCCATTATCTAGAAACTTCTTGTAATATGTAGTAGTCAAAGTGTGTAGAATAATCTTGTAAAATATCTAAGTATAGAATTATCATGAGAATACTTAGGAATTATCTAGATACTAGTAGATGATGAAGTGTTCTAGACTATTCCATTGTGTAGTATAAATAGAGGTATCACCCCTCATTTGTAATTAAGCAATAAACAAAACATTCAAGATCAATCAAGCTTCTAAATCATCAATCCTCTCTTCCACAAATAATATATATATATATATATATATATATATATATATATATATATCCTCCTATTTCCAACAAATTGGTATCAGAGCAAGCTCCTTCTCACTCCATAACCAAGAGGTCGATTAAAGTATGACAATGTCTAAAGAACTCTTGCCCTGGTATGATGTCAAAGATATCCATAGTGGTTATGGTAAAGTTTGTCATACCTTTCCAAGTTCCTAATTTGACACCAACTCCATTAGCTACCCCACGAACATTCTCTATCTCGGCATTCACTGTCTTGGCGCGAGAGTTGGTTGGAGCAAGCTTCAATTCTAGTCTCTTTGCGGCAGTCGTAGTCACGAAATTATGAGTTGCTCCAGTATCCACCATTGCACGAGCGGGATTGTTGTTGATGGTGAGATCCATGTACTGATTGCCATTCTCAATAGGTTAGATATTTTGCTTCGTGACAGCACCACTATAATTCGATCATACCCAATAGTGCAGTTCTAGGACTCTCTCCTTGTGGCTGCTCCTTCCACTCACCTACCATGGAACTAAGGCTCTTGAGGCCATGATAATTCTTGAAACCATGTGGCCCTCCGCATATCTATCCCTTCTTCTCGATCTGCGCCTTCTTCTCGGTGTAGCCCTGACGGCCACTTGAATTTTTAAAATCTTGAGTCTTGGAGTATTGTCGTTGTATCTCCTTGACTTTGCCACGGTATAAAAAAAGGCATGCAGTATGATCTAGTAGCCAAATAGCTTATCGAGTTAAGCCAACAATGGAAACACGAGACGGTTTTTGATAGAAGACAACCTACTACTTACCACAGCGAGTATACGTGCCTAAGTTTGGAGACATTAGTCGGTGGATCATATGGGAAAGTCATGACACAATGTGGGTTGGTCATGCAAGCCAACATCACACCAGGGCCTTGGTTGAGTCAGTCTACTATTGGCCACGTATGTGAGATGACATAGAGTGCTATGTGCAGACTTGTCTTGTCTGTCAACAAGACAAGGTTGAACAACAATAACCCGGAGGACTTTTGGAGCCACTACCAGTTGCAGAGCATCCACGAGAGAGCATTACTATGGACTTTATCACTTGCCTACTGAAGTTCGACCGTTATGGTACTATTATGGTGGTCGTGGATAGATTTTCCAAATATGCCACCTTCATGCCCGCCTAACCTGGTTGCACAGCTAAGGAAGTCGCAAAGCTATTCTTTAAGAATGTGGTAAAGTATTGGGGCTTACCAAGGCATATCAATAGTGATCAAGACCCCCGCTTCACTGTGAACCTTTGGAGAGAGTTGTTCGACATACTTGGCAAGGAACTACTCTTTTCTACTAGTTTCCACCCACAGACGGATGGACAAACGGAATGGGTCAATGCCTTACTAGAATTCTACCACGTATCAGAAAGATTGGGCAAGGCTCCTAGACATCGCCCAATTCTCTTATATCTTGCAGCGGAGTCAGTCCACGCGACGGACACCATTTGAGCTACCCATAGGCCAACAACCGCAAACTCCACATCTATTACCAGCCGAGGGAAAGAGTTTGGGGGCTTATCATATGGCCAAAGTATGGGAGGAGCTCAGTGCTACTTGGATAAGGCAGCCAAGAAGATGAAGAAGTTTGGGGACCGTAAGCGACATCCCACAAACTATAGAGTTAGGGACATGGTCATGGTGAAGTTTAACCTAAGACAGTTCAAGGCACTATGGGGCATGCATCAGAATCTGATTCGCAATTACGAGGGGCCATTTAATATCGTCGCTAAGGTAGGTAAGATCTCATACAAGCTTGACATGCCATTGTATCTTAAGATCCACCAGGTCTTCCATGCCAACATGCTTAAGTGATATCATGAAGATAAGGATGATCCGAGTAGAATCCAATCTAGTCGAGCGCCAATGACTATCACCGCCTCGCATGATAGGGAGAAATATGAATTCACACAATCAAATGTGCACTTCTTGGGCCATGTCATTAGCAATGGCGAGCTATACATAGACGAGGCTAAGGTACATGTTATCCAGGAGTGGGAGGCACTTATAAAGATAACTGAGTTAAGATCCTTCCTTGGACTTGTTAACTACTATCATCGGTTCATTAGTGGATACTCAGCAAAGACCACACATTGACTGAGTTGCTAAAAGAGAACAAGCCATAGGTTTGGACGGAGCATTGTCAAAAGGCGTTTGAATGCCTTAAGGCAGCTATAACGGAGGAGCCAGTCTTGGCATTACCTGACTTTGCCAAGACATTTGACGTGCACACAGATGCCTCAAACTTCTCCATTGGGGATGTCCTAATGCAGGATAAGCATCCCATAGAATTTGAGAGCCGCAAGTTAAATGAGATAGAGCGACGTTACACGATGCAAGAGAAGGAAATGACAACCATTGTGCATTGCCTTCGTACATGGAGATATTTTCTGCTCGGGAAAAGGTTCATGGTCAAGACTGATAATGTGGCTATTAGCTACTTTCAGACACGGAAGAAGCTCACACCAAAGCAGGCTAGGTGGCAGAATTTCCGGCCAAGTTTGATTATGCGCTGGAGTATAGACCGGGAAAAGGTAACATTGTAGCCAATGCCCTGAGCTGGAAAGCCGAGCTTGTTGCAATTACTTCTGCAAGATGGGATATCCGGGAGGCTATAAAAAAAGTAGGCTACAACATCGCACAAGGAGCATTGAGGAGTTGTACGAGGTAACTTAGCCTATGGAGGATATAACATTGTCTGCCTTCTTGCTGATTGTGAGCCAATAAGCTATGAAGACGCAGCAAAAAGCGAGAAGTGGAAATATGCCATGGATGAGAAGATTCAAGCAATCAAGAGGAATGATACGTGGGATCTCGCTACTCTACCAAAGGGGAATAAGGCTATTGGTGTAAAGTGGGTGTACAAGGCCAAGAAGAATTCCAAAGGTGAAGTTGAAAGATACAAGGCAAGGTTGGTGGCGAAGGGATATAGTCAACGAGCCGGCATAGACTATGACGAGGTATTTCCTTAATGGCCACTTAGAAGAAGAAGTCTATATAGAACAACCTTCGGGATACATCGTGAAAGGCCAAGAGAATAAGGTGCTGAAATTGAAAAAGGCCTTATACGGGTTGAAGCAAGCGCCTCACAAGTATCTCCAGCAGAATGACTTTACAAAATGCCCACATGAGCATTCCCTCTACACCAAAGTAAGCAAGGATGAAGATGTCATGCTTGTGTGCCTATACGTGGATGACTTGATATTCACCGGTAGTAATCCCAAAATGTTCAAGGAGTTCAAGAAAGCAATGGTTCGGAAGTTCGAGATGACCGACATTGGACTTATGGCTTACGATCTTGGGATCGAGGTGAAACAAAAGAAAGAAGGAATATTCATATCCGAAGAAGGTTATGCGAAGGAGGTGCTGAAGAAGTTTAAGATGAATGACTGCAAGTCGATGAACACACCGGTGGATTGCAATCTCAAGTTGTCAAAAGATGATGAAGGATACTTGGTGGACCCAACACAATACAAGAGTTTGGTTGGAAGTCTGAGGTACCTAACCTGCACGAGGCCAGATATTCTCTACGGAGTTGTACTAGTAAGTCGATATATGGAAGCACCTACAATAAATCACTTGAAGGCAACAAAGAGGATACTTCGCTACATCAAAGGTACGATTGACTATGGTCTGTTTTATTCGCCTTCTAATCACTTCAAGCTAGTTGGATACAGTGATAGTGATTGGGCCGGAGACATAGATGACCGTAAGAGTACGAGTGGTTTCGTGTTCTATATGGGAGATACGACGTTCACATGGAGTTCGAAGAAGCAACCCATTGTGACTCTGTCAACGTGTGAAGCCGAGTATGTAGCAGCAACATCGTGCACCAGTCATGCAGTGTGGCTCAGGAAGTTACTAAATAAGCTTAAGTTTTCTCAAAAGGAAGCTACAAAGATATATGTCGATAACAAGTCTGCGATTGCTCTAGAAAAGAATCCAGTCTTCCATGATCGAAGCAAGCACATCGATACGAAATACCATTACATCAGGGAGTGTGTTACAAATAAAGAGGTGCAGATAAAGTACGCGAAGTCATTTGACCAAGTTGCTGATATTTTCACAAAGCCTCTAAAACACGAGATGTTTCAGAGACTACGAAATACGCTCGGAGTGACGAAATCAAGTTTAAGGGGGCTGTTGAAAAATAAACTTGATTTTGGGCTATGTGTTTTGGATTTGGGCTTGCAAATATCCAAGTATATTAGATCAAGATTGTAGTCCATTATCTAGAAACTTCTTGTAATATGTAGTAGTTAAAGTGTGTAGAATAATCTTGTAAAATATCTAAGTCTAGAATTATCATGAGAATACTTAGGAATTATCTAAATACTAGTAGATAATGAAGTGTTCTAGACTATTCCATTGTGTAGTATAAATAAAGGTATCACCCCTCATTTGTAATTAAGCAATAAGCAAAGCATTCAAGATCAATCAAGCTTCTAAATCATCAATCCACTCTTTCACAAATAATATATATATATATATATATAGCATCCTGTTTCCAAACGCATGCATCTAAGAAAACCTACTCAAAGGAGGTTGAAGAAAAAGTAGAATGTGTGCTGAATATTAGTGCTCAGATAAAACAAATTGTTTGGGATTTACTCGCTGAAAGTGATGTCAGTGAAGACTTTGCTGATGCACATGGAGAACATAGAGGACACTTATTGTGAAGCTGGTAATGAAGATGAGCATCTTTCTGATCATCCTCAAAATTGTAGGTCTGATTCTAATGTCTCATACAACCAATTAGAAAGTGTCGGTGAGATAAACCAAAGTGACTCCAAGTCACCAATCACTGCTAGTTGAGATGATGCTTTATCCTCTCTGCTTTCACCCAAACACAAGTTGAACGTTAAACTTGAGTGAATCCCGCTGAAGTAGATTCAATTCATTCCAATAGGTTTGACAATTCCTCGTCATTCAAAAAGTTGTGAAAAGAAGCATGTGCCAACACGGAGTTGAAATAATAATACTTTAAGTTGGAAAATAAATTAGAAATGATGAATAAAATCATGATGATCATACAACAAAATAATATAATCTACTAACGTGTGTGTCAAAACCTAGTGTCACAAGTAGTGGGCAACTAGTAGAATATACGACAAAACACGGTATCCTACTGTCTGGAACATAATAGACAACATAAATGCATAAGAAAACCCCTTCAAGCTACTGAACGGTACGGAAGGGAAGCAACTCACTGTAGAAGTCTCGAACCTGCTCACTGATGCACACCCGACTGATAGCCAGATGTACGTGCCTCAGGCCCTGTACAATTAAGTACAGAAGTGTAGTATGAGTACATAAACAATATATACCTCGTAAATATCCCGTCTAATCTCGATGAAGTAGATATGAAAGGTCGAAGTGATACTTATTAGGGTCAAAAAAGGTGAGAAGAGTTTATAATAATCATAGATATCACAAATCATTAACATTTAATAACCATGGAATAACAGCTCTTTCCAAAGCACTAATATAGATGTTTGCCTATAGGTTAAGCAGATATGAAACTTAGTCCTAAAAATATTTCTAAAAGTAAAACATGCGCAAATAATCACTGTGAGACATACGTTCTGATTCAACATAAAAGTAAATGGTGCACTGCCGAGGATCAAATGGCTAGAACACTAGATACATATATTATCCCGCTTGGTAATCATACATGCGACGCGGTCAACATAAATAAGCACATACCCTGCTCGTGAATCATATATGCGATGCAGTCAACATAAATAAACACACACACTGCTTGTGAATCATACATGTGACGCAGGTACACATAGAATCACTTACTCGAACAGTTAATCAAGACCATATCTAGGAACGACTATCCAAGGAAAATTCAATTCTCTTTTAACAATTCGAGAAAATAAAGTTCAATCTTTTAGAAATTCACTTACAAATTCTATGTGACTTAACCAATTCAAACTGATAATAAGATTACAAATATTTGCACATGCAGCATATTTTTGGGTCCTAGACTATCGGACGATAACATAATAGTAACTACGCACGGACTCTCGTCACGTCGTGTGTTCATAGCCCCCATAAATAGGAACAAATAACAAATTAACTCACCTATGTGGACAATTTCCTCTTACAAGGTTAGAAAGGAGACTCACCTCGCTCCAAAGTACACTTCCAATACCGAAAACGAGTCTAAGCCCTCAACTCGGAGTCGAACGATCCAAAAATAATTAAATGATGTAAGAACTAGTCAATATAGACTCACAAGATCGCATTCTAGCTATTTAATCAATTTCCAACCCATTAATACAAATTTCCTAATTTTTGACCCCGGTCCCACGTTCCCGAATTCTGAGACTTATCGAAGAAAGTTGTTCTCTACAACCTAAGGATCAATAATATAATTTCTAATTGATTCCTTAACAAATTTCGTGGTTCAATCCAAGTTTTACCAAAACCCTAGGTTTGCCCTAACCCCTTGATTTTACCTAATTTCTAGTGTTTAATCTACCTAATATGCAAGTATTAAACTAAGGATGGATAGAATAAACTTACCTCACAATGCTATGTGAAGACCTTCTCTCAAAAGCTCCTAAATCGCCTAAAAGGAAGAGTGGAAAATGTGATAAATTGACCTAGAACCCGTATTAAATGCACCTTACTGCCTAGTGATTTCCGCATCTGCAGTCAGGCGATCGCATCTACGAGGATTTGACCGGATCTGCGAAAATGGGGGAGAGAAGGCTGGGACCGCATCTGCGGTCTCCAGGCTGTATATGCAGAGCCTCTTCTGCGGATTGGGAGCCGCATCTGCTTTCCTGGCCTGGTCACCTGAGCCGCTTCTACGATGGAAAGACCGCATCTATGATTATGACAAAAGTAGCAATCCTTCAGCTCCTTCCCAAAATTTCCACTTCACTCGAGCCTCGTCCGATTGACGCTCAGGGCTCCCGGGCCCCGTCCGAATATACCAACAAGTCTGAGATCACGAGAAGGACCTACTCGAACCTTCGGAACCTCCGAAAAAATGCTAAATCTAGAATTCACCCCCGAAAACCAAATGAATCAAACTTATGAACTTCAAGTTCTTAATTTTCCTCCAACAGGCCAAAACACCCTAAAACTACTCGGATTGACACCAAATTTTACATGCAAGTCTTAAATGATATTTTGGACATGTACCGGACTTCGAAATCAAAATACGAGCGCGCCACTTAGGAAACCAATGATTACTTAGTTTCTTTAAATTCTTAAAACTTTAGATTAACAATTTCTAATAAAAATTTATTATTCGGGCTAGGAACCTCGGAATCTAATTCCGAGCATACTCCCAAGTCCCATATCTTCCATCCCGGGCCGTCAAATCACGAATCCGGGTCCGTTTGTTCAAAATGTTGACCAAAGTCAACCTTAGTCTTTTAAGAAAAATTCTAAGGAATCAAATGGAAATAATTCAACCAAAACTCTTCTAAATCTCGAACGAACCATCCCCGCAAATCATAATTTAGTTAAAGCAAGCACGGAGAATTTTATTTAGGGGAAAGGGGTTCAAAAAGGCAACACGACTAGGCGGGTCGTTACACGGAGGGAGTAGTAGTTTATTAAATTGTGAAATGGTATGGAGTAATTAGTTTTCTATATTCTCACTAAGTACTGAGTTCAGGAATATTGTTAATTTCGTGATACAGAAAGAAAATGTGTTTTTTCTTACTCTTTTAATTAATACAGCAAAATTGTTATACTATAGTATATTCTCCAACATGACAACCGTAAACATACCACCTCAAGGTTCTGTTAAAATATATTTCACTGCCTATATTAGTTCCTATACTCCAGAAGTCGTATTGAGTCATTAAGAGGTTAAGACGGATAAGAATCTCGGAAGAACTAGAAGTTCAACTAGAAAATTATTTAATTTCGTAAAGGAATTAGTAGCTGAATACAAACAGTTTTCATTTCCAGCAATTCTTTAGCCAACTACTGTAATATAATGGAAACTTTCGGAGGGAACTAAAATGTGTTTGGGGGTTGGGGGGGGGGAGGGGGGAGGGGGCTTTGAAGTTGAAAAGACAACGACAATCAAATGTAGCGTAGTAGGCCGTAATATTTCTTGTTGTTTTAGGATGCACCAAGATATAAAAGAAAGTGAATTGTATCACTCCTAATTTTCCCGTGTTAAATAACGTAGTTTTCTAACCTCAGAAATATAGATACAAATAGAAAGTAAAGTGTGAAATATAAACAACAGAACAAATTCACATGGAAAACTTCCTTGCTCAAGGGAGTAAAAATTACGACCGACTTTGATTACGCCTAATTATATCTTATAAAAAGGATTAAGCGGTCATTGCAAATATAATTTCATTTATAAGTCTGGAGTAAAATCCTACAGAAAACTAAGGCTTAGCTAAAACTGTTTAATATTGCTAAGAAGACAAGCTCGAACAATTCCTATGTTATAAATATTAAGATTCTTGTATCTAATTAACTAACAAATTAAATTAGTAGATTGACACTAAAGACGCTATGTGTTGGAGACACGATTAAGAAGGTCTAGAGTTATTGGTAACAATACAATAGGGGATTCAAGAATTACTAAAGAAAAAAAAATAAGAAACGTGCTGAAGCTAAAAAAAATAAAGAAACAAAAAAGGACGGAAAATCAAAGATAGATTCAATAATTCTTTCTTAAATTCAATGCATCTTTAATTTTCCGTCAATTTTTTATTTCTTTATTTTCTTTTTGCTTCCGCACGTTTCTTGATTTTTTTTATTTTTTATTTAATAATTCTTGAATGCTCTATCGTGTTGTTATCAAGTGGTATCAGAGAATAGGCTAATCATGATTTCAATCTTGGTAATCTTGGGAGGTTTTTGAGCAGCAAGAGTTTGGTTGTGACTGTTAAAGTTATTTTTCAAACAAGAACTAAAGTGATGTCTGTGATTTGCGACCTTAGAATTGACAAAGAGTTTGGCTATAACTCAATTTGCATTTATATGGTTGAGAAATTGAACTTGCCTGATGTTGAGCATATTGCACCCTACATGTTGGGAGCAGTAAAGGTAGATAAAATTATGTTGTTACTATTCTCCATTGGAAGATATGAGGATGCAATTTGGTGTGATGTGATTCCCATGAATAATTATTATTTCTTGTTGGAAAAATCATGGTATGACCATAGAAGAGCTTCATATAACATGGAAAAACTATATGTTCTTTTGAGGTTAAAAGAGTAAACTCATTCTTGGATGACTCCCTTAAATTTGTATAGATGAAAAGATTGTTAAATAAAATATGGAAAAATATGAGAGAGAAAAGAATTAGAGGAGTAAAACAGTGCATGTTGACATCCCAAGAGAGGAAAAAGGAGATGTTATGTTTAGTAAAGAGAGTGAGATGTCAAGAAAGAAAAAAAGAGAAGGCCATGAGATAGAAAAAGGCTTTAAGGTAGAGAGAGAGAAAAAAGATGATTTGTGTATGGGTCCAAATTTGAACAACCACGACCGTCGACGAGTACGACGCAAAGTGAGGTCCTCGTAAATCGACGTCCTACAGAGGACGACCTTAACGCAAACAAGATATTGTATGACCCTTGTAATAATATATACCTATTTGAGGAATATTATGGCTATTCCATCGAGTATTCCTTATAACTTTTCTTTTATAGCTTAGAAGAGTTTCACTCCTTATAGATATAGCGAACAACAACCTTGTAAAGAGGGGGTGATCTATAACACTTGCTGTGAATTTGCTTACATAAACAAGTGAGAAGATTTATTGTAAAAGATCGATTGATCTAGATAGATAAATAATCCTTATTACCAGTATTCTCCTTATCTATCGTTCATTCTAGAGATTATTATACTTAGCTAAGATTTACCCTTTTATTTTTCTTTGATTCATTTATTCAAAAAGATATCGATATCTTCTGAGTCAAGCCGTTTGACTGAAGAAAAAAAAGAAAATATTAGTGAGAGATAAGAGGATAAGGACGAGGGAAAAGTTACTTTTGTGACACAAGCTAAAGAGAGTGTAAGCAAGAAAAAAATGCTTTACTTGCTAACCCATTAACTCTTTCTTGTTTTAGTTCTTGTGATTTTTTGCAACCACGTATACCTTTTGAAAGGGGAAGTGAGGCTCATGAGATGGTGGCAAAGGATTGGCAAAATCAATTCTTGTTGGATGGTGGAAGATAAAAGCTTGGTTAAATTCTTTGTTATCGAATCTTTTGACTAATTTGATTATTATTTACAGGTTTATGACATGCATTTCCCTAAAACCATTGCTAAGCTAGAATCATTGCAGAAAAGAATACAAGGTGATGTTGTTCCATTAGTAAATAAGTCCAAGTATGGTATGTATAATTGGTTTATTCACGTTCTTGGTCTTTCTAGAACACCTAAGTATTTCTAGAGGTAATGAACCATACTCTTATTTCTTTTGTTGGTAACTTTATAATTTTTATGGATGATGATATTTTGATGTATATAAAGTCATTAAGTGTAATATCTAAGTTCAAGTTCAAGAGTATTTTGCTTCCTTTTGAAATTGAGTATAACATAGATGATTATATGTTCGAACTCGGTGGAAAGAGGCATGAAATTGGGAAGAGACTTGAAAATGAGTTTTCATGTGATAAATCGCCAGAATGTTATTTTTGTTGTATGATAGGGAGTCACTCTTCTAGTCATATTGATCGTGAGCCTGTAAAAATGTCTGCTACTAGTAAAGAGGCTATGCATGATTTTTGTGACGTTAGTGATCAAATACTCTTTCATGAGCTTATCTATGACTTTTTCTGTGATAGATTGAGCAATTGTTTAGAATTCATTGATGCTAGAAATATAATCACGAGCTTAAATCTATTGAAACTTTTGTTTTGGGAATTATGGGTTCTTCTAACCTTCTTGTGAATTTATGTGCTTCTTTGAATACATTACATGTAGAAGAATCCATGAGATTTGTAATTGATACTTGGCTATATAAAAGTATCTTATTTGATACATGTCGTAGAGATATTTATTTTAAATGGTCATGTGATCAATCTTTTGTAATTTCATTCTCATGCATCATTTTTGACTACCTTAAAAGAGGTTTTATGGGACAAATCTAAGTAGGCATAAATTTTATTGGGATGATGGTGTCCATATGCTTTATAAAGGAGTATTTACACCTATTAGCCTTAATTGGGTTAAGTGGATACATGGTCACTATCTTATCTTATTCTTACCATTATTTCATATAAGTGGATGCCATTTACTAGTGCCTATCTTCATTTTCTTATAAGGTCGAAATTCGAAAGAATTTTCTTCAAGAAGAGGGGAATGATAGCATCTTAGGAAGCTCAAATCTATTCAAGGACAATGATGAATCTCAAAAAGGACTTTTCACAATATCTCAAGCTAAAAATTTACAAAACATGATCATTGGACTTGAGGAGCAATCAAAGAAGTTGTTATTTAGGAGGAAGAGCTTAAGGATAAAGGATATGAGTTATGTAGGTGTTATAAATATTTTATGGCCCAAATTCATGTCCAAGAACATGTAGATTAGATCCCAAAAAACATCATCTGAAGAAGGTTCAAAATCACACCACTATTGGACCAATTTGGCACCTAAAATATGTCCAAACTTGCTGCCCATGAAGTCCAACATAAAGATATATTTTTATAGCATAAAAAGAACTTACTTTATGTCCAAGAAGGGTACAATAGTCGTTCTAGATGTTGAGTGCAAGTTGGGACCAAGTTGCTTGCAATCTTACTTCAACATTTTCAAGATTCTGTCCAAGATTGGTTTAGGACTTATTTCCATATATTATGGGACTATATTTATTGCTCTTCTAGTTTGTTAAGATTATATTTCCTTTTAATAAGATTTTTTGAATTACTTTCCAAAAGTGACTTGATTTTTGCTTCCTAGTATTTTCCTTTTTCTAAGATAGTTGGACTTATTGTCCAAAGTAGTTTAGGACTTTATTTTCTTATTTTTTAGGTACAATTTTGTGACTCCTTCTCTATATAAAGGGGTGTCTTCTTTGTTTCTAGACGTAAATTATTCATACTATTATCAATAAAATTGTGACATTTTTCTTGTACTCTTGTTTGTGGCTACTCTTAGATTTATTCTTCAACTTTCAAAACTTAAATTAAGATGGTAAGATTAATACTAAAGACATCACGTGTTGGAGAGAATATTAAGGAGGTGTAAGGCCTCATTTGTTTGCACTTAATGGAGGTCTGAATCTTAATTATATAGATCTCAGATATTAATTGCATTTGTTTTTTAAAGTGTGAATTATAATTATTCATATCTTAATTATTAAGTGTGTTTGTTCTTTTTTACTTCACAACCACTTATTGGGTCTGAATAGGTCAATATGATTAAGATCTATAACAGAGACTTAATTTCATTAAGATGCTATCACATATTCATTATTAACTGCCGTCACCACCTTCCATTATCAACCACCATATGCCACCACCATCACCGCCACTCACCCATTATCCTCTATCATAGCCGCTACCATTATCGACCATCACCATCAACTATCACCACCACTCCGACCACCATATATCATTCTCACCTACAATTAACAATCATCCACCTCAACTACCACAACTGACCATCACATCACCATCAACAACCACATCCGGCACTACTCATCATTATAACCTACCACCACCCACACATCACCTTTCTTAGTCATAACTACTACTACCACCCACCATTTTAGCTATCACTACCCACCACCCTCAATCATATCGTCACCACTACCATTCACTACTAGCTACTAGCATGAACCACCATCATCATTCAAAACTACCACCAACTACCACCTCTAGTCGGTATTCACCCATTAGTCATCACCACCAACAACTATCATATTTTAAAAAGTATATGTTTTATTGATAGAATATTAGATTAGTTAGTATTTCATTTGAATTTTATGTTCATTAATTTTCAAATAAAGATAATTTTTATACATCCATATGTTAAAAATCAAATAGTCTTATTCCTTATTGTCGCAATCCTTCCCACTAATTTTTCTATAAATTTGTCTAAGTCTTCTTTACCGATCATGAGCACTTTAGCTGTCGTAACTCTCTTCCGAGTAACTACAATGATATACTAGACATATTCTCCCAAATTATGCTAGCTAGCTTTAAGCACAACTCACTTAGATCACACTAAGGTTTCGTTATCCCTAATCTCACCTTTAAACCATTCGTATTGATCCTTCATATATGTTAGGAGTGATGTTATTCAACAGCTACCTAAATATACACTCTCTCCCGAGTAATACACACTAAATAGGCACATGGGAACTCTTCAACCAACCACAATAATAATGTAATTGATATAGAGAAAATACTACAATAAATCTATATTAACGTAACAGGGAAATTATTATCCAAAAGGGTCCATCAAAACCCTAGATAACAAATTAGATATCCATGTATGCAAAACTACAATACTGAAATTTATAACCAATAATAAAAATAGGAAGAAGCAAGTGAATAACTCGTAGAAGAATTCTTCTCCTTGCTCCTAGTAGGTCGAATCTCTCATCTCCTTAGCATCCTTAGGTCTAAATTATGTCCAAAGTATATCGAAGGTACTCAAAATATCGTTTTTCCATCTATATATACCAAGTAGGGTTGGGTCCAAATAATTACGCATTCTCCTTCGCGAAAAAGCACACTTTTCTTGGATAGGACGTCTGCGGCCGCGGATTCAACCGCGGATCTGGCTGCGGATTTTACCCGAGTTTTGTCATGGCCGCGGATTCGATCGGGACCTGACAGCAGACTATTTGGAATTTGGAAAAACATAAAATATAAAAGTTGTAGTCCTTTGTATTAGCTTTCCAACTATATATCGTGGAGCCCAAAGGGAGTTCTGACCAAGAGTTATGTACATTTATCTACTCGATTCTTTGTTCTTTCTTAACTAACCGATGATTCCCGAACACGATCCCGACTTAATTTCTTGGGTTTTTACTCATACTTCAAAGTTCCGAATCACTTGAATTTATCTATAACATTTACATAGCTTGGAGTCACTCCTATAAAGCATAAAATACACATCTAATGCAAAGCACTAGCGATTAAAGCTCAAACTCAACTAAAGTGCAATGAATTTGAATGTAATAATTGACTAAAATACATAATTATAGCCTATCATCATAGGATTTAATTACTTCAAAACTCACTAATTTCAAAATAGCAATTTTAGATTACAATAATTAACCAAAGGAACTAACTCTTGTACACCGTATCATCCCCTACAATAAACCAAATTATAGCTAACCCTTTCCGGACTATAAACTGTAGCCTAGAAGTGAAACAAACTTTCAAGAATTAGTCATCTACAATTACACTTCTCAATAAGCAGACTAGATTACAATTATAGAACAGTTGACTCAACCTAAACAATTAAAGAACTTCAACAACTTTATTTTTCGAAACAGATTTAACTTGAATCTTTGAAAGCACTTCTTACTATGAATACTATTTGCCTTGAATGATTTTATGTTTGTGCGAAACAGTGATAACCTTGAACATCAGCAATATAGTTGCTGGACGAGATCATTTTCTAAGTTTAGCTCCAAAACCTAAACTAATTTGGTCAACTCTTAAAGAAAGCAAATAAACTTAAAGAAAACAAATCTTAAAAGGATTTTATTTGCTTTCCTTGATAAAACTCCTTCACACGCTTTTCCTTTTTATTCAATTATTCCCATAATTTATGAATTCATATTGAACACAAATTCTTTCAGCTAGTATTTTCCTTAGTTCATGAATAGAATCTTTCAACTTGGTTTTTTTTACTTATTTCCGGAATTTCACAATTTTTTTGTTATAACACCCACTTAACGTTCCTGCATAAAGGCCACGACAACATGTCTATATCAGGCCGGGCTACAAGACTATTGTTTTGGCATGAAAATTTAGCAGTGCAAAGATGTAATCCGTAACCCCTAAGGTGGCGAGAAAAGAGAGAAAGCAGAAATTAAAGCCGAAAAAGGGAGAAAAGGTGGGAAAGAAGATGAGGAATCTAGCAACAGAGAAGATCGTGGAAATGATAACAATCAAAATTTGAAAGGAGGCTGACTAGAATATGCGACTTTAATCTAAAGAGAGATTTCTTTTCATGTCCAAGACATGTTTACATGGCTAGTGCGCCAAATGGTCCACTCATTTTATTTTCAAAGCATCTTAGTTTTCATCTTTCCAAAAGCGTGATGGTATTCATCGGTATAGAACAGACATTCTTGTCCTCCTGCCAAAGTCTCCTCCAAACTCCTATTTATTTCCTTTTTCTTTCCTATTTATTTAAGTGGTTCGTATAAATAACGCTAGTATATGAATCAAGGAAATAAGAATCGTGATATGGAAGAGGCATGAGCCACTAAGAACAATTGAAGCAAATGATTGGGTTGATTTACAAGAATAACCTTTGTAGTGGGTAGTTTTAATTTTTGACATCGCTTGTCCACGGACAAAACTTCCAAGTTTTTCAAGTTTTTTTTCTATGGGCAAAAGTTTTGACCTTTCACCTTAAAGGTTTACATATGAGCCAAGTGATAGTCAAATATTCATTACCATATATTTTCAAGGTGGATGTAATTTTCCGAAATGATTGACCAACTCAACTCGTTATAGATGCGTTCCCTGAACCTTATTTTTACACTGTAAAAGTCTTCAAGACACGCCTAAAGTAAAATTTTGATGCAGAAGTGAACTTTATACAGATACTAATTTGAACAGAGGTTCCGATCTTGATCACCTTTCATATAAATGACTGCGCAGGAAATGCATGTACAGTGCAGAGCGGGTCAACACTACTAAAAATCAGGTGATTTCAATAAAAAATTTCCAACCGAAATCGATTGGAAATAAGAGTATTTGGTCGCAAAAGTCAACAAAAATTGACTGCCAGCAAAAAAATAAAATTTTCTACCGATTTCGGTCAGAAATTGGTCAAATATTTGGTTATACTTACATATTCTTTACAAAAATGATTATTTATCAAAGATTTACCAAAATTCCGATCGAAAGTAGTCGGAAATTATTGGTCCTATGTACAAAAATAATTATTTATTAAAAATGTACCAAATTTTCGACCAAACTCGATCGAAAATTGGTCAACTATTCAGACTCCCATGTATATAATGTACAAAATTAATTATTTATTAAAAATTTCCTAAATTTCCGACCGAATTCGGTCAAAAATTGGTCTATGACAATCCAGAGGGTCATCACCTATTTTTAATCAAGTTCCGTGTCTTTGAGGCCTCGAAAACCTCATTAGGGTTGCCTCGATTTGCGTGCGCAGTTCGGACGAGTAGCCGGAAAGCTTAAATATGAAATTCTATGAAAAATGTTATGTTTTGATATTTAAAATAAATAAATAAATTGACTTCGGCTAATATGTTGGGTGAACGGACCCGGACCCGTAGTTTGACGGTCTCGGAGGGTCCGTGTGAACATATGGGACTTGGGCAAATACCCGGAATCGAATTCTGAGGTCCCAAGCCTGAGATATGCATTTCTTAAGTGATTGTTTTTCTGAAATGTTTAAAGAGAATTGAGGTGAAATATATTCTAAAAGTAATGGTATCGGGCTAGTATTTTTGGTTCCGGCGTCCGGTACTAGTTTCATATATCTTTTGAATAGCTACTGTAAAGTTTGGTTAAAAGCGAACTTCATTTTACAGGATCCGGACCCTAATTTGGAAATTTATGCTTAAAAGGGAGATTTGAGAAATTTCATTTATCTTGAGGTTCAATTCGATGCTCATGATGTTATATTGGTGATTTTATCACAGGAATATGTTCGTAAGATGTTTTTGAGGTTGTGTGCATACTTGGATTAGAGTTTTAAGGGCTCGGGTGAGCTTCGAGTAGGTTCCAGGATGCCTTAGGCTTAAAAAGATTAGATATTGCAAGTTCAAGAAATTAACACGTCTCTCAACCCTCCTGCACGGCCCGCGAGAAATCGCGTGTGGCAGGCCTTTGTGGAGTCCGAGGTGGGTGTTGCGCGGCCGCGGTCGGCTTGGTGCAGTCCGCACCGGGCAATGATCCGCAGGCCTTCAGCAAGCCTGTGCGGCCGTAGTCCTTTTTGTGCGGTCCGCACATGGAACTTCAGAAAGGTATAAAAACACATGAATTTCGGTTATTTTGCACTTTTCAAAACCCCAAAAACATAAGAGGCGATTTTTCAAACAACTCTTCTTCTCCAAAACAATTGGTAAGTGATTTAACTCATTTTTTCACTCATTAGCATCTTTTAACATGATTTCAACTTCAAATCAAGAATTTTCATGGGGAAGTTAGGTATTTTGGGTAGAACCTAGATTTTCTAAAGATTTGGGAGTTAGACCTCAATTTGAGGTATGATTTAAAAATAAATTATATGTTTGGGTTCGTGGGAGAATGGGCAACCAAGTTTTGGTCCGAATCTCAAGTTTCGACCATGTAGGCATGGGGACATTTTTTACCTTTTGGGATAAAACCTTTTAAAACTTATTTTCATGCATTGGGGTTGATTCATTTAGCATTTTAATGTGATTAAGTAACTTATGACTAAATTCGAGCGAATTGGTGGTGGAACCAAGGGGTAAATTGATATTTGAGGCTTGAGTTGAATTCAAGGCATTGAGGTAAATGTTTGCTCT